>CM061920.1:163471360-163595284 GCA_031002005.1 Vandiemenella viatica
GGTACCAGCAAGCCTGAAACGGCTTTATATATTTGGATTAAATTTCATATTCAGATAATTTTTTACTTTCCAAATTTAATAAGATACTCAAGTTTACTCATAAAAATCCCCGAAAAAAAGAAGTTTAAACAAAAAATATTTGTTTCTAAAATTGTTTTATAACGCCATCTCCGAGAAGTTTGAGGTAACAATAAGCCTAAAGATGCTTAATATATTTGGATGAAATTTCATATTCAGATAATTTTTTACTTTCCAGATTTAATAAGGTAGGTGTCATCCTAGAGAAAACGCAATTTTACACAACTAATTAATTAGATAGGTGTCATCCTTGAAAAATCGCAATTTTACATAAAAAGTCTAACGTAATGCCATCTCGTAGAATTTCTAAGGTACCAGTAAGCCTACTGGTATCTCTGCACTACATCCAACAGAGACAATGCAATTATTGTGTTAACCAATGAAAGTACCGTAAAATTATTGTTACTAAATTAGGCATCAAACAAATCAATGTTTTCCTTGAAGGTTTCGTAGGAATTTTGAAGTTCACAGTTTTTCTCTGCAGTATGATTCTGGTTATAACCCTTTGGAGATTTAATTTAATTTAATTGCAATGGAGCACAGGCTCCGGTGGCAATTTCCCTACACACCCATCTTCCCCCTATCCTGCACCCACCTACATTTGCCATCTACAAATTTTATATTTAAATTCTTTCAAAGTTTTCGGTAAATTATTCATCATTTCTCTTGGTAACTCATTCCAAATTGTGCGAATCTTTTAGTATACCAGGAGTAATTTTATCATCAGTAGTATCTTCAACATCAAACACGTCATTCGATATATATATATATATGGAAACAATTTCTTCGCAAAAAAGTATGAAGTACACAAGCCTAAACAACCTTGTCAATATTATTAACTCGTAAATTCATTGTAGTATGAAAAATTCAAAAACGGTTAACTAATATCCCAAAAGCGTTCTCTATGATCCTCCTGGCCATAGACAAAGGATAATTATAAATTCTTATTCATAATCAAGCTCTTTTATATTGTATGGTCTTAAAAAATCTGGCCTCATTGCAAATGCTTCATCTCCGACACAGGCTTAATTTAATGGTATTTCACCTTGAATAACTGGTTGCACAATAGGCAAATCTAATTTATTTCCAAGCAATTTCTTCATGAATCCGGTATTATCAATTTGTCAACCATCAGATACTCAACCGTTGGTTTCAATACCACACATTACAAATTCGTAGTTGCAATTGCCACCAGAACAATACTGTGTTTTTTTATTATTTTTTATTATTATTTGAAGCAGTAGGATCCACTTCCAGAAGGTGGTATAATGTGCACATGCTTTCCATCTAGCGCTCCCAGGCAATGGCGAAAGTTCCATTTATCTTGAAAAGCATTTTAAATTTTCTTCCATTCAGGCACAGGGATGGGAAATTGAAACCAAATGCATTAATATCTATCAAATACCTTATCATTTTGCCTAAGTTCATATACCCTTTTTTTAGGTTTCTGACAATGAAACAACCTCTAAGTTGTTAGTATCAACCGACATCTCTTTACCGCCCACTCAATGTACAGCTACAGCACAAACTTCTGCACGGCTGTCCAAACGCACCCATGAATGTTACGAAGTGCTAGACGTGATTTAGAATCGTTTATCAGAACCTTCGACTATTATTGCA
The DNA here is from genome assembly GCA_031002005.1 of Vandiemenella viatica. Lineage (NCBI taxonomy): Eukaryota > Metazoa > Arthropoda > Insecta > Orthoptera > Morabidae > Vandiemenella > Vandiemenella viatica. The sequence continues at coordinate 163,473,059 of CM061920.1, forward strand.
GATAAATTTGCTGACGTTGGAAATGTGTAGACATCAAAATTGAGAGACCTTGATCCACAACAAGCTGTTCACGCAGAAAAATTAATAAAGGACGCATTCTATGAGGAACAGTTGGGAAATTTAAATAGCAATTATTTTTTACAAATTAAACAGGAACTTTATACATGGAACGCTCAGCCTTTATTTAACAGTGATTTCACATTTAACAGTTAGTCTCCATTCAACACTCAGCAATCATTTCACTTTCATCCCTCATTCAATGTTAAGGCCTCATTTCATCCTCAACTCCCATTTAACACTCAGCAATCCAAAGGAAAACCGCTGCCACCCAACAACCAAATGGCTGCAAACTTGTTTCAAAACTTCAGTGATTTTGTGGCTGGAGAAACATAATTTATATTACCTACTCATTTATTGTATTAGCTAGATATCAATACTTTTTTATTTATTTGATGTGTTCATGGTATGAAAAATATCTTCGTATTATAATTCCTATTTTTTTATTTGGACATTTTATTAATATTCAGTAAACTTACCTTTATAAATGTCTTTTTTAATGATGTATCAATTGCTCCGTATGTTCCTGGAATTATAGCAATTAGGGTTGGTTTGGAAATATATGAGGAAAATCTTCATAACTTCTCCCTGTTTCCAAAAATCTCAACGTAGCTGATAACTATTCATGGTGGGCAATTGCACGTCTCATAAAAGTGTCTGCTACTGAAATTATTGGTGTAGTTAAATTTGTCAAATGCTGGTATGTGGCTTCGTCAATGCACAAATAGATGCGAAAATCGTCAGCCTCATTGCGTAATTCAGCTATTAAATTAGTGTGAGAAAACAAACCCTTTTTACTTTTTAGCAACCACAGTTTAGACCATTTTAATTTATTCGCCTTCGATTTGATCTTTATATGTAATGCAAACTGCAGCTGTTACACATTTTGAACACAGCGAACTACAGTTTTCAGGGTTCCTCACGTCACAATTTTGCAAGCCCAACTGAACATATGAACGGCAACATTTCATTCAGTTCATTTGCACAAACTGGCTTGTACAGTTGTACAAATGGCTTGAGCTTGTAAACCCACCATAACAGAAATCGAAAGACTCTGAGGTAATCTAGTTCACCCTGATACTATGTCTTATTTTATCTAGATGGGAGAACAGTCTCTGTTTCAATCATGGAGGAAGGAAATATATGGAGGAGAAGTGACGTTAAATTGCTGAAGCAGGCTCGCGCATGCGCAGTGGCGGCAGCGGCGATATTGCGCTTCCAAACAATTGCGATGTTCCCAGTATATCCCGAAAACTAAGCAAGATATCGAAAAATTTTATTCTTGATTTTCGATTTGTCTCGTCGTGTTACATAAGAATCGATCATTAAATTTGACTTTTGCGAAATGTTTCTTCTCCATTTCAACCTCACTTTTGATACAGTATATCTCTAGAACTAGGTGAGATATCGAAAATTTTTATTCTTTATTTTTCATTTGTCTCGTCTTTTTAAATAAGAATCCATCATCAAATTTGACTTTGACCAATGTTTTCTTCTGAATTTCAACCAAAACCATTTCACATTTGGGACGGAATATCTCGAAAACTAAGCAGGATATCAAAAAAAAATATTCTTCATTTTTTATTTGTCATATCGAGTTACATAATAATCCATCACCAGATTTCGGCGTCACCTTTATCCTAGAATCCCCTTGAGGTTTTTGTACATATTCCCCGTGTCTGTATGGAAGCGGCCATGCCACCTCCACTCCGGCCGTGCCCCCCCACTCCTCCTCACCCTGCTTCACTTCAATGCGTGGTGAAGGTCACTTGCGTCGTCTCCATATATTTCCTTCCTCCATGGTTTCAATAGGCCTATATATACTGTATTCTCTGACTGAATCTGTATCGATTATTGCACACTATGAGGCAATTTTGGTCTTAAGAAAAGAAATTAACAATAAATACTTTCTTCCAGACTGAAGTTGCTGCGACTTTGTCGTTTTTCTCTGGTCGTTAGCTGTTGCACTTTATGTACTGCGAAGTGTGTTAAAACATGTTTTTCTGGGCGCCGAAGTCGAAGTTTTAAGAACTTTCGCAGACTGATGTCGCCCCGATGAAGCTCATGTTGAGGCAGTGAGTTGTGCTCAAATCTCTGGTCAAATCATTCAGATTTCCGTCGTACATGGTTTCCCAAAATCAATTTTAGAAAAGATACGCCCTTAACATTGTTTTCCATTTCCTCCTTAACATACTGTTATATTCACTCACCCTACATATAAGATTTCAAAACCGCAACCTAGAGTCATACCTTATTTTGAAGACGTAATAAAGGTTTTTACCTATATTTAAAGTTCTGAAAGTAAGAATGACCTTGGAAATTCACGCTACCGCATTATAAGAAACTGTAGACGGACAGACGGTTAATTTTATAATGCAATACGAAGAGTGTTTCAAGATTGGGTGATTTTAAATTGAACGATAAAAAAAATAAGTGATGATAGATGAAGTCGTTGCAATGAACATTACAAGAAAGGGAGCGTGTATAAACCACGTAGCTTCATTTTAGCCTCCTGTGAAACCCCCCCTCCCCCCACGTAGCCCTACGTGGCTTTTGCCTCTAACCCCCCCCCCCCCCCCCTCCCACGTTGCACGTAGCTTTTCTCCCTTTTGATTCCAGAAGATTTTTTGTACTGTTTCTCTTGTCAGACTATTGTCAATTAGTTACGAAGATAATTAACTGGGGTAAATAAATATTCACATGCTGTTGTGAGTTCTGTTCCTCATTTTAACTGTGAAAAATGTTATGAAAGGAAAGCTACGTGGCCTGGCTCGGAATCCCCTCCCTCCCCCCACGGAGCCCAGCGTAGCCTAACCAGCCAACCCCCCCCCCCCCCCCCTGAACCGAGCCACGTAATTTGTGCACGCTCCTAAATAAAAACCAAAATACAGAAGTAACCAGAACATATAGGTTTCGCAGGAAAATCTAGAATTCTCAGCCTATGGTGAATGCGAAGACTAAAAAAAAAAAATATTTGAAGCTCAGTGTTTACTATTTCTGTTTGAACTAAATGGAGCAGGAACTATGCGGGTATATTAACTGTGAACCATGGAAAACCTGAAACTCAGATATGCAGATTAATGACTTATAAACAATATAGTGGTTTTCTATTGGCTCAATAAAAGTGACTGACTGTGGAATATGGTAAGGAGTCAATTTATAGTAAAATAATTACATAATAAAGTATTGCTTTTAAAAAATAGAAATAACGAAATAAAAAAGTAAGAAACAAAACTACACATGGTCGGAAAGTAGAAGATTATTTAACATTTCAATTTTTTTAAACTGCTTAACGTCTCTTAACAGCGAGGTCTTTAGAGAGGGGAAGGGATAGGGGGCAAGGAATGGGAAGGAATTCGGCGATGGCCTTTTAAAGGAAGCATCCCGGCATTTGCCTGGAGTGATTTGGGAAACCATGGAAAACCCAAATCTGAATGCCCGGACGCGGATTCGAACCGCCGTCCTCCCGAATGCGAGGCCAGAACGCTAACCGTTACACCACCACTCTCAGTCCCAATCTTTGGTCTATGGATTTTAACACTGCAAATTCCATGTGCACCATCTTTAGAAGGAAAAAAAATGATAGTTTGTACAGTTATTTAGAAAATTCGCACCAGATTTCTGATCAGCTGGCAGTTTCTTTGCTATAATTTGTGTTACAGTTTCTGACTTGAACGTTTTCGTTCTTCATGAGCTCTGACCTAAGATGGAAAGGGGATTGCTTTCTAATCGAATTATGAGACACTTCATTAGAAATTTCAGAGTCGATGGTTGCCACCCCGGAGGCTTCTTATCAAAAATCGTTATCTGCTTCAGCGCCGAGACTCGAGTGAGCGCAGTCGTCGAGTAGTTGCCATGGCAACGGCTTCAGTGGTCCGCGAATCAATACAATGGCACGCGGCCAGCAAGTAGTTCCACGCTGACTGCCTGGAAACAGACGGACAGCGACGGCCAATCACTGACGCGCTCGACTGCTGATGAAAGTACTCCCTAACAGGTTCCATAAGGTGACTGTTTCTTTGGATAAAGGAAGTCAGTTCTCCGAAAGAGACGTGGAAATGCTAGAATGTCCTTTTGCTTCACATAGCATCGTGTACTGGCAGATGTTACATACTGCGAGCAGTAGTAATCCCACAGGAAGTAAATTTACGGGGTAGAAAAAGTTCGTTATATGCGATGCGAACGAAACACTTATTTCTATATTTCACTAGTTTAGTTCTTATGATATATTTTTGATATTCTTCAGTTTTCGTTTCAGTTCAGCGTTTGAACTTCGATAGCAGAAAACACAAAAAGCAACAAGAGGATACTATGAAAACAAAGGATGGCAACACGTTTGGCTATCTACCTTTCCCAGCATCCTAATGTGGCGACATGCTGATTTCCTCTTCATTCTAAGTGAACTTAAAGTAAAACAATCCTATTTCCAATGAAATTGTAACTAGAATGATGAAATAAAGCTACAGTAGTGTAGCAATTACGTAACTACGTTTGTATTTTCCTCGTATTCGAAACACATATTTAGTTACACTGATAAACTGTCGACAAACGCCAAGCAAAACGTGAATCCATAAGTTAGTTGCAGTAATCTCTCAAGGTTAATTAAATCTATGACACCGTGTTTCGTATCCAAATACTTACGGTTTCACAGTATAAACAGAATATACGACTTGTACGATCGATGATTCACATTAAGTAAATACCTTAGGTTAAACAGAATATGCAACTTCTACTATGATTCACGGTGTAACATCATTAAGTAAACTAGGTGCTCAGATATTCTTGCCTTTTTGTCAGAAAGCAGTCAGAATCAAATCATCGTGTGGTATTTTCGGCCGGGAGATCCTGAAGGACTGTTCGGCCACCAAGTGCTAGAATTTTCTACTCGCCGCGTAATGCGCCTCTTCTCGTAGCTAACTAACTTAACCCGGTAATCCTACCGGGTATAAGAGACCTAGAGCTTTATCCGAAATACGTAAGCGTTCTGGCGTTCTACCCATTACTCAGCAAGCTGTGCCAGAGGTGAAGTTCTCGTTAAGGGCCATTCAAAATACCAGCCAATAGCGGGGTTCCAAGCGGGTACCTTTCGATCTCCACTCAAACACCTTAAACACTGACCTACCAGAACCCTGTAGGAAAGCAGTATCTCTTACATACACGAAATACGTTTACTTTGATAAATTGTGCGCAAAATACAAAACAAAACCAATACAAACTTGATGCTAAATTTGTTACTTCGATTTTCGTTTAACATAGGCAGAAGGCATTTGTGACGCTATTGCAAGTTTTGACCCCTGTAAAGCTTGATAAAAAACAGTAAATATTAGATGAAAGACAGTTGTTAAGTTTTGCAAACTCGCTGAGTGCTAATAGTCCCGCTGGACGGCGGCTGGGTCCGCACGTGCAGGAGGGCGTGGCTGGCGTATCGACGTCTGGCGCGCCACGTGTACTCCCGGCCGGGCCGCTTCGCGTTCCCGGGCTGGCGTGGCACCACACTGGGCGCCAAAACGGCAGCTACCCTGTGCCGTTGTATTGACGTCAGACCCTCCCCGCTATTAATTATACCTGCCGCTTGTACGTTATCTGCAGTTGTGTACTGTGATTCTGTCCTACATGTACTCGCGAGCTTTGACGTACATAGATATCAGTATCTCTTACACTATTGTTATATACGACAATTCCGTTCCCTAATTCCATAATCAAAACCTATTAACTTAAAGTTATATTTGCTTGTTTTATTTCCCAAATAATGTTCTCTACCTTGTCGTTAATTAGATACCTAGAAAACACGTTAGCTTTATCGAAAAGTGTGGGCGATTACATCTTTACCAGTTGCTATGGTCGAAATTCAACAAACTCTATAATAATCGTACAGGCTGCATTCTAGAGTGATAAGATGATATGGTATTTTTATTCAAACTATAAGTATTGTTTTTTACGCAGTTTTTCTCCAGGAAACTAATTAGAGCCGCATAGGCTCTCACTTTTGTGGTAACATTTCATTTCGTTAACACATTCTATAAGATGTTGTCTATAATTATGTTTTATAGTTACTGACTTTGGTATACTGATTCTATTTGATATTCATTTAAATTTTATTTGTGATGAAGGGTTTCAGTTGTATGACACTAACGATGGATAGGTTGATAATTGGGTTTCGTTTATAATGATTTCTATTAGCAGTTTTTTTGCCTTTTTTTCTTATGGCTTCACGCCTCGACGACGTCGAGGTATTTAGAGGTGGGATGAGACTCGAGACAATGAACGGGAAGGAATTAGGCCATGGCTTTTTTGCATCCTGGCATTCGCCTGAAGTGATTTGAGGAAACCAAGTAAAACCTTAATCTGAATGCCCGGACCGAGCGTGGCGGTGTAACGGTTAGCGTTTCTCGCCTCGCATTCGGGAGGACGGCGGTTCGAATCCCCGTCCGGGCATCCAGATTTGGGTTTTCCATCGTTTCCCAAATCACTCCAAGCAAATGCCGGGATGCTTCCTTCAAAAAGGCCATGGCCGAATTCCTTCCCATTCCTTGCCACCCATCCTTTCCCGTCTCTAAAGACCTCGCTGTTGAGAGACGTAAAGCAATTTTAAAAAATGAATTCCCGGACGGGGATTGAACCGGCATCCAGTCTCGAATGCGAGGACAGAGCGTTAACCGCTCTCCCACCACGCTCGGTGGGTTTTTTGACATATTGTTAAAGCTTCTAATCTCGAGACCATATCTTACAGAATTTCTTCAGAGTCTGTTAATATTTTCAATTTGTATTTCTCTGTAAATGGTTTTATAAGACGCACATTCCAGATTTTATTTACTTATTTGGCTGGTTTCAATCATAAAATCATAGAACAATATAATTTATTTTTCCTTATTACAATTTTTTAAAGAATTCAAGACTGACATTAAAAAATCATGTATTGTGCAATAAATATCGTGCTTTACGCTTTTAATGTGTCTGAGACTGCCGAATGAATGGATCTCTATAAACAAGTAACATTTCTTAAATAGGTTAAAAAGTTTATTAAACAACTTCACAGCGCAGCTGAAGATGGAAAAGAGTTGTCCGTTATGGTTACCAAAATACAAGAAACTCGGCGAGGCACCAAAAATAAGAAGAATCGACACATCATCATCATCATCCTATGAAAAGTCACCACAGCATCAATGTTTATGTAGATATGGTGCGTTACTTTGATATTAGTCGAATTATGGTCGTAGTAGATTCGGAATTAGTAAAATCAGCCATCCTTTATTAAGGATAAAAGATTGCTTCGTCCCTAATTACAGCGACAAAAAAATTGACAGTAAACAAAACATACATACAAAAGTGGAAAGTAGAAGGAGACCAATGTTTATCAGCTGCCGAAATTTTGTCATGCCTTATGAGAGTGTGATTTTAGTTTTGATTTAAATACTGTCGAAGTAATAATAAAGGATACTTCTACAGTAAGGGAGAGATTAAGCGTAGGCTTAAAATAGTATCAGTTCGTACAGAGAGACGCGAGGACATGTTGCATAGGGGGAAGGGGAGGGGCGAGGTAGCTTCGCCAAACCTGTGGAAGATACACCTGCTCTTAATAGTTGTTTTTTTTTCTAACACCACGTATTTAGTGAGCTTCCTCTCAGATGTTATTGTCAAAAGTACTGAGAAGGAGGCATTTACCTTTTTAAAAATAAAATTGTGGCGGGGGAGGGGGTGGGGGAGGGGCGAGAGAACTTTTGACGGAAGGGGGGTGGTAAGAAAAACTTTGGGAGCCCCTGTAAAGACGGCTTAGTTGTGAAAGTTAGCATGGACTACTGAAGCAATAAAAGTCGTTGCAGTGAATATAGTTAACATGTGTTCGGCTCTGCAGTGGATACAGGATGCACAGAACAGTCGTTTCACAGTGAAGCTAAATGTCGATGTTGTCCGGCTCAGCTAGACTTACTGACAAGTGCTACTGATCAGTTGACCCCATGATTAACTGATATCCTTCTTGTAAAAACGATGTAAAAGCTCTTCGGCATCTGGTCGTCTAGCGGAGAGACGGACTCTACTCTGAAATATTTGTTGTTCGATTACTTTCTAAATGATAAAAATGAAATATGGACTTGCAATCCATAAGGAAAACTTTAAAATTTATCATTTCTTAGTGCATCGTTTTATACGATTATTGTTTCCTTATTGCTAATTTTAAAATTTCAGTATCAGTGGTCTTATTTAAATAATTTTACATTTTTTTAAAAAATTGACATTGGTCTTGTAACTCTTAGATTTTCAACCAGATTATGTTTCACGATGACAAAAACAACAATAACAATACTCCCAGTGAAGAGCACTGCTAAACAATTAAGAGTCCATCTCGCAGGCCAAAGAGCACAGGGTAACTTGTTATTACCTATTAGCTAAACACCTAATCAGGACTTTTTTTTCATAATGTTTTACGTATAAATTACAAGCTTTATTAAATGGTTGGTGCATGTTGCAGAACATCTCTTCACTCTTTTCGTAATTTTCGCCTTGGATTCGTAAAAAGTAATTTTAATTTCACCAGTGCTGCCATAGACCTGGCTCTGAATATCGGTAGATGGGCGCTAAAATTTCCGTAGATTGGGTAAAAAAATCCGGAGACTTGCTATCTGAAAGACTGAAACAATATTTATTGAAGAGAGAATCAAAATTAAGAATACTTTTTATTTTCAGGCTTTTGAAATTCGAAATACAAAATAATATTCTACATTGAAAGTAAGAAATATCTCTAAACATGTTTTATACAGCGTCACTTTCATTACTGCTGCTGCTGTGCCTACTTTTTTTGGGGGGGGGAGGGGGGCGGGAGACTATACATTTTCTTTGTTGACATTAAATATTTAGCATATCTTCTGAAACAGGAAATGTTAAAAACTGCGACCGCTTTGATTCTCGGATATTGGTTAGGCTTTCTCGGAAGGCACTGTTTTGTAAGTCATGTCAACGAGTATGTCACCGTGCATAAAGAGTGCACCAATAGTTTTGTATTACGGTCTTTTAAGATCAATAAAATCTATAATCAAACAAAATATGAGCTTTATTTCAATCGTTGGTTCACACGAGCGGTTGCAAGGAAACGATTCTCAATTATTGAAAATTCTGTAATGCATTAACACTACACGCTCATTGTTTAAAAAACACCAATATAAGGAAAATCAACAAATAATAAAAAGTATAAAAAATCCTTAGATATTTTAACATAATCCGAAAATCCTAACTTTTTATAAAAATCCGTAGAATTATTGGCAGCACTGAATTTCACCCAGGCAGTGAATGACATTCTTACCGGCTATGTTTCTTCCGTGGCGGTTAAAAAGATTAAGCGTTAGAGCTGATCAGTTAGACTTACACATTAGTGAGAATAATTTGCTTTAGGACAATCAACGAGCACTGAACCAATGCCAGCAATTCCTTCAATCTGGATATATTTATACAGGAATCATAAGATAAAGTGGGTTAACGCATAGTTTAAATATTTTCACTAGAACTGTCACTTTCTCATGTCCAAATCAACTCTCTTTTTTTGCTTCGAGTTTTACGCCTTGGAAGAGGCCATTTGGTGGAATCATCCCTGCATTCTCCTGGAGTAGTTTCGGGAAACCGTGGAAAATCGTAACCAGGATGGCGGGAGGGGGATTTGATTCCGAAAACCAGCTCGAGAATTGTTCACCCACCATGGTCGGTAACTCGGAACTAGAGAGCACTGTTACGGCTAACATTTGTCAACCCAACGTCGGCATGTTGTGTCTAGACTTATGAGTATAGATCACGTGTTGACAAGAGTGGTATTATTATTATTTTGGCTGTCATCAGTCTCTCGACTAGTTTGAGGCAATCCTACATCCCTTGCTACCTTGCGCTAACCTCTTCATCTCAACATACGGCGTACAACCCACGTCCTCAATTATTTCCTTCATGTATTTCAATCTCTGTCTTCCCCTGCAGTTCTTATCTTCGACTATTACCTCACTAACAATTTAACCAGTCCTGCATGTCTCAACATATGACCTACCATCATGTCTCTTCTATCTCTGAGACTCTTCCACAAACTTCTTTCCTCAACCACATTTCAAATGCTTCAATTTTTCTTCTTTCTGGTATTCCTAAAGTCCATGCTTCGCTGCCATAAAGCGCTCTGCTCTACACATAAGTTTTAAAAAGTTATTTCTTAGTTCTAGTTTAATATTTGAAACTAAAAATTTCTATTTTTCATATTTATGAATACCGGTTAACATTTTGTTGCAAAGCTCTTAATCGGAACCTTTAATTCGTCTATATGGTGTTTGTTTGTAACACTACCCATCAATATCAAAGAGATATTCTGTTAAGAATCAGATCTTGCAAGAAACAAAAACAACAGTTAGTGGCCAAGAATACTGTAAAACAGTCATTGACCAAGTTAAAATCGTTTTTATTCTTGATTAACTATGAGACTACGGACTGTAAACATAACTACAAAAAATAAATCATTTATCATATACAGAAAAATGAAGCAGGCCGAGAAAACAAATACCGAAGTTGTATATGAAATTGAGGTGAATTCAAACATTTTATTGGTGTTATTTTGTTAAAGAAAATACATGTCGCACACCGAGCCAGGAACGTGGTTTAATGGTTAAATATGAAGTGACGTTGAAATTTGCTTTAGGAATTTTAGAGACAATACTAGTCTATATGTGTATTGATTATGTTTTTGACAATTAGTTTCTTAAGTTTGCACGGAACTATTTAGAGGGTAACAGCGTTAACATTAGGGTTCATCATGGCGTAGGAATTAAATACAGTGAGTGGAGTGCAGTACAACATTCAGTTCAATGTATGGGGAGAACAGTCAGTGTATGTAATCACTTTAAACAACATCAAGTAATTAATTCAGAATCGGACAGTGAAACAGCATTAAATCGAAATCAATCTTAACAGCAAACATTTTTTGTTGTAAGCAGGCAAAACGTAAATGTGCAAACGAACAGTTTAATAGAAGGAGAAGTTAATTTTTTTTTTGCGTCATTATTTGGTAAAGTAGGATCTTGCATTTTAACCAAGCAAAGAGTTAAGATGAAGCAATTATGTCAGAGACATGGAGGAAGGAAATATATGGAGACGACGCAAGAGACCTTCACCACGCATTGAAGTGAAGCAGGATGAGGAGGAGTGGGGGGGGGGGCATGGCCGGAGTGGAGGGGGCATGGCCGCTTCCATACAGACACGGGGAATATGTACAAAAACCTCAAGGGGACTCTAGGATAAAGGTGACGCCGCAATCTGGTGATGGATTATTATGTAACTCAATATGACAAATAAAAAATGAAGAATAAAATTTTTTGATATCCTGCTTAGTTTTCGAGGTATTCCGTCCCAAATGTGAAATGGTTTTGGTTGAAATTCAGAAGAAAACATTGGTCAAAGTCAAATTTGATGATGGATTCTTATTTAAAAAGACGAGGTAAATGAAAAATAAAGAATAAAAATTTTCGATATCTCACCTAGTTCTAGAGATATACTGTATCAAAAGTGAGGTTGAAATGGAGAAGAAAAATTTCGCAAAAGTCAAATTTAATGATCGATTCTTATGTAACACGACGAGACAAATCGAAAATCAAGAATAAAATTTTTCGATATCTTGCTTAGTTTTCGGGATATACTGGGAACATCGCAATGTTTGGAAGCGCAATACCGCTGCTGCCGCCATGCGGGAGAGTTTAGAGCTAGCTTCACCGATTTAACGTCACTTCTCCTCCATAGCTGGCCTCGGTAGCGTAGGGGCTAGCTCCACGTGCCGAAGGTCGCCGGTTCGAATCCGGCCGCGGGCATGGATGTTAATTGTTGTGTGTCTGTGTGAATGTCCTGTCCGTCCTGTGGTGTCCATACATAGAAAGATACGATGTACACTGGATGACTAATTGTTCACTGGAAGCTAAAATATTATCACATTGAGCTGGCTGAATGGCCTTAGCCGCCGAAAGCCAAAAAAAAAACTTCTCCTCCATATATTTCCTTCCTCCATGGTCAGAGACTCAACACTTTGAGTGCACGTGACAAGATGACTATTTTAGGAAGCATATTAAATAATTAATTAAGCTGATTAATTAGCTTTATCTACGAAAGGGTAGAAAGAAGAGTTTCATAATTACTTACTGAATCCGTATCAGGATTTATCCGACTAAATGCGTTGTAATTAATAATTATATGACATCCAGATGACAATGCCAGCAAAACTATATGGTTAATTTACCAGACAAAATTTAGCTAGACTACGTTGTATAATAAAAAAAAATTAATGTTACAAGATTACGTAAACAACGAGATTAATAAAACTAATACAGTGTTCGTTAAAAATGCATGCCTTTGCTCGATAACGAATTATGTCTGTTGCGCTATTAGATTGCCTGGCAAAAGTAAGAACACAGAAGGGAAGCGCGAAACGAAATCAAACTTCACGGGTTCAGAGGATATGTGCAGTTATTTCAGTGAACACAAAATCGAGTCAAATTTACAAATTACTTGGAAGTATGAGCCCTCTTATAAGTATGACGTCACACCACCTCTGGCCTGGAAGCATGCACTGATTCGGTTGGGGAGTCATAAAGAAGTTGTGTCCTCTCCTGAGAAAGCTGGCCAACAAATGTTGTAACTGGTCCTTGATATCCTGGATACTGGTACTGGGACGGAGTTGACGTCCGAGATGGCCGCGCATATGTTCTATCGGGGGCAGATCTGGAGATCTTGCTGGCCACTGAAGTATCTCAACATCACGCAGACAGTTCACAGAGACACATACCGTGTGTGGACGAGTATTGTTTTGTCGAACAATAACACCACGATACTGTCGGCTAAAAGCGAACGCACACAGACGCAAAATGTCTGTGACCTGCCACTGTGTCTTCAGAGTTACAACTACTGCCAGCAGTGACCTAACTTAAGTCGTACATGATGGCTCCCCACACCATGACGCCGGGGTTTTCAAATCGATAACATGGCTTTATGCTTGGATATTTATACGAATATCAGTTAGGGGACTAAATGCATGATATTTTAGACGAAGTAGACAAGAGAGGCGAGATTGATAGTACAGCGCTAGATCTTTCTAAGGCATTTGACAAAGTGAGCTTTAAAACAGTAGTAAATAAAGTAAAAACCATTGGTGTGCCTAAAAAAGTGATTTACTTGATAGAAGAATTCTTAAACGGTCGAAAGTAGAAAGTTAGTGTAGGCAATCCAGTATCAGAGAAGTGAAAATGAAAATGGGAATGCTACAGGAGGTGTATTGGAAACATTGCTATTCATTATTCCAGTGATTGGTTGAGTTGACGGTTTACTGTCAGAAGTTAGTCTTTTGCAGATGACATAATATTACATAATTGGATCAAACCGGTAGAAGACCGAACAGCTGCAGGGTCATCTGGACAGGATATACAGCTAGCCCAACATGGGATGAAAATAAATGCAATGAAGAGTCAGCTTATTAGGTACCAAAAAGAAAAGTGTTTGGGTAAAGAATTGAATGTTGATAACTTGAAATGTAAATACTTTGTCATAACATTATAAACTCAACTACGCCACATTGGACAGGTTGTAGGAAGAAGTTTGAAAATACATCATTTACTGGAGAGAATGATGAGGGGATGTACAGAGAAGTCAGCCAATTACAAAACTTTGCTCAGACTATTGGGACTCACATTTTATGGAGCGAGCGCAAAGAAGATATGTTCTATTTGTCTGTTGAAATTACTACAGAAAACTATCAGTAACTGATAAGGAGCTGGAACGGGATTCATTGAAAGACGGGAGGAGAGTGAAGTGAGTTGTGTGGTGATGAGCCGAGGGAAGACATTAGTGGAAGAATTAAGAGAAGGGCACGCTCTAAAGCTGGCACTCAAGTTCACGGTGTTGAAAAAGCGGTTCTGGGTAAATTATAAAGGGAATTGATGAATAATTTAGAAAAAACGCAGAAAGAACTATAAATTAACATTCGTAGGGGAAAGATTTAGGCGGGTACAAGAAAGAGAAAATGTGTGTGTAGGGAAATTGCCACCGGAGCGTGCGCTCTATCGCAATCTAAAAAATCCTCAGTCCACCTTATTTTGTAACCTATTAATGCCAAATGTGATTCTACGTATAACTCTCGATGTTTTTTCAGTTAATAATTTGAAAATAATGTAGCCACCTGAACAAGACCTTCCCTTGCGGAAACCATTCTGTTCTTCGACAATTACATTGTTATAATGTTCCTCCTTTTATATGTTTGCCATGTTTCTTACATTGTTTATGAGTTTCATAAAAAAATTGTATCAACTGTTCAGCAAACTAATACCGCTGTAATTTTCACAAGATTTACGATATCCTTTCTTAAATGTTTTCCATGATTCTGGTGGTGGTTCTCCTTCTAATATTTTATTCATAAGATGTAGAAATCTTGATTCAAGAGTTTCATCACAATATTTAGAGAATTCTAGACTGAGTCCATCCTCTCCAGTATCTTCGATACTTTTTAATACACTTTCAAATTCCTTTTTTTGTAATCGGTTGTTTAAAGTTATAAGCAATGATGTTCTCCTAAATTATTTTCAATTTCCGACCATAAATTTTGAAAATATTTTAAGGACATTTGTTTATTTCTGACGTTTATTTTTAAATTTTGTATTTGAGCCAGGTCATTTAAAATTTTATGTGTTATGTTTGCGCCTAGTTAGATCTGTTTTCAAATCAGAAATATAAGGCGCCCCAGCATTTCACGCGGACTTTCCTTGTAGCTCTTTTCGCAGTTGCTTTCTTTCTGCTGTTATCAGTTTTGTCTTCTGCTGACTTGGTTGTTACGTATTTCTTAATCGCATTTCTTTTTTCTTCTATAATTTTGGAAATTCCTTTGTCTTAGCACTTTTTTCTTAACCACTTTCTTAACCGTAAAGCTTTAATAAGCTGTTTGTTTCTGTTTCTTTTGTTCATCTTCTATTGTTCTATTTCAAAATGCTGTGATCTTATTTTTTATTTTTGTCGAAAGAGTCACCTAAAACTAAAATCCATTAGAAGATTTATTTTGTAACATTCTTAGGTTTTAATTTTTTCTGTGAACTTTTTGTTTTCAGTCATCAGGGAGGAAACTTAATTGTTGCAGTAAGTAATTGTATTAAAAAAAACGAGTATATTAGCTTATTCCACAGTCTGAAGGAGTCATACTAAGTCATTGTGTCAGAGGTAGCACGGTCAGTTCATTTCCACTGGGACCTACAGTTTAAAGTGGAATCAGAACCACGGAAAGACCTGGGACATAGCTCAAATGATTAAACACAACTCTAAAAAATTCCTGTAACCGGTGGAATTTGAACCCGTGATCGGAGCAGCAAACTATTAGAAAGCAATCGTCTTAACTAAAGTACTATCAGACCATCCTAAATAACTGTAAGTAACTCGAAGGTATAAAAAAGTAAGGCAAACGATGATCTTGAGTGATGAATAATACTTTCAATAGCCATGAGAGCTTTAGTTTTTCCGTGTTTTGTTTGAATAACTCTTAATCTACTGTGCAGATACTCACACATAATTTTTTTTTCTTCAATGAAAACGATTGTAAAGGGAGCGTACACAAACTACATGGCTCGGTCAAGGGGGGGAGGGGTTGGCTGGAAGGCTACGCTGGGCTACGTGGAGGAGGGGGGGGGTTCAGAGCCAGGCCACGTAACTTTCCTTTCATAACATTTTTCACAGTTAAAATGAGTAACAGAACCCACAACAGCATGTGAATATTTATTTCCCTCAGTTAATTATCTCCGTATTTAATTTACAAAGGCTGACACGAGAAAACAGTGCAAAATGTCTTCTGGAATCAAAAGGGAAAAAAGCTACGTGCTACGTGGAGGGGGGAGGGGGGAGGGGGGGTAAAGGCAAAAGCCACGTAGGGCTACGTGGGGAGGAGGGGGGTTCACAGGAGGCTAAAATGGAGCTACGTGGTTTATGCACGCTCCCAAAGCCGTTTATTTAGTGACTAAACGAAACAGGAAATTGTTTTTTATTTCCATATAGGTTTAGTAAAACGACTTATCAACAACATCGTTTGTGGAAATTCGTATATTCCAATTTTTGGTAAACGTCTTAATTGCTATTTAAACTCTGCCTGGTTTTCTCTACCTCAGGTTTGTGTGACAATAAGATCATGTCTCTGAATCAAAGTCGAAAGGATATGCCAACTAGAAATGTAATGTGCATGTCATGATGACGGTAACTATTGTGATTTACTTCGACTTTTAATGTAACAAGCAGGTGCCACTTCCGACATTCTGGCGTAGACGCTTACTATGGAGGACAATAATCGGAGAGTATGTTACAATTTGTGTGGCTGACTGAGATTGTGTGTGTTCACCGTAGTTTCTTGTGGATGACAGATGGAAGACTGAAGAAGGTGAAACACAGTCAGGAATACTCTCACTAAAGCGTAGTGTATACTTCAAGTATGCCTTATTGTCCTCACTACGTACCTTACGCTCTGCGTAGAGATTGAGATTTAACCCAGAACTTGAGTACATAATATAGTGATTGTGAATAATGCACCAACAAATATCCTTCCTTGACGGCTAAGTTCTGAGTGGTGGGAATTCTTTCCATAGGGACTCCAATTAGCAAACCTTACGTCCAGCGCCAGGTACTACCATGGCGTCTTAGCGACGTCGCCACCTTATATTATTTACAGCTATCATCAGGAAGATTTGTTTTAGAAGACAGTATTTAACACAAAATTTTCCACTGTGAAAGACATGAAATTTTTTGGTATCTTCATCCAAACCGGTGTGTTTAGGAACTGTATCTGATTTTCTCTATTTGCATGAATAGAATAGCGTGAGAGATACCTTGTCACGTAAGATTATGAATGGAGATGAGAAAGCATAATAAGACAAAACAGTAATTATGACAATTTTTGGAGCAAATAAAGTGTTTGTCTCGATTTTTGTATGTTTTCAGTTGGCAAAGTGTGTCGGACAGAGAGAAACGAGCTTCGTGACGTTGAGAGCGTTCTACCTAAAGCAACGTAAAAGGGACCTCTTGGTGGAGGTTTGAAATGAAAATAACTGATGTATTGCTAGCACAAGTCTCATGTTTTTTTTAATATTTTAATGGCATTTGGCTTCCTTAGGCCATACAGCCAGCTCAAGTATGTGTATTTTTCAGTTTCTCTAAGTGTATATATATCTTTCAAGTAATTCTAGACACACCACAGGACGGACACGACAATAACACTAACACAGAACACTTAAACACCCATGCCTTCGGCCGGACTCGAACCGGCGACCTTCGGTACGTGGGGTCAGTACTCTAGCCCCTTCGCCACCGAGGCCGGCCAAGTCTTATGTTGTCTCCTCTAAGAGACGAAATTTAAATATTTTTTATTTCTGAAATGTAGCGTTCGATAAAGCACTTTTAATTAAAAGGGAAATACCTTACTTTATATTGTTACAACTTTCCTTATTTATTCTTTTACCTATGAATAATCCAGATCATATCGTCGCTATATTTCTTAATTGAAAGCAAACTTGAAGACTGAATGTAGCTCCGTAACATGATGCCGCTTAAACCATCGGTTTCAGCGCATCACAGGAGAGTTGTTTGTGAGTCGAAGGGCGTTTCATCGCGATACGGGATGGAGGAACTTTTTTTACATCCGGGAGTGCTTCTTCACCCAACGGCAAGCACTGTCCAAGCACCATCCCTGACGATGAAGCAAGTTCAGAAAGACTACCTTGTGGAAGTGCCTGATACTTGGAAGTTACTGCCGGAGGAAGAATGTGTATAGCTTTCTGATAAAAAATTATCTTGTTTCTGCCAAAGTTTTTGTTTTGTATAGCGTAATCTGTGTTAAAAATGACACTGTAACAGCATGAAGTTTGAGGCTGATTCTGGTGTCATTTTCTTAAAAAGAATCTTATTTTTTTCTGTGGGAACATGTTGCCTTAGCCGACGAAATTTACAACCGGAAATCGTCAACACAACGGTAGGTCTTGAGTGATTTAAACATTTTTTCGCCATTAATTAGATATCTGTAGCTATTATTAGAGTTTTAGTTTTTCATATTCACAAAAGGTTACTGATCTATGTTATAAATGAGTCATATAGAGACATAAACCCTCCGCCATGATTTCATTTTACTAGATCCAAGCGCGGATCCAAGGGGGGGGGAGGAGTCATGGGGGTCATGACCCCCCCCCCTCGGACTCAGCCTAGGTCGACCTCTGATAATATTTTTAATATCAATGTTTTTAATTAAATAAGATTACTTTGAATGATGGGTGGTCAGATCTCACAAAAACATACACGACAGTTACAACGCGACTGTATGCTGTTTATAATGTTATGTTGTACCCGTTCGGTCTTTATGAATTGAAAATTATACGCGATTCCAACTTATGATTTCGCCGCGTCTGGCAGGCCGTCCGCGTCGCTCCATTCGTTGGCAGCGGCGCTTCCGATGTTCCGTGACTTCACAGCCGCGTAGCTCCAACCGCGCCTCGCCACAAAACCATTTGATGTATTTATACAAATTTTGTCATCTTTGCTTAGCTATGGACGGTTGTTTTAACTGTAGGATGCAGAGAAAAAGGTGATGGTGTTCGTGGGTCGAAACGTAATGCATCTAGTGGCTCATTTAGAAAGATAGATTCATTCCTTTAAAAAAGAAATCTAGGTTTGATATTGATAAACACCCGAAAAATTTACCTGTACTGAGCATTAACACATATGATAATATATGTTCTGTCGATGCTTCCACAGCTACCTTAGATGTAGAAAAAAAACTACTCCTGCTGAAGCTGTTCCATGCATGCCAATTTCGTGTGCGTCGACTTCCAGTTCTGATCAGATAAAAATTTAGTTTTCTCAATAGAAATTTCCTCAGATATTGGATGGTCTGTAAGAAAAAACCTATACGATTCAAGAAGAGCTCTTTTACTCGAAAAGCATTGGTTTCCTTCTCCAATTTATATTTTCCACACTGTGTTTTAATCAAAAAACGAAAACAAACAAAAAATATGCACCGAAATCACACCTTGACAAGTTTTCACTGGATTGTTTTATCACATAAAGACTAGGAGCTTTACATTAAATGTTACGTTTTATTTACAGTAACACCCTTGATTTGGCGCACGGTCAAAAACACCACTAAAACGATTAATAAAAGAACCATTAGCTTTCGCTCATTTTCTTGGTGAAAATTGTGTGTTGCTAACTCACCAGCGAAAGCAATACAACGAAATAGCTGTCGAAGTTGGAAAAAAAACTTTTTATCAACTTTCCGCAAACCTGAAATTGATATTGCTAACCAAATTAAAATTCAAAGAATGACAAGTTTATGATAATAAGGAACTCTTACAACCAATTGCGAAAACGATAATTTTTTGTGTTCATCAAGATATACGAGGGTCGTTCAATAAGTAATACAACACTTTTTTTTTCTCGGCCAATTTTGGTCGAAAAAACCGAACATTTTTTGTGGAACATTGTCAAACATTCCCGCTTCGTCCCGTATTGTTTCATTGACTTCCGACAGATGACAGCGCTATACGGAGCTGTTAAAATGGCGTATGTAACGGATGTGCGTTCCAAACAACGGGCAGTGATTGAGTTTCTTTTGACGGAAAACCAGCGCATCTCAAATATTCATAGGCGCTTGCAGAATGTCTACGGTGATGTGGCAGTGGACATAAGCATGGTGAGCAGTGGCGTAGCTGGGTCAACAAGGGCCCAGGTGCAAAAAATTTATTTTGGGCCCTCAGCCCAGATGGGCGACCTTTTTTTGCTTTGTGTTGCTGGTAGGGGCCCCCTGAGCTGAGGCTGTGGGCCCCTGAATTGTGCTTGGGGACCCCTGAGCAGTGAGGAGGGCCCTTAAGGTCCCTTAAAAAAAAAGGTCGCCAGTTTGCCGTGAAGGCCCGTGGGCCCTCTGAACCGTGCGTTGGGGGCCGCCAGAGGTGCGCTTGGGGCCCCCTGAGCGTAGGGGCCCCGGTGCACTGCACCGCCTAGCCCCATAGTAGCTACGCCCCTGATGGTGAGTCGTTTGGCAAAGCGTGTGTCATCATCGCCGCAAGGTCTAGCAGTACTGTCTGATCTCCCGCGTGCTGGCCGGCCGTGCACAGCTGTGACTCCTGCATTGTCGGAGAGTGCGAAGACTCATTACCATCAAACAACTCAGTGTTCAACTTGACATCTCTGTTAGTAGTGCTGTCACAATTGCTCACCAGTTGGGATATTCAAAGGTTTTTTCCCCCCTGGGTCTCTCGATGTCTAACCGAAGACCATAAAGAACAAAGGAGAAGCATCTGTGTGGAACTGCTTGCTCGTCATGAGGCTGAAGGTGACAATTTATTGTCAAACATTGTTACAGGTGATGTACCATGGGTTCATCACTTCGAACCCGACACAAAACGGCTATCAATGGCGCCACGCCCACTCTCCTACCAAGAAAAAGTTTAAAGCCATACCCTCAGGCGGTAAAGTCATTACTACAGCCTTCTGGGACGCTGAAGGGGTTATTATGGTCAATGTCCTTCCACATGGTCAAACGATCAACTCTGAGGTGTATTGTGCTACTCTTCTAAAATTGAAGAAACGGCTTCAGCGTGTTCGTAGGCACAGAAATCAGTACAAACTTCTCCTTCTTAATGACAACGCAAGGCCTCACACGAGTCTTAGCACCCGAGAGGAGCTCACAAAACTTCAGTGGACTGTTCTTCCTCATCCACCCTACAGCCCCGATCTCTCGCCGTCGGATTTCCATATGATTGGCCCAATGAAGGACGCAATCCGTGGGACGCACTACGCGGATGATGAAGAAGTTATTGATGTAGTACGACATTGGCTCTGGCATTGACCAGTGAAATGGTACCGTGCAGCCATACAGGCCCCCATTTCAAGGTGGCGTACAGCCGTAGCATTGAATGGAGATTATGTTGAAAAATAGTGGTATGTAACTAAAAGATTGGGAAATAACATGGTGTATTTGAATGCTGAATAAAAAAAAACCTGTTTCAGAAAAAAAAAAAAATGTGTTGTATTACTTATTAAACGACCATTGCGAGAGTGACAAATTTTTGGATAAAGAAGCAAGTTATGAGAACCTTTAAAATTCCGTGTAGAATCTCGTGAGTCGTGATACAGAATAGCAACATCAATTAGAGACTTCTAAGAATAATGCAACATACATCAGCAAAATTGTGGAAAATTAGTTGATTGATTTTTGCAAGGAAATCGTTTAGGAAAGTATTTTACTGAATGTGAATGTAACTAAATACTTTTCTCTTTTATGCGATGAAACAACAGACATATCACACGTCTTTCAAAGCTGAGCCTTTCATTTAGATATATTCACAATCGTATAATAAAGGAAGGTTTTGTGACTCTCTGTGATGCTTACCATACGTTTAGACGGTATGATAACGATGTAGGCAATATGGAGCTTTGGTTGTCAGATCAAGTACTAGCGAAAATAATTGAAAGTCTCTGTCTCAAATTTTGATACGTTCTGTCTGCATGCAGCAACCATGTTTTAATAATATGTTAGCTGTGTCATCCAGTCATTTCTTGCCGTTAATATCTCTGGTACGATGAAAAAAGTTGTAGCATTTGCCAATTCATCCTCTAAAAGGCATAAAAAAATTAAAAAGAATTTGACGCATTGCGTTGAGAGGCATGATGGCCATCTACAATTTCATGAGACAACTTAGTGAAAATTTGTAGCGCTCTGGAAAAAGACTTCTACTTGGTAAGACAAGGAAACTGCTAATGACGAGCATTGCTTACTGTAAAAATTATGCAATTCGGACTTTATAATATTATCTATATGCTTGAGCGGGGTACCTAAATATTTTATTTATTACCTTAGGTATGTACTAATGGATGAACGCAAACATTTAATAACTTAAAAGCAGTTACCCGCGACTTCGTCTGCATGCAAGTGTGTTATAGGGTAAGAGTTTTATTTAACAATAATTACAGTAATAGAAATAAACATTGCAATAATAAGAATTTATTTACGTCCTATAGCGAAAAAGCAATTCCAATAATAATTATCCTCCAAAAAAGTCAAATTATTTGCTGTTTTGATATTGGTTTTATTTTGATGATAAGATGATTAGATCAATTATTTCTGCTTTAAAATAGACATTTGTGTGGATTAAAGCTAATCTTACGTGGTATCACATAAGATCGTTAAGACTTATTTAAAATTTCTAATACTTTCTCCAATGCGATATTACTGATGTTATTATTTTAGCCGCATGTAAGTAGTTCTAACCGATTAACTTTCTATCGCCGTACAGAGAATATATTGATGCACATATGAGACATATTTAGAGAACGTTTCGGCAAATGGAAGGAAATAATAAAAAAGGGGAAGAAACATTTTTTACAAAACTGAAAAAAGGGAAGTAGAGAACCTGTGTACTATAATAGGGAGGTGAGGAGGTTAAAAAGGTTGGTAAGAAAAGAACATGACAGAGCTAATAGACAGCAGGGTAGCAGGGAATATTTGAAATAACTAAACAAGGACTTAATAATAACCAAGAAAGTGACTAAAGATGGGTTTATGAAGAGTATTGTCAGTGCAGGGTGATTATTGACTGATGTATCGTGAAACTTCTATGACTATGTTAGAAAACTGAGGGGAAGGGAGGGTGTTGAGACACTTATAGACAAGGAGTTAATGGAGATGAAGTTACTGAGGATTTGAAAAAGACAGAGATTTTGAGTAACTGGTTCAGTGAGAGCATTAGGGACAATGAATCAGAAACAGGAGGGTCTAAATCGGAGAACGAGATTAACAACACAATTAGAAATGGGAGGCCAAAAAATTTGAAATTCTTCCTGATGATATCATGAAGGAATTGAGAAAGCTGAAAAAAAAAAAAAAAAAAAAAAAAACATAACAGGGCTGGTGTAGATAATATTGCTATAGATGTCTGAAATATATCAGGATGTGACATTGTACCTTATTTAAATTGAGTCTGGATACTAGCTACCTACCACAGGACTGGAAAAGTGCGATAGTAGTGCCGGTACATAAAGGAGGGTTAAGAAATAGAGTCGAAAATTATAGGCAAATCAGTTTGACATCAGTGGTAGGTAAATTAATGGAGAGATTGATATGCAACCACATTAGAAATATATGTGAGTATAGTATTTGGTTTTCAAGTCAGCAAGATGTTTTTAGGCAAGGATATTCATGCGAATCTCAGTTAGTAGGATATATGCAAGATATTTCGGATAAAATGGACAAGGCATGCCAAATTGATGGTGCTGCACTAGTATTTTCAAAGGCCTTTGACAGAGTGAGCCATAAAATGGTGGTAAATAAGTTAAAAACTATTAGAGTGATGCTGAGTAGAAGAGTTTTCAAAAAGTAGAAAACAAAAAGTTAAGGTAGGAAATGTAGTATCAAAAGAAGTGGGATTGCCACAGGGTAGCGTGTTGGGACCAATGTTATTCATTATTCTAATGAATAATCGTGTTGATTGTTTACTATCAGAAATTGGCTTGTTTTCAAATGACATAATGCTATATAAGAGGATCAAAACGGTAGAGGTCTGTAGGCAGTTGCAGGGTGATATGGACAGGATATCTAGTTGGGTTGGTAAAAATGAAATGAAGATAAATGCAATCAAGAGTCAGCTTATTAGATACACAGATAAAAAACTAAATGTTGATTATGATTATAAGGTGGGGAATGAAATGCTTGTTGACGGCTTGAAATATAAATATATTAGGATTACATTCGATAACAAGCTTAACTGGCCATGACACATTGGATAGGTACTGGGAAAAGGTGAACAAATTCTGCACTTGCTGGAAAGAGTGATGAGGAGATGTACTGTACGAGAGAAGTAAAGGAATTGGGTTACGAAACTTTGATCAGACCATTGCTTGAATGTGGTAGTGTAGTATGGGACCCACAATTTGAGTATCAAATACAGGAGTTGGAGAGGTGCAAAAAGGGCTGCTAGATTCTTTTCTGGAAATTACCGCAGAATGCAATCAGTAACAGATATGATAAAAGTGCTGGATTGGGAGTCATTGGAAGACAGGAGGAGGGTGAAGAGGGTCATGGGAGTGTACAAGGCGTATATTGGCGATGGATGAGGCATGGAAAGATATTGATGTAAGAATTAAAAGTAATGCATGGAAGGGAAAAGCTGAAACTCGATTTCAGGCAAAAGTTGTAGGAATATTCTCTTTTTTAGGTAAGAATTACCAAGAGAAATGATGAATAATATACCATAAATGTTGAAAGAATTTAAAGTTAAAATTTGTAGAGGGCAAATATAGGTTTGTGCAGCAAAGGGGTTAGGAGGTTGTGTAGGGAAATTGCCGCCGGAGCAAGTGCTCCATCACAATTAAAATTAAATTAAATTATGAACCTTTGATTTTCGAACGGCAATATTAGTGGATGTTTTGGTTAGTTTGAAATGTAGCATTTTGTTAATATATAAGGCACGATGTATATAGTTCTGTAATTATTGCGATGTAGCATATGGTTTTAGGATCGCTAGTTAATTTTTAATTTCAGTGGTTCCATATTGCTTTCGTCAAATAGTACGTAATATCTCGAACTTTATGACGATTTAAACTACAACCTGAAACGTAACTTACAAAATCAAGTTTATGAGCGTTATCTAATAACAATTCTATTTAAGTAAGCAAATGCGAAAAATAAATTCCCAGATCACTATACTCAAACCTTCCTTTCTGTTTCGAATAGCTGTCGAATATTCGTTGCAAGCCTAATAAACATCAAACCTATCCAAGCGAAGATTACGCAACTGTTAGGTGAGAGAAGAGGTTTCTTGTAGCATTTTACAATAGTCATCATATTTTCAAAAATCTTTCACAGATATCATGAAAAAAAATAATGAAGAAACAAACATATGCAGAGCAAAATATGCCGGAAAAAAGTCGTAAACGAAATTCTGTTTACTTATGAATCTATTTCTAATGGAGAAAATAGAACTGCATCACAGATCCATAAATTATTTATGATCTAAATCTACTCTCTATGATCTAAATATACTCTCATAAGACAACTGCTACAACCTACGAGAGACTGCAGCTTGAAACATGGTGCATGGAAGGTACTTCTCAAACTATTGAAAAATGACGCTGTAGTTAATGTAGTGTATGGAGTTAGTGCAGGTAATAGAGCAGAAAATTTGAGCCAACCAATTGTGTCGCCAGTGCAAGATACGATAATGTGCACTCGGCTGAATAAAGTAAACACTAAAGTAGTAAAAGGTACGCGGTTGGTGGAAAATAACATGTGCCTCGCACCTACATATGTAAATAACAAGGAAAAACGCTATAAAGTTTATTCAAGAGTCTATACAACATATAAGTTGACAATTTAGAAATGAACGTTGGAAACTTTTACCCCAAGGCATTGGGGAAAATAGTATTCGGAGTTAACACAAATTACAAAATAAAATTATACCACCACTGAAATAAAAGAATCAAAATAGACCTAACAAATCTCACAGACCACCAATAGCCTAATAGACTGTCCGGTATTTTACAAACGACAACTTGCGTCTTATATCCCCGGACGAAAGGTAGATACAACTGTTGGGGAGGACGAACTAACGAGTCATCGGTACCTGTGGTCGGTAACGCTCTCGCCTCGCATTCGGGAGGAGGAGGGTTAGAATTCCCGTCCGGCCATCCAGATTTGGGTTTCCCATGCTTTACCCAAATCACTCCAGGCGAATGCTGAGATAGTTCCTTCAAAAGGCCGAATTCATTTCCGTTCCTTGCATCCATTTCTTTCCCGCCTCTAATGACCTCGACGTCGACGAGGCGTAAAGCAAAAGCAAAAGCAAAAATAAAGTTCCTGTGGTAGGATTTAGATCCATCACAATGAAGCCCACCATGTATATGTGGCATTCGACTCTAGCACGTTACTAGAATATGCATCGGTGTACGGAATGTTCCATTTTTATATAAATAACTCAGTTGATAATGTAGCCGTTCCCACGGACTCTCTCTCTGGGTTGTCCATGTAGGTGTTGCGAGACGGCGAGTGTTGAGTTTACAAGCCGGGGTACTGGCCGGCGGGAATACCACAGGGTCTCTCGCCAGCTTAGGGAGAGGGAGAGTGGGCGCTGCATTTCCCTGGCCTCCCGCCCTGTAAGAGAGACGGAAAATAGGATCAGAGAAAAACTTCAGAAGTAGGCCATAATGTGACAGCCATCAGAGAATAGGCACACAGAGTGGAGCGGTTGAGTGGTCCTTTGTATGTGAACAGCCAACCGCGAGCCGGCGAGATGATTGTTACTAACTAATTCGAGTGTTGTTGCTATTTGACGGCCAACTCCTAATGTGTTCGCCCCACGGAATTGAAAATGCCTGAGGTAAGCGTAATCTGAGCTTTCGTGGCAGCGAAGGGCAAAGCGGACTTCACTTGCGCCCAGATTCCGGGAGTCGAGTTGACGTGTGCCCTGACTACGGGGGGAGTCGAGTTAACGTCTTTTCGATCTCTGGTTGAGATAACTGACGGTAGAGACAGCGCTGGTTATAGTGCCCAGGGCAGTGCCTTTAAAGTTCATACATAGCGAATTTTACACTGCAGTGCAGTCGTGTTCAGTCTTATGCCGTGTCATTCGTGCTTGCTCTGTGTGTGTGCAAGCCGCTTCAGCTCGATGTCGCGTATATTCGCGAGATTCGGGCGCCGCCGGTTTATCTTCATAATTACCATCCGACAATTTTGTGGAGATTCCCAGTGATCTTTCGTCACCAACGTGCATCATCTATTGACGGTAAAGACTTCAATAATTTCCAACCAAAAATTAATTTTCGGCACCTGATGAGTTCAACCTAAAATTGTGCATCTAATAATAACTATATCGAGATAAGAGATTTTCGTGTTCTCTCTGTACCAATAATTAATTGAGTTATGCCAAATTTAACCATAATTGTGAATGGTCTGTTAATCTTATGCTTCATGTTTTCTGGCATCATATTAGATGTTTCTTTTAATAATTTTTGATATGAATAAATCGACTATTTCCTTGTTTCATGAAAAAATGTACTGTATTAGATTGCTATTTTCATTCATTTAATGCTACTTTCATTTCCCAATGTGTGTTAAACATATTCGCATTGGTGTCATTGTAGTAATGTTCTAGGGAATATAGGTTATTCATCTCAAGTGGAAATAATTCTTGGCGTCCGATGTTTGCTCATGATTGCAGGATTCATACAGATGATCATAGTACGCACTGGTATCAGGGCATACCGAGCATGATGGGTGAGTGGTAGCGCTCTGGCCTCGCATTCGGGAGGGTGCCACTTTGAATCCCCGTATGGGCACCCAGATTTGAGTTTCGCATGGTTTCCCCAAATCACTCAAGGCGAATACCGGATGCTTCCTTCAAAAGGCCATGGCAGATTTCCTTCCCACTCCTTGCCCCAACCGAGCGTGGTGGTGTAACGGATAGCGTTCTGGCCTCGCATTCGGGAGGACGGTGGTTCGAATCCCCGTCCGGGCATCCAGATTTGGGTTTTCCATGGTTTCCCAAATCACTCCAGGAAAATACCGGGATGCTTCCTTAAAAAGGCAATGGCCGAATTCCTTCCCATTCCCTGCCCCCATCCTTTCGCGTCTCTAAAGACCTCGCTATTGAGAGACGTAAAGCAGTTAAAAAAAAAATCCTTGCCCCAAACCTGTTCCGCCTCTAATGGCCTCGACGTCAACGTCAACGAGGCGTAAAGCCATAATTAAAAAAAAGTAAGAGGGGCAAGGTGTTATGATTAATTTGTATAATTAATAAGCCATAGAGTACATCACTTAGATCTAACCGCGCGCGCAGGCCATATCAAGCGAGCGCATAGCAATTTCACCTTCTCGATTACTTGAATGCCGAACTATCACTTCCCGTGATTACTCACTATGTGTCGCCTGCATCTCTTCACTCTGCCAGTGTGCGCTGGTCTGTCTTCCGATCCTACAAGCTGAGAACCGCAGTGCTCACGCGCTTATCCTCACAAAATACACAAAATGTAGAGGCAATTACAAAACAAGTCCAGAATTAAGCAAGCAGGATGGTATAACCAGCTATCGGTCAAACTAAACATTACTTTCAAGCAGGCAGAAAAAATATGTTCGCCAGTATTTTACCTGACCCAACTGATCCAGGACAAAACAACCTTCCACGTTCTACGAAAGCCGCAGCGAAAGTTTACAGTGTACAGACGTGGACGCACGTCTTAGTCTTTTGCAGCCACAATATGGATCAAACACCCGTCAAACTACCACCAAAGGGTACTATTCTTAGAGGAATCCTAACTGGCACAGGAAACACTACAGCAAATGACATTAGGATCACTTAACACAGCTCAAATGGCATACCAGGAAAATAATAGAAAAAGTACACTGTGTTATTATGCAAATAATTAATGGGTTTCGCTTCCCATTCATATTGTTGGACCAGCTACAGTAATAGAGATAGTTAAGGAACTTTTTAACCAGAAAACAAAAATTAAGCTTGTACACCGGAACGCACGGACGGTCGTCGCTATCAAAGAAATCACTACAACCAGAAATCAATTGCAGCAGCCCTATCAGATTAACAGTTCGAGCAAATGGACGTTCCAAACGGTAGCAGTATGGGTCCTTATCGATACACGAGAAATCATAATTATATATATCTACTGCCCATTGTGATGCCACAAGACATTTAGAACTAAAAGTAGGAACTAGAGCAGGTAGTATTAAATAGAATACAGGATTAAGCAATTTTAATTATGGTAGTGAGAGGGAGGAAGTGTGTTCATTTTATTTTTTAGGATTTTTCTGGAGACTGCTTCGGCATCCATTAGGGAACAGAGCCACGCTAAAAGATCAGTCACCCTGGTCCCGACCACAGTTTGGCGCGCAGGGCAGCCCGCTGTGGTACCAACCCATGAATAAGGTCACTTCCGGGGCGTTGGTCCGTATCTGTGGATGTACTTTCTGCCATATTGCAGAGAGGTTACACACTGCAACTGAAAGTTATAAAGTCAATGTTGGTAGCCCCCCCCCCCCCAAGTACAGTTAGCCGGGTATTATATAAGGCCCAAATGAAACCATAGCGTCAACACACAGTCTCGCTCAGTTTTGTCCAGTTTTTCGAAGTGATTGACAGTGGTGACTGCCTGCGGCGACGGTCTGCCAATATAAAGTAAGACCATTTTGTTTTTCTCTTTCTCTGTGTCTCTGCCATGCCTCAATTTCGCTACGCTAATGTAATGAAGTAAATTAATACCATTACATTGATGTGCATAGCTCCTTTTGAGTGACTATTAAGATTTGAGAAAGTGCTTATGGAAACTCTTATGAACTTGTTGGATTGAATAGGTATTCAAATTTGGAGTGTGAAGATTTGTAGACAAACAGCTTACTGAACAGAATATAACCTTATTTTGTGTGGTACATCATTTACCCACTTATATTTATTATTTGTAATTGTACCTGTGCCCTACTAACTTGCCATTGATAAATGGTTTATTTAAAATCTGAATACAGTCAATCTCCAGTCACGAAGTACGGCAACAAATAAGTGAACAATTGGTAGGAAAATATTAAAAGGCGGTGGGTGGGAACGTTACACGATACAAAACCTTTATTACTACATAGAGAATGAAACACACTGATGCCACAATGCACATCACATCAGCTGGATACAATGACGCTGGTGTACGCTCGATTCTGGTTATAATGAACGATTTCCGCTTAACATTTGTAAACTACAGCACGATTACGTTAATACAGTCTCCAGAACGATGATCTTTCTATTCGATATCTCAATCTGTTCATTAGACATCCCAAGAGACTTCAGTTGGCAAGAAAGCAATTATTCTATGGGTTCTGACCCCTTTCCACAGTGATACCAGCATCTAAAACATACTGACGCAATCCTTATGAGCCGACAACCAGCTGTAATGTACACAAAGTAGATTGCAAGAAATACAGTAAAATCGCTGACGACAAAATCACACGGTCTCAAGTACAGGAATAACTGAAGCAATGTACTAGGGAATTATCAGTTCAATAAATGAAGTGGCCATTTTATCCATCTCCCATAGAAAAGTATAAAGCAATCTAAAAGCACCACCTTGAAGGACTCCAGTTAGGGATTGCAATCCAATTAGACAGTCTGGCGGATCCCGCACAAAATTAAGCGGATCCGCAATCCGCAAAATCCGGCGGAAACGCGTGTCAGTCTGCGTGACTCGCTGCCCCACTTGGTCTCTGTCGGATATTTTGCACTGTTTGCCTGTACCCTTCCAGTTGGCATTTGACTCATGAGAACAAGCGTTTGTTTTTGTCAATCTTCGTCATTCGTAAGTAAATAAATACACTTTTACGTATTCATCAAAACTTACGCTTGTTTTGAGTACACATTTCTGTAATTAGAGTTATGGTACGCATTTAGTACGATTTTCTAACTATATAATCATTTTTTAAGTGTCGCACACGTTATCTGAACTACACGGTTACAGCTTTTTATTCACGGTTTCATTATTCCCATTTTCTGTATTTGCAGATAAAGTAATTGCGACAATTTCCTAATTTGCGGATGAAAATTTGATTATTCGTTGATATGAAACTAATGTTATGGTAATTTTAACGATCGCGAACCTATTTATTTAACAGCTATCAAAAATAAATTGTATATCCTTTGACTTGTTGTTTTGGCCGCTACCTCAATGCGTTTCTTTAACGAATTCCACCTGCTTACATGTGCCGCTCAGGCTTTCGATTAATCCCTCTTCTCCTTGTTATTATTTCGACTAAAGGTAAAAAAAAGTTATAATGAAAGTTTCACGGGTGTATCGACGAATTGTGTTGTAGGAACACCATACTTCGACGGCTGCCTCCGCCGTCTTCCTCCCGTGTGTAATTTCGTGTGTTTTCAATGAAATAGGGAGATACAACCTATGAGGACTTCACTGCAATCATTCGCCGAGAAAGTCTCCTTTCTTACTAAAAAATAATAATATCCACTCTAAAAACGTTGTTACGCCACATACGTAAATCTGAAATACTTGACAGTTTACGTGTTGGTGAGTAGTTTCTTTTAATAACATTGAATCAACTGTAACATCAATATAATAATGAATCACGCAAAAAAGGCCAAGTCTCGTGTTTGTGCAGTGACAAAAAGTTATGAGATCTTGTTCTGAGCAAAGTCTACACTTTTCAGAGAATGTTCACTTCACTTTGTGAAATGGAATGCTTTTCTCGGTATTATGGAACGTTTATTTAGAATTTAAAAAACACAACAACTCTGGTAACTTGGCAATTAAGCAAACCATATTTTTAAACTTACGTGATGTATTGTAAGGCAGATAATATGACCTAAGACTCAATAATTTCAATTTTTATTATTTATTTAAAAATTGGTTTAGATTAAAAAATAAAAATGTAAAACCTCGAAATACACTTAAGACACGCTAAAAAGTTTTAATGCCATTTTACCAATCAAAATATTGTTAACTGTTAATTTTTATCATTTAACATTAAAAATTATTTATTAATTTAATTATTATTTAATTTACTAACGTTTTAAGTAACTATCTTTTAAACATAGGTATGCGTTAAAAACTGCTTGTACCAATCACGCACGGATCCCGCGGGATCCCGCGGGATTGGCGCAAATCCCGCGCGGATCCCGCGGGATTGAAAACACTGCGGGATTGCAATCCCTAACTCCAGTATGCTCTCAAGCAACTGTTGGAAGGAGTTTGGCGTTGAGCACATCTGTATACGGTATAAGTAACATAGGACATGGGAGAACTGTCTGTAATTTAAGAATATCGATGCAGATACATAGCGTTTCCTTGAAAAAAATAAGAGGTCATCCAATGCTTCACTCTCAAAACGGTTTCCGAAAGGCAAGGAGCACTGTGGAGGACTAACAGTTGGTACTGAACAAACATGTGTGACGTATAGCTACCTCATAGCACTTGTCGACATCTCAGGAGTCTACGTTGGAGTAAACATAGCACTATTGATTAAACAATTATAATCATTAATCCTACCAGCCAGCAATCTCAAAGCTATCTTAACAACATGTTAAACACGCGCGTTGTATACCTGCCGTGAGACAATAACCTGCTTGCCCCCCTCCCCCCTTGTAATAACTAAAGGTCTCCCACACTCTATACAATTTATACAGCCTATATAAAATGTTTTATACAACCCCAGTGTAGAGTCTGGAAAATGCGCACGATACATACATCTATACATCGATACATCGTCCGCAAGTTTCGCGGTAACGCGATTGAGCCTAGAAGAAATAGTGAGAGCTCTAAAGAAGTGAACATAACAAAATAACCTGAATCTGTCACTACCCAAAACACGTATAACCATAGACGAAAATGCTTTTAGGTCCACACTCTTTTCCGATCTCCACCGGGTCTCCATTTAGATAGCAGCCTTACGTAGGCACAACACGTTGAGTATTTAATGTAAATTAATACATGCTCCACATACTAAGAGCAGTGGGCCAAGTTTGGTATGGAGCCAGCACTTTAACAATGCATGTATTATATCATTCTCTCATCCCATCGACGTTTCATACAGAACTATGTAAGGAACAACATACAGAACTATATAATGAATAAGTGGCCTGACCTAATACAAATCACATAAGGAATAAGTGGCCTGACCTCATACAGAACTATATAAGGAACAAGTGACCTTACCTCATACAGAACTATATGAGGAACAAATTGCCTGACTTCATACAGAATTATATAAGGAACAAGTGGCCTGACCTCATACGGAACTATATAAAGAACAAGTGACTTTTTTAACCTCATACAGAACTATATGAGGAACAAATAGCCTGACGTCATACAGAACTATATGAATAAAAAGTTGCCGGACCTCATACAGAACCATATGAGGAAGAAGTGGCCTGACTTCATACAAAATTATATCGGGAATAGGTGGTCTGACTTTTTATAGGTTTGTACGGACAGTTCAAATACTTTAGAAGTTGTATACCAGACCTGTATCACACCAAGAGTCAAGGGAAAGTACACCCTCCTACTCGAGGCAAGCATGCCTACAGCAGAAATGCTAGCAAACAGCGAAGCCATCTTATATAGCAACCAACATTTTGAGCAAATTTTAATGCTTAGAGATATGAAAGGAGCACTTAGTAAAATAGAAAGTCAGAAGTTGGCCACAAGCATAAAACCGATATACAGGTATATACATGATATATATGATTTTATGGCAAAAACAGTCAAATGAAGAAATAAACCTAATTTAGATCAAAGGGTATGCTGGAATAACCAATAATAAAACTATCAATCATTTCGCAAACGCTGCAATAGTGAAAAGATGTTTCAAGCAATCCCAATATTCTATGCAGATTTCTACCAGCAATGAACAATGGAATTATAGACCACAAAAGAAGAATAGGGACATAACCCTGGTATAACTGCATACATTGAGTGTACAGTACGTATCCTCTGTAATGAGAATAAGGATAAGCTACAGATTCTATCTGTCCTACCTGTATAGCATAAAAGTGACTGTATATCTCACGGAATCAGCCAACTTTGGACACTTTTTTTGTGCATAAAATATGGTAACCAAAGAAACAAACTATTAGAATATCAGATAATAGATTCCTTTACTAACGAATATAATAACTTGCTATATCAGTTTGATCCAAATTTTTTAACGGCCATCACCAAATTCCTGGACGAAATTGGCATTTCAATATGAAGTGGACTCCGTCTAAATCGCGAAAGCGACTATGAGTCAACACAACAGTAAAGAAGAAACTACTGGAAGAAACGTAACATCAGATCAAAAATCAGCAGCCAGTGTCACCAAATCGCAATAAAAAATATACTGAAACAACTTGTATTTGTAGTTGTTTTTACTTTAAAGATGTATATCAAAAACCATATAAAACAGTGTTTCAAAAATAATTGTTGGCGAGGTAGCCGCTGTAACTCGTAAATTATTTAAACGTTCATCCAAGTCTTAGTGATAAAATTACCAGATTTGACCATTTACAAGTCAAGGTACACAAAACGCAATATTTGTTTGGGGCGTTTATCTGTTGTTACCTGAATGGTGTCATTGTGGTTTGATGGTAATCAAGAAGTGAATAGACACTCGAGATGCATTATGATCGTATGAGGTACGCTAGGGCACTCCGAGCCTCGGAGTTCACGGCACACTGTAGATCCAGCCACCACAGAGGCGCAATGTGCGGCAAATCGAAGCCGTGTCACCAGGTAAGGCCGGCCACACACAGAACCGGGCGGGGCAGGGCGGAGCAGGGCATTTTGCCCCGGGGCGTCTTGTGCGACGGGAAACGCACGGGTGCCTATGGAGCATCACACACAGGACCGGGCGGGGCAAGGCACGTCGAAAAGACGCCCCCGGGGCAAAATGCAAAGCTGAAACAAATTATGCCTCGGGGCAAGTCGCTGCCGGGCAGAACGTTCTGCGCATGCGCTGTCACGTGACCCACTCTCCCTCCCAGGGCTCCACTATCTCGCGGTCTGGTTGTGTTGAACACGTGGTTGTATTGTGTTTCGAATATTCGACTGATTTGTATGTGTGCCATGTATGACTGTAAGATTTAAAATTTATATGACTATACAGTGTTATTATATGGTTGAATAACTAATGCTCAGGAAAAAGAGGACCAACATACATACCTTAAGGTTATCAAAAGCCGCTCCTCTGGGGGTATGGCTGTTCTACAGTTGGTATTTTGCTTTTCTATTCTGCTCCGAATGCTCTCAAGTGCAAAGTAGAATGTCGAAATTGACATGCGACAATAATTAAAATACTTGTCTGGGTTCGGCTCGAAGCTCAGAAATAAAACTTCCTATATTCCTTTTCAGGTTTATGGGGTGTACCTACATCTCTCTGTTGTTAACATTGTGGTCCAAGAGCTGCAGATAGTTCCAAATTAACAAAACGGTCTCCTCATCTTCATCCATTTCAAAATGATATACTACACACCAGTATGCTCCCACTGAGTTCACTGACACGTGACTGGGGCAATGAAGAAAATTTGCTAAATGTTTGACTTCTCGTGCCCAGTGGCGTAGCTAGGTCAACAAGGGCCCCGGTGCAAAAAATTTATTTTGGGCCCTCAGGCCAGACTGGGCGACCTTTTTTTTTGCTTCGTGTGCTGGTATAGGCTCCCTGAGCTGAGCTGAAGATGGGGGCCCTTGAGTTGCCCTTAGGGGCCCCGTGAGCAGTGGTTGGGGCCCCCCTGAGCAGCTAGGGCCCTTAGTGGGGGTCTCCCTGTGTTTCAGGGGCCCCTTTAGACGACGGTAGAGATAAAAAAAAAGGGTCGGCAGTTTGCACAGAGGGCTCGTGG
Source organism: Vandiemenella viatica (assembly GCA_031002005.1). Classification (NCBI taxonomy): domain Eukaryota; kingdom Metazoa; phylum Arthropoda; class Insecta; order Orthoptera; family Morabidae; genus Vandiemenella; species Vandiemenella viatica. Next base: position 163,508,491 of record CM061920.1, read on the forward strand.
GCCCCTCTAAACTGCGCTTGGGGGCCTCCAGAGATGCGCTTTGGGGCCCCCTTAGCGTAGGGGCCCCGGTGCACTGCACCGCCTAGCCCCATAGTAGCTACGCCCCTGCTCGTGCCCCGCCTCGTTCTGTGTGTGACAGCAGCAAGACAGGGCAAGTCAGGCGACACGTCGCGCCCCGCCCCGCCCTGCCTCGCCCGATTCTGTGTGTGGCTGGCTTAATAGTACCATACGAAGAAGTAAACAACGAGTATATACCTTGATCTTATGTACGGTGTGGTATGATATACGGGCAACTGTGAAAAGTAGCTTATTTCTGTTCTCGAAAAAAGTTAGTATAGTGGTATTAATAGGGTGCCCTCATTTGTTTATTAAATGCAGTTTCAGCATCCACATTTTATTATAAATAAAGACAATGCTACAAACAAGTGTCTAAGGAACAATGGCGGGAATACGCGTTATCGAAACAAGTGAACCAAAGTCTACCAGCGAACAGACGGTTAAGTCTGAAAAGCCAAATACTCTAAATACCATGAGGAAAAATACCGGGTGTTTAAAAAATGACCGGTATATTTGAAAAATCAATAAAAACTAAACGGGCAGTGATAGAAATACACCGTTTGTTGCAATATGTTTGGGACAACAATAAATTTTCAGGCAGATAAACTTTCGAAATTAGTTACAATTTTCAACAACAGATGGCGCTGCAGGCGATTTGAAAGATATAGAAGTAAACGCAGTCTGTGAGTTCGCCATTCTGTAAATCGTCTTTCTGCTGTAAGCGTGTGCTGTTCACAGATTGCAAGTTTGCTGTGAAAAAATGTTTTATTCCTTAGAATAATCGTACTTTAGATTTTTCCAGACTGCAGCGCCATCTGTTGTTGAAAATTGTAACTAATTTCGAAAGTTTGTCTGCCTGAAAATCTACTGTTATCCCAAGCATATTACAACAAACGGTGTATTTCTATCGCTGCCCGTTTAGTTTTTATTGATTTTTCAAATATACCGGTCATTTTTGAAACACCCTGTAGTTAGTTATGATAAATCATTAACGTCTTTCTTCCTTAAATAAGAATTATATTACTTTCTCATACATATTCGCTAAAAATGCTGTAATGGAGGCACGTTAAAATATAAAATGAAATCAGACAAAAGGTAGAATGACAAACAGCCTTCAGTCACTAGAATACAACTTTTATTGTATTACACAATGCATTTCGGACCCGGTCCGAAATGCATTGTGTAATACAATAAAAGTTGTATTCTAGTGACTGAAGGCTGTTTGTCATTCTACCTTTTGTCTGATTAATACAGTCACGTCAATATAGCGAATTATGGATAAAAATAAAATGAAATGGTTGAATTTTTATCTAAACAGCGGGAATCATATTTATGAATAGAGCGTTTCTGCTATTTTCGATACCCGGATACGAATAGTAATAACGCCGGCATATCCTGAAAGCTAATTTGTTTTTACTGTCCACGTTGAACGTTTCTTGTTCTCGCTGTCACGACGTTTGGACCAATGATTCGCCCGCACCCTCCAGCCTTCATTACTCCCCAAACTTTCTCTGCAGTGCAGAAACTTCCCTCTCATCGAGCAAGAACTTCTCCGGAACTGTTGAACTTTCTATGGGTAGCAAGTAATGAGTTACGGTTCGCAGCAGATTCACAAGGTTATTAAAAACTTGAGAAATGACCCTAATTCCACTTGTGACGAATTAAAGACACAATAAAGTATATTCTGTGTGCTACGGATGCTGCGATATTGGTAAATATTAGAATTTCACAGAAAGTACCAGAAGTAAGCAACGAAACTTCTGGTTTGTTGTTTATTAACATGACTGTGTGAATGGGCGACTGATATGTAATTCTAGTCGGAAAGTGGAATTTAGAATGGTGGATTTCCGGCTGAATGCAGCACTACAGAGGAGGGTGGTTGCCTTTTGTTGCCTGATGTATGAAGGGCCAGGCGAAATGAGCAGAGAAACTATGCGAGAGCTACATAAATGTGGCGACCGAGCGACAGTGTCGCGGATATAAACTGAGGGTAACTTCTGTCAACGCAGTTCCGAGTTCGTTCTACCCAAAATATGTGGTTTTATCAGGGCCGGTGTTAGGGGGCGGGTAAGCGGGTCAAATGTACCCGGGCCCGCCGGCTGATGGGGGGCCCCGATCACTGGCTGCAGGGGCCCCCCATGCCTCGAAGCCAAGAATCCGCCTATTGTCGCCCAGGTACTTTGTAGAGCTAAAAAAAAGGTCACCCATTTTACCCGGGGCCCGAAATTCCTAGCGCCGGCCCTGGGTTTTATGACCGAACTTTTAGGCTCTTTCTTGTTTAGAGCTAGCAAAATGAGCAGGAAATTAGTATTATCAAATAAAATAACAAAGAAAAGATTAAGTTAGCTTTAATTCAATCAAAATGACTGTAATGCAACGTATACAATACATAAATATCTGAAGCACTGTCTGAAATAGTTTCGAAGCAATTCAAGAATATTTCTAACAAGCAGTTACTCGCTACATCGTCCGCTTGAAAGTGTGTTATGGTATAAAAGGTTTTGTTACTGTTCAGAGTACGACCAGCAGAAAAATTTCCCCCTTTCGGTTGAAAATGTGGTCAACTGCTTCTTTGACTTTTATTCTTCAATGCAAAGTGTACCTCAAAGCCGGGATTGTAACGCGCACCCAAAGATACGTTTACATACATTACTCACTTAGCGGCAGTGGACGTTTTGTTAGAGAGCGTGCATAAACCACGTAGCTCCATTTTAGTCTCCTGTGAACTCCCCCTCCCCCACGTAACCCTACGTGCCTTTTGCTTATACCCCCCCTACCCCCCACATAACACGTAGCTTTTTTCCCTTTTGATTCCAGAAGACATTTTGTACTGTTTTCACGTGTCAGACTATTGTAAATTACGTATGGAGATAATTAACTTAGGGAAATAAATATTCACATGCTGTTGTGTGTTCTGTACCTCATTTTAACCGTTAAACCCCTCTCCTCCCACGTAGCTCAGCGTAGCCTTCCAGCTACGGGTGTCCACTTAAAAAGTACATCGATGTTTTTATTCGATGTAAAACATCGGAACCCTGCATCGATGTTTTTCGATGCATCGCTTCAAAACATCGATGTTTTTTCCACATCGAATACTTTCATATTTTTCTTAGCTCAAAAAATACAGATCAACAATATTCGTCCCCTACCTGTTCCTTTATAATCGCCAAGAGAAAATGTGACAATAGTTTGATATTCACCATTTCTACTTGATCGTAGATAGTTCATTGGCTTTGTTTGGTCCGTGTGACCACAGAGTAACACTATACCAGCAGTGTAGTGCTGTAGCTGTAATGGTGTGTTTAATTTTATGCTTTTTTTGTTTATGGCTTTACGCCTCGTCGACGTCAACGTCATTAGAGGAGGGAAAGGACTGGGGGCAAGAAACAAGAAGAAATTCGTCCAGGGCCCATTTAAAGCATTCACTTGGAGTGGTTTGGGGAAGCCATGGAAAACGCAAAACTGGATGCCCAGACGGGGATTCGAACCCGCGTCCTCCCGAATGCGAGGCCAGACCATTTACCTTTCACCCAACATTAAAAAATTAATTTTATTATCCTGTGTGTTGGTTAAGTAGTGTTGTGTTAGTGAGGTATGCTTTGTGAGTGAATCAGACACTACAAATTAACAGAAATATTAATTACATTAAAAAAACCAGACACTGAATACTAAAGTCTAAATTTGCCTAAAAATATTAATTTCAAATCTTTAACCGCTTAACACCAATGGTGTTTAGGCAATCTTTGCAGTAACAGAACTTTAATCAATCGTTTTCCTTTCATTCTGTTTCTTTGCTGATTGACTATTTGAGCAGCCTTCGAAAATAAACGTTCGGATGCAACAGAAGTCCCGACAATAGTCAATCAGATATTGCCCCAACGCGGTTTATATCGAAATACTGAGTAGTATCAGATTGTTTTAGAGTAATCATATCTTATTTCGATTCACAGCAAACAGTAGGAGTGAACCCAAGAAATTGATTTTATTCATTCTCTCATACGGACAGGACAGCAAACCGCAAGAAAAATTAAGCTTCACCGTTGTTATGTTCCGATAATTGCTCACAGGTGTCACCACCTGTCAATGACAGTTACTTTAAATTGAAATAATTTAATTTAATCTTGAATAAATTTACTGATCATAATATTTATTTCTATCATTTTTGTCATTATTAGCCAGAGTTTTTTTTTATTGATTCGATGTTTTTATTTAAAAAATCGGTGCATCGAATAGTGTTGTACAACTGAAAGTCCAGAATTCATTCCAACTCTTAATACAACTTACGTTAATATTGCGGATCAAGTTTATCGCTATACAGTGATTGTGTTGGCGTGCGTGCTTTTGTCCAGCTGCAAAGTCATAGTGAACGTGTGAGTATAATAAAATTGTGATAATTTATGCTAAGTTGATAAGGTATTCCGATACATAAAATGTTGCTACTACTTCGAAATTAGTTCCGATGCGTTTAATGTGTTAAGGTGAGTCCGTATCGTTTGATTTTGCAGTAGCAGTATTAGCTGAGATAGTGGCTAGGTTGAAATGCTGCCTGGACCAAATTTTCTTGTTATGGCATGAGGCAGCAGTAGTTTAAAGGCCCATTCACACTAGCGGTCAGCTCAGCTCAGCTCAGCACAGCTCAGCAATCGCTATACACGTAATCCAATGGGAGCATTCACAATACGCGGTCCGCACAGGTTAGGGCAAGGCAGGTCAAACCGAAGATCGCGCCGCCGGCGATCAACAACGGTCAAGACCTGAGCTGAGCTGAGCTGACCGCTATTGTGAACGAGCAACGGTCAGGTCAGGTCAGGTCAGATCAAATGGGTGGCGAACGTCTGAAAACTATGCTCGTGAGCAATAAATAAAGAGTAATAAATAAAAAATAAATGTTTTAACGGTATGTTATTTCTGTTTATTATAAAGCCGACAAACTTTAATACAAATTCAAATATTATTACACATTTTAGTACTGTCAATATACAGATCCTGTTTCCGAATTTAAAAAAAATATTGTGAATATATTTTTAATCAAATGCTTCTGTATCAGCGTTAGCACAAAAACAAATAATATTTGTAAAGTAGGGTTTCTCTCTCATCCTGAAATTCACTTTCTACATGGCATGAAATTTTTTCCTTCCGTAAATAATTGTGCAAAATACATGTTGCTAAAATGATGTTATCAATTAATCCTGGAGCAGAATTAATTTTTCTAAAATAAATTCGTAATCTTTGAGCCCTAAAATATCAAAAGTATTCGCACAACTCGTCTCTCACGGCATAACCGGTAGTTAGCATTCTTCTTTCCCTTTATCTGGTTGCGCTTGAAACTCTGGATACACTCAGAACCATCCTCTTTTTGATCTTGACATATTTTTAGGTTCTTGATCCGATTTAATTGACGTTGGGGTAGAAAACGGCATTGTTCACTATGAGCAACTGAAATGAAATGGCCTCGTCTACGACTTGATCTGGCCTGACCTGAGCTGAGCTGACCGCTAGTGTGAATGCTACCCTGGATTGTGAGCTGAGCTGAGCTGACCTCTAGTGTGAATGGGCTTTAATTGCAACTATATGAACCGATTTCTATAAAAATATTGGACAAAAAACAAAAAATGATTAGTTATCTTGTGTTAAGTTTTAAATTTTGGTAAAAATAATTTCTAATATTACAGAAGTGTATAGTGCGAAAAAAAAGAATCACAGGCAATAAATTGAACCGAGGTTGAATCGAAATCGTTACATATTTATCATGAACATACACACACATTTCGCACACGACCATTTTTTCACTTTTAGTCAGTGCTGCCATTTCTACGGATTTGTCCGTAGATCTACGGATTTTTATAAAAAGTTAGGATTTTCGGATTTTGTTAAAATATCTACGGATTTTTGCTATTTTTTACTATTTGTTGATTTTTCCTTATATTGGTGTTTTGTTAAACTTAGTGTTAATGCATTACAGAATCGTCAATAATTGTTAATCGTTTCCTTGCAACCACTCGTGTGAACGAACGATTGAAATAAAGCTCATATTTTGTTTGATTATAGATCTTCTAGATCTTAAAAGACGGTAATACAGAACAATCGGTGCATTCTTTATGCACGGTGACACGCTCCTTGGCTCGGCTTCCGAGAAGGATTAACCAATATCCGAGGGTCAAAGTGTTCGCAGTATTAAACATTACCTGTTACCGAAGATATGCTAAATTTAATGTCAACAAAGAAAATAGATAATGCATAGTCACCCCCCCCCCCCAAAAAAAAGAGTAGGCACAGCAGCAGCAGCGATGAAAGTGACGATGTATAAAACATGTTCAGAGATATTTCTTACTTTCAGTGTAAAATATTATTTTGTGTTTCGAATTTTAAAGACCTGGAAATAGAAATTAATCTTAATTTTGACTCTCTCTTCAATAATTATTGTTTTAGTCTTTTAGTTAGCGAGTCTCCGGATTTTTGTAACCAGTCTACAGAAATTTTAGCGGGTATCTACGGATATTCAAAGCCAAGAGGTTGGCAGCACTGCTTTTAGTTAACCGACTTTAATTTAATTGCAATGGAGCACAGGCTCCGGTGGCAATTTCCCTACACACCCAGCTTCCCCCTATCCTGCGCCTACCTACATTTGCCCTCTACAAATTTTATCTTTAAATTCTTTCAAAGTTTTCGGTAAATTATTCATCATTTCTCTTGGTAACTCATTCCAATCCCTGACACCCTTACCTAAAAAAGAGAATCTTCCCACACCCTTGTGCCTGAAATCGAGTGCCAGCTTGTGGTCATGGTCATTTTTTCCCTTCCATGAACTTTTTTGCTGGTATACTCTTAGTATTGTACATTTTTTTTTCAAGCTTTGATTTTTATGTATATTATGACGCATGTATTACGGTGTAATACGTGAGATGCTATACCATTTCAAGTATGCAACTGAAGACATCTATTAGTGAACTTACCGTCAGTATGATTTATGTTAAGTACAGATTTATATTTCCTGCTGTCTAACTATTATTTGTCAAGTGCATCAGTTTTAGCGCTTTTAAACTATACACACATGCATATATCAGAAGGTTTTTGCTTTTATTTCTGAAAAGGAGTATTTGCAATGTACGTAAAAATCAAAGAGTAAACGTGGCACGAAGTAGGAAGCTCTTTGGAGTTTGCGAGTGTATAATGTCATTTTTTAAAGGAACTATATATTCGTTTTTTTGCCGGATAACAACTTTCCTATGTCACTTCTCTCACAATTTACTAACTTCGTGCCAAATTTCATTTAAAAATGTTGAACTATTAAGGCGCGCAATTGATGCTGAGAGTGCATCCAAACATACATCCAAACTTTCTCATTTATATAGATATAGATAAAATCACGTTCTGGTTTCGCATTCGGGAGGACGCGGGTTCGAATCCCCGACTGGGCATCCAGATTTGGGTTTTCCATGGTTTCCCAAAATCACTACAGGCGAATGCCGGGATGCTTCCTTCAAAAAGGCCATGGCTGAATTCCTTCCCGTTCTTTGCCCCCAGACCCATTCAACCTCCAATGACCTTAGCTGACATGAAGTCTCGATGTTATATCTCCGACAAGCTGGTATAAACTGGAGCACAGAGGGTGAATCGCTCTCGATGTGTCATTGGGGGGGGGGGGGGGGATAGTTCCTCACGTTTCCATCAAGGGGCTTCCCTGTAATTGGCTCATTACGATGGGGTTCAAACAGAACGGAATAGGGAGCTCTGTGTGAACAACCTAACCTTGAAGTCAACTTCATGACCAAAAGCGTGTGTTACATTAGTCCTAGTGAAGGACATGGGAAAGACACTCCAACTGCTATGATAGCTTCTAATAACTTAAAATATATCCATGCACGAGATAAATCTAGCTTTGCATATAAGCCCTTCATCCACTCTGCGCAAATTAACCCGTACCGGCTGTTTGACTAACTATTTCACTCCAACAAAAAAAGGCGATATTTGCTGTTGCTGGGTTTCTAATTTTTTTGTTTGCTGCGGGATTTACGACTAGTTGACTTCCTTAAAGTTGTCAGAGGACTAGGAGCAGGGAACGGGAAGGAATTAGACAATGTGCTTTTGATATAACCGTTCCGTTATTCACCTGGATTGGAAAAACCGAAGTCGGGAGGGTCGAACGGGAGATGGAACTCGCGTACTCCCGAGTATTAGCCGCTCATACAGGGAGCTCGGTTAATATTTAGGAACTGCAAGCCATTACTACGTAAGCAGTCCATTTTGTTCGAAATTCGCCGAAGAGGTGGCTGATATCATTATTTTGATAGAGTTTACGATGCATCTCTCTTGCCTATGCGTTTCCGTCGTATGTGATTCACTTGTTTGTGTGACCAACTCGGGTAGGATCACCCCGCAGCATGGGAACCAGGCCAGTGTTAGCCAAAGGCAGGACTGGTGCTAATCGCTGTTCCATGTTTCTAGAGTATGACATAATGAGGTGAATCAGAGGGGTGAAATTGCCTCTCCGTCAATCCTCTCTAAATCTCTTTAATCACTCAGCCATCTCGCTCGCTGTTACGTTACTGATTAGGAGCAACTGCAGAGAAGTGGGTCTTATATCAAGCAGGCTATTCACATGTTTCTTCGGTATCTCAAATACAAGAATTTAAACTCAATTGACACAAGTGGCAATCATCAGATTTTCCACAACGAGATCACAAAATCGGCAAATGTACCAATGGTGGAAATTTATGTTGTTCCTAGTCGGTGTTCGTTATTTTACCATCGTTAATTTTTATGAGTACTATTTTATAGAAAGAAATTGGTGATAAAATTTATATGATTTTTTTTCTAGTTACCTTGAAACGTGTAACTGGTAGTACTTTGTAATAATTCGCCAAGAATCTTACCAACAGAACAAAATAATTTCAGATCGAGTTTTTTGAGTAATTGCGTTAAATAAAAGTTGTTTCAGACAGAGATATTTGAGATAGAAGAAATACAACGTTTACAGACCAAATGATTATGTTATTTTACTTTGTGCCTGGTGAAAGTTGTCAGTCCGGAACGTAGCAGAACGACATACGTACGTAACAAAATACGCTCGATATGGTGGCAAATCATCCTGACGTCACCAGAAATTGCTCAAAGGCTGTAAAAACGAAATATATTTTGTTTATAAGACAATCATTCAACAGACGTCGCTATTCAAATATTACAAAAAAAAAAAAAAAAAAAAAAAAAAAAAAAAAAAAAAAACAATCAATAGTGAAAATAATTTAAAATTCCAACCTAAGAAGTAGAAAATATACAGTCTGACTACTTTAGGTACTAAAGGTAGAAAAATAAAACACTGACGTGGAATAAAAATAATGATTACAGTTGTTAGTGGTTGGTGAAGGTGTTGATACGACGTCCAGATAGGAATAATCTCTTACTTTCCGGGACGATAAATATTGCCAAAGAAAGGGAAAAGTACCGAACGACTTTTTGCATCGATTATTCATAGCTACCGCAAGAAAATAAAATTAATCATTATGAGACCACAAGCCGTGAAATGAATTCGAACCTTATTAATTACGTTTTCGCTCAGGCGAGCAACAAAATCTGCGTTTTAGCAGTGAAAGAATGATTTTATGTTGCTGTGAAATTCGCTAATTGCTAGCATAAATTCTGCCGTGCAGAATCAAAAACCGGGAAAATAATTCTTGGCGAAGGTCTTTTTTTTGTTTTGCTTTCTTTTTTGGAAAAGAGAGATTTTTTATTCCCTCAGAAAGGTGTCGGTGGTTGTGGCGCGCGAAATAGTAATTGACACTGGCGGTAGTATGCATTTTAATGAACGCTGTTAGCGGAGTTGAAAAACAAGGGCGGCGAAGCGCGTTTAAATGCATGGAGGTGAGGGCGGCAAGTTTTAATTGCGAACTTGGTCCTCAAGAGACGGCGAGGTCCAGACTGCTCTCTTCACTGCCTCCTCTCCAACGCTGCTCCACGTACTGTACCTTAGTATCGCCCCACACACCATTTTTGTTTTAGCTTCTGGCTTTACGACTCGTCGACGTCGATGTGTTAAAGGCGGGAAAAGACTGAGGGAAGGGAACGGGAAGAAATTCGGCCTTGGTCTTCTCAAGGAACCATCCCGGCATTCGCCTGAATTGACCTGGGGAAACCATGGAGAAATAAAATCTGGATGGCCAGACGGAGATTCGAATTCGCATCCTCCAGAACGCGAGGCCAGAGCGCTACCGTTCACGCTCCACGCTCGGTCCATCCACTATTGACGGATATTTTTTGTCAATTACCCTTAAATGAGAGTTTTCATTACTTTCTTGTTAAACGTGTTACAGTGTCCAATTTAATAGTATCCTCTACACCAGTGTTTCTAAAACTTTCTATCTCCACCTACCCCTATAAAATTATCCAGGCAATGGAGAACCCCCTTGAGAAAAAACTGCGACCTTTTCTTTAGCTCCACTACTAGCAACATTGCGCAACATTGCACAACAATGAGCAATATTCACCCTTGTGCGTGTTACGTATGAGATACCCAGACCTCCATTACGTAAATCTAGTCGCGAGCCTGTTGCATTTCGTGTTGTCTCATCTCATTCCATTGATGCGAAACTTCCATGCAAACTTAATCTTTAGATGCTTGAGTGATTATATACTTTCATATGATTCATTGGTCTTTATTTTCGTTATATTACATTCAGAAGTATCCGAAGATTGCAAAGGTTCTTGTTATACGGTAACTAGATGTCGTCAGCTCGAAAGTGCTTACACACAACTCAACTGCTAGCCGGTTCTTGTTATGCTAGACTCTCCTTAGTGCCGTGTTAGGCCAAATTCTAGTTGATCTCTCTCCCTTGTTGCTATAGCAACCGTTTTAAAACAGTAATACCAACAGGCCATGGAACTCTAACTGGGATAACCTTTCTGTTATCCTACAGCCCCCCCCCCAAGTTTACCATACCATTTGCCTTCAATACAAGTATAAATGGTTATGGTAAATGTTACCCTTTTGAAGTTAGGAGAGCTTATATTTACATTGAATAACAAACATTTAAAATAAAATCACAACAATGAAAAAATGAAAAACAATAAAACATTCCTCTTCGTGTCCTGTCACGGTCACCATGTTGCATTTCGTGTTGTCTCATCTCATTCCATTGATGCGAAACTTCCATGCAAACTTAATCTTTAGATGCTTGAGTGATTATATACTTTCATATGATTCATCAGTCTTTATTTTCGTTATATTACATTCAGAAGTATCCGAAGATTGCAAAGGTTCTTGTTATACGCCTATACGGTAACTAGATGTCGTCAGCTCGAAAGTGCTTACACACAACTCAACTGCTAGCCGGTTCTTGTTATGCAGACTCTCCTTAGTGCCGTGTTAGGCCAACTTCTAGTTGATCTGTCTCCCTTGTTGCTATAGCAACCGTTTTAAAAGAGTAATACCAACAGGCCATAGAACTCTAACTGGGATAACCTTTCTGTTATCCTACAAGCCCCTTACGATCAACTGACGAACCCTTAGGGGTTCGCGTACCCTACTTTGAGAAACGCTGCTCTATACTAAAGCACAATAGAACACACCGCTTTATGGCAGTGAAGCATGAACTTTAGGAATACCAGAAAGAAGAAAAATTGAAGCATTTGAAACGTTGGGCTACTGAATGGTGGATCACATTGTAAGACATGCGGAATTGGTTAATTTGTTCGTCAAGGAGACAGTTAAAAAAATAACTGTAGAGGAAGACAAAGATTAGAATATACCCTACTGTTTATGAAAGCTGTAGCACCCAGAAGGAATGGGTAGAACAGTGGAGCCATAATAAGTGATTAAGATTGCAGAGAGATGGAGTGAAAGCTGGGCCGTAACTAGAGTTGAATTTAAGGTAGGGCAGTGATGGTTACAGGTAGGGCGGAAGCTAAAATTTTACTTGATCTACTCTGATGATTAAATTTTTGTCGTACTTGTGATTGTGAATGTGTGAGGTAGTACTTAACTGTCGGGAGGGGTAATAGATAAGAGCAAAACATTCATTTATTCAAGTTTATATTATTTCCAAAAACATATTACATTCAATTTAATAATAAAAATCCTTTCCTTAAAACAGCTGAATTCTTTGATTGGCCATATAGTTAAAAATGCAAAGGATCTCATTCAGATCAATTGATTTTTTTTTTTCTTTTTAAAGACCAGAAATACCACATCTGCCATTCTTTCAAGAGCCATTGACAGCCTATGAGGCCTCTCGATTGCAGTCAAAGTTGAAAATGTAGATTCGCAGGCAGCAATACTACATCCTATAGTCGCCACAGATGCAAAAAAAAAATTCATATGTATCTTTGAACGATTCTAGCTGTTAGACCTGAAAAATCAGTTGACACCGAAAAATCTAATTTATTTACTACATAGAAACTTATAGGTTACATTAAAAAAGAAAAGAATATAATGACTTAAATATCTGCCTACTATATACAAACTACTAAAAAACAAAAAATCATAAATAGATAGTGCCCCTGTGGCAAGGTATTAAGAACGTTGGTTGAATTCAAAATTGAGTTGCCAATAAAATTTTCTGTGTGAGAAATTAGCCAGTTCTTTCGTCACAATCAGCGTCGATTGATTTTGGGGTAAGGTGTTTAACAATTAACATGGACCTAACGTTTTAACAGAATGCGGCATAAAAATATATTGAAACTTGAAATTGTGAATTGGATATAAATAAATAAAACTAATATTTTACAAGCAGCTACATAGTTTTCTTTAATTTTCTCACCAATTACCTAAATTTTTCGATGATACCATTTTGTCTACATCCAACTCATTGAGGCTCGCTAATGAGTTTAGTAGATAGTCGTTGTCCAAAAATCTTCTTTGTAACTCAGCAATTAATATGTCCAGTGTTTCAAAATAATAAGATTTAAATGGCTTGAGCATCCTGGTCGTCTATATTTTGTCTCGTGGAGGGACAGGAAGGGGCATCATCTAGTAAACATCTGTACAATTTGATTTTTTGACTTGCCTCTTGAGCCCCTTCTAGATCTGGGTACTTTTTTCAGAATTGCCACTGGTCTTAGACTTAGCTTCTTCCAAAAATTGATGATACATTTCATCTGATCTGTTTTCTTTTTATTTTATTTTGCATGCACTTTACGATTGTTATGGCATCTTTAAGTCCTGTAGGCCTACTTTGGGCTTGTAAAGCTGTGTCTGGAGGCTGGAGCGTGGATAAGATGTTTTTTTTCCCCACAACCATGGCCATTCGGAATTTCAAATTGAGTATGACATAATACCGACACTCTTAGCGAAATCGTCACCGTTAAATCTGTCATTTTTAATTTAATCTAAAGTCATAAAAATCAATTAATCCTTTTTCCACCATACAAGGCAGCTTTTTTACCACGGTGAAAGAATTCAAGTAACATGACGTATGATCAAAAAACAGATGAATGAATGTCATTTCCAAGAAAGTCCTGATAACTATAAAATGCAAGCGATGGTTTTAGCAGTGGACGTAAGAAATTTTTCAACCAACTTTATTTCCTGTTCTGGTCTCAACTCCCGAAACTTTCCAATACATTACACTTGCACCATCGTAGCATACTGGAGAGTTCAATGTTATTTTCCTTAAGTGTATTTGATGTTAATTCCGTGAAAGTGGCTGCTTCAAGCTTTTTAGTAGTTGCAACTGTCAGCAACGACTCATTGACGTATCTATCCGTAATATAATGTAACACTATTCAATATTTTCGCGGTTATTTTTAATTCTCATCCCATCTTCCATTAGAGTAAACAAGTTCACTTTATATTCCTCAATATCTTTAACAATCGAACTTCGAACTGCTTGAATTATTTGAATATGAATTTCAGGTGAACGATTTGTTGTATTTTGTGGTATATGACTGGGAGTCTCCTTCAAATTTAGATGTTTCATGCGGGTGTATTCAAACAAATTCCGTAATAATCCTTGTTTTTTTTCCCCCTTCCTCCAAAATATGATTTCAAACCCAATTCCTTGACTAGTAGAAATATTATTACTTCAATAATAGACTTCACACAAGACCTATTTTCTTGTAATACTTATCTACATATCAATGTTTCAACACTGCTACTTGTATAAGTAGATATTCCATGTAATTTGTCCTGCCACATCACCAATGTTTCGTGTATTATAAATGTATTTTTCGTGTTTTGGAAAACAGTTTTTTAATCAGTGGCAGTTTTCCAGTTTCTGAATCCTGTGGAAGTGTACAAAGTCTGTTTGCTTCCACGAGGTTAAAATTGCTGGCAAGAATAGTAAAAAGCAGCATCTTTCTCGACTGAATACTGCAACTACTTATATCACTTGAACCAGTCTGCTGCAAAGGTCCTGTTATTTTCTTTTAGATATACATCTAAAATAACTTCCTTTATCGGTTCTCCGATTTGTGCAATATCAGAAGGAATACTAACATTACCGTTTCACCAAACCTGTTTCCATAGGACTAGTAGTGGCAATTGTATTTTATGCTTCCATCTGTTTTGAGGAATGAGGTCCTTCGTGGTCAATTTCCTCGTAAAATCTTCATTTTTTTGCTAAAGATAGCCCGTATTATCCATTGTAAAATTAATCCGTCTTCAGTTCAGAACAATAAATAAACAGTTGTGTTTCAAACCGACTGAAACATTGTACCAACACAACACTTACGAAAATCATAGACAATATATAATTCAAATGCCATCTGTGAGCATGATACATTCAGCGAAGAATAGAGTGAGGTACTTAGCCTGCCTCTTCTTCTTTGTTGTTTGGCTTGGCCCTCCGTTCCCGAGGTTGACAGGGACTTACCGCCACACGGCCCACTCCCGGTAGACTGGAACCCCCTGGTGCGAGTGTTAGGGTTATCTCTGGTCCTGGCAAACCTAACGGTGACAACAAGGGACCAGAGCAACGCTCCCTTTAGGCTGCACCTACCTCAGAAGATGTCTGAATCGAGTGGCACTTCCTGCGCTCTGACGTCCGTCACCTACAGCGACTCTCTGTGCTCGCCCTCACCAGAAGACACCGAGGCGGAATCGACCTGCCAGAACCTGGACATAGGGATGAACACATCCCTGATCAGTAACATGTTGACACCCCAGCCTTCACAATGACATGACAAACCACGCGCAGCTAAGAGGCGCACCTTGCCTCATGCTGCAGGGACTTTAAAACACCAAAGAAGTGAACTGCCAGCATGAAGCTGTACTACACACGGCCCGACCACCACCACCAGTGTCTTCATCAAACAGATAGTGAGAAATCTTAATGACAAAGAAGAGTAAAGGGGTGTCGGTCCAAGAGACTGCCAAACCACCTGTGTGGAAACCATGTAGCTTTGGAAGGTCAACTATTGTGAGAGACAAAGAGGGTTTACCCACCACGCACCAACCCCAACAGCGAGCCGATGTGGAGGACTTCATATTTCCTAGGGACACTCTTAAACCTCCACCAGTAATAGACTCCAATACCGAGGAAACTAGAAACCAGTTTCAACCCCAGCAGTCCGAAACTGAACCAGTGCCATCAATACAGAGATCTGCACACATCCCCCCTATTGTTGTGCAATTTCAGCACAACAATAAGACGCTCCACGATATGGTTGAAGCTGTAGTGAAGAGTCCCTTCGCTACCAAAACTGCCGGTGGTGATGAGATCAAGTTCAGCTTCAGCACAGCCGCTATAGGGAGGGATGCTGAGGCACAGTAACATCTGATATTACACATTTCCTATTGGAGCTGTTCCACTACTCAGAGTAGTCTTCAGGGGCATCCCAAGAACATTTCCCACTGAAGAAATGAAAGAAGAACTGTCAGAGATGGGCTTTACTGTACAAACGGTCGCCCAACTTCGCCGTCTTGGCAGTAACATATTAATGCTCCTATTCTTGGTGATCCTTGCGGACTGCCAGGAAAACGGAACAATTTTTCGGGTGGAGAGAATCTGCCACCTCAAAGTGAAGGTTAAGAAACTTCGGTCAATGCCCAGACCTGCGCAGTGTTACAACTGCCAGCGTTTCGGTCGCATGTTCAAGAATGGTAAAATGCGTCCAGTCTGCGTCATGTGTGCAGGCCAACATGACTCTACCAAATGCACTACACAGAAGGTATGAGACTCCACCAAGTGATCCAACTGTGGAGGTGGACACGCGACCAGTTATAAGGGCTGCCTGGCCTTCAAGAGAGCCAGGACTATTAACTGAACAGGAAAAGCCATCAGACCGTGCACCAACAACAAATAGTAATCCATCTCCAGGGCACCAGGAAAACCTACCCGTAACAGGGCAAGATCAGTCCCCCAATGGCAAGTTGAAGATGTCTACACTCTATTCGTGCCGCAGACGGCAGAGAAAGTCTGGATCCAAGAACGCAGCAGTGCAACAACATCCGTTGGCGAAAGAAGACGGCTCCAGTTCCAACAAAGAATGTGTCGCCTCTACAGGGTGCCCTGCAGGTCCATATGCCAGATCGCCTCCTGAGCAATGAATCCCATCAGTCAACCCACCCACCGGTCACCACGTCATCTCCCATCAGCAAAGAGTCACAGACGAAGCAGACCGTGAAGCCCAAGAAAAACTGGACAGCCTAACAAACAAGCTTGAGTCTGATGCCTTACCGAGCAGCTGCAGAAAATGACCAGCGCCGTTATCAATGCCCTGGCTGTCGCAAAGTATCCACACTGCAACCACAATGGATATACAGCCACTATTACATTCCCTATCATTCTGTGCTCGGAATGCTAATAGCATGATCAACCAACTGCTAGAGTTTAGGCCGTTTCTTCGAGATCAAGATATTGTCGCGTGTCTGGTGTCAGAGACCTTTTTGGAACCCTGTCTGCAAGCTGCAGTAGCCAACTACAGTTGTTATGCCGTAACAGACCCACCGCTGGAGGTGTAGGCGCAGTTTTCATTAAGAACAGCATTATACATCATGAAATAGTCCTACCACCCCTACAGCAGATGGAAGCCGTCGGAGTCGAATTGGCTACTGCTAATGGGAAGTTAACCATTATCTCATTCTACTGGCCTCCTCGATGACAGCTCAAAGAAGCTGACTTTACGGCTCTGGCAGATGGAAAAGCCATGATCGGCAGTGACACTAATGTTAAACATTCCGACTGGAATAGTAGGTACAACAATACAGCGGGTATAGCATTGAGACACCTCACATACAGTTACAACATGTGAAAATGGGCACCACAAGAGCCAACACACTACCCGAACAATGGCAATAGACCAGATGTTCTAGACGTAGTTATCACCAAGGGCATCCAGGGTTACGTTGCCAGCTCAATCGTAAACCGACTCTCCTCAGATCACTGTCGGTTATGGTAGAGGTCGAGGTTTGACCCTGGCAAATTCATGAAGACCTGAATTTCAACTACCATAAAACAAACTGGAGGTGCTACCAGGTGCTCCTACAGATTAAGCTAGCTGATCCACCCGAAATTAACAACATTGACGTTGACCTTCAGTCTTTTGAAACAGCAGTCAAATATGAAACCGCAGCTTGTACTCCAGTCAGGATACCCAGACCAGCTCCTACTCTGCAGCTTTCCCCCCCCCCCACCTCCTGGTGGAAATCCTCCACAAAAACCGGTTTGCTAAAGACAGGAAGCTTACGAAAACCCAGAGACCATAAGACTACTAAGCCACTTGCAAAGGGAGATAAAGCTTCCCTGATAAGCATCGGATGAAGAGTGGAACTCAAGAGTCCCCATGCTCCACCCAGAGGATGGGTCTATGTCTACAAACAAGAAGACTCACCAGGCGAAGGCAGCGACTCCCCCCACTGCACAACGAAAGAGGACTAGCCATCACTCCATAGGAAAAGGTCAAAGCACTTGCTGATGTCTTTGTGAAGAACTTCCAGCCCTCGCAAACAAGAAGACTCACCAGGCGAAGGCAGCGACTCCCCCCACTGCACAACGAAAGAGGACTAGCCATCACTCCATAGGAAAAGGTCAAAGCACTTGCTGATGTCTTTGTGAAGAACTTCCAGCCCTCGCAAACAAATGTGGACCCCACCTACCTTACAACAGTCCACCAGCGCCTCAGCGTCTACCTCGAAGCTGAAGACGATCATCAAATAAAGTACATCACCCCGGAGGAGGTACCTGTTGAAACTGCACCCGCACAAAGCACCAGGGCGCGATGAGATCAGCAACACTCTCCTCAGGCACCTACCACCGGAGGCCTCTGTCTACCTCACCGCTATCTTTAATGTCATCTTGACAGCTTTACCCTCAACTGTAGAAGCACGCTAAAATAGTGGAAATCCACAAAACTGGGAAGACAAACACCTACCTCAGAATTACAGGCCTACAAGTTTGCTCCCAGACATTAGCAAAGTTTTCGAACGGCTGCTGCTAAAACGTCTATCTGCCTTCATTGATGATGCTAATATTATACCAAATCATCAGCTGTAATTTCGAAGTGGTCATTCCACCACACGGCAGTTGATGCGGGTAGCTGAAGCGGTGATCCAATCTTTCAACTTCAAGAACTACAGCGTTATGCTAATTCTTGACATCTTGGTTTCCTTCGATACCATGTGGCACCTGGGGCTCCTGCTCAAGCTCTACGATCAGGGTATCTTGGGGCCATACGTGAAGCTTCTAAAATCCTACCTCACTGGCCAGATCTTCAGCATCAAGATTGACAAGGCTTACTCCTGATGTTGTTGTTTTAGGGCGCGTCGTATGGCTTACTCCTCCACCAGGAACATCTAGGCAGGAGTTCCCCAGGGCTCCGT
Source organism: Vandiemenella viatica (assembly GCA_031002005.1). Lineage (NCBI taxonomy): Eukaryota > Metazoa > Arthropoda > Insecta > Orthoptera > Morabidae > Vandiemenella > Vandiemenella viatica. The sequence continues at coordinate 163,527,299 of CM061920.1, forward strand.
GCTTGGGCCAGTGCTATACTCCCTGTACACCGCTGATGTACCGACCAGCAATGGTATTCTGACTGCAACCTACACTAACGACATTGCGTATTTGGCCACCAGTCACAGTAGAACATCTGAAAGAACCCGCACGTTATATGTTGCCAAAATATAATATAACAATCACTCACTTTATGGTCTGTGCAGTTACCAAAAAATAAAGTATCTTGTTCTTGTGGCGTTTACTTGTGCCTACCTGGAAAGCATCAAGTAAATAACAACATACAATGTTCTTTCTCTTCGGCGGTGGTCACTTCAAACCTTCTCTGAAATATATAAAAGGTTAGAAGGGTATCTCAAAACTACTAAATCATAAATTAAATGGTTTTCTTTCAAGTCTTTAATGCACAGCTTTCCTTAAATTTTGTTAGACCCACCGACCGGTATATTATTTAAATTTCTATCAGAAGATTCCTTACACAACAGATTTTTCACCAGGTAAATAATTTCTTCTTCTCCAAAAAAATCAGAAGACAGTTCTGCTACGACCGCAAATAATCCCTTGAATTTCTTAATACTTTCCGCTAACAATCCCTAACCATTTCTTTGAACATCACACAAATTGCACAACATTGGAAATTTACGATTTCAAATGTCTAAAGTTCCTATCAATTTCTTGCACACTTGTTGCACAATTATAAATTATAAAATCAATACTTGATGGCTGATATGCAACTTCTAAACTGGAACGGAAACTAAAACAGTGGAATAGACGTTGCAAATTTAAACAATTACGCAACCGCTGAGTGTCGACTATTAAGAAATTTCGCTGGTATTATTATTGCTTCCCTAACCTGACACACTTTATGTAAACTTAGCTCTTGCTAGTTTCACGAAAAAAACCTAATTTGAGTGATTATACTAAAATCCTCACTTTCGATGAATAACAAAAATAAAATACCAGACGACTCACTTACTCCCCGAACAAAACAAAAGACAAACTCAGACGGTTACCGCAAACACCTAGAAGTCACCCACTGCCACACAAATGTAAACTCTGCTCTGGACCGAAGGTCCGACCGCGATGAAGACTGGTGACGAAAAAGCCCTGCTCGGTGGCGTCTCGTCTTTTTATACTGACGCTGGTTCTTGATGCAACACTTACCAAGACGCCAGGATTGTGTCGCAATACCTGTAGCTACGCGTGGATCCTAATATTACACCACGCTTGCAATTCATAATTTTTTATAATAAAACTCAGACAAATGTCTTAGAATAAACTCTGTAAAGCCCTAGAACCGTCACAGCCCCCTCCAATTTTTTTCTAAATTGACCTTGGTGATTTAGTTAAAAATTAAGTTTAGAAAAAAAAAAAATAAAATTTAAAAAAAATATTTTTTTTCAATATTCTGAAAAGAAAAAAATATTTCGGTGGTGGTCTTACATAAACAATCTTAATGTATAAATGTATCTTTTCAATTAACTGATAAATTCAAGAAATTCTGGTAATAATACCATCACTTACCAAAAAAATCAAAAATTTAAATTTGGGTTCGCAGACCCTAAAACGCATGCTCAAACAATGTTGCTAAGCGTTTATGAAACAATGATATCAGGTTATGCTTTAAATAACCTTCCAAACATTTTAAATTTTTACATTAACGGTACATAGTATTTCAAGACTTACTACCGCTTGAAAATATTCAAATACCATAGGTATCACCTAAATATGCTACAAAGTCTTATTAATTTATGCTTTCAAGAATTTTAATTATTTATAGACAAAATAAATCTTTCAGCCTTCTTCTCAATACTTTATTAATGAAAAGAACCAAATAATTCATAATAATCCTGGGATACATATCCCCTGAACTGTAAATATTTCACTGATCATACCATTTGGTCAAATGAGAAGTAATCTAAAACCATTACAATATCCTATCAAAAATTTCAAATTACATTTTTTTTTTTTTTTGTTGGAAAATTCAAAATCATCAGTCATTCGACGTCATAGGGAATTCTCCTTTTTACCAAAAAAAAAAATCCTAATTACATCCTATTTTTACCTCATCCATTCATCACGACGTCCACACTTCCAGAAACATTTTTCTATTTATGTCTCTTGAGGATCATCTGAAAACCTTAGCGTTTGACATCTGCAAACAAGATCTTCAAACGATTACAAGTGTCCTCAATCAATCCTATAATAACCAATTATCTCTCACATTCACCAAAAAACCGAAAATTCTTATTGATAATTTAAAACAAAAGTTATACATTTTTTTCCTAGAGAACATTATTAAATTTCTTCGGCGAACTGGTAGAATTATGAACCAATTCCCGGTAATCATCTTGCTAAACCAAGATGAAAGATTTTGGAATAACAGATAGACATATCTGTGGCTTTCCATTTCACCTTTACCTGAAATGCAGGAAGCTTTACAATGATTGTGACCTCCAAGTGGTCACACAATAAACTGTGATGTTCTGAGGCATTCAGCTGCAAAGCTCGTATATTCAGCATGACATTTTTACAGTCATCTAAACCCTTACAATATTTCATTGTTTCAAAACCAAATGAATTTAAATACTCAAATCCCATTTCAAATACTACGCGGGACATTTCCTCCGCGGAGCAATTGACGCAGCGGCCGACTGGTCGACTTCCGTCAACAATCGATTTTACCCACTGTACCTTCTCGCTTCCTCCGTCACAATACGAGCAACAAAAAGTCGGTCCGTCCTCTCCTAACCTAGCAAAACCCCGATCAAAATACATCTGATTAGGTGTACACAAGTAATAACACTTTGTCCCTTTCCCCATCATTAATTTACATGTATTCAACCCCCTGAAAACAAGTTTCAAATTCTGTCTACTCCCTTCACTACTGGCTGGAGAATTGAACTGACTTGAATTTATATTATCCCCTACAATTTCAAAATTCGACTCTGAATCTATCCCGGTAATCTTTTCAACACTCTCCTCGTCAGAAATCTCCCTTTCAATTTCAGAATTTATCCCTGATAGTGCTTCAGTAGTCTTTTTAGTATTCTGACCAAGAACTACACTACCTTCAACTATTTCAGTTACAGAAGTTACTTTTGACTCTACTGCAACAACATGTATTTCAACTTCAGTGTTCTTATCAGAAACTACATCAACTCTAACCCCTTCTGATTCACTTTCAGAGTACTGTGCCTCTGTTTCAACTCTTTTATCTGTTTCAACATGATTCGTTATGTTCCTCCTTACATCAGCCAAATCATCACTTACTTGCATTAACATTAATGGCAGTCTGTACCAAATCTTTCCCCAATTCCTTATACTCTTTATTTAGAATCTTAATATCCTCAGTTACCGTTTTCCTGGTAAATGCCAAATTCCCCTTTATCTTTTCAATTTCCTGTCCCATTTGATCATGATTGGTTCCTACAAAAGTCAAATCCTGCCTTATTTCTTGCATCCCTTGTTTACACTCATCAATCTGTTGGGTAAGACTCTCATTATCGTTATTATAACTTTCCTTTACCTCCAAAATTCTTTCTTGAATTTCATCTTGTAACTCTGATTTAGTAACTCCCAATTTCTTTTCCAAAACATCCTCCACTTCTATCATAATTGCCCCGATCTTAGTATCGAAACTAGAAACTAACCCTGTTTGGTTGTTTTCTATCCTTTCAACATGGTCCCTGAGTTTAGTTTCAAAATTTTCCGTAGCCTTCACCAGAGATATAGTTTGACTATTTTTGAATTCCTCAAATTTACCACAAAAATCGTCTTCAAAATCAGAAAGCTTCTGTTCAATATCTGCTTTCCATTCAGCCTGTTCGGACCGGAATTCCACAAAATTCAATTTCAATTCTTCATACCTGTTCTCTCTGTCAATTTGACTTTGTTTCAACTCCCCGCCTTGATTATCTATTTTCTGACTCAAATCTGCCTGACTTTCCAACAATTTCTCGAACATCTCTTGCATACTCAAACCTTCCATCATGAATTATATTTGAGGTAACAAACAAACAAAAACAATACACAAATTAATTTCCCCCAAAAGAAGCACTTTTCCACGCCACGAGGCGGCACTGATTTCTTAACGTACCTTTAAAGTCCTCTTCAATAATTAATTTTTGTTTTCGAAGCACTATTACCTGCATATTTTCCCAGTTTTACTTTCGTAGCACAAATACAGAACCTGCTTATTTGTTTGTTTTGAAATTCCTTGGCGTGTGGAAGAAGGTCACAAACCCCCTTGTGTTTGTATAGCCACTCGTCAGTTCACACCCTCCAGTGACATCCGCCCAATTTTTTCTGCCACCTCTCCAGGTCGGTGAACCCGAAAAACTCTCTAATCGCTCAGCTGGAGCCTTTCGCGTCGTAAGAATTCTTACTGCAGAGTCTTAAAATCCTCTGTTGTGTAGTTCGATCACTGGATTCTAAAACTCAATGTAAATAATTAGTTACATATATTGTAAAATAATCCTGGCAAGGTCGCCATCTGAAAGAACCCGCACGTTATATGTTGCCAAAATATAATAGTAACAATCACTCACTTTATGGTCTGTGCAGTTACCAAAAAATAAAGTATCTTGTTCTTGTGGCGTTTACTTGTGCCTACCTGGAAAGCATCAAGTAAATAACAACATACAATGTTCTTTCTCTTCGGCGGTGGTCACTTCAAACCTTCTCTGAAATATATAAAAGGTTAGAAGGGTATCTCAAAACTACTAAATCATAAATTAAATGGTTTTCTTTCAAGTCTTTAATGCACAGCTTTCCTTAAATTTTGTTAGACCCACCGACCGGTATATTATTTAAATTTCTATCAGAAGATTCCTTACACAACAGATTTTTCACCAGGTAAATAATTTCTTCTTCTCCAAAAAATCAGAAGACAGTTCTGCTACGACCGCAAATAATCCCTTGAATTTCTTAATACTTTCCGCTAACAATCCCTAACCATTTCTTTGAACATCACACAAATTGCACAACATTGGAAATTTACGATTTCAAATGTCTAAAGTTCCTATCAATTTCTTGCACACTTGTTGCACAATTATAAATTATAAAATCAATACTTGATGGCTGATATGCAACTTCTAAACTGGAACGGAAACTAAAACAGTGGAATAGACGTTGCAAATTTAAACAATTACGCAACCGCTGAGTGTCGACTATTAAGAAATTTCGCTGGTATTATTATTGCTTCCCTAACCTGACACACTTTATGTAAACTTAGCTCTTGCTAGTTTCGACGAAAAAAACCTAATTTGAGTGATTATACTAAAATCCTCACTTTCGATGAATAACAAAAATAAAATACCAGACGACTCACTTACTCCCCGAACAAAACAAAAGACAAACTCAGACGGTTACCGCAAACACCTAGAAGTCACCCACTGCCACACAAATGTAAACTCTGCTCTGGACCGAAGGTCCGACCGCGATGAAGACTGGTGACGAAAAAGCCCCGCTCGGTGGCGTCTCGTCTTTTTATACTGACGCTGGTTCTTGATGCAACACTTACCAAGACGCCAGGATTGTGTCGCAATACCTGTAGCTACGCGTGGATCCTAATATTACACCTCGCTCGCAATTCATAATTTTTATAATAAAACTCAGACAAATGTCTTAGAATAAACTCTGTAAAGCCCTAGAACCGTCACAAACACTAGCCACCCGGTGACTATAGGAAGTTCTCAGTGACGTAGAATGGTATTCTGACTGCAACCTTCACTAACGACATTGCGTATTTGGCCACCAGTCACAGTAGAACACTAGCCACCCGGTGACTATAGGAAGTTCTCAGTGGCGTAGCTAGGTCAACATGGGCCCCTGTGCAAAAAATTTATTTTGGGTCCTCAGGCCAGATGGGCGACCTTTTTTTGCTTTGCGTTGCTGGTAGGGGCTGGGGCCCCCCTGAGCTGTGAGGGCCCTTAGTGAGGGGCGTCCTGTGTCTCAGAGGCCCCCTTAAAAGACAGTAGAGCTAAAAAAAGTCGCCAGTTTGGTGTGAAGGCTCATGGGCCCTCTGAACTGGCTTGGGGGCCCCCTGAGGAATGTTTGGGGCCCCCTGAGCACTGCACCGCCTAGCCCCATAGTAGCTACGCCCCTGGAAGGTCTGCAGGTAACCGATGCCTGGGATAGGAGGTGGCATATAGATATAAATCCCACCAAGATCTAAGCCATTATATTAAACAAGCGATTTGGGGCCCATCAACCAACTCATACAGACCCATTACTTCGCCTGTATGGTAGAGAAATCCCATGCTCCATCACAGCACACTAGCTGGGGATGACTCTAGATAAGAGACTGAACTGGTGTAGCCACATCAACAAAGTCTGGCTCCACAGCCTCTATTCAATACTAAATATGGACAGCAAACTAGCCCCTTCCACAAGAGTCAAGATATACACCTCGCACGTACTCCCTCTTATGGAATATGCATGTCCTGTGTGGGCATACGCTAGTGACAAGAGAACCAGAAAGCTTCAGATCATTCAAAATAAAGAGAGCCCTCCATCTCCCGTGCCAATTCCCCACAGAAGCACTCCATGAGTAGGCCGGTATACCTAAATTGAAGGACAGATTCCGTCAGCTGGCGAAAATATTTTACAAAAATGTTAGGCAATGCAACAACCCGGCGGTCAACTCAATTGGTCTATATGACAATAGACATAGAAGACTGTTCAGTCTCTTAGCAAACTGATACCCAACAACAAGACACACCGACACTAAAGGATTGTAACATCTTCATTACGTTTGAGGCAATGTCTTCGGACAAACACTCTTCCCTCCAACTGCCTGTAACCTAAGGTAGTGATGGTGCCATGTGTGTGAGAGCAGAATAAAGAATTAGTATATATATGATATTTACAAACTGTAGTTAATTTAGAATTATTTACACATTAGTAGTAACTTAATTTTTCACCATCATTTCATACTATCAACAAACAGTTAATTATCAAATTATCTTAGTTGATGGTTAAGGTAGGGCATTGGAATTTTAAGGTAGGGCATTGCCCCACAATGCCCCCCCCCCCCTTAGCTACGGCCCTGAGTGAAAGTCGGTTCAACAACACGCTCTTTTGCAAGTGCCGGTAAAACGGCACAACATCAGCCTGTGAGTGAGTTCCAACGTGACAGAATGATTGGTGACCGGGAAACGGGTTTGTCGTATCGGGTTTATGCGACTCGTGCAATGTATGGAACCAGTGGATAGAACATCGCAGTACACTGCGACGAGCGGGTGAACCACACAATGCCAGCGTGTGAGTGGCATAAAACCCACAGAAAATTTGGTCATAGGTACGTCAGTTGTAGTGACAACAATATGCTAGTAATTCACGACGGATTTGAGGTTAACGAACGCCGCGATAAAGCTAACATACTTAAAACAGAACTAAACAGTTCATTCACTGATTAAAATAGGGATAGCATACTCATTTTCCCAAATCGTGTGGAGTTAGAGATGGATTCGTTATGAATGAATATTGCTGATATTATAAAGAAATTAGAACTCCTGTAGTGCAGAAAAGCACCGGCCCCCAGTGATAGTATTTTCAGAGTACGCGGCGAAAACGGACCATTTCTGTCTGATACAAGGATACTGTAAATGCTTAGAATCTCCATACTGGAAAACCGCGCAGGTAACTCCGATTTTCAAGAAAGGAGGTCGAGGATACAAACCCATATCTGTAGCATTCGTTTGTAGTAGAGTTATGGAGCATACTATATGTTCAAGCATTATGAATTTTCTAGACGAAACCAATTTGCTTACACCGAAGCAACACGGATTTTGGAAGAAAATATCACGTGGAACTTGGATGGTCCTATTTACACATGACGTAATGAAAGTTATTGATGCATGTTTACGAGGCGTTGCATATATATATATATATATATATATTTGAGGGGTGGGGCATTTTCAGAAAGCCTTCAACTCTGTGCCACACAACTGCCTTTTAGCGAAGATTAGAGCGTACGGTATATCGGATCGAGTTTGTGAATTAGATAAAGAATATTCTAACTGGTCGGTCATAGTATGTCGTCGTTGATGGAGAAGCCTCTTCTTAACTAGATGTTACAACGGACATCCCTCAAGGTGGTGTAGTAACACCACTTTTTTTTCTTAATTTTTATAAACGACCTCACAGAGAAATGGAACAGCAATTTGAGATTGTTCGCTGATAATGCGGTCATCTATAGGGAAGAAAGAAAGTCGGCCGATTGTTTAGAAATTCAGCGCGTTTTGGATGTTATTTCGGCAGGATGTGACGGATGGTAACTTACACTAAATTGTAAAAAGTGCAAGGCACTGTGCATAACTAACAAAAGAATCCGTCAGTTCAAAGATAAAACATTTCAGTTATTCATATGATCGATCCCATGAAGTAGTTTGCCGTAACAGTACAAAGCACTTGCACATTAATTCTATCGTCGGTAAAGCTACGATTCATATGTAGAATTTTGAAAAATTGTAATGCGCCAACTAAGGAGGTAGCAAACAAAATTTTTGTGTGTCCACATTTGGACTGATGTTGTGCCGTTAGGGATCCATTTCGCAGGGGTACAGAGAAAGTGCAGAGAAGAGCACTCGGACCGTGACTGCTTGTCACAATCCTTATGAAATGCGTCACAGAATTCATTAGCAGACTGGGCTGGTATTCTCTAATAGTAGGACGGCGTTGGTTTCGTTTGAACCTATTGGTAAACATGCGTAAAACCATTTTCATTTACGAGTGCGATGAAATACTTCGTTCAGCAAAATATTTGGGTCACAATGACAATGATAAGATTAGAAAAATAAGGTGCAGCACTGATGCTTATATGAATTCTTTCTTTCCTCGTGCCATTAGGGATTGAAGAGCACAGAGTAGAGATTAGTTTTGGTGCAAAGCACCCTCTGCCAACTACAATTTTGTGAATTGCAGGGTATATGGGTAGATTTATACTGTAACCCAATGTGATCACTACCGTGATGAACGCAGTTGGACACATTGCGTTGTTAAGCGGCATAGCGTACAAATGCAAAGTGTGATGTTTTGGGGCGCCATTCGCTATAACATGCAATTTAGTTTCCTACGCATTGAAGGCAAACCGAACAGCAACCGTTACATGAGGGAGGTCTTAAAGCCCGTGGCCCTATCCCTCCTGCAGACAACTCCACATGCCATATTTCAGCAGGGTAATGCGTGACCACATGCGGCAAGAAAAGTGCAAACCTCTTCCAAAAACGAGGGGGGGCTCAAAAGAATCTCTCACAGAAACCAGGAAATCATGCTGTCAGAACGGTTTGCAGAATTCTGAAAAGAAGGATAAGTAGAATCGTTGTGCCACAAGACTCTAGTAGGCGATATCGACTATGAAAACAAATTCGTGACTGAATTACTAATATGGGAACTACTCATTTAAGAACGCTGATCTGAAAATTTACAGCGATCGCTTACTGCATGCATTACATGTTTCAAAAGCAAGAAACATTAACATCTGTCTTTCTAGATCTGTTGTACTTTAAGTTTTATTAGACCATCGTTAATCTTAATTTATGGTGGTAGAGGAAGAGAATATAATAGTCGTTTGAGATGGCCACAGTGGTGGAAATATCAAATGATGATTGGGTAAACTAAGCTGAAGGGTGGAATGTCGTGGTGAAGAGAATAGCAGTTGTGGAATCGTGGAAAAACCAATCGCAGTTAAGGCGGAATGCTGAAGCAAATACTTTCTAAAGTACTTATCAACCCATAAGGAAACCAGATATGAGGCAAAACAACATCGATTAACATGAGTAAACGTTTAGAAATCATTATGCATTATTGTGAGTACTGTTCGATCTTATTTCTGATATTTACAATAGACATGAATGATGTTATACAATCACCAAAAGAAACATTACATTATCGTACACCGTAAAAAACAAATGAAAAAGAAGGAAGCGTGAGAATTATCAGGATATGATTACTAAATGTGTATCAGATAGAAGGTCTCTTGTGCCAAGAAGTGGGACAAGTTCATAACTAAAACAGGAAAAAAGTAAAAAAAAGTACTATTTCATTCCTTTATTCTGTTACTAGTTTGCAGCCCTTATTCAATCAATAGAGCACTTAAAATGTAGTTTAAACTTTGAATCGCTACCCCTAAATATATCGTCTGTATCATACAGTACAATCGAAGAATATGAAACATTAAGAATGCCATTAAGGCATAAACACATGGACAAGAATTTTGAAGATTCGTTTGTTGCGGTAGTTCCTTCAAAAGGCCATTTCTTCTCCTGGCTCTAAGTTCCTTGACCTTGAAGTGGAGACCTAAGTAAAATACATAAGCCTAAGTGTGATAGATTTTTGCAGAATTTATTGTTCACCACTTTGTTGTCAAGTTTTATAGTTTACGCATCAGTGGAAGTAATCTAATTAAAAACAAATTTATTTATTGACAACGCCGTGAAAAGCTTCAACATACAACAAATTTTATGTTTTGTTAACTTTTTAACAGCTGTTATGAAATTTACAAATGCTGCTAATATTCTTTTTTGAATAACAACGCAGCACAAATATTGTTTATTATTCAATGCACATTCTTCCAGTAACAGAGATTAGAATGACCTTCGGTTGTATCCAAGCCCAAAAATGTTATACTACAGCATTCCGAAAGAGGCTTTCTTGCAATGCAATCAGGCGTTTGGGTGACGGCAGGAGGATAAATGTCGGTCGGAATCAGGGAGGATGACAGAGCACGTACACTTGTTTTCGATCCTATTCTGCTGCACTGTGAACCGGTGGATTGCCGGCCGCGGGCATGGATGTTTAAGTGTTCTGTGTCTGTGTGAATGTCCTGTCCGTCCTGTGGTGTCCATACTTAGAAGATAAAATACATAAACACTGGATGACGACTGATTCACTGGAAGCTATAATAATCACATTGAGCTGGCTGTATGGTCTCAGTTGCCGAATGCCATAAAAAAAAAAAAAAGAAAAAACACCGGTGGATTATTGTGAAGAATATGTACAACACAGTGCCGTGCTTCCCTCTTGATAAAATGACGCCTTATCTGCTGCGTTGATAAATGACCTTTTTTTTATTTTGCCCAAAACCGAATGAGCCTTATTCATAATTCCTTGAATGTATAATATCTACATCGTAATTTGTTGAGCGAAAGCATTATATTGTTCAAATATTGAGATTACAAGGTTGAAATTCCCCTCAGAGAAATTCATTTGACGAACAACGTAGTCAATATGTCTACCAAAAATCATGATTTGTTTAGTCGCCATTGAAATTCGTTTCAACTTGACTACAAAGTAAAACTTTTTAAATAGATCTTCTTTTTTGTCACTTTTATTACATTACAGCGGTCTCCGAAGAAGATCCAGACGCCTGAGTATACTTTTTAGCTTCAATCCAAATGTACAAATATAGCTTCACATAATGCTGCAGGCTGTTACCTACAGCTGACAGTTAGGTGATGATGATTACGTTTCAAAATGAGGCACCCAAACTACACATTTTTTTAAAAAAACCTGGAAACTGGAAGTGGGTAGGCATCGCTACACACAGAACGTGGGTAGGAGTGTGCATCAGAAGGTTCTCCAAATCAGAACTGTCAACCAATGCAAAGAACTTATCTATTCCAAGCCTCGAGAAAACGGACAATGTCGAAAAGTTCACCTGAAAAATACACAATGTTAATTCACTTAGTAGTTAATACCAATAAAAGAATAGGCTTGGTCATCGTGTAACACCGACGTCACCCACCCAGCCTTGTATGCTGGATTAACAACGGCCTCAGATATTATTACAAAATCGAGGTTGAGAGCGTTATTTAATAACAATTATATTTAGTCAAGCATTTGCGGAGAAATAATTTGCAAAACACTGAAAGAAAAGTATTTATACAATTAATTAACATTTTAGTTATTAATTGTTTTTATTAATTTGTCTCCGTTCAATGAAGATGTTTTGGTTAAATTTTTTTCCATATACAAAGATAAAGCTTTAATTTTCCAACAGTAATGTTAGCGGAAGTTTTGATTTCAGTTTAGCCTGGGTCAGAATGACAAACCAGGATAACAACTGAAACCTTTTGCTACAACGTAAGGCATCAGGAGTTGCATTGTGCGTTATTTTATAAGAAATCTGTTTAGTTAAGCAACTGCGAACAAATGACTTGCCAAAACACTCCATACAGCCTCCCCCCCCCTTTTCCAATTTTTAAGGGTTTAATGGCTAGTTATAAATATTGACTGAAAAAGGACTTTTATAACTGTAACATTTACATATTTACAAGGAATTTAAATAGAGTTTAGTTCTTAAGTATTCAAGTATGACTAAGTGTAGACAGAAGAAGTCAGTGTTCCGTCATGATCCCACGTGACCCCTGGCTGTGTGCTGATTGGCGGTCACGGAGAGACAGGCGGCGCGGCGGAGAGAACTCTGTTTCGCCGGAAGCGCCGTCTCCAGCCGGCGCGGCGCTTTCTCTGGACGCTCAGTCGAGGAGGAAAAACCTTCCGGCTCACTAGAGCGTGCGCGGTGCGTGTAATCGAGTTGTTCGCCGCCTTTGTCTCGCATTGCGCAAGCTGCGGACAGTCGGTACGTCTGCGTTTCATACACTCCATTCTCAGTCTGAGACCAGAAGACACGCGAGCCAGAATCAATAGCACACAAAGCATTTGTCGCGCCACATATTCTCTGCTGCAGTAAAATGCGTGGTAAACTATCTACAAAGGCGATGGAGAAGGAAGTTTCTTACTGGAAAATGTATTGTTAGCAAAAGAATAAATATTAACAAACGAAATTTCAATTGGAAAACTCTCAGATACCAGGAAATACTGTGTAAAAAAATTAACGACGTTACTTCAGGAGGTATGAAACATTTTCTTTTACTATTTTCTTTGTTAGTGGGCTATTAAAATGATTAGCGAAATAAGTGTTACATCTGCCGATTTCACACACCAAGTTTTTAGCGTGACGATGAAGCAATCAAATAGGCAAAAATTTGAAAGTAAGAACTAAGATACAGAAAGATGTGGATAGAACACGCGTGGGATATAACGTGACCTTTATTCTCAGTCTTTTCCACAGTTCGAGGAAATATTTTTTAAAGACAAGTCTTTTGGAGAAACAATGAACTTCGCGAAATACTTTTCGAGAATATCAGAGCAATTAGTTGTTCGCGTAGTGGCCTGCCTATCTCACTGGATAGACCAATTCAGCTACGAAATAGGCAGCCTCTTTTCAAATGCAGTCGAAGACTTTTCCTCGAAGCCGTACGCATGGAACGTATCCCCACGAACACTCGATATGCTCTATGGTCAGTACCGAAGACAAGGCGGTCACTGGCTACGCAACGTCCACTGTGATACGAGGGCTAACAGTACTACCACAGCGCATGTAGCAGGGCCACCAGGACTAGCTGGGACTGTGAACCCTTCTCCTTATTCAATAAGACCTGATGCCAAGAAATATTCCACTAAGACTTCAAGTACTGTACTTAAAGTAAGTTACAACACAATGTGGAAAACTTTCTAACTCTATTAACTCTATCAGCTAGAAGATACCTGATGAACACAGCAGAGCTAGCTGTCGAAACGTCGCGTTTTTACGACACCGTCCCGCTGGACACCCGAGAAGATTTTGTTGCATCAGTACGCCTGGAAGTCTCCACTCACACAAATATTTTTTTTGTTTTCTTGCATTTTTGTAGACCACTTATATTTAATTTGAAATATTACTGGCAACACCAAGCAACAACCAAGTTTCATGTAAGCGATCAGGCACGTATTGGCATCAGGAATGGAATGATCTGATGTTCCTTCATACCGGATTATTCAAACTTTTAATGCCGTAATATATCTATAAAACAAACATAATACTGCATACATGAAAGTTTCCTTTATGTAGAACATTCGCCTGAATTCCGGAAACCATGCAAAACCCAAATCTGGGTGACCGGACGTGGGTTAGAACTTTCGTCCTCCCGAGTACCAGGATCGAGCGCTACCGGTGACCATCCGTGCTCGATGGAAGTGTTTAAACTAAATTATAAATCCTTGCAATTACGTTGCATTGCGCCATTACTGTAGCAGGCAATATATCCGACAGGCTGAGACGGGCGACTCTGTTTGTAGTGGACGAGAGATGCGTTATGGATGTTTCTTTCTAGCGCGCGCTGCCGGGTTGCCGCTGTCGAGATGGCAGGCGCCGCCGCTCTGCTTGCTTGTTCGATTATTCGCGCCGCCGGTCCAAAGCTCGGAACAAATTGAGCCCTGAATAATTCAGGAGCTGGCCGCAGTGGCGCGCGCTCTGCGTGCGGGCCTGCCCGGCGGCCACGGGGTCTGTGTCGCGCAGTGCTGCAGTGTCAAGTTCGCAGCCGCCTAGACGCGTCGCGTCAGCTCCTTGCCAACAGTTAGCTCTGATATCAGAATTACATTATTTTGTGATTCTTGGCTGTCCGGGTGGCGCCGCGTCATGTTTCTTGAAACCGACGTCTGCCCTGGAAGAAGACCCCAGAATGAGGGTCGAAACGTCGGTTTCGAGAAACATGACGCGGCGCCACCCGGACAGCCAAGAATCAACTGACTCTGGCCGCGGAAGCCTACGATTATATTATTTTGTGTTTATTAGGGCACTCATATATTTTTTTCTAAATGAACTTTCTTATCTCTCAAAGTAGATGAAATCATAAAGATAAATGAATGTTATTAATTTTTTCAGACATGATATAAATATTACAAACGACTAATCGTTTATTGCATATTCATAGGCACTTACACATTACTTATTTCATTTAGAAGAGTGTAATGTATGACTGTGTAAAAAAAAAATTCCTAACTGTATCTCTTTCATATTATGTAAGATAGTTATAAGAAGTCGAAAAAGCTACAGCATTTTTAGAGGTCTGCCAAAATGCGGAAATTATTATTAACTGCGGTGCAATTTCCTTACACACCTACTTTTTCAATGCACATGGTTTCGCATTAAATTCTATCACTGACTGAAATATATTTATTACTACAAGTAAATTGATTTTCTTTATATTAATACAAAATAAAGTGTTAGTAGGTGAAGAATTTATAATGTTACTGGGAATTTTTAATGTATTGCAGTGCTATTAAACTTTTATAATTACAGGTTGACTCTATCGCCAACTGAGTACTAACCCCCAATAGAGCTTTTATCTTTCCCACTTTTAATGAAGTGTAATTTTAAACGAGAATGCAGACGATACATTTAACTACACTTTTATTACAGAAACGCATTTAGAATAAACAGTACCTAGCATGGTGGCTAGGCAGTAACTTCCTGGCCTCGCATTCTGGAGGACGTAGGTTCGAATCGCCGTTTGTCTATCCAGATTTCGATTTTCCATGGTTTCCCTAAATCACTCCAGGTGAATATCGGATTTGTTCCTTTTAAAGGCCATGGCTGAATTAATTCCAGTTCCTTTCCCGCCTCTAATGACCCTAATGGCGATAAGGCGCAAAGCCACCAGAAAAATAATCAAAATTAGACTCTTTTCCGAAGGTTTCTAAGGCACTTTATGCAAGATATATTAGGTATATTCTTTCTAGTATTATTCCGAGCGTTTCTGCTGGCGATGGAAGTGCAACGTTTTTTAAGCCACACGGAAAATTGTCGACTCAAAAGAAGGGCGCCACTACACGCTTCAGAACGCCAAACGAGGGCTCAAACAATCAGCAATCCCTGGAAACAATTAACATTTACTTAACGCGGTAATAAATGAAGATAATCCTAAATCACATTCTAAAGTACTTAAAAGTTATTGAAACGGTATTGAATAAAACAAACAATTACAATATATCAAATACACGCTTACATATGATAGTTGGCACAAAATAATGTATTAATGTCTTGTGATTTAAATATCAGATATCTCAATCCATGTAATACTCTTACAAAGCTCTTATTAAGCAAACCAAAATATTATACATTAACGAAATACTTTCTTGTAATTACAATGAGTGAACCATCTCCTTAAAGGGATGGTAATGAAAGGGACATTAGGTTATACCTGCTTCACAACTTGTTAAAACTGATATATAATAAATGTCTATACCAAATTAGTACATTCAATGTAATATACACCTACTAGGTCAAAAATGTAATTAACTGTAATGTAGGAACTGCAATCTATGTCTAGAACACTTAATGGCATTGCAAAGTAACATCATTCGCGATGTTTCGCCGCCACTGCAAACAGGCATAGCAATAAACCATAAATCACACTGTCGTTATTAAACGAGGCTGTGTCGAATATTTCCACAAAGAAGAAAATAGTTTCTTGTTCCAACTAAGCATCAAAATTTTTCTCCTCGGAATATAGTGTTATCTTGACTACGCAAGGAATAATCACAGGCAGCGAGAGATTGGGGATTCTATCTCTATTGTTTACTGGCTTGGTGACAGCGTAGTGACGTGACCACACTACTTGTCCTGTCGTCCATCAACTGGCGCATTTCCGTCAATGTTACTGATAAAGATAAACTAAAAGTGAGAGGTCCGGTCACTACCTGTAATTCGTTTCTCTTGAATTAGTGGAACCCACTCAACAACGGAACATTCTGCTAATGGGATCTCTTCGCTACCGAAGGAACCGACACCAAATTTTTCAGTTTAGAAATTTGAGAATTACTGGATATCTTCATTTGTCAAATGTTCACAACAGACCTAGTGTCAAACAAATAATGCCTGCTAGCTGAGTGATTTTTAGCATGTGACAATATATAACTGAACGGAGTTTAACAGTAACAGAAATATTACAAAATGTGATGTTTCTTTACAACTGCTTCTAGAAATCGTCGAAGTTAGAACCATTGAGTAATAGCAACACAAGATCACTTTGGTCGGTACTGACGGATGGTCACGCTGAACAAAATAAGGATTGGACTGAGCGGATAGCTTCTAGAATGCCAAAGGAAAGAGACGACAAAATAATCGCACGATTACAGCAACAACACGGTGTTACGTTTACAATCATGTGGCAACACTGGACATCAACTGCAAACAATTGAAATCCTCGGGAACGTGCTTCCCAATTCGAGACCGAGGTGGGGTTGTGGTATAGAGGCCACAGGCAGAGACAAACTAATTAAAATTACAAAAATAGAAAATATTGTTTTCTGCAGTACTTTGTACAAAATGAACACAGTAATGTACAGTACAAAAATTGTACAGTACAAGCAGCTATCCATAGGTCTTTACCGATGAATACAATCTCTTGCGAATGGTTCGGAAATTAGAACCTTATGTCGTTAAAACGCCGGTGGATTTTCAGATTTTATAATTTTTGGTGTGTATTTCCCATGCAATGGGTGATTCATTTTTGAAAAGGCCTGATAGTCCCATGAACTCAGATCAGACACATAGTGTGTACATTGCAGTACACACACCGACGTAGCAGACCCGAGCAGGTACTGCCTGCACTCCATTTGTCGGTAGTATTCCACAGAGATTTTTGCAATTTATATACTTGATTTCCAGGGTTCATACCTGCTCGAAACATATAACATGACTTACTGATAGCGAAATTAGAACTGTAACAAATATTTTAATGCGTTTCTTTGTCTTCAATTCCCAGAAATAAAGAGATAATTGGCAATTTATCTTCTACAAATTTTACAAGTTTGGGATTACCACTTACTGTGCCATCGATTTTAGATCACTCACAGACTGCTGTAATATTTCAAGCCCTGATTACAGGTACTATATTTCTTTCCTCGAATTTTGAGACACATATGGTCGAGGGAATAGAGTGGTGAATGTAGCTGTCCGTTTTATCATAGGGTTTCAAATCAGAAGGAAACAATCATGATTTCGGACGAAACTGTCAGCGTTCTTCAGGTTCGGCTTATAAGTGAGTAAGGTAAATAAGCGTAAGTTGAAGGAAACTGTCACACAATTCGGTGAAAAATTATACGACTTCAGATCAGTCTTCCATCTATTCCAACTGCGCTACTAAGTTTGGGTTTTTAGTACCAGCTATTTGATTTTATACTGAAAAAAATTGTAAAAACGCTAGGAAATTATCTAGAGCTGATACAATGAGAATGAGCTATGTTAAACACGTAATGACGACAAAAAATATTAATTGATCGCTATGATTGATTACTACGTACATGAAGCGCTCCATTGCGTTGTTCATAACAAACGGCCAGGTCATCAACAAACAGACTTAATTTCTGGCTCCACCCCGTCTAAACCTTTTAGAAATTCGGCCATGACCTTTATGAAGGAAGCATCCCGGCATTCGCCTGGAATGATTTGGGGAAACCATGGAAAACCCAAATCTGGATACCCGGACGGGGATTCGAACCGGCGGCCTCCCGAATGCGATGCCAGAACGTTAACCGCTCACCCGCCACGCTCGGTTCGTCTAAACCAGTTCCCTTACTGCGTCATATGGAGATAGGAGGGAAAGTAATGGCGACAAGGAACGGGAAGTAATTTGGCCATGATATTTTAAAGGAACCGTCCCAGCATTCGTCTAGAGTGACTTTTAGAAACCATGGCAACCCAATTAATGCCCCGAATACGAGGCCGATATTCACTGGTATATATTTTAAAAAAAATAATGAAGGGTGAATGTTTCATCGGAAGAAACGCATTGACTTATTTTGTTTCTAATATACGGCTGGATAGAATTTTCGATATCAGGGAAATATTTCGACAGCAAATTATTTTGTAATCTCATATAATTTGGTAACTAACTTTCTGTTAACGGTTACGATCCTCTTTGTTTCTTGTAAGCCAGTGTGTGTTCAACGTAGCGCTCTGAGGACTTCAATCTAGCTCCTCGTCAACATTGCCGAGATTAGCCCCGATATCGAACGAATGAAAGAGAACAGGAGCTGAGCTGAATCATTAACCTCATTTGATTGCTCATTAGGCTTCAAGGACGTTTGAGGCATCACTGAGGAAGTTAGTCTTATTTAAGGCCCGTTTGTTATTCTTTAGATGGTGAAGTAAGGTGGTTCAGCTGTCTCGAGTAGCTTGATATCAAGACTTTACCAACTGTTTCCTCCGCAATTTCTCAGGAGATGTATGTTGGACACAACGTATTGGTATAACGTTATTCATACTATCTTCACCATTTAAATTATATCTCTAATAGTACCCTTGACATTATCGAATACACGAAATGATTACTCTGGTAATATCTAATTTTCAAGAAAATATGATGATTACCAGTTTTATTCCTCATTGGTTCCGATGATTGTGGATAGAAGGTATTGGCAATCGTAGTTGCTGTTCTCCATTGAAGACCGTTGAAGAGATTTGGTAGATGCTGGTCGACACTTGCAGAAACTATTTCAGATCCAGTAACCTCATGCGTTGCCAGATGACTCGCTGTTGTTGATTAAATGAAGTTCTTATCTTTCAGACGATCATCTTTTCGGTTTGTTAATTTGTGTTTTCGATCTTACGACCACGGGAGAGGACAATATTTTTGCCACAACTATACTTGAGTTGATACATCTCGAAAACAGCTGTGTTAATAGGAGGATTTTATATACAAGGGGTCAGTTACTACTACTAATGATTCTGCAGAGATACATATCCTTACACTTCGAGTCACAGAAACATGAGGAACCCCGGAGACATCAGGTCTGGGAACAGCGGCCACAGCAGAGAACGCCGTCTGTCGCTAGCTACACAGCTCACATTAACTTAGAGTGAACTCTAAAACGGCAGCACAAGTTTTATCAATTTTTACTCCTATATTTCTTGTTAATGTAAATACTGAAATATGAGACAACACCTTCTCTGTTAACCACATATGTAAGATGTAGGCAGTTCAACCTCGTTAACAACACAAGACGGAAAAAAATATCCTGCGACAGTTCTGACTTTTCAACCAACTGATGATTGCCAACTTTTTTTTAGTTTCCTTTCCTTTTACTGAAACAATTCTGGAAACGAAATAAAATCCCTATCTGAAATGACGGTAGAAACTTCTTCCTGTTCCAAAAATCAAAAGAAAATATTTAATCCATGCTGCACGGAAGAGTTACGAAGTAGTCTCTACATAAATTCTGTAGATTGGTCTAAAGTGTAATGCAGTTGGCGGGTGAATGGTAACGTTCAAGACTGGTATTTGGGAGCACCTGCCATTGATTCTTTGTTCGGCCAATCAGATTTTGGCTTTTCACACTTTTACAAAGAACTCGGGATGAATGGCGGGGTGTCTCTTTACAAAGGCCTTTCTTGATTTTCTCTGCTCATTATCAACAGTTCTTTACTGTACGTGATCATCGACGAGCTTTAAAGCCCTGATTAATGTTTTTATCATAATAAGAGAGTTATTGTCAGCGACTGATGTTTATTGATGTGAACGGCTTAAAGTACATAAGTTTCTTTTAAGATTTTTACATAGTTTCACAGGCATTTGCTGAGCTTATTCCAAAGGGTGCACACGAAAAGACTGAAAACAATTAAAACTTTTATCTACTACCAGTGTTTTCAATTCATTTGAATCAGGTGGCAGAAGGTGCATTCAACAAGAGATATAAAGTCTGATGGAGTATGTAAAAATTCATTCAATTACTTGTTTGAAGACCAGTTTTTATTAATTATTTAGGTAAAATTAGAAAAATTCGTTAATACCGCGATCTGCTATTGGTAGTGTAGCAGAATTACCAAACTAAAGTTACTCAAGTTCGTAGGAGTAGACTGTTCACAAGTCAATTTATTTCTCACCACACAAACGAGTACATCGATTGGCCCCCACCAAATTAAATACAAGAAACTTCGTAATACAAATGACTGCATATTCTGAAATGGAAAATTAATATTAACTACGCATGCGTCGAGACAGTGGCCTCTCAGTTCAACACAGTTCTAATTCATTCTTCTTAAACCACTGATCTCACAGGCGATCACAGACGACTCCGCTCTTAGTTTCCCGCTACCATCACCAGCATTATTCCGTTAGTCACAACCAATTAAACTATTTTTCACTGGGCGCTGCAGACGGCTAACAATACATGCGTCTAGCGCACTCACTAAAACCATCTGCGCCTCTCCAACACTTGATCGACATCATAATCACAAATACATGCTTTGAATTATTCCGCGTAGGTTTAATACTTACTTCCATTGCGTAACAATCGTTGTGATTTAATGCTACAGCGTTTTAACAGAATTTATAAACACGTAAGAAAGGTGACTGCTATGTTGTGAGTGTACAGTTTCGTTAAAATTAATTTCTTCTCTGTGTCGGAGCAACAGTAATTATATTTCTCTCTCGCAACCTACAGCAACTTTAACTGCCTGGCCTGCATAAAAAATTTGGCTTTTCTGAGATCAATATGTTTCCATACTAAGTGAACAGTTATTGGTCATCCCACTTCACCATAATGCTACTGCCACTAAAAAAAAATCTAACATTGAATGAATTAATAGCTCGCCACGTCACGTGATGTAAATTAATTTGTGAAAATATTCGAGTTGCACTTGGAAACCAAAGTTCGTATTCTCTAAGTGTGTAACATGATCTATAACATAATACTAAAAGCAGTCGCTCTAACTAAAAGGTGTTTTTTTTTATCTGCTTAACGTCTTTAGAGACGGGAAAGGATGGGGGGCAAGGAATGGGAAGGAATTCGGCCATGGCCTTTTTGAAGGAAGCAACCCGGCATTTGCCTGGAGTGATTTGGGAAACCATAGAAAACCCAAATCTGGATGCCCGGACGAGGATTCGAACCGCCGTCCTCCCGAATGCGAGGCCAGAACGCTAGCCGTTACACCACCACGCTCGGTAAACTAAAAGGTGAGAAGTGCGAAATCTACAGTGTGACTTCTCATATTAAATAGCATCGACCTGCACTATGGAAAAATGAATGTATGAAAAGATGAACGGTGTTACAACGCTCTGGCCTCACATTCTGGAGGGCACGGATTCGGATCCCCGTCCAGTCATCCAGGTTTAAGTTTTCCTTGGTTTCCCCAAATCACTCTAGCCGAATGCTGCGTAGTGCCATGGCATAATACCTCCCCGTTGCTTGCTCCCAGTCCTTTAACGCATCTAATGGCACAGCGTTGATGAGGCATAAAAAACAGTGTTACAAACTTTTTTTCGGTCATTTAACGGATCAATGTCGTTAGCAACAGAATATACACATACTTCCTGACCGGTTCATTCAACTGTAGTCCTAGTATTAAAATCACATGGTTTTCATCCGATTTCACCCAAATCAGGAACTTCTTTATAGGATCCAGTATAAGATAAAGCAACACACCTGTGCCTTTAAGCAGATTTTAATCAGCTGTTCAAGTAAGGTTTTGTAACCAGTGCCTCGAATATACCGAGTGAATACTTTGTGTTCCTGCCTTTATAATCTGCCTAATGTACTCTACGCATGTGTTTCTTTACAGTTCCCTCGATCCAGCTACGAACAAATATACTATTTGGTATGTCTTCAGCACCTTGCTACAAATTTTACGCAGCAAAGGCGTCAGCTCATACAAGATTCACGTCATTCTTATTTGACAATCGTTGGTAACGCCTGCCCACAGAG
Organism: Vandiemenella viatica; assembly: GCA_031002005.1. Lineage (NCBI taxonomy): Eukaryota > Metazoa > Arthropoda > Insecta > Orthoptera > Morabidae > Vandiemenella > Vandiemenella viatica. Next base: position 163,549,809 of record CM061920.1, read on the forward strand.
AAAAGGACCTAGGTTGCGGACATACCTGCCGAATATGAATGAAACAACTAATATATTGTGAAAACACTGCAACCTGATAATAGCTTCAGACATAGATAATCAATTACCGCTAAAGCAACTGAATTTTTGTTCGTTTATTTGTTTACCGAACGCGTTTCACTTGTTTTACAGAAGCATCTCCAGCGGGTTCACCTGTTAATTGTGTATGCATCTTACAATGTTGTAAGTGAACAAATAAACAAACAAAAATGCAATTGCTTCGGCTGTATTTATTTGTCAGTATTATCAGAAGCTGAGGAGAATGATCTAGAACTTCCAGCTACAAACATTGTTACCTGTGGCCACTCCATCAATGAAATGCTCGAACTATGATGCGCAACAGTCACTTGTCTTTGGCTTGTGGTTCAGCTTACAGATTTAGTTGGTTTGCAAACGTATTTTTGGATCCATGACAGTTCAAAATGCTGCTCTAATTGCTTTCAAGTTAGTAAATTGTATGAGCACGATCGAGTAAAGGAAACAAACCTCAGATATTCGTAAGCAGAAACACGTGCCGAAGTAATTTCGTCAGCTCCAGCGACCTCTTAAGGCCCATCCATTAATTACGTGAGGTGTTTTTCCGGATTTCCGGACACCCCCCCCCCCCCACTTTTCTTCTAGTGAGACTTCGTGAGATCTGTTCCGACCCCCCCCCCTCTAGTGATTGACGAAATACCCCCCTAAAATCGACTTTCGCGTCATTTGTAGACCTTTTTTTTGGCTCACCAGTCAAACAAGAATTTCAAAACCTCAAGTGAGATTTCCATTGCCTCCCCTCCCCCTTGTTGAGATTTCGTGAGATTACCCCGGTCCCCCCCCCCTATTTTACCTCAGGTAATTAATGGACGCCTCCTTAAGCGTGAGGAACGGAGTGAAAAAAAAAAATCGAAAGCTTTACGCTATCGCTGCAAAATAGAATTTAGTATTTTTAATGCTTTATAGTGGATAAATCTTAATAGGAAATACTACGTAGAAATCAAAGCGTTAAACAGTCACCTTGTTTCAGATTCTATTTGTTGGCATCATTCATCTAATTTCTTATTGACAGTCATGAAAATAAATGCGGATGGGGTAGGATATTAAATACTGGTTATGCATGGTGTAACAGGTACGTTCACAATGAAACACTGGTGATCGATTTAAAGTGCTACTATCCGTTATGGTTGGTAACTGTTTGAATGCCAAATCACTGAATGACACTGAGGTACTGCATACACCCTCCTGACCAATACTAGTCACAGGCTGCGAAACTGCAGGCAGCTAATCCGGGGTGCATTAATTACAGGCTTATCCAGCGCCCGTATCAGCAGAGGAAATTACTCGAATCCCCAGCTTTACGTTTGATATACTGCCTGGCGACGACTACACGCACAAAATATTTCACACAAATCAAAGAGAAACTCACTTATATGCGTATTTCCTGCGGAGTAAAACAAAAGTTATAAATTAAAAGCATTAAAACAAACATATCTTTTACTGGAGAAGGTATATAATTTTTCGAATATTATTCTGATTACGTAATAACTTATTTCACTAACATTTAAATGGCCCCAAAATGAAACAATGAGTGTAAAAAGAGTGAGACGACATTAATTCATGTCATATTTTCATTGAATAAAACGTTGTTTTCAGTATTATTATACAAGAAGTTTCCAGATAAATTTAAATAAATAATTAATCCTTAACATTCAGACTTATGAAGAACAAGTAAAAAGGTTAATTTATAACAAAGAAATTATATAATGAAACAGTAACAGCAAGTACAAGCAAGGTCGAGTGATTTCAGCGTGGAGTTAGTATCAGGATCTGGCTTCGTATTCGGGAGGACGCGGTTTCTAAACTCCGTCCCGCCATCCAGATTGGGGTATTCCGTGGTTTCTCCAAATCACTCCAGGTGAATGTCAAAAAGGCTCCTTGTAAAAAGCCATGGGCGATTTCCTTTCCGTTCTTTCCTCAAGTCTTTTCCCGCCTTTAATGACCGGGACGTCGATGAGGCATAAAGCAAGAAAAAAAAGAATCCGAATAAAACAGCATTTTTAATGGATCAATGACTAAAAAATGAAGTCTTCTTCTATATGAACTGAAGCATACTATTTATTTGGAAATGAGATTGAAGAGCTATTTTTGTTAAATTTAAAAAAAAGTCGTTTGTATATTTCATAGTTGCTTTCACTAAATCAATATTCTTTCTATATTTTATATGCATAATTAATATACTTACTGAAGACTTTTCATGAAATTTAGTTTAAGAATTATGTGCTCGTCCACTATTCTGGGTATCTTGTTATCTTTAATTCCAGTATTGGCTGTGACGTCTACTCCGGCAGTGTTGATGGTTATTAATACAGATTAAGTGACGAAGAATTGTTGGTTATGGAATACGAGTCACGCGGAGCCAGTCAAGAATTGTCGGCCTCCAGACCGAGTGTGGATCAGATATAGTTATAGGCTGTGAACTCGTGGCTCCTGCCTACAATGACCCCTAGATGTGTTTCAGAGGGTCACTGTTTACTACGATATTCGGTTCTTTATTGCTGCTTCTTTTAACTGATTTAATTAAATCTTGATACAGGCTTTATTTTGCCGCCACTTAAGTGCATTAAGTGAAACCGCCATAATTTTTCTTATGTTATTTTATGCAGTTACAGTTTGTTCGCGAACTTCCAGGATGTACAAGTTTCAAAGCATGTATGCAACAATCAGAATGACGTTTCGCTGGGTGGTTTCAATCAGTAAGTTTGCTGGTTTAAACTAAAACTGAAACATTATTCGCTTTCCATCACAGCCACCAAGTGACCATATTTTTTAGGAAACTAGCGGAGTTCCCGGCGTTGCCCGGTATAGTTGGCGCAGATTTACCCGTACGCTATTTTTATTCCCGCAATGAGAAACACTTGATTCAATTGCGAAGTGAATGAATATACTTTTTGCTCGAAAGGCCAGATACTTTTATCACCGCAGATTCGGCTTTTTATACAAACATCAAAAGTTAATCCAGAATAATACTATCGTAAATAAATAATGTTATTGTGAACAAAAGACTAATGATGATGGCCGGAGACATCGTAGCTGTAGGTTTACTACGTGGTTGAAGAAAATCTCCGTTGTTTTTACAACTGTCTATGGCATTTAATAATTGAATATCCCGATTTAAAGGAAGTACAAGTTTTGTTTAGTGTGTCAAATATTTATTATTGTAATCTTATTGCTTTCATTACAGACATTGTAGTTGTGTGTTTAGTGCGAAGTATACAACATCTAATCCTCCCATCTTTGGGATTTGTCATCATACATTAAGAATTTAATTTAACGCTCCTGCATTATTTAACGTTGAAACATAAGAAATGCGAAACAACTTAATTGAGATTCTAAGCTTTAAATCGGTGAAAACCCCATCGAAATCTGCTCAGTAGTTTCCAAGTTTTTATGAGAGAAATTTATCCGGTTTTCGTTTAATAGATATAGATTCAGTTCCCCACATTCAAATGCTTCAGGGAGCTTGTGACAAACTTTCACCTGTCAATTCTTTTCGAATACGGTCAGCAAAAACCTTTAGATATAGTAAAGAACTACATTTCTTTTCTGTAGAAACAGACTACGGATTCCGTGCATCAGCTGTATTATGGTTCGTCTGTCTCTTGGAATGAACTCATCGGCATATTGTAACGTCCTCGGTGCTGATTCATATTGACAAACAGCCAGTGTTGGTGTCATGTGTTAGCTCTAGTTTCTCCCGAACCTTCTGTACCCAGTGACGAATGTCGACCAATATACATAAGATTCTAAAAGAGACTTCATATTTCGGCACGTCAGCAGCTCTCTTCCACCATAAATTCCACATTTTCGCTGCCATGAATCTAATCATTCAATGCGAAAAATAAAAGCATGTATTTAATTTAAAGTCAGCCTCTATAAGTATATTCATAATCACAATAAATATTTTTAAAATTCATAAAAAGTTGTACCTGGCACTTATACGATAGGTTTCCATAACTTTCATAATACTAATATATTGATGTCCTATTCAAGTTTTCATACGAACACGCATTATTACATTGGAATTACCCTATACAAAAGTTGGTGTAATACTGTAATAATATCTAACAACATTCGTTGAGAAGTACAAAAAAGTTTTTTTTTCTGTAACGTGCTAACTGCCTGTACTACACACATTGGGAACGGACTACCATATTAGACACTCTACGGTTTTAAGCCCATGTTATTGGGGACCTAATTGCAACTTCAGTTCAACAGATCCTCTTGTACTAATTTCTACAATAATAGAATTAGCGTTTTAACTGAATGTAAGAGCAATCTATAACGGAGGAGATGTCCGTTTCGATAATAATTTAAAAAGTAAGAAACGATGTCAAAATTGTCATAATCATAATTAACAATCTGAAGAACTGCACGGAAAACCGTTAAGCCCTTACGGTCGTTGTGATCGGCGCAAAGCCAAAGCCTGCGAAAGAGAATTGCGAGCATCATTAACTCAGACGAAAATACAAATAAACTCCGGGGGATACGTGTCTGAAGGCGGTGAACAGGGTCTGCCGCTGTTATCGCCTGGAAGCAGGCAACCCGCCACATCAACTTTCCGCCTCACCTTTGCCCTCTTCAGTTTACAGTTGCCACATCTTCCTGCTCCGTTCCCCGACTTCATCATAAATCCAACAAGTTCGCATTGAGTCGCCGAACCGGTAACTTCCTCGTAGGCTCAGAGCAGTGAACAAATTTCCTCATTTCTGCAAGTGTGTGTGTTAGTTTAACTTTGTTTGTGGTTCTACTTTAACTTTGCTTGTGGCAGACAAGACAACCTTGTCTTCGCCGTAGGTAAAGTCTACAGCAATGGAAGGGCAGTTTTACGATACAGGACAATCAATAGCAACAGCTCTACAAACGTGCTACGACAGTGAGTCATCTTCAACACCGATCAACAACTTCAGTCAGCAATGTGAGACGTTCAACATATCAGACCAGCCCCCCCTACTCCAGTACCAAGACCATTTTCCACCACTACCATCAGCTACATTAACGGAAGATCTACAAACAAATCAGCGCCAGCAAACTGCAAAGAATCGCCCTCGCTCTCCACCAACAACAGAAACATCTGCAAACTTCGACTCCTCCCTGAAGAAGAAGATGAGACAAGAGGGACGCAGTGAGCAAGAAGAAACAGAAACCATCAGAATGGAGTTGGCAGCAGACAACGAGCAGCCAAAACCAACAACGGTACTAGCAGGTGAGCAGCTTGCGCTTCCCAGTGTGCAGTCAACAGTGAACGATCATGTAAACTCCACGCGAGCCAGGAACAATAACAGTGTTAACAACAGATTTAGTGCATCGGACAATGGTCCATTCATTGTGATAATAGAAAGCATAGACGGGAACGTGGGTAAATGGCATCCCATGGCGTTGGGGAAATTTTTGTTTCAGAATCATAGCCACCTAAAAGATAAAATAGTTAACATTGTACAAGCGGGGCGTAACAGAGTCAGAATTGAATGTAAAACGGGGCAGTCAGCAAACCAACTGGTTGCGCTAGAATCCTTTAAAGAAATCAGCTTGGAGGCATATATCCCAACCTCTATGACAACAAGACAGGGCGTAATTAGAAACGTAGACACTAGTTTAAGCATCAAGGAAATTTCTGAATCCATTGAAAGTCAGTATAAAGTGATTAACGTCAAACGTTTCTCTAAAAGATACCTAAACAACGGGAAGACAACCCTCAGAGATCTGCCAGTTTGCTTACTTTCCTTCAAATCCCAGGTTCTTCCTGAATATGTTTACCTCTATGGAATGCGATGCAAAGTCGAGCCTTACATCCCACCACTAATTCAGTGTTTCCAATGTTTACGCTATAATCACGTCAAAGCGCAATGCCGCAGCCAACAAAGATGTAGCAAGTGCGCAGGGCCTCATGACTACAAACTTTACCCCTCTCAGGGCAACCCATGCTGCATATTTTGCAACGGAAATCACCTTGCCACTGACAAAAATTGCCCAGAATATCAGAGACGACGAGCGGAAAAAATTAATAGAATATATGCCTCCCACCCCAACCAATACGGTGAAATGGCTCACAGCTACGCAAAAATCACAGCCGAGCCTCCAAAGCATATACATTTCCAAACAGTGCAAGTAGATTCTAATCAACCCGAACCATCCAGTACCTTACAGCACAATAATAACAATAATGCTCCCAATCGATATGTCTGGACCAAAGGCCCTAAATCCTTTAAAAATACAAGATTCACTAAAGAAAACGCAGATCTGAATACAAGGAAATTCCTGTACACATATAACGGCCCCACCGCTCCAATCATCACAGGCCATCAATTACACTCGGCCCAAACGGACCAGACGGAAACTGCGCCTTACGCTTCCCCTCCGTGCGAAGCGATTCAAACCACAAACCTTATACAGCCTCCAACGAATCAGCAGCACAATGTTCCTTATGCTCATACTGAGATATTACATCCACAAAATGAAAGCCTAATAGAAAAAATATTCAATCTTATTATGTTTTTGATTAAAGATGCAAGATCGTCACCAGAGAATTCACCTAAACCCTTCAATGTTCTAGAAAGACTAGTTAACAATTCCAACCCAATGGCCAAATTTAAAGTTCTGCAATGGAACGCTAGATTCAATTCGAGCAAATCAAGAATCCTTTCAAAGAGAATTAAGCTGTAATGACATATCAATAGCGGTAATATCAGAAACTTGGCTAAAACCTGATACCCCCCTCCACTTCAGAGGCTACCACATATTACGCAACGACAGAGAGGATGGCAAAGGAGGAGTAGCCATAGAATACAAACCAGGATTCCATTTACAGCAATTTATATTGACCACACGCGCATAAATTCATTCCAAGCCATTGCAGTTAGGGTAAGAGTACATAATACGAAATTGTCCATTATCTCCGTTTATTGCCTCCCAAAACAAAAATTAGAAGCGGAGAATGGCGAGCACTTATTCAGCAGGTAGAGGAACCGTTCTTAATATGCGGAGACCTAAATGCACACCACACAACTTGGGGGTGCGAGTTAAACGACACATTCGGGGAAGCTGTCATGGAAATAATAGATGAACTTAACCTGTACGTACTGAATGACGGTTCACCAACTTTAATCCCAAACCTGGGACATCGAAAATCTGTAATAGACATATTCTATCTGCTCACCCTCCCTGGCAACCGATTTTCATTGGCATAACCTGCAGCAGTCATGGGATCGGACAACTACCAATCATTATATCAACCAAACAGTGGACCAAACCACAGAATTCACTACCCTATAGAAAGTGGAATATCCGGAAAGCCAATTGGGCCAAATACGGCCAGGCAATAGAGACAGAATTAGATCATGTTTGTTCTCACAGCACAATTAGCCATCAATATCAAGAATTTATAAAATCATAAACAACGCAGCAGAAAAATCAATTCCTCGATGTAACCCTGAAACGACAGGAAAAAGAATCCCGGTACCATGGTGGAATGAAGTTTGTTCCAGATCAACGGCCAAAAGAAAATTAGCACTAACTAGATACAAACAAGCAGCAACGTGGGAAAATTTTATAAACTATAAAAAAGCCGACGCTGAAACCCAAAAGAATTCTGAAAACGAGGAAAAAAGACTGCTGGAAGGATTCTGCAACAAGTTAAACAAGAATGTACCTTTGAACACAGTATGGAATACCATAAACAGATTTCGGAAAAAACCTACAGGAATGAAATCCTTAACAAACTGGATGGAAGAATTCGCCAATAAAATCGCTCCGCCTACAGTTCCACCAAGTCTCTCAAGCCCCTCAAATGATTCCAAGGAGAGAATCGACAAAATATTTTAGATAAAGAGTTCAAGCTTGAGGAGCTGGACATGGCCTCAAACGTCAACCAACTCAGCGCCGGAATAGATAATATAAACTATCTGATGCTGTTTCACCTACCACCCAGAGCTAAATTACAGTAATATTCGCTACATCTGTTTACGAACATATGGTCAAAAGTGAATTCCCGAAGACTGGACAACACAAAATTATTATACCAATACATAGCCGGGTAAAGATAGTAACTGTGCAAACTCGTATCGCCCTATAGCTCTCTCCTCGTGTATTGCTAAAACATTTGAACGAATAATCAAAACGAGATTAGAATGGTGGCTGGAGCACCACAGCAAGTTACCGAAAACACAGTACGGATTTAGAAAAGGGAAAAGTACAAACGACAATCTGAGTATACTTACCATCGATATAGAACGCACCTTTATCAATAAAGGATACCTATCAGCCTTATTCTTGGATATAACAGGAGCGTATGATAATGTCCAGATACCGACTTTAATTGAAAAGCTTAGAACATTACAACTCCCGGAAGTATATTTGCGTGGTATATATAATCTCCTTCGCTGTAGGACCCATATACATCGACAACAGGACAAAACTCTATACGGACCACGCATTGTCACTAAAGGAATTCCGCAAGGAGCCATTCTCAGTCCCATTCTCTTCGCCATCTATATAGCTGACATAGAAATATATTCAGCCCATCGATAAAAGTATTGCAATTTGCAGATGACGTTTGCGTCTACACATGGTCTCCCTCTCAAGGCATAAACATCTGGAGATTAAAAGAAGCCGCCAAAAAGCTTATACGAATGGACTCTTCAATTAGGATTAACTATATCGCAAACGAAATCGTCAATTTGTAATCTTTTCCCGGAAACAGTGCACCCTCAGAGAGACGGAGATTCAGCTAGGGGCCTTTACCTTTTCCCGGTACGAACAGCAGTCAAACACCTCGGGCTACTGATGGATAGCAAACTTACATGGAAAAAACACATCGATCAAATCTTAACCAAATCCGAACGTCACCTGAACGTCTTAAGATCGATATCACGTGTTTGGTGGGGAGCCGACCCTGCCATTCTTCTAATTATGTACAGAGCACTCATTAGACCAATCCTGGATTATGGAAGCCACTGCTACGGTAATGCACCCAAGTATATACTCCGCAAATTAGACATCCTGCAATATAGAGCCATAAGAACATGCTTAGGAACGATGATGTCCACGCCAACTAACGCTTTATTAGTGGAGGCAAAGGAAATGCCTCTGGTCATCCGCCCGTCAGCTGTTAGCATCGGTTTACTTAACCAGGCGAGCAGCAATTACAAATCACCCTGTAATGAAAAAGGCCATAGATTATACAAAAGTGATGGAGGAAAAGTAATATGTCCACCATTTCAAGAACTCCTTTGTTGATCCTAAGCTACGAAAAAATAAAACTTATGGCACCTTTAATTATCCAAATGAAATGCTACCCCTCTTTTCAAAAGACTACGAGGTTCTAAGATTCAAACCCAATATACACTATCTACCAAATTGGATTATGAAAAGTGGGAAAATAAAATCCTTAGCGGAGGGGTTCTTATCTCAAACGTGGCCGAATCACATCCACATTTACACTGACGGCTCCAAATCCCCCGACGAAGTTGGATACGCCTACTTTTGTCCTGAATCAAAAGTATCTAAGCAAGTCAGTCTACCACCAGAAACTTCGATATACACAGCCGAAGCCCTCGCAATCAGAGAAGCAATAAAATACGGATTCAAGCGATACAGTAAAATGCTGATCCTAACAGATTCGAAAAGCGTAGCCTCAAAACTAGACAACCCAAATAGACATAGTGACCTCAATATGATTTTAGTAGACATTATACAACTGATGCATGCGGCCTACGTAGAAGGGAAAGATGTACACCTAGTATGGATCAAAGGTCATGCGTCAATTCAACACAATGAAGCAGTCGACATATTAGCAAAAGATAGTTTATCACACGGAGAGAGACAATTCATTCAATTGCCACACACTGACTTTATACCTATTATCAAGAAACAATATATTAGTGACTGGTCAGAATCATGGTCCACAACCCAATCGGTCAGAGGAAAGCACTACGCTTCAATTCAACCCAATATTCCACCCAAACCTTGGTTTGCAACCTGCAGAATGAGCAGAAGGCACATATCATCAATAATCCGCATAAGATTGGGCCATGGAAGTTTCCCAAGCCATCTATATAGAATAGGAGTGCTCCAATCACCCTCTTGTCAGGAAGACCACGAAGAAGTAGCGGATTTAAATCACATCATCCTAGCTTGCAATCAGTACAAGAAACCCCCAAAACAAACTATACAAAACTCTAGTAAACTAAATATACCTCTTCCGACCTCCGTAACCTCCCTCTTGATGTCACAAAGACAAGATGTGTATGGAGCACTAGCCCGATTTCTCCAACCTAAAACTTTGAACTTCCCATCAAAATAGGAGATATCACCTAATGACAGATATAGACAACCAATAATCAGATAAAAGCTTGCTAAGGAAAAATTTAATACACTACAATAAAATAATACCCACATGATAGACTCACGTTTCAAATCATAAAGTAAAAGACGAGAAATTATTCACACACTTATTCATTATAAAAGTCCGAATGAAAATACAAAATACCCAGTTTAAATTATTTGACAAAACAATCCAATGTAAAACTTGTAATAGGATTGTTAATTACCTTACTTATCTCATTGATTATTACTTATATAAAATGTATTCCAATCTATGGGCAATGCCGAAACAAATGATACATGAAGGTCACAATAAATGTAAATTGTACTATGTCTAAACTAATTATCACTCCAATGTAATACAACATTTTCAATAGAATAGTCAATTATGTATGAAAAATCCAACAAGTGTAATATATAACAGGAATGTTGATCACCGCATTGGCCATCATGGATATAAAATGTACTACTATCTATAGGTAATACCGAATCAAAAGATTTATAAATGTTTATAATAGAAATAAATTGTACTATGTCTATACTAAATGGAACTGTAAAATATTGTAATTAATCAGCTGGTCAATTGGCGCAAGCCAACGACCATAAATAAATAAAATAAAAAAAAATAAATAAATAAATCCATTCGCTTAAATGGCTCCACATTCGTATGCCACTAAAGTAATAAAGCATAGTTCATGGCGAACGTTATTATTTAACCGCAAATCAAATGGATCTGAAAATTGTTCCCGATGATAAAGTGTGTTTTAAAATTCGATTCAGGCAAGATGAATTTCACAGTTTACGTAATTAATCGTTTCCGATGAAATATAAATTATTCTGCGGTGATCATTTAAGTGTGAATAATAAAACTAGAAGTTCTTCCACAAATGATTCGTGTGACAAAGGTGGCAAGTACAGTCAGTACCCTGTTTGCTATCTGTTTGTGTATACAGCAGTAGCAAAGAACTTTTATACGTTTTTAAGAAATACGAGGAATTTATAAAGTGTTCCAATATTTTCATGAATATTCACTATTCATGTCTCCCTGAGGAACCTTTCATTATTTTCAGAAAAATGTCTGTCTTGTGTTCTATTTTAAAGTAATGTATATCTATGAATACAAAAAAATTGTGTCAATAATTTGACTGACACGAAACTATATAAATAATTACATGTTTACGTGATGCAGAAATGGGTAGCTGGAAATCAAATATAAGATATTAGCCTTAAAAATCTGTTCGATGATGTTACCTTCTAACCTTCCACAATTAGTTAACTCAATACCAATCCTGTCACTGAGGCTATATTAAACTACTGTTGATGATTTTTTTTTTTTTTTTTTTACTTACTCGGTGGCTACTCAGATTTTACTTAATTCGGGTGGTGGCTAAATTAAGACTTTTGCAGCTTTTGGTTTGTGGAACTATGTTTTCTCTGGTTTACTGGGTAGATGCAGCTGCAAACTAAAAAATGCGTGTCTGTCATAAATCTTGGAGCCTCACAAAAAAAAAAAACCTGTTCAAAGTCATTCGGGTTCCACAAGTGACGTTTGTCCTTTGATGGTTTGATAGTTGGCACTCTATAATAATACAAAATTTGTTTAGAAGTAAGGTATTTATGACCATCAAGTGCACTGCAGGTAGGCAGATTGAATCGATCAGTTCTTCTACAACATTCAAAATTTTAGCTTCCTGTCGTTTGGAACATTGCATTGTAACCAATCAGAACTCTCTCACGAAACTTAACTAGCGATTCGAAACTTTTTAAGAACTGAGTTCTCTGTAAGTTGGCGAATGCTGTTATACGAGAAGCGGGGAACTAGCTGAGTTCGATTGATTAACGACGTAATTGTTAAAATTTAATAGCGTAATACAAAAAGCACATAATATGTTAGCAAACGTAAATAATTTTTCGTAACTGGAATATAGTTGCAAAGTGTTTATTCATGAAAACAAGCTTACGTGGCTTCTCAAGTTGTGATTCGACAGAACAAGGCGACAGCATCCTTCAAACTAAATGAGACAAAGTTAATTCGATTGAACTATCAGAGTTAGCCATCACAGTGACATATATACACTGACCAAACGCAGCAATACCTAGCGCCTGTCAGGCACATACAGGCTACTGCAGTCGTGCTAAGTGGGCGCATAATAACCACGATGATAACAGAGAAGCACTCAGCACATCCAACAAGACAGAAAGACGTCTTACCCAGGCTGCGACACCGCGGCTTAAAACGTTCGTTCAGCTAGATGACAAGGTGATACGAATAGAGATTGTGCCTTACAAATACCATTACAGCACACGAGAAAGCGCTGCAGTGATTACATTAAACAGGACGACTAAAACTTGGAATGCAGTTGCACAAACAAACTGGAAAGTCAATCAGTGATCCAAGCTTCCCAAATACCTGGAAAAAATATCGAATACTCGATAAGTATTGCTTGGACACTGTGATGGCTAACTCTGATAGTTCAATATTAAGAAGGTATTCCTGCAGAACTGTTGCATCATCGTATGTTATTTATCTTCTGTGTTAATAACCTCTCAGAGTTCCATATCTAAACAAATTGGTCATCCGTATAGCAGTAGCAGCATAAAGCTTCTAGAAGAGAGAAAACTATAGTAACATCAAACTTGAAAAAAAATGTCATGGGCGTGGTGATTATACTGTATATCAACTCGAGAGAACTAATGAGCTTCATCCGATGATGTATGGTGCGACTGTGGAGATGCTGCAAAAGCTATAACGCATTTAGCATGCCCGCGGTATTTAGATTGCAGGGAAAACGTAACGATCTTATAATGACGATTCCTGCTGCCTTAACCTGGCTCACATAGCTCGATACAGACTGCAGACTATTCAAACGATTACATGCACTTAAACTGTTTGCCATTAATGTCAATGTTCACCTTTTTCATTTTTAAAAAATCTGTTATATTTTGTGTTTTGATGTACAAATTTTCCAAAAATCTGTTTATTCTTTATATGCTACGTGAACTGTAAAACTTTAAATAAATACTTTGTTTAACAGTACTAAGTTTACAGTACAGAAATAGGGGGAAAATTTTTTGACAGCTGTAATTTTGTATTAGTGAAACGTGGTTGACTCCACAGTAGAATAAGAGGAGTACCGCAGCTACCGTTAAAACATTTCAGCTGACGGAGGAACGAACAATACGAATATAATTTCTGACAGCTTTTCTGGCGATGACAGTTTTGAAGTCCCAGTGCATCTGGAACTGTCCGTCACTCACACCTTACAGTATTTCGTATCGCAATTCAAATAAGATTTCATTGCGTAAATACGATTATGTTGTCACGACATTTCACACATGGTAAGGCTGAAGTACAATTTTCCAAGATGTTTTGCATCAACACAGCTGTCAGTTTTGATTTTATCTATCTACTGAATCTGAGCAAACATCTTACCAGCAATGGAAATTGGATGATATTTGCCAAAGGTGCAGGCGGACACAATGCTTGATTCAAATCGGCGACACGCGGCACCAACACGTTAACAAGAAACTTAAAACGGAAACAAACTGCAGTCTACAAGGAACCTGGACACACAAAGAGAACCCTTAATCGTTTTCCAGTTTAACAGGGAAAGAAATATTCTTTCTCAAGACTGGATTATTCGTGCGTTGTCTACAAGATGCCGTATATTACGTCTCAGGTCACAAGTATCGTGGCCGAACACGGAGGTTTGCCACAGTACCTACACCTATCTGCCTATCTCATTATAATTACATCATTATTCAGACGCCAACATTATAAAATCTTATTTTGTTTGATTTCCCCGTCTCACAAATTGTCGATTGCGTTAAAACTACTTGCAAAGCTTTCAAATAATTTGTTGTGATATTTAAAACCATTCTGTTAGTGTTTCAGTCACTGTTTGTAAATATTTGATTGGTAATAAGCAATTAACAATGTTTTATAGTTTGACTTGGCCCGTATCTATTGTAGAATTTCAAGTAGTTTAGATGGAATTCTTTGTGGCGCTCTCCGTAGAGTTCTCGATTGTTTCGTACGAAAATATTCTCTGTACGCCTTGAGTGGCTTAGTCAATTAGTCAATGCGTCTGTGAGTTCATTATGCTTCTTCTTGTGTTAAATTATTGTTTCACCGCACTCTTTCAAATCTTTAAAGACTATATTCCGATATAACAGCCAAGTTTCAACGAGTCCTATTACTTCAGTGAATTATTATCTGCAGCAACTTTTCATTTCTGTTATGTTCAGATATTTTCAGAGATCAAGCGGTAAAAGTATAAATTACCTGGGGGCCAATCTAACCTGCAATAAATGGACTAACAGATCATCACGAACAGGTAGAGAACATCTTTGTTGTTATTCTGCTCCTCTTTGTTGTTAGGGTTTTAGGGCCATACCAAGTTAGATCATACCGGTTTTCTCTGCTTCGCACGGAGTGATTTATCAGCACCTTATTACTCTTCATTTCCCTCTGATATCTTGCTAAAAGTTCAAAGTCACAACTAAATCGAACTACACGAAAAGACTCAGTGTTGTAGTTCATACGAGAAATTGCCTGACAAAAAATTGAAGCACCCAGAAGGGAACGAGGAATCGAAACGAAAAGAAACTTCACTGGTAGAGAGAGAGGGTATGTGATGTTATTTCAATGATAAAATAGACTCAAAGAACTTGGCAGTGTGACGTAGCACCTCCTCTGGCCTGGATGCATGCACTGATTCAGTTGGAAAGTTTGTCATAGAGCCGTTTTATCCTCTGGCCCACAATTGTTTTTGCTGGTACTTGATATCATGGATACTGGCACGAAATTGACGTTAGAGATGGTCCAACATGTTATATCGTGGACAGATGTGGGAATCTTGCTCATCACGAGAGTACATCAGCATCACGGGGACAGTTCATAGAGGCACGTGCCGTGTGTGGATCAGTGCTGTCCTGTTGAAAAATAACACAGCGATGCGGTACTGTCCAATGAGAGGTAACACATGAGGACTTGGGATGCCCGTGACGTACTATTGTACCTTCAATCACTGCCATCCTGTAGTCATACACACACCATAACACCAGCAGTAGCACCGATGTGCCTCTCCAAAAGATTGGAAGAATGAGACCTCTCGTCGACGATGGTAATCCGAGGTGGTGCAGAACCGCTAAATACAATCCGACGCCATTCATTAGCAGTGCAAGCTTCGCGGTAGTGGCACGGCTCCAAATGCAGCCTTTTGTGTTGTGGTGTTAACGGCAACCTACACATGGGACGGTATACTCCTTGTCCAGGCGCTGCTAGTCTCAAACTAATAGTGTGGGATCACACAGCATGTCGCAGGGAGTCCATCACTTGTTCTGGGATTTCAGGTGCAGATGGGAATGGGTTAGAATGTGCTTGGTTCACAATACGGCCATCCTCTTTTGTGGCAGTCAGGTGTGATCTTGACGGTGAATACCCATGTCCTCACGTTCCCATGCACTCCAAAATCATGGCCCTCTCGCATCCGAATACCCAAAACATCTGAATATTGCAAGATTCGACCAGCTGGCCAAATGGAGATCAACAATGAGGCCTCTCGCAAACTATGCCAGGAGCTGACAACGTTGTCCCGCATCCCCTTGTTCTTCACAATAATCACTTCGCTATTCACGCTTCTTATATGCCCTACCAGGACTGGCAACAACGCCAAACGCGAATAACACTAATGCCTGTGGTGGCTGTTCTACCTGGCACCAAAGAATTGTAACTCTAATCATTTACACACCAGTCAATGGTGTGTATGTGTAGGAAGATACATAGACATCCGATCATGTGTCTGGGTGTTTGAATTTTTTGTCGGCAAGTTTAGTCAGAGTCTCTACGAGGGGAAACGGACAGACGGGTAAGGCAGACAGGAATAGACGGCAGCGACAACAGACACAAACGGGCTCCACATAACCGGAAGACCCAGAGAATGGGTGAATGTGACTTACAAGGATTCGCATGTTCGATGCGTCGTATGACAACAAACAGATTACGTTGCTGTGAAGAGATGTAAGATGAGATCTGAAACTTTCACTTTTGTTAACTACTACCAACTGTGCATGGAACTGTTTACCCTGACTAGACGACCAGTGCGAAAACTTTGCGAATATAATACGATGAATAATGAGGTTGAATGCTTGTAATACGTAAAAAGAAAAGTAGAACCACAATTTTGTAGCAAATATTTATTTGTTTAGTGTAATAGGTACGCATCAAAATACATAAAAATACGTCGAAGAACCATGGATACTTGTTCTCTTTAGGGGTTGAATTCCAAAAAATTTCTTTTTTAATATATTATGTCACCAAAGCTAAGACATTACTCTTCATAATCCTACTTCATTCGGTTAGATATCCAGGGAGATAAATGGCTCCAGATACAAAAAAGCATTTTAGAAATATTTACATTTTTTCCCTTTAAGTGTCGAATTACAAAACAAAAAAATCTTTTTTAATATATGATTTCACTAAAGGTGAGACATTAAGTTTCATTATCCTACTTCATTTATCGATTTCGGTTAGCTACTCAGGGAGAAAATTCATCGTTAATTTACATCAGGTAATAAAACAACAGATAATTTAACTTTCTTGGCCCCTTAATGACAGCGAAGCATCAGCAACAAGGGCTCCGGGCACCATATGTTAAATTTAGTAGAAAGTGCTGCCAAGTAAGTCTTTTCAAACAACAGGTATTATCTAATAATCCGCTGGCGACGGTTGATAGGTTTTTGATATAACCGTACGTAAATAATAACAACCCGTTAATACTAGCAGGTAAGGACGACCTACAGTTTAACGCAGAATCACACACCATGCCGTAGGGGAATATCAGTCTCAATTGTGAATACTTTTATTGCTGTTCCGATTAATACGATGTGATTTGTACGCATCTCCACAAATATTTCTACCATGAGAAGTAACTTGCCTTAAATAGGTTTTAACTTGAGGGTACTTCTGTGTTATTTTGTCAGTTTTATTATGTCAGAATGAAACATACCTCTGGGACCATAGGCTTTACATTCATTGAAACCCTATGAAAACGCGACCGGTAGCTTTTGTAAGAATCAGAGCTCATTTGTGCAAAATTTTGTCTTAATTTCCAACATTTTGACGTCACATTACAATAAAACGTACTTTATTTTATTTCTGAGACCATGAGCTGTAAAAGACAAACAAAAAAGAACTAGTTTTTTTTTTTTTTTTTTTTGCATGAATGGCCTTCATGAAAAATAAAGCTACTTTTCTCCTACTTTATCAACTTTCCCTAAAATGAAATATATTTATAATTATTTATTTATTTTCCCATATACAAAATAGCCCATCACCTAGTATCTAATCTGGGCCTTTATTTCTATTATTTATATCTTATATATCTAACGTATTTACTTTATAATCAATGAATGCAAGATAATTTGATTGAAGTTCCAATGTCAGACTACTTCTACTGTTATTAAACAGAATGTGTACCACCACCACTACTACATCTGCTACTACTCCTACTGTTCCTAATATTACTACTATCATTACTACTGCTACTACTAATACCAGTATTACTACTAATACTACTATTACCACCGCCAAATATCACAGCCGCACTTCGATTCCACTAATGTTAATTTTTTTTCTTGGTGCTGTTGATTGCGCTCAAAGGGGCGCCTGAACTGGCAGCGAAGTCAGCCGCTCAGGCCATAAAGAGTTGACCTTGTGGAATACCAAGGCGGCCCCAGCTGTCGCTCAGAAGACGGCCTGTCTGGAGAACACTGAAGATTCTCTGACGATTCATGTTGCTCATTGTCGTAGAATATCTTCCGCCAATCCTGTGTTGTGAAAGTCAGAGTTCAAGCATCAATGTACCCTCTGCAGTTGGTTCTGGAATTAGCTTCCATTCTTCCACCAGTTTTAATTGATTTTGCTCGGCATTTTTCCTTTCTATAAATTTCTGCTTCCAGTTAGCCTGTTTTACACAATAGAAAATGGGCTTTAAGAAACCTCATCAAATCCGACCTCTAATTACTGCGTGAATCTCGACCATCCAAACACGCGGACAGATTATTCTTTATTTCTCTACTTCACAACTTCACGAGAAGATGAAACATGCCTCGCTTTATTCCTCAGTCCCCGAGATGCACCCGATGAAAAATGCTGAAGTATTTTTTTTAATTGAATAACTGCGTTACTTTTGCTCATGATCTGGCATTACTAGCAGAAAATAGAGAAGATGTTAAAAAAATGATTGAAAAATTGAATGGCGTTGCAAAAAAAGACTCATGATCTCATATGAAAAAAAAAAAAAACAGAGTATCTAGTATACAAACACAATAATGAAAAACAACTGAAAACTAAATTTGGAAATATATCTGGTTGAATAGATCCAATCCAATCGGCTTGATAATGAAGCGAATGAAGCAAGTGTTAGAAAGATGGAACTAGCATATATGCCAATACAGAACAGATGCAACAGGAAAGCGATCTCCTACAAAGCAAAGACTAGACATTATACAATAGTTGCATTGACAGAGACACCGTCTCTAAAGACCTCGCTGTTAAGAGACGTTAAGCAGTTAAAAAAAAAAAGACAGAGCCAACGGTCAGCTCATAATGCGTGGTATTGAATAAAAAAATTGAGACTGAGGAGTTAGAGAAAAAAGATAGGAAAGTCCTAAGGAAAATCCCGAGACAAGTGATGGAAAAAGACGGTACCTGATGGAAGAAGAAGAATGAAATGTGTATAGGAGGGCAGAGCAATTAGAGACACACAATGCTCAAGAGAAGGCTGAACCTCTATGGACACCTTATGAGAAAAAGAGTTTGTTGACAAAAAGAATTTTCATATAAATTTTCATTGAATTAAAGGTAACGAAAAATGGATTTAGGAGAGGAGAAAAGAAATGGAATAAGTTGGGATCCTTTCCAGAGAGTCAAAAAGCGTTTCAAACTAAAATTGATAAATTGAAGGGGTTCTACAAACAAAGTACAAAGACCAAGACCACCTGGTCTGAGGAACCTCAGTGAAGGAATGAAAAATCCTAGAAGGGGTATAAAAGGCAAACTAGGAAACCAGTTTCCCGTGGTCCAAAGTCGAAGAAAGAAGAGGGTTAACGAAACTTAATTGCATATCGCAGACGAAATGATTACGGCCTAGGGGGTAAAGAAGTCCAGCATCGGGTTACTGCTATATTTCAAGCATAGAACTCTTATACCTTTTATTGCCGTACTTGTACTCTGCTGTTGTTGGATCGTCCACGGCAAACACTCGTTATGCTGCGAATAGGTGTTGAGTTTTAATGCTAGTACAACGGTGGAAAAATTGTTCTATCAAAATAACAGACAATGAGGACCAGCTGTGAGCTTTACTACCACGCTGCCGCGTGAGGTGTTTAGGGCTCCGCTTGACTGCGCCTTGTTTACGGCTTCCCGCTCTGCGCTCTTTTGAGCTCGCCCGCGTCTCCATACTTCATTACTCAAGGCGCTGCCGTGTCGTACATTCATTCACAGACGGATACCGCCCAGTACCATAAACACAGAATTTCAGTCACCGCAGGCGACTCACCTTTTGAAAAATCGCCTCGGTTCCGAATACAAAGTTCATACCAAACTAAAATAATTTGTGTAGTGTTGTATCATTTAATCGCAAATCCAAGAAAGAGACACTTCTAGAAAGAAGACATTTAGTGCTGGTTAATTGTAACATCAATTTAATGCTGCTGTACGGTATCATATTTCCATCAAAAATGTCTGGTCATCATAGCGGTTTCAAATCATCAAGCGCTCTTTCCGTAATCCTGCCTCGTGTTAACACGGAGTAAATTTAACAGAAACAAAATTTATCTTTCGGCTATGACATTTTGTACAATTCCATTGACTGAAGAATCAGGAAACAAATAGAGAGATTGTGGTAGTGTTTTAATGATTTTAAGGGCAATTTTCAAATAATTGGTGGGAGAACTATCGTCTTGACGTTATTCACTGCTGTCAAACCGCTATGAAACAGGAGAGATTCCAGTTGATTTTAATAAAAATATCATCTTCACACTTTCGAAGAAAGTACAAGCTCATAAATTTCAGAATTACCACACCATAAGTGTCAAATATAGGCCTACCCGTAGATGAGCCACAATTTAACTAGAGCCGAATAATATCTTTTATTTATACTGTGAATAAAATTCTTATTAACGTTCAAAACTAATACAGCTACAACAATTTCTTAGTATATATGATGTGCAGATATATATTTGTTTCAAACATATGTAACATAATTTTCAAAGTATTTATGTGCTAAGGGTATATCTTCCTCGTATGTCCTATACAGGAGGTGTGTACTTGAAGAGGGAACTACTAGTATGTTCGTGTGCGTGTTTTTCATCGTCAACCATAAGATCTTACTAATCTCCTGAATGTCCATGTGATCAAATATTCTTCTTTTTAGTCCCTAAGATAAATCCCCTGTGTGAAGTGAAAAGCAACGTATTACCCTACGTAACGTTCCGAAATTGACAAGGTAACGACCAAAAATAAAGAATAACAAAATCGATTATGCAAGTCGAGTACGACTAAACTATTTTAAATATATGTTTTCTGATAGTATTAAGTAAAGTAATATCATGTTATGAAGAAATAACAAAGCTATCATAAAATTAGCTCTGGGAGAACCTTCTCCCTCTCCATTTTTTTCTCTTTGTGGTTTGAATGAGTAGGTTTCCGGCGCTAAGTCGACGGCTTTCACCCCTTGTTAGAAGCGTTTATACGAAACGTCGCAGTAACACAAGTAATTTGCCTCAAAGTAAAGATTTTTCTTAACTGTAAAGTCGGTAAAGACACTTTTTTGTTCAAAAGACAAACCTGCATAAGGGTTTTTGGTAAAAAGGAAGTGATCATCTAGAAGCTACGTTTCTCAATGTTCAGTTAGGACATGGCTAAAACACCACCGGACGGCGATCCTACTTTCTTCTTGTTGTCTCGCACTATCGTGTGTACTCAAGAGAAGAAAGGATTAAGTAACATCTAATTTGTAATTTCATTGTAATGTCTGCTATTAATTGTTTGCAAATCGATATTTGTGTCATATTTGTGTCATTACTCTGAAAAGTATAAAATTTCCGGCTTGCACAGAAATATAGCTAACAAATTCATGGGTGTACCGCCGGATAATGTTTTGGAAACACGATATTTCTAGGACTAGCTCAGTCGTCTTCATCAGGGGTCGAGATGTTTGCATAGGTCGGCTGACCGTCGGATACTGAGTAAACGTGTGCAGATGTGTCGACACCTGATGAAGACGACGGAGCTAGTCGTCGAAATACCGTGTTTCCAAAACACTATCCGGCGGGACACCCGTGAAGACTTCATTACAAGCATACGCCGGGAAAGTCTCCGTGCTTACATACAGCTAACAAAGATGAGCTTGTGTAATTAGAATACCGTATTAGTAGTATTTGACTAGCGTTACTTTCTGTTGCCATTGTGTAGTACATAGTCTGATTTGTTGTGTGTCACGTCCCAGATCGAGTGGAGTCGTTCCACCCGCCTGTGGCTGGGAGTATATCAGAGGTCGGAATGCGGGGCAGCCACCCTGCTCGCCAAATGGAAAACCGATAGCAGACAGGTAGCGCCAGCAGGGGCGACACGAGGGACGCACATAATGGACCGTCCACAACACACTCTGTGATTTAACATTCACTGCATGTATGGCAGTGAATTCAGAGCACGTCCCAATCAATTCAATTTAACCATTGAAATTAAATTTTTGCTTACTCGTTGTTAAACACATAGTATTTCTTTGATACTTAAACATTTACTTTTAAAACCATTTAAATCTTAGAAGATTCTTTTTAAAATGAAATGATAAATATTACTTTCACTAGTATACTTATAAATTGATTTCAGTTCGCTGTATTTCAATATTGAAAACACATAAAAGTTTACATCATTTACTGAGGTTACACATAAGAAAACGCACAACACACAGATCATGACCATGTAAGTTAGCTAACAGAAATATAAGATTAAATGTAAGGCAACAAAATCCTCAATAATTGGAAACTGTAGTCTGAGATGTTTGGCAGCACGTCTAGCAAGCTTATAACGCAGTTGGCTCGTTGGATAAACGATATGAGTCAACGCCGTTATCAGGTCAGAGAAAATTGTGGAAATTTACCAGTTCGGTCGGCGTGTCGTTCATCACACACTGACTCTATCCACCACCTTGTGGTACCGCGTAATCACTTTTATTTCACTGAGAAATATCATTACTATCTGGCTTGAGCTATGCTCACACCAGTCAATTTCATCGATACGAATTCTAACAGTTAGTCACACTTGTATAACTCTGTAGAACATGTGCATGCGTGGTATAGAAAAAGTTATTTTTTTTTATTGCAAGATCAAGGACGGACTCGGTGTAGGCTCCTGCCCGACTGACGAGGAAGTATTGCCAAGACGGAGTGTCGGTAGCAGCGACTCAGCTCTCTCGCTGGATATTCAGGCCACGCCTCTTCCCCTCTCGCCATACACATTAAATTAAACATAAATATTTATATTGTTTATCTATAACAATTTTAAATAGGCAGTCATTTGCGCATCTGATTCGTGCATGCTCCTTGAAGTTTCGTTTCTGGGATTCGGTTAGTACGTCATATTTTTCTTATTTTGTAGCAACGATGATATTTCACTAATGACGTTAAACGCGTGACGTCTATGTACTGTATGCTTCTGTAGTTGGTATGTCACGTGCAGGTGTTGTTCACGAGCTGTTGGGCACACGATTTGCTCTGTTCGTCGCTTATCCGATCATCACAGAGATACTGACAATCATCCGGTCTACCACTTCCACTAAACCGACCATTATCGCCTGGTACCCTTAGTGTACACTTTCTAAATCTGGACGGAAGTGTCAATAATTCGACCAGTGTCACATATTTCTACATCTGTTGTGCCCGAATTTATGTGTATCACTGGAATGTTCAATGTTTATATCAACACGTAAATATATATATAATCACAACTTAACGATTGTATGATAACAGACTTCTTCTATTACTTATTTTATTGGAAAATAAAACTCCCATACTGCAAATAAACTTCTTTTACCTTTTATATCGACCACCCGGCAGACTAGTGATGTTGTGGTAAGTAAAGATATTTATTCTCTTCATCTTTATTAGTGACGATATGAGAGTAAGCACCCATTTTCGACACAAACCGGAACAGGGATTCTAGCTCATTTCTCGCGCGTGTTGTATGACTTCCCAGACAATCCCAACCCTTTGTCTCTAACAATCCTGTTACACTTTCGTACGAGCTGAAGCAAACTGTCACAAAATGCCAATTATTCTCTAAAAATTCTCGATGTAATTGATTAAATCCTACCGGTGTGGATTTCATAGCGCAATAGAGCACAACAATACTCACATGCAGCCTTAAAAAAAATTTATTCTATTCTTGTATATATATATTTGGAATCTCGGAAACGGCTCTAACGATTTGGATCATATTTCATATTTAGATAAAACCCACTTCTCACGATTTTCAGCGCGGCAGCCAGATTTATTTTTACAGTAGCGACATAAAAATTTACACGTGATGAGACGGTAGGTGGAGGCCAATGTCGGTCTGTATGGTCGTCAGTAGAGACTGCAATCCAGCAAAGCGGGATCGCTCAGTCCTACTGGATGCCGTATCATTTCACAGTCTGGCAGATCCCGCACAAATTTAGGCGGATTCGCAATTCGTTAAATGACGCAAAAACATGTGTAGGTAAGCGTAATGTTGCCACTGCATTGTCTCTTTCTGGTCCGATTTGGGCTTAATCGGTTGCACTGCCCGGCTTTCCCGTACATCTCCAGTTGTCATTTAAATCGCGTCAACAAATGTGCCGTTGTAATTCATACCTAAACAGATTCAATTTTACATATATCCAAGAATTTCTGTTTGGTTTTATTGTATACATTACTATGTATGTATCCTGCGTAGCACCATTTATAATTAAGGATACAGTAGATCGAATATTAATAGTCATAAAATTCTAACGTTACAATGTGTAAATTCTAAAAAGTTAAATCAACCTATACATTAATGTTTTATAATTATTCGGTATTATAAAAGTATGATACGAAGAAATGTTATTTACGTCAGTATAAGATACGTGATTATGCGTATTAATAATCTATAAGATAATGTCTGCTCGCCATGTTGCAAGCCGCGTGGAACGGGAAGACCTCTCTCGGCCGCTACCTGTTTATACAGATACTTAAGAAATAAATTAGCAGACAAAACAACTAACACTATTTGTTTTTTAAGATCTTCCCGCCAAAAGCGGGAATGATTGATTGATTTACGAAATGATTCTTTTTTTAAAAGTAATAGATTATTTTGCAAACTGATGAGGTGAACGGAGCACCAGCCCGAAAATAAAGTACTTGAATTTCTCTGAATAATGCGATACCGTTCATACGCTGTAATCATAATCATTTCGACTGAAAGAATTAAATAAACCCGACCAGTAGTTCTTGCGTGAATCGAGTTCAACGGAAAATGGATATTAATTTGTGTACAGTTTTAAATTTCTCACCTTTCCGTCTTCACGTCAAGATGAGACGTATCCAGGAGCCCCATCAGACAGCGAGACAAACACTTACTTTTCCCGCAGCTTATTAATAATGCCCCAAACTCATTTTTCATAAACATTTTAAATGTAGTTACAGATTTATTTTATAGACAAATTTAACTATTAGAAATAGATTTAAAAACAAAAATCCAAAGTTAGTTTAAAGCGTTAGTGATGAATTTGTAATTCTAGGTTCAAAGAGAATACTTAAGACAGACAAACTATTTTTAAATTAATGTCATTTTGCTACTTAAAAATACCTTAATATACTTAATATTAAAGTCGATTTAATAGTTCATTAAACAGGGGATCATTATTTAATTTGATAACACTTTAAGAATTTATTGTTGATCCCGCTGGACTGACACCAGTGCTGCGGGATTGATAACAGTGCAGGTTTGCAATCGTCAGCCAGCCACGTCCCTGACAGCGCGTAGCAGCGAATATATCAACCAGTGCGGATGCACGTCAGTAAGCATAAACACTGAGTATTCTTGATGGTGTTGGTATACCGAAACTGTCTGTAAGCAGCCATTTTTTATGTGTGAAAATTAATGCAAAAATAATTACTAAACCGAGTAATAGAAAAAGAACAGTGACCCACTCTCTCTCTCTCTCTTTCTTAACCTGCTGTTTAGTTAATTTCTTGGCTTTTGGCTTGAGTTCACTCTATTAAAGCTAATAATCCGGATTAATGACGTATTACGAAGAAAATAAATATGTAAACTGTGCGGCTCATGCTGCCGTTGTAACTTTCGATTAGTAGTTTTAAGAGTTTTATTAGTTTTTATTGTATCACTGCCAAAAGTATATGATCGATTATGTGGATACACACCACATTCAGCGGATATACTTCGAATAATTTGTAAAACTACGGCAATATCGAATGGCGTTTTAGACCCAACGACATTGAGTTATTCTGTAGTTTTAATCAGCACAGTGTTACGTTTAAAATTGGCTCCACAGTTTTACAAGATGGACACATTATTTTTAAGAGCAACACTTGATCGTGCTTCCACATAGTTCCCCTACAGGCGGTGTTCATGGTCTCATGCTTACCTTATCCTCGGCTATGCTCATAATAAAGCATTCTTGACCGTATTAACTAACAAATTATCGTTAAGAGAAGTAACGCCGGTGTTAAGGAAAAGCTAAAAGAACCCAAGTTGTAGTTAGGGGGTCATGCACAGAAGGCTTAGAACAGACGAAATAGTTTAAGTTCTAATTTTTAAAAAGTACGGTGTTTTGAAAAATTTTCAGCAACATTATTAATTCAAAGGCAGGAATATTAAGAACTGGTTTTACCATATGAGCCCATTGGTGACAGTAATAACGGGACACAACATTTCACCTCCAATATTCTACTTACTTATTTTAAATTTATGCGATATTATTTTTTGCAAGTTTTCTAACAACTATAGTTTTCTACGTGTATCAAAGACTATGACTGCTTTGCTATCTTCGTCGCAGCACATTACATTTGTTAGTGTCTCAAAAACCCGTCACGAAGATTAGGAAATGACGTTGGATACGTGTACGTCGAGTGTTACAAGGAATGTCACAAGAAGGTCATTTCGTTTCCGTTTAAAACTTCGCCTACATAGAATGCCACCTCACATGCACTGACCACCTGTCGGGGGGTTGAAACTCGAATTTAAATTCCGTAACGGCAATGTACGCACTGGAACCGGTGACCCGAGGCCTGGAACAAAATGACAGGCGTAAAATAGCAATTAATATCTTCCATTGTGTTATCTATTCATTAACTAAAACCACACAAGTTTGGAGTGATTCGTTTCTAAAAAAATTCATAATTTTGTTCACTTGGAAATGAAGTTGTTAGCGACGGTCAATGTTATTGACTTCACATAATTTATTTATCTGGTCAATCTCAGAAACGATATTACTTAGGAACTTTAAATTTGTCGTCAATATCGACTGTGGCCTGAATAAAAAAAAAAAAAAAAAAAAAAAAAAAAAAAAAAAAAAAAAAAAAAAAAACGCTTACGGTACATCTAATATCGTTCTTAAGTATCGAGCAAAACAATTTTTGAGGTTACTTCTGCATACATTAATACTATTTTATTGAACGAACTCTTAATTCAGAGTAGTATGCATACTAAAATCCACGGTAAATTAGATAAAAGGTAACAAACCTCTGATTTATCTTGGCTTTTGTAGAATCATCCCTCAGAAACGGACTTGATTTCCCCTAAAAAACATGTAACTGGTTTTAGTAAAGCAATATATAGGTCAATTATCAGTTTCGATGCTAGCCATTTTATGTTTACGTATTTTTTATTAATTATGAGACTCACTTCCACAAATGAAATATTGTGACTGCCAAAAGGTATCGCGAAAATAGTTGTGCACTTCTCGGCAGCCGTGTGGAGCTGAAAGTTTTTAATTTTCCTGCTCTCTGAAAGGCTGACCTTTAGCATTTAATTGCCGACACCAGCAGCGCTGCTCTCCAGCTAGCGCCCTCTACTCACCGCTTCCAATAGCGGTCTCACCTGTAGACGCACTACAGTTTAAACACCTTCTAAAGCACGCTGTATGCTATCAAACGATACGTCTAGAAAACATACTCAGTCGTTTCATACATAAATAAATTTGTGTAATTTGTAACTCCTACTTCTCAATTAAATTCATTGACATCAGTTTCGTGAGTATGCTGCCATTAAAATCTAAACATCTTTCAAAATTAATCTGTATGCATAGAATTCTGACATGCTTTTCTATTGTCGAGATCCTTTAGTCGCATCTACAATCCAAAAAATAGAACTGATAGCCAGGATTTAAACAATATTCACCTACGTATTCCAATTTTTTGCTTGATATTTAAGTTAAAACGCATTCTGCGCGAGAACAGTCTTAGATTAGAAACAGTATATAAGGATGTTTCTGAAGGTAATGATATTAACAATTTATAGATAAAAAAAAATAAATTCGTACGTTCTTACGACCAGCAGACAGGGTTCAATTTGCAACGCACCAAGCCCATTTCTCGCGCTCTTTTTTTATTTTTTATTTTTATTATTTAAAAAAAAAAACGCTGATCTATTATACCATTCAATTTTGGAATAGACATGAATAACCATGCAACTCAAACATATTTGAGAGGTACTAATATAACTACCAATGTGAGTTAATAATTATCAAGGAAACCTGTGAAACATACGCCTGGAATGCTTAATGATATATTTCCGTTATTGTTCTGCTGCAAACATACATCATTCTTCAATCCTTTTAAATTTCAGAAGAGAAGATGTAGGAGAGAACTAAATAAACAAATTGTAAATATTTTATTCCTCTCGATGTGGTAGCCTAATTTGTACTCTTTATGAATATTATATTTATTCACTGACTAATGGTTAATTAATAGATTCACTTAACATATCATCAAGTCCATCCCGGATACTTAGCGCTGGAATATAGCACCGCTTCCACCACTCTTGATCTCATTAATATGTCTCTTACTATTACTACTACTGTTACTACGCGATTCACTAAAAGTGGATGGAGGAGGATGCGTTGCGTATATGCCAATGTGTAATTGTTTACGCAACGGATAGGATATGCGGGATATGGCATGAGGCGCCCATGGGCTATTTTGAGGAACCAGTCCCGCACTCGTCTCGAGTGATATAGGAAAACCTGAAAAAAAAAACAGATCAGGTTGGACAGAGCAGTTTCCCTACACCTATTCCTGTCGAATTCTAAGTTTTCTCACTCGATAAATAACTCCTATTCCATTCCATAATCGCTTGTGGAAGAAACGAGTATAATATCTCATTTTCTCGGTCATTCCTAGAGATTAATGTTGCTGGTTAGCTGTCATCCTGAAATAGATCTGTTTTCAATTAGCTTCTGCCGAGAGCCTTCGGTGTTCCAAATCTTCCTACCCCAAACTCCTTCAATATCGCACATAGGCTTTTCCTTTAGTTATATATGCCTTGTGAATCAATAACGATATGATCAACTCGTTAATGTCTCAAAACTATACCGTAACCTTCAGATGTCTTCCTAGGCCCTGCGTAATTCTTTTTTTTTTCCCTATAGTCTGTTTTCTTCTTTTGGCTTGTGTTATTTGATACCTGCATGATTCTGATTTCTTTAGATCAAATGTATTTACAGAAGAACGCAATATTTACCTGTGTCACTGCACTATAAGCTGAACTACTGCCAATTGTGCTTAAACTTACTGCCGTAATAGCATTCGCCTCCTCCACATCAGTTTTAGCGTAATATATACGAATGGTGAGCAAAGTTATTAGCTAATCAACTAGGAGTTTAAATTGTCTTCTGCAAAAATAGATAAATAGCACGACCAATAGACAGAGGAGAAGTTCGGCATTTCGTTGCTGTACTATGCTGCCGCCTCAGCACACCGGAGTGGAGGAAGGGTGAGAGGATGCTCCGGAAGTTTACGTTCCATGATAATGGTCTGCTTGAGGGAGATTGATCCCCAGGCAGTGAGCTGCGCCCACAGATCAATACGCCTCTAACTCGTTTCAATAGACACTGCTAAATAACAAATTTCAAAACAATAAAGTCTTTCTCATTCAAGTTATCCTGTTGAATGTATCCATTATTAACCGTCAAATCTTATTTCTTTTGTGAACCAAATATTGCTGTTTATGTTGCCTCTATGTGCCCAATGTAATTTCAAGTTTCCGATTGAATTTGTGAGATATTTTTTAAATTTTTTTTTATGTGTAGGACTATACCGCCTACATGAAGAGTGTTAAAACAAATGAAAAATATTGCTTTTGTCTGAGATCTACAATATGCCCGTAGAGCTTCGTGGCTGGTAAACGACTACATAGCAGTGTAGTAGCTCAGTGGTTCAGGCGCTTGATTTCAGAAGTTCGCGGACTGGTACGAGTTCAAATCCCGGGAGTGCAAAAAAATAAAAAATAAAACAAAAAAAAAAGTGTTGCGTTTGATCATTGAGCTACGCTAGGACGTGCCGTTGTAGGTTAAAGTGTAGGTTCCAGAGAAAAAGGTGTCCTACCTCTAACACAGTGGCTTCGGGAGGATCCAACCAACCTTCGTGTTTTGGAGTAAGTTTTTTTTAAACGATTGTAATGATTGTCAGCAAACATTGCATCCAGTAGGACTATACGCCAAACCGGAAACTTGTAAAATTTTGAAAAGCATCCACGACACAAAACAGCTCTGAACGTGCATTGTATTACTAAAAATGTGAATGGACTGGTTAAATAATGGCCACTAGCAGAATATGCAAGGAAATCCAATCGTTGACAGCCAGTTAACATGCTATTAACTGTCACCCACGAAGTAAAATATTATTTAGTGGCAAATATCATTTCCGTGTTCCGAAAAAAAAAAAAAAAAAATGAAACACTGTCAGTGTCAAGAAATAATTTTGTATGCATTATACTTTATAAGCTACAAATTATTTCTTCCGACACTGCTGTGTGAGGGTTATTATCATTACTTGTAATTAATTGCCCCGATGGAAAATTGTGTTCACATTCACTCTTGCAATTAAGGAATTTTTCCTTTAATTTTTTTTATTGTGTACGTTATCTTTCCCAGCACATCCGGCGCTAATTTATTCCGAGCCCTGACTCTGTTATCTACAAAATAAAATTTTCCCACTCCCTTATGCTTGATATCAGGTGATATTTTATGATCATGGTCAACTCTTCTTTTCCGCACACCACCCCTAATACTTCTACCAATACCAATGCAGCCTTGATCGCCAATATAGGTCTTCAACTTCCCTGAAATCTTTTCATCACCTCCTGTATTCCAGTAACTCCCAACCCAGCTCGTTTATCATATCAGTGACTGCTTATGTTCCACGAACTAATCTAGCTGCGCTTTTTGCACCTCTCCTTTATCGTATTTAACAACAGTCATGTGAGTTACATGCTGTCCATCCACACTCAAGCAACAACAGCTTCACCCAAATTTCTCACTTCCCTGATACGTTCCCTCGTCACCCTTTCCAGTAAATACAGGATTTTCACACCTACCCAGTGTCTTCTGCCCAACTTATGTATTATAAAAAGATATTCTAAGACACTCATACCTCATGGCTTCAACAAGTAATTCTTCCTTTTTATTGCGATCATACAGTAACGGTGTAACTAACAGGCTTACTCGTTTACGTATATATCTTCATTTTCTGTTGATCTAGCTCGTCACTAGTCCTCTTCCGTTGTAATCCCATTGTATAACACCGTATCATCCGTAAACCACCAGGCGCATGCTACAACTTCCAGATTCTGACACTGCTGGTTCACTCCGTCGTTCTTTCATACACACATTTCTCATTTCCGCGTTGTTTCCCGCATAAAACAATTCCCAGCAGAAAACCCCTAATAAAAAGAATGCATAGTCACAAATTTGTATTCCATTCTAAATTTATACCCTGACTTCATTAGCGAAAAGAAAGTGTGATTATAAAAAAATAAGCAGTTTCCTGCGTTCACTTTATGGTATTATTTGTTTAACAACGTAAGTGGCGAGGTAATTTTTCTCAATTTACGAAGCGGAGCATTAAAGTTAACATTCGAGTTGCTCTAATTAAAGCGAAATGGACTTCACTTAGCAATTCTAACGACCTCACTCTTTGTCCCTCTTTCATCCAAAATTTAATTCAAAGGCGGAGCCTTCATATCCGCGTCTTGTACGAGCTTGCACCCTCCAGCGAACTTAAACGAAACCTAACGACAAACGTTTATACACAAATATGCTGCTGTTTAGTTGTTAAGTAAATGATAAAGGAATTCAATTCCGTCACCTTCAATTTGATTGAACTAACCTTAGGTTGATTCCTGTTCTGTGATCCATAGAGAATTATGGGGCACACAAATTTTTTTCTAACATTTAAGCGACAGTCGTTAATTGACGACCTAGTAGCCTACATGTGCTTGTAGTTTAGTTCGTATCATGCGCTTCATGCGTAGTTTAATACACATCCTTATTCATATTTCTTCGTACATTGATGTATTTTAGAAATATTTATCTTTGTTAAGCACCAGATGCTGTTTAGCAAAAATTCCTCAGTCCTGTGAAAAGAAAGTGATTTTTATGGAGTAAATTGAGTGAACCTTGAGAAAAATACAATTACAAGGCGTTATATAGCGCCAAGAAATAAATACTCGTATTTATAAAAGTTTCACTTCCGTTTTGTAATTTGTAAAAATGAAGCTGTTTTTATAAGGATTGTGTCGCTTTAAATATATTACAGTTGTAGAAAATTGTCTAGATCAGCCGATGTGACATTAAGTATTAGAGGTGGCTAGGTTTGCCTGATTTCCTATTTTATTACATAAGTTTGTCACGTTAGAATCATCAGAAATTCATACTTGAGTGTTTTCTAGAATATTTCACATGCTTATTATTTCAAGCCCACCAACCATAAGTTTCGGTTGTATTCGAATAACACATCAAGCGATGTTAATTATCCAATTATGAGTGCCTTTCTGTTTCGTAAATTCATTAAACCTTCAATTAAGAAGAGAGTCGCGGTCTGTTGTTAGCATGGCGGTATCGAAAACATTTATTCCAAAAGTTTTAAAACGATATGGCTTACGATTATTGCTATAGTGTTTAATATCTCCTTAAATCTCTTGCGTTATTTCCGCTTATCCTCTGTTCCAAGCTGTGATGCCTGCAGTTCTACCTCTCAGGAATTTAACTGATTAGGTAGAGCACTATGACTTAATAGACACGTCCAAGTTCATCTAGAGTTTCCGAGAAGCTATCGTACAGTTCTTTTTCCAACAGCTTGCAGAAGAATACGCGTTGTGAGCGTTGATTGGAGTCGGCACAGAAGGCAAGTGTTGAGGACACGATGCGTCTGTTTTATTCTTTTTAGGCAACTGGAGGGTGCACCTAAACAATAGGGGACACGCGGAGGGAATTATTTATCAGTTCGCCGCTTTGTATTCGGTGCGCACAGAGGTTTCGTCAAACGGCGCGAGAAGCAGCGTAACTAGAGTCTGTACTAACAACAAAAGTTTCCATAAATTGAGAAACTGGGAATACGTAGTTCTGTTCTTTCAGCGATATATAAAATGTAGATTAGTTTCGTCTTATATACGTGTCTTTTTTGCGATAAAAATGTAGGGCTTTATGTTACCGTAGCAAAACAATTTTCATCGAGTACATCGGTAAGGTGTGAGAGACATATACATTATCTTTTCTTTGACTGAATACTATAATGTCCTAACTGCTTTGAGACAATTTTGGACTGACTGATTCTATTCAAGTAACTGTATCTAATATTTTCAACACGCTGCGGTGGCCCGTTCGTGGTGTTCTCTGTGACAAGCCGCCGCTTCATGTTTAGTCTATGGTCACTGTACCAACTGAGCGGCCTGGTGGCGTCTGACTTGATGGATCCTCTCGCGGCTAGGATTTTGAAAGGCCATTAACCTTTCCTTCACCTCTGGTATAGCTTGCTGTGTAATGTGAAGTACGCCAGAACACTTTTGGGGTTCGGATTCCACGTTAAACTGTAGGTCCCCCGTATCCGGTTAGGTTAAGTCGGTTACAATAGGTGGGAAATACGGAGCCAATTAAAAAAAAAATACCTTTCATCAGGTCATCACTACTAAATGTGCCTACGCTACCAACTTTATCAAATTGTATATGAATGGCCTAAGTCTTATCCAAACTGGTTGGAAATGTTGCCGCATTTCATTTAAAGAAGCCGAATTTTCCTCTCACGACCGGAAGCCTCAGAAATGGAAACTGTGAGCAGTCGTAATTAATCCTACGTTGACGATTCGTATAACCTTAAGGAAAAATATAGGTTAATCATGGTACAGATCAGATTAATACGATTAATACCGAGGATTTCATGTACACGCCCTGGCTCTACCTACCGAGCGTGGTGGGTGGGCGGTAACGTTATGGCCTCTCATTCGCGAGGTCACAGGTTCGAATCCCCGTCCTGCCATCCAGATTTAGATTTTCCATGTTTTCCCGAAATCACTCCAGGCAAATTCCTGGATGGTACCTTCAAAATTCCATGGCGGAATTGCTTCCCGTTCCTTGCCTCCAGGCCTTTCCTATCTCTAATGATCACTATGTCAACAAGGCGTAAAGCCATAAGCAAAAAAAAAAAAAAAAAAAAAAAAAAAAAAAAAAAAAAATTCTCTCATTATCATACTCCAGGAATCTTTATAAACCATTGACTCTGCATTTCAGATCGGAAGCTTTACGTTGGACGCAGCGATATACGGGTCGTAACGAAGACGGCACGACTCACAATGGCAGGGCATCTTTCGGCACAGTCTCACTCCCTGCAGTTAAAACACCGCCATTCTGCCTCAGGAAAGAAGTTTCGAACATTCACCTCCACATAATCGTGCACAGGGAGTCACTGCGCAGTATGATGTCGCTTGTATAGTAGCTCTTATCACTTGCAGTGACAGAAGGTTCTACGCTACAGAAGGGTGAGCGGCAACACAACTCTTTTCCCTATTGTTTCCGTCGGTTTTCTGTCCACTACAAACATTATAAAACTTAAGCCATAGCAGCAGTTAGGGGAGAATTATGGCATCCACGTACACAACGAACCATTCGTTCGCCAGTAGTATCTGCTCGCAAAATTTCGAGAATCGACTTTTGCGCAGAGTCTTCCGCTATCGACATACAATACCTTGATGAATATTCTTTAACCCCAGCTGCGCTCAAGGGAACAGAGATTATAGCTTTAAACTGATACCCGTTACTTCGAAAGCAGTCCATCATTCTCACGTTTTATAAACAAATGGTTTCAGTTTACTTGTTCACCTGCTCCATACGGTTACCTGCAACCATAAACCACTGCGTAAGACCACATCTCCCCCGTGTCCCGGTATACTTTTGCTCGTATATTGTAATACTAGCTGATACCCGCGACTTCGTACGCGTGGATTAAGAATTTCTTTGCCAGAATTGAATATAGAAAGTTGTTGGTAGCGAAGAATTGGTCGCAAGCAATACCGAGTCGGCATAATATGACAGGAAAGCCATCACTATAACATTCTACCATCGAACCTGTCTCATGAAGAGAATCAATTTCCAGCATATTAAAAAACAGAGAAATAAACGAAGGTGAGGGGATGTGGGGGATTGGGGGGGGGGGTGGAATGTTAACTAAGGATAGCCTTATTTCAGCTTGGTCTTTTCTTCCTTCTTCAGCATGAGCATCCAATTCTTGGGTTCTAATAACTTTAGCTGCTCGTGCTCTGCTAGAGCTACAACTCAGGCCAGTTTTCGCCCGCAAGGCATGTCAAAAAAGAAGGAAAAAAACTGGTACCAGAAACATTTAAGCAGACACAAAGTAATAGGACAGAGAAAACCGAAATCTATACTAAATAATACGTTTTTTCTCTAAACGAAATTTATTAACAAATTATACACCAACATAATGCGCGAGAAGCATAGCTTGAGCAAGGGACGTAACATTACAGACTAACACACACATCCGTCTCTCTGTCACCATTCGATAAGCTATCAAAATTTCGTGACTACAACTGTTAATCATACCGAAAAAAAAATGTCCCTTGCCCCCCCCCCCCCCTACAGATTTTATTGTCAAATTCCATCAATATCGGTATAGGCATTTAATCGTAAAAACGTAACAAAAGGCAGAGACTTACTTTCGCATTTATAGTGTTATTACTCCAGATCACACACACACTGACTGAGAATCGTCCCTGAGGGATCAATATAACGTAAAAAAGAGTACACCTACAGCATTGCCAGACTACCTACGATTTGCCTCGCATTGCACCCCTAACTTTGTGATATCTACAGTTTAACATTCAATCCGAATAACCGACGGCCCAGGCGTGACTCTTACGATCAAAAACAATTTTAAAAAATCCTAGCTTCCACGTAGATTTGAACCGGAGCCCACTACCCAACCATTAGTAAGCAAGCGCTTAAACCACTGAGCTACCTTACCGCTACGCGGAAAAAAACAGTACAGAGGCCTCCACATCCAACGCGTCTGTCTGTCGCCGTTCAGTAATCTTTCGAAATTATAAGACAACATGTATTATTTATACAGATAATTTTTCAACCAAATGTAGACAGTATTTTTCTCCTTGTTTCAAAGGATAAGTGTACAAAGTTTCATCGAGATCGGATGAAAACTGTGGATATGTATGAAGAACAAACCAACCAACAAACGAACAAACATACATACACATACATACATTCATCTTTATATATAATATATAGATTAGCTAACATATCACAGGGACATTAACACAAGGAACAACTTGTGCGTACGTCTTAGCCATTTACACATTCTATCTTTATACTACCAACAGAGGGTAACAGCTTACTATTTACTACTAAGAACGGTGTGAAGGTTCATATGCTTAAGGAATGTGACTTGAGATACAGAGGTCACCAATTCGAATCCCAGCTTCGGTCAGATATTTCACGGTCCTTAAAACTGACCTTCACATCAACCAGAGCTTTCTTCGTTCATGCGAAATTCCCCAGAACACTCCGTATTTCGGATTCAACACTTAACTATAGGTTGATTATCTTTGCGCAGTAAATACCACACGAAATTATTATTGTTAAATACTGCTAGTCCTACAGCTATTCAAGAGTGTCTCCATACAATACCAGCCTTGTCTACGTGAAGTATTCTCTATATGAGTGCACCTAGATGATAACTCGTAAAAGAAACTGATCAAGCAGTTAATCAAATTCACTGCAGTAATATAAAGCGCCCTGCAAATTGTTACGCTCTTGAATTTTTTTCTAAAACTAGATTCCACTTTTTCCGATTTTACGATACGTACAGGACTCAGGGGTGGCCGCTTCGTTGCTGCCAACCTCACATCAAAATTTGTTCAACTGAGACTGGGTTTCCAGCTATTTTATACAATGGACCTGCAAGGAGAAAGACTACTATAATGAAGCATACAATTGCGGAGGTAGGTTGTAATGAGTACATGTTGAGATAAACAGAGTGTTTCAAGGTGGAAGACTGCATCAAACTCACACGCTGCAGTTTGACATTCTGTCATTCATCAGCTATGCTTTTGAATTCACAGAAATGTTGATGGAGGAGGACGCTTTGCATCCAAACTAATCTGTCCTTTGTATAGCTCATATAGGCGTCAGAGCGTACGTTATTGTCTAGTCTGAGTGAATCGGGGCTGATATTTTGGAGGTCGCGGGTTCAACCCCTGTCCGACCATCCTATATTGCGGTTTTGTATGGTTGAGAGTGGTTGAGAAGCTCGTACCTATCCTTTGCCACCAATTCTCGTATTTTCACGATCTTATCTACCCTGTTGTAGTGACCCAGATGCCTGATGCTAGAAGTTTTTTTACAGTGGTAAATGAAAGGTGCTGTTCGCATGTTCGGCAGTAAATTGGAGTGGAACTTAGGTAGTGAGACTGTTACACAATCCTTCCCCAACATCTGTATTAAAACTATGGCAACCGGTCACAAAATGCTCGGCGCTCCTCCGTATTTGCTAGATATTTTTAATGGAACCACAGTATTACGGGACAATAGTATTCTAGGTAAGAGTGAACAAGAATATAATACCAGATCCCTGTATAAACGTTACAAATATTCCAAATTTGACCTATGAATATCAGTTATCTTTATCTACGCCATGTCCTGATCAAGCTTTTTTATTAGTTTGTCATGTTGCACCTACTTATTCAAAGGAATAAATCTTCGCAGGATCAAACAGCTTATTTTGTACTTTGCGGTGTTTATTTTATTTTATTTTCAGCAAACTTTTGCTATTTAGTTTAAGTTATAATTTATACCACCATGTTGAATTTACGTGCAGATAACGTTATTGAGTATCTGAAAAATCAACAAAGCTCTTTACTCTCCTGGGGAATAAGGACGAATTTTCCTTAAGGAGGAAGCAAAATCTCTCCAAGTGTGTGCGGACATTTCGACGACTATGGTCGCACCTGTGTTAAGATGTAAACTAGCCAATATTCCAACGCTGACCTGAAAGCTCAACGCTGAGTAGGCCCTCTGCCGCGTGATTTGAAGTGTTCCAGTTGCTTCTCTCCTGCTAATGTATAGGCTTTACGTCCTGGTTTATAATATTTTCTCCCTACGCTTTCATTATACCTACAACTGGTTTACAAGTTTATCTTTCTCCTGTTTATCGATATTCTGTCAAAGAATTAGTAATAAAGTTAAACATAAAGTGGAAAATAAAATTATTTAAATTGACCTCCAACTATTCATAACTAAGAACAGAAGTCTGAATTTATTTTGTGCACTAAGATCTATAACATCCACGAATTTTAGACGTTTTGTGGAAATTACTGCAAACGAATAGTAGGGAAAGCAGAAGAATGTTATCTTTAACTCGACTTTTTGCACCTTATTTCCTCAAAAATGTCCACGGTAATGTTGAATTACTACTGATGCTGATCCTATGTAGTCTTGGGATACTGGTATATGAAAAATGGTAAGAAAACAGTTAAATTGATGTTAAGGGAACAGATGAAGCGGGGTGTTGTAACTTTCACGTACTTGGCTCTAGCGCAGACCAACTTTCAGCACCCAGCTCTCTGTCGAATGCTTTGTCCGGCTATTCGTTCCACTTGGCTTAGACGCTCTCTAGAGAGAACCAGGGATTTCTCTGTACGTCTCACTACTACCATATCGCTAGCTAGCTAAGCAATGTACGTTTGCACGTATACGAAAGTCCTTCAATGAAATGGTGGGAACGTATGTTTTAATATTTAACATCTACAGTCTGAGATAAGCAGCAGAACATGAATGGCAGAAGTTGGACATGCTAACTGACAGACGACGTCAGACTATTAGTAGGGGCGATCTCCCTCTCTGTGAGCCGTACACTCCACATGACTGCATTTGATCATAGAGTGGAAGGGCGATGTCTAAATACCACGAGGAATTACAATGAGCAGGAGTACGAAGCAAGGGGGGAAATACAAGGGTGGAAATGCTTAGTTCAACAAATAAATTCAGAGAGGTCACCACGTTAAAAAATGAGATGAACAGTTGATGATCATAGGATGTAACATGTGTTACGTTCCTATGAGAATATGTGAAGACTCTTGAAACTCATCCTGGTGAGTGAGCCGTTAACGTTCTGGCGTGCCATTTTGGGTGACATAGGTGCGAACCGTAATGAGACCATCTTTATTTCGGTTTTACATGGTTACCCGAAACCACTTCAGGCAAAAGCGAAGACGGTTCCATCAGAAAGTCATGGCAGAATGGTCCAATTTCTCCCGGTTCTCTGCTATGCTACTTTTATCAGATACAGTTTGAGGTCATAATGTTAAGATTCCATAGTTGTCGAAAAATTAAAGCCTGGTTATTGTAGTATTAACTAAAAGAAGTAGATATAAAAGTTAAAAATCACTATTTATTGAAAAATACAAATTTTCTGGTGCAGACCTATCTTTGAAGCGGTTTACTGAATATAATAAGTGAGCGATGGTTATAAGTTGTTGGAATCTGATTGTACAGGGCACCAAGGTCTCTGGCTGATACCCAATGCGTAATCCTCGTGTAGTGCAGTGTATTTTGATGACCTCCTTTCCGTAGTTAGATGACTACTGCCTACGGCAGTGTCTTACCAGAGTACTTGCAGGGTTCCTGAGCTCCACTGCTGCCGCTTCGCTGTCTCTCCGTCTGTCAATGGCCTTCACCACGTGAACGGCATAAGAGGGAGAGTTCAAATTTTCACGTTATGTTTTCGTTGGCCCAGAACCGAATACCATACTTAAAATTCGTAAAACTGTATTTCGGGATGTTTTCACAGAACTTAAGAGTATGTAGATAACTAAGGATTTTTTAAAAAATTTTTTAAATTTTAAAGCTAGAGGCCATCTAAGTTGTTTATTTCAAACCATTTCCGTTAGCAGATCTATCTCATAAAAGACATTACCCACGAATCTGAATTTATCCCACTATCGATCATATACCGTATTTAAAAGAAAAGTAAAAAATATATAGTTACTAATAGTATAGTTAAATTCACGTGTGGATGAGTGGCTTTATTGGTATTGTAGTTCGTTCAAACTGAGTGTATAAAGGAAACTAGAATGATCTGACATTTTCAAATGAAAATACGAATAATGGCTTTATTTTTCGATAACTAGCAACGAAATTATTATTATTATTATTTATTCCAACGGTTTTCGATCTTTACGACCATTCAGCCAACTCCAAGTGTTTACAGTTTAGTCTATTATATACAAATATATTATACTTAAACAGTTTTAAATTAAGCGTTACTGTAAATCTATGTTAGGCAATGATAGCAAATCAAGACGGGCGAGAATACTCAGATGTAGGTTACAAAGGTCGCAAACACCGAGCGGATACAAATCAGACAAATAAAATAGAATTACACCACAATACAAAAGTATATTAAAATACATTTTGATACAAGCAGAAAACTTTATAGATGGAGTCGTACAAGAGAGCACTGTTGGAGGAGCTGTCCCAGTTGGCAACAGATACGAGGCTTTTCTGTTTCTGAGAACAGGGAAACCATTGGCGACAGTGGGAGCGTTAACCCCGCAGACAGGGAAAGCAGAGTGTAGTACCCGAATTGGTTCCGAAAGCTTCCAGCAAGCGAGAGGCAGGCGCTTGGCTCGCGCGACTGTCGCAATGCCAGCTCCAACGAGGCTAGCGCCACGGGAAACGAACTACTGTCCCTTACCGCAAAGCTACGTTACGTGCAGCTGTATTTATTCTGCATATTGCCGGGCTCAAATGTGTATGTCAGTTACAGAAAAAGATTTTCTCTGCAGGGCGTCCACATGAAACCTCCCTGATTTCAAAGTACAATACATATATTTTGTTTAAGAGAGTGCATTAATTTCATGTGCTGAACAGTTATCAAAAATTACTACCTCACAAGGGAGATGCGTGGTGTGGTATGCTGAAACATCGTCACCAATCGCCATCTAAAGAAATTTCCGACATGTGTTTGATAGAGGAAATTAAGGCCACAAATTTGTTGCCACTTGGAGTGTAAACAATCAGGATCTTGAGTTCTTGTACATTACATTTCCACAGCAATAGATAGGACTATATGGACCGACCAAGAGGCTACTGCGATCTACAGACAAGACCTCTGGATTTTTTCCTTTGTGGCTATGTGAAAAACATTGCCTCATTTGTACGTGATATTGACGATCTCCGCAGAGCAGTTGTGTATACTATCGGGTGTTTTAGGACTTCAGACATGTATGATCGCACATGGGCTGAGTATCTTTTAAACATATTGAGAGCTACGTAAGGAGCACACGTAGAAGTGTACTGATTATTTGTGTAAAACTTTTTGGGCTGCTTTACAGGGAGGTACAAACCGCATAATTCTATGTTCAATAGTTTATATATAATTAGCCAAAACAAGTGCATTTAAATCTAATACTGTCATTGATGAAATTCACAACTGAATCATATAATTAACCTTTGAGGGTATACTGGTAACAGTGAATATAGTATTTTGGACATCTAAATGAAGATTTAGCTGATCATTGTTTCTTATGGATAGCTGGTGGCACTCATGGATAGTTGTTGATATTACGTTGGCTCGTAATATAAAGAACTGATTGTAATGATAAAGTTAACGACTGAAGGGACTGCGGTACAACAGAATGCACTCTTCAATTCTTTGCGTCTGTTTCATGTTGTTCCAGTTAAATGTATAACTGTTTGACAAACTGAGAATAAACACGAAGATGACCAGTTGTCAGTGACAGACATTATGGAGTAAGAAAAGTCGCCGCCATAATTGATTGTCGAAGATTACTTCCTGAAATGTTACCAACAAAAGCGCAACAGTTTTCCTACTAATGGCGCTTCGCCAATAATAGGATAGTCATTAAACATCGATGCATCGTATCCATTCGACGTTTGCCGTACGATACATCGGATTGATTCGATGTTTTGACGAAAACTTTTCTATTCGATGCATCGATTTTTTCTTTATAAAAACATCGAATCAACGAAAAAAGTAACTCTGTATAGTAATGACAAAGAACGATAGTAGTAAATTTTAAGATTATTGAATTTATTCAAGATTAAATTAAGTTATTTCAATTTGAAATAACTGTCATTAACACCTGTGAGCAACTGGCAGGACATAACAAAGCTGATGATGAATTTTTCTTGCAGTTGACTATCCTGCCCGTGTGTGTGAATGAATTAAATTAATTTCTTAGGTTCGCTCCTATTGTTTCCCGGTGATTCAAGAAGTTCCGACAAGACGGAACAGCTCATACTATATGATTGAGAGATTTTTAGAGTTACCCATTGTGTCAACAATATAATTATTCGCCATAAAAATGCACCACTTATGCCCAATGCGTCAG
The DNA here is from genome assembly GCA_031002005.1 of Vandiemenella viatica. Classification (NCBI taxonomy): domain Eukaryota; kingdom Metazoa; phylum Arthropoda; class Insecta; order Orthoptera; family Morabidae; genus Vandiemenella; species Vandiemenella viatica. The sequence continues at coordinate 163,592,164 of CM061920.1, forward strand.
AACTGTCAATTCTCTGATCTGTTTTACAAGTATTACGGCCACTCGAAGCTGCAACCAAAGAGGTTCTGGTGATAGGTACTGCACTAGAAGCAAGGTGATTCCGTTAATCCATTGCTTAGTTTAGAAATCCATTCCCTCAGACTGAAAGACTCAAGAGTCAAGACAAAGAGTTGAAATCGTTTGTCTTAAAGAAATTGATAAAAGAATGGGTGCTATAGACAGAATGACTCCACCCGCAATGGCCACTGTATTGGATCCGAGATTTAAATAAATGTGCTTCAGGGACGCATTTTCTTGCTCTACAGCAGTCGCAAATGACAAATGATACACAAAATTTTGAAATGTTGGAATCTGATTCAGACCAATCTGAAAAACCAGAAGAGAGCTTTTCTTTATGGAAGATATCACATATTAGTAAACAAGAGCTGAAATTTAACACAGTCTGAGACTGCAATTCTGATGAATTATCTATTTATTTGCATAGTCCAGTAGGAAGACTCAATGAGAATCCTATGGAAATCTGTACTGATCTAAAGCTTTATAAAATTGCCTTCAAATACTTGACTTTTTGTCGGGACATCTGTTCCATCGGAACGTTTATTTTCGAAGGCTACTCAAATAGTCAATCAGCAAAGTAATAGAATTAAAGAAAACGATTGTTTGCAGAATTATTATTTAATGACTGCTTTTTTTATTGTAATGGTCTGATATCGTAATAAAATATTTCTGTTAATCTGTAGTTTGTTTCACTTTCAAAGCTACACTAACTCATACAACATAAATTAACCAACACACAGTATATAGATTAATATTTTTAATGTTCGGTGAACAGTAATATTCTGGCCTCGCATTCGGATCGACGCGGGTTCGAATCCCCGTCCGGGCATCGAGGTTTGGGTTTTCCAAGGTTTCCCCAATCACTCCAGGCGAATACCGTGATGCTTCCTTCAAAAGGCCTGTGTCAAATTTCTTCCCGTTACTTGCAGCCAGTCATTTGCAGCCTCCAATCCCGACGTCGACGAGGTGTAAAGCCATAAACAAGAAAGCATAAAAGTAAACACATCATTACAGCTACAGCTGGTATAGTGTTTGCACGGACCAAACGAAAGACAATGAACTATCTGCGTTCAACTGGAAATGATGAATATTAAACTAGTCACATTTTCTCTTGGCGATTTTAAAGGAACAGGTAAGAGATAAATGAAACGACATTTGCCAACGAATAATGTTGGTTTGTATTTGTTGAGCTAAGAAAACAAAAGTATTCGATATTGAAAAAACATAGATGTTTTTAAGCGATGTAGCGTTCCGATGTATTACATCGAATAAAAAAACCGATGTACTTTCTGAGTGGACACCCCTGCCAATAATTATATTGAAAGTAGCCATTTTCTGTGTTTTAATATCCACATCTTTTTTCGCGTGTAATAAATTTGGAGTCGGGATTTGATGCCACGGACTCCGGATTGTTATAAGTTCTATAACATATTGGATTATAGATTAAATTATATTCCAGTAATAACCTTTATGAAGCTAACAATTTAAACCTCAGGTTCACTTCAAATTACCTTCGGCATCTCCACATGGCTTTGAAGCACTACGACTGGCCACAGACATTACAGTAAAAATTCTTGTAATCCGTCTGCGTACTTGTTCCGTTTGTGCGTTGTGATAGTTGACAGTTATAATCACTTTACTTCACCTTTTTTTCGCCGATTTAACTACAGTTTTGGGTATGCCTAATTTCATTTGCATGTCCGTTCATAGGGTCACAAAAATGTACATATGTGCAAGGCTTTATACAGTATATGGAGTGTATTCAACATTATGCTTAACTCATGATGTTCTACTGCATTGAAGAAATGCCTCGTAAGACCCTAATGATCACAAACTATAAAAAAAAAAGGTGCTCATGGATATGCTATTAGCTGAGACGGTAATATCTGACTTACTGACTGCTTCGTTGTTTTTTTAAATTTGCAGTAGTTAAAATCTAGATGAATTGTGTGATTTTATAACATCCAACGCTGAAGAAATAACTCGGGAGACAAGTAATATTTATATGTGGCATCAATATACTCTCTCTATGATTCACATACTCTCTAAGAAGAAGCGGGATTTCCCTTGATCATATGGAGGAGAGTATGTCGTGTCAGGCGATAGATTGCGCATGGCGAAATGGGGTATTGACTTGTTAAAGAGGAGAGAGCAGAAATTTATAGTGCATTCGAGCAGCTCAGTACAGACTGCTGTAATGTGTTGACAGTACAATTTACGATACAAACTAAGAAAAAAAATATTGTGATTGTATTGTCTGTGATGAATCTCAAAGGAATGCGAAACTAAAAGTTCCTTTGGAAGAAGGAATTTACGAAAATTTTTATATTTCATGAGTCCTTTGCTATCAGATCCTTAGTTTAAAACAGAAGGCCACGATCTCTAATCAGTCAGAACACAACTGAGTGTGGCACTACCTATAACTAGGGCGTGAGTAAAAAACACGTCTTGCAGCTATTCAATTTTCACCGCTACGTTTTGCAAGTTATAAGCCTCCAAAAGATCTTCACATTCGGCGTACAGTAAAATTAGTTTAGGCCATCCTTGGCAGTGTATGAGTAAGAGCGCATGTCTCACGTTGTGGGGTCATAGGTTCGAGTCCAGCCTCTTGCATGGGTAGTTTTAATAGGGGCTGTGTTCATCCTTTGTTTTGTAAATTTAGCCGAAACAATATACTATGAGAATTCAGTCATTTATACGCTGAAGCAATCACTACACTGAATCCGGCTGCATGGCCGAACAGCCAAATAGCATTCAAAATAAAATCAGAAGGACATTTCTAACATTGACACGGCAAAATTAATTCTTTAAATACTGTTGCGGTGTTTGTTTCTTCGAGAGTTGGGTAATACTGACATGTGACTTGAAAACATCCGAACTTCATTCCTCAGAGAAGGAAGCTCAACGACACGGCAATTTAAACCTAGTATTGAAAATATGGTGATTTTAGTCTGTTAATGGCAACACTAACTTCTGGCATTAGAAATTCTTATCTAAGTTGAGTTCACATTAACAGCAGATGCGACTGTGAGAGTTGCCACTTCCTCCTGAGCGTGTTATTGCT
>CM061920.1:163596284-163810498 GCA_031002005.1 Vandiemenella viatica
CACGCTTTACAGCTTGAATCATAAACTGTGAATCTAAACGCTTCGTCCATTAGACGAGTTTTCACCAATTTCAATTTTTGTTCACTGGAAAAATCGGCAAAGAAAGTCAAATTTTCAAATTTATGGAAAAACAATTCAACATCTTCCTTAGCACTACCCCCAAAAGAAATTTGGTCAAGCAATAATGGACACTGAATAATGGTATTTGCAGAACTTGCTTCCTTACTAGTAGTTGCTTTTTGAGAGGTTACTTTCGCCAATTTTTGACTGAGAATATTCACCGCGTCTTGCAAACTAACTTCTTTCCCATCTAAATTAACAGCCATAGTTGATGGTTGCAGACTTACCTTATTTTAATTATGTATGTGGAGTGCTGTGATGAACGCGCCTCGTCGCCGTGAAGCCGCCACTGGACTGCGTCTGCTATCAGCGCCCGGAATGCTGAGTCGCCCGGAGTCGTCCGCCACTGTTGCCGGCTGCCCAGCGCTGCGATGCCCGTAGCTGCTACCGTCTGCCTGGCTGCCTCCGCGAAGATCTTGGAGCGCCCCGCTGTTCTTCTTCGGGTCTCGAACTCAGGTCCCTCTGACTGCAGAGACTGACTGCCAAATTTCGCTGTTGCTGATACACCAACCTCAACCAAACCCTGCGAGCTGTTCCCTACTCCTAATCAAATACAAATAAAGCTTCTGACACCAGTGTGGCTGACCCTATATGTATTTATATAGGATCGTGCTATGCCTATTGAAAGAGTGTGCCAGGATGACTGACACGTGGGTTCTAAATGGTTACCCTACGATGCCCTATGACTTGCGCCGACTTTCTTCGTATCTTCTGCTCTTGACTTCTTCTCTCTTGAGCCTATCCTCTTCTTCTCTTGCGCTAGCAAATAAACATGAGCATCGGGGATAACTTGTAAATAGGAGAGGGAGCGGGCAGCTACGAGCTACTTGAAATAAAACAATGTCTATGGAAACCCCATTTAATTGCACTGGACCATAAATCAACTACAGTCGATGTTGTACAAATTAAGAGGTATCCCGTAACCCGCAATACTGACCCTAGGGATGAAACTTAGCCCTACAGTTCACAACTAACAGAGAATGGTGAGGTTGGTGCAGCGAATATCTATCTCCGAGGCCTAGATGTTATCTTGTAGATCGTCAGTCAAGAAGTGAGAGTGATCAATGTATTCTAGCTTGCTGGAAAAGTATTGGCTTGCATGCTCAGCACTGCACGTGTAGCTTGTAATCCGAACTGTCGATCGGCAGAAAGTCGAACAACAGGACGTGCTTACTCGACGTCTGGCTGCATTGAAACTTCGAAAACTTACATGATTTCTGTATTAAAATATTATAATATATGACGTCCCGTCACAATAGCTTTCCTGTCATATTATGCCGACTCGATATTGTTTGGGACCAATCCTTCGTTACCAACAACTTTTTATATTTAATTCTGGCAAAAAAATTCATTCTTAATCCACGCGTACGAAGTCGCGGGTACGAGGCTAGTTAATGTTATAAATGTTAGAGTAACTGTGTCTGTATGTTACATTTTCAGGGCTAAACGCCTAATCTGATTTTGATGAAATTTGACAAGGAAATAATATTTGCAATTAGGAGGGACATGGGATACTTTTTCTCTCTATGATTAATAAACTCTTTCATGAAATTTTGACAACTGATAGAAAGACGCATAGCTTGTGTCTCTCATCTCTGTGGCTCAATGGTTAGGGCGCTTGCTTTCAAAAGTTATCATTCTGGTTCTGAATTCAAATCCAGGCGGAAGTAGTAGTTTTTAAGGGTTATTTTTGATCATATGAGTCATGTCTGGACGTTCCATTTTTTTTTATTCCGCGTTGAACTGTAGATCCAGCTACGACAGGGGTGGAATGCGTGACAATTCGAAACTCTGTAACGTAGGCGGCCATACATTCATTCGGGACACAATAATCCCATACGCTTTTAGTTTTTTTATGCTATATCGGCGGCTCAGGCTTTGTTTCTCTGAAAGTCAGTTTGTGTATGATCTACACTAGTAATATTACACATGCGAATGTAGCTCAGTCTGTCTGTCTGTCTGCTTGTTACGTTTTGACTTGGGTCGTAATGGATATCATCTTAGTCATTGCGGATGTTTTGCGGAAGTAGAAAAATAAATGTATAATTATTTAGATTTTAATATTTTATCATAAATGAACTTAAAATCTAAAGAAGAATATTTTTATCACAAATTACATTTTGCATAAAAAAATTTCCATCTAATATTGTAGCACGCAGGATTGTGGCGTACTACAAGACATGTAAATTTGTATTTAATTATTTTTATATTCAGACTATATTAATTTTTAGGGGTATTTGGTAATTTAATTATCCGATCCTTTAAATGGATATCCCAGGCTGCCATGCTATCTTTAAATTCATCTGAATAAAGAGGTTGCTACTTGAAGGGGCAGAAAGGATTTTGAAGCTGCAACGGTAAATTCTTCCGACGGCGTGGGGGCTCCCGACCGTTACCTGCCCAGAAACGGCCCACCCCCAAGGTCAGAGCAATGACCGGCGGATGGATACCTGAATGGCACATGAGACGACAGGCGAGCGGAAAAGGACAGAGCAAATGGGCTTGACTTTAAGCCTCACGTGGTTTTGGAAACAAGTTAGGCATCCAATGCCGTATCGGATACGGGGTCTACCGATGTTATTTCATGGCTTCCTTTTTTCATGTAACGAAACTGCGGGAAGAGTTTACGGGAAGAGGAGAAGCCGCCATCTTCGGGCATTCTGTGGTGGACAGTCGCCGTGTCTAGACGTGACAGCGCAAAGTGGCGCTATGCTGGAGGGTTCTGGCTTTGACCACAGGCTGGTCGTTTGATGCTGTCCTTGCACTGGGTGTGCAATTGCTGACCTCTATCACACACCGCCGCTGTCGTTGCTGATTATGGTAAAGTGTTCAATCGCCCATCATCGTTTCATGGTTTGTAAAGACTTTGAAGAATCCGTAAACGACCCTAAGTCAGGATCTCTGCTCAATCCAGTGTAAAAGCTAGCTGGCAAACAACCTCTTGGACTTTAAAGCTAATTGTAAATTCAATTGAGTCTTGCTCTTGTTCACATTTTTAATTTAAAAGGCGCCTAACGGATTTTATCCATTATACATGTAACATTTTACTGTTGGCTTGTGGCCTCAATGTTATCATGCATTTAATTTTATAGAATGAGATATTTACCATTTCGTTTATGTTAGCTATCTTCAGGCAGATTGTAAAGCCGGATAGAGCTTCTCTTGCAAATATCCATAATGCCTAACGTAACGTTAAATGTATCCGGCTATGTACAAGCCATATGAAACTAATAAATCAAGCATTATATGTGTTTATCAACAGCAATCAAGATCCTTGCTATTTAAATATTAATTTCTAATTAAACTCAAGAATCACTTTTAACATTTAAAACTTAAAGTAACGACCCCCCCCCCTTTTTCGTTACAAATAATGTCATTTTATTTTCTCCCTTCTTTCAACAGCAAAAAACGTTGGATGATTTAACAAGTTAATTAAATTATTTATAACTACGCACAAGTCGGCTAAACAATCTTTGTCATATGAACGTTGTGGAATTCCCGGTTCGATTGATTACAGCGTGCCTGCCACCCGCCTTTCCACCGCTCTAGCTGCCCATTCACAGTCCAGTTTGCAGGACCTACGATGATCCGACTTTTCGATGTAGGACTCTTGTTGGACCACGAAAGAGGTTGCAGGACTACATGCAGGACGTGTTGGATGTGATTGGACTCCCAAACAAGGAACACGGGCTCCTGCCGTCCAACAAGTTGTGGTGTTGTATCGGGTGCACTGCTAGAAAGTACGAGTGGTAGTAACGTGAATGAGTGACCGCTTCCTACGGTAGTACTACATGAAGGTCTTACAAGTTGAACCGTAAGTAGGCTGATTTATATATGCAAATTTAAACTTGACAATTCGTGTTTAGGTAATAACACCGTCAAGTTCAATGTTACCTTTATTACAGTATCTTAAGAAAGGAAAAAACCACCTGTTTATTATCTAAGCGACGATAGGGTGATTCTCGTACAAAGAGAAAATATTAAGATATATATATATATACTGTACATACAAGTAGGAGGATCTAACAAGCTATCAAATTCCGAAAGATCAGAAAAGCTTCAGAAGGCTTATAGACTCACATGGTCATATTATAACAAAAGAAATATATCAAGACAGGCCAAACTCAGACATTACAAAACAGTGGTACTGCCAGAAGCATTATATGCATCAGAAACAATCACGATTGGGGCTTCAGGCATAACAGAAGCGGAAAAAGTTCAACGCAAAATCCTTAGAAAAATTTTTGGAGCAATATATAAAGACGCTATATGGATGAAAAGTCCAACGAAAGAACTATACGAACATACAGATCGACTGACAGACATGATCAGAAGACGTAGATTACAATTCTATGGACATTTACAGCGAATGAACAGCAGTAGACTCACAAAGAGGATCTTTGATGTGGTAAATGGTTCACTCAGGAAAACCAATTGGTTCCAGGAAATATAAGAGGACTTGAATCACGCAGGGATCAGCAAGGAAATGACACGGGAAAGGGGACAATTCAAGAACAAAATTATGAACGCAAAATTTAAAATACAGAAGGAAACAGGAACAAAATGGACTGAACAAAGAAAACAGGAACACAGTGAGCGTATGAAGAGGTTTTGGGAAGAGAAGAGGAAGAAGACAAATACAAACAAAAACTGAATAATCATGAATAATTTGAGTTTAAACACTGTCCTCAAGGACAATAATGATTAATAATAATATCCTGTATATACACTGAAGAGTCAAAGAAACTGGTACACCTGCCTAATATCGCATAGGGTCCCCGCGAGCACGCAGAAATGAAGCAACACGACGTGACATGGAATCGACTAATGTCTGAATTAGTGTTGGTGGGAATTGACACCATGCATCCTGCAGGGCTGTCCATAAATACGTAAGAGTACGAGAGGGTGGAGATCTCTTCTGAACGGCACGTTGCAAAGCATCCCAGCTATGCTCAATAATGTTCATATCTGGGGAGTTTGGTGGCCAGCAGAGCTGTTTAAACTCAGAAGAGTGTTCCTGGAGACACTCCGTAGCAATTCTGGACGTGTGAGGTGTAATTAGCCAAGTCCGTCGAAATGAAAAATGGATATAAATGGATGCAGGTGATCAGCCAGGATGCGTACTTACGTGTCACCTGTCAGAGTCGTATCTAGACGTATCAGGGGCCCCATGTCACTCCAACTGCCCACGCCCCACACCATTGCAGAGTCTCCACCAGCTTGAACAGTCCCCTGCTGAAGCAGGGTCCATGAATTCATGAGGTTGCCTCAATACCAGTAAAAGTCCATCCTTAGATACAATTGGAAACGAGACTCGTCAGACCAGGCAACATGTTTTCAATCATCAACAGTCCAATGTCTTTGTTGACGGGCCCAGGCGAGGCGGAAAGATTTGTGTCATGCACTCTGCAAGGGTACACGAGTGGGCCTTCGGCTCTGAAAACCCATATCGATGATGTTTTGTTGCATAGTTTGCATGCTGACACTTGTTGATGGCCCAGCATTGAAATCTGTAGCAATTTGCGGAAGGGTTGCACTTCTCTCACGTTGAACAATTCTCTTCAGTCGTCGTTGGTCCCGTTCTTGCAGGATCTTTTTTCCAGCAGCAGCGATGTCGGAGATTTGATATTTTACCGGATTCCCGATATTCACGGTACATAGGTGAAATGGTCCATACTACAGAATCCCCACATCATCTCTATCTAAGAGATGTTGTGACCCATCTCTCGTGCGTCGACTATAACACCACGTTCAAACTCACTCGTGATAACCTTCCATTGTAGCAGCAGTAACCGATCTAACGCCTGCGTCAGACACCTGTTGTCTTATTTAGGCGTTGCCGGCCGCAGCGCCGTTCTCTGAGTGTTTACATATCTCTGTGTTTGCATATGCAAGCCTATACCAGTTTCTTTCGTTCTTTCAATGTAAACAAAACATCCGCTTACTTACGAATTAAAAGTTGCGGATGCGAGAGCGGAAGCTGAATTTCACGGACTTGTGGTTGCGGAGCTCCGTTACAACTCTAGCTTTGACGACTATATAGCTTTAGCGATACTGATTACATTTGTCAAAGAAGTACTTTATATCATTAGCAAGGACACATGATACTTTTCGTGATAAATAACATTTTTGTCATTAAATTTTGAAAACTAAATGGTTCCAAACGGATTGAAAGACTGTGTAAGTCTGTAATGTTATATTTGTCACGCAGGCTGTGTTTCTTTGGTAGTCTGTTAGTGTATGATCTGTTCGTAAATTTGGTTATAGACAAAACATATTATGTAGTGTTGTGCTGTATAGATGTTAATTATCGTTCCACCAGACTATTATTTTGGGTCTACCTAAACGTTTCTGGCGTCAGTATATTTTGTCTTCTTAAACCTGACATAAAGTGTAGTTCTAGCAGAGCACGAGGAGCTAAATTATTAGAAACCATGAATCTGATGCTCATGCTGAAGAAAGAAAACCTTAGTTTTTTGCTATTTTTAAACATGTTGAAAATTTATTCTCTTCATGAGACATGTTCGATGGCAGAATGGTATGGTGATGGCTTATCCGTCATATCGTCCTGACTCTTGTTTTTGCGACACCTTTTACATAACTTACATCTGTAAGTAGTTGTGAATTTGACATGTTCTTTTCAGAAAAGTTTGCCGAGTTTTGTAAAAGAGAAGTAGTTACTCTTTCCAAATCGTAATTTTCCAGAGTTCATGATAATTGGATTTTCACTTTGTTTATGCCTTGTACTGTCAGTGTCACTTGTATCACATCTCAGCAAACGAGTGAATCATCAGTTAGTGGTTCAGGTATGTTTGTAAACACTGCAGATTGTCAAATAATTGGAAATGATTTCAGAACACCGTTTAAATTCTATCTAGCTAGGGTAACGCCTAACAAACTTCGTGGACAAGAGCTACAGTCGGGTGTTTTTATGTGATTTATAAACTACAGAGTACAGACTCGTAACAAATCTGAACTGTAACGTGAAGTAACTGTCCTTATTACGCATCGCCTACCTATTGTATCAGACCATAACCCTCAGGTTACGAAGAACTTATTCCAGCCCATATTTCATATGAAATAACACCTTCAAAAGACTTTGATTGCCATCAGCAGCCTATTTTCTCTGCAGTTTTATAATTTTGCTTCTTCTAAAGATTATCATGTGTCAGAGACAAGAAAATTGACATCCTGTAGCAAAGAAAAAGCATCAAGAAAGAAGAAGAAGTTGACATCGGGGAGGTTAGTCCATAGAAGACCCGATAGATAATCAATCAGTAAACACCCGGCCATTCAATACACACACACACACACTAGAATACTATCACAATACACGTATCGATTTATCTGTACAGTAGGACTTGATAATGTATCGATATATAGATATTATTTTTTGAAAATATCTATATTTATGAGTGATATTTTTTAGGATGATATATCGATATTTCGATACTGAAATCTTGATACCGGATTCCATATTTTTTAAAATAAATTATCATTTTTCGTTTGCTCTCAATGACACTGTGTCCCTCAAATTTCTGTTACGCATAGAGATCAAAAATCTCAAATAAATCTTACCACATTTCTATAATTAATTTGGAATTTATAGGTACCAAGTTTACTCAGATGATGACAACAGTGTAGGTAAGCACGACTCGAACGTGAGCCCATTGTTTGAAATGAGCGTGCGCACTGTCCATGGAAGTCCAACTGGAAATTAGTATGTTAGCAGGAATAGTGGGAAGTGTAAATAACAAATAGTTGCTAATTAGAGAGCAAGAAAACTAAAACAACTAACAGTAAGCTATCAACTAATTCAAATTCCACGAAAACATTTTATGAAAAAATTTATGTAATTTGGCCATAATGCGTGCTATAATAGCTAAACTTCTACCTAAATAAAATCCTCAACTGTAATGCTTATCAGTCTTAAAAATACACCAAGATTTACCTCTAACCTCTTTCGAGGTTTATAACTTTTACTAATTTTTATGAAAATTATGATACGCATAGTGGTCAATTTTTTTTTAAAAAAAAATTCAACAATCATAAGAGAAAGTGAAATCCTGATTAAGAACAATATCACGTGTCAATTTATCAGTGGACACCCTTATTTTTACAAGGTTTGATTTTATGAAATTGAATTTAAGAAAGTATCGATATATCGATATTTTTTCCGATATATCGAGTATCAACAGCTGATATTGATACTTTTTAAAATATCGATATATCGAAAATCAAAATTTTTTAAAATATCAACAGCCCTACTGTACAGCAGGTCTGCACAGGTTGTCCGGAAGTTATACCTGTACTGACAAAGAGCACATAAACGAAACAGTTACCCAGAGGGATTCAATTCAGTCAATGATATGGAACTATGCAACAATACGATATTGAATGCTTTGAGGATCATCAAGTAAATATATATTAATTTTCTTAATGGCATTAATAAAATGAAATAAATAACTCTCGGGTTTTCTGCCGGTTAATAGATTTATTTGGAGCTTTTAACGACGTTTCGGCAACTGCCATGGTTGCCTTCATCAGGTTAATTCTCACTTACAAGGACAAGACACGACAGTCATGTCTTGTCCTTGTAAGTGAGAATTAACCTGATGAAGGCAACGATGGCAGTTGCCGAAACGTCGTTAAAAGATTCAAATAAATCTATTAACCAGCAGAAAACCCGAGACTCGAGAGTTATTTATTTCAACAATACGCCGGGAAAAACTAAAATGTCATTTTAATAAAATGCAGCAGCAGCAGCAGCACAGCACCGTCACTGCCTATGTCTTAGTAGGCAGGTGGGGGAGGAGGATGTTGTCCGAAGACATTGCCTCCAGAAGTATTTGGGTGGTGCAAAACTTCTCTGCTGGTGTGTCTTCTCGGTGGTGTAAGTTGTTGATTGTTGACGTCTTCAAATGATGCTTCTTTACTAGATGGAATGCCAGCTGCAAATGAGATTTATAAAGATATCATGCACTAACTACCTGCGAGAGAGGCAAACCACGTTTTGGAACTGTCACAGAGTGAATGAAATAAAATTATAGTCTCACCTACACCATCTATCTGTTTATTTTAGCCCATAAACGTATGGACAGATGTTGGACAAGGTGATAAATTATGTCACCGGATACGACAAAGGATACCTCCTATACAGATTAATAGTATACTTTTCGATGCTAAAAAGCCAAAACAGTTTAAACCGTAAATTTTTGGCTCTCTGTCATCGCAACACAGAAAAATTAATGAATTAAATTTTAATAAAGCCTCATACAGTAATAGCTTATGTAACCGGGTAACATGCAGGATGCTCTTTATCCAGATGAGTAACATAATTAGGACCAAACCATACATTTGAAAATTTTTGTCTATCTGTGCGAGCATCTAACAAAAACTAATGAACGCGTTTCCACGAAACTTCACACAGTGATAGCTTATGCATTAGTTTTCATATAGGATACTGTTAATTTAGATCAGCAGGACAGTTTCCGACGTTTCACAGACAAAAACCTTAAATTCTGGAATATTTCTGTTTGTACGCTCGTCTTTAACAAAAACTAATGACTGGCTTTCGGTGCAACAGTACTTAGTGATGGCTAATTAGCACCATATTTCGTGCATGCTACAGAAGTCAAAGAGTAGAATTTTGGAATTTTCGTATGTGTGTACACGAATCAAGTTATAACCAACCATTTCAACACATCTAAACATAATGTTAGCTTATGTCACGTTAGTGATGGCTTACGTTTTGTTCCGATGTGACAACGAGCGCTGTGAAATTATAAAAGGGTCCGCCAATTCAGTTGTTCAGTAATAGTGTCTATGAATTTATGTGCATACAAATAAAACAATCTGTTCGTACACACACCAGGCCTATGTGCTTGCAGAGAAACGGTGTAACAATGCCAATACTGAAATATTCGTGGGTCATCCTTAATCATAGAACCTTCAGAATAAGTTTGGAGTTTCAAGGGTTAATAGAAAATGTGATGCGCCAAAATTTAGACGGAGGGGAAGAAGAGACGTAAAAACAACAACAACAGATCTGCTCCTTTGCTTTTTCCTACGCATATCGCGAACATAGGTAGTGCAGTAAAAAAAAAAAAAAAAAAAAAAAAAAAAAAAAAAAAAAAAAAAAAAAAAAAAAATTACTACAAGAATTAAATTCAGATCCAGTTGAGTACTGTAATTACTCGCGGTTGAGCGAAGAAGTCCATGAAAAATTGTTGTCAATGGTAACTCCTTTAATGCAAAAGAACAATATAGTTATGAGGACTGCTGTTTCTCCCCATGACAGATTGACAGCTTCCTTAATATTTCTTGCAACCGGCCTGTGATACGAATGTCTCTTTTTTTTCTCGCTAGAAGCAAGGTTCATACTTATATATTTAAAAAAAAACTCATCCATCACATTATGTGCACAAAATTCACTAGGCCTAGTAAAATAATATCAAATATACTCGATAAACGTAAACAATACAGACGCTTACTGTAACAAAGCTGTCTGAAAACTGTACAGGCCTTCGATAAGCCACACAAACACTCCGCGAGCACAACTGCGCGCGTTGAAAACATGGTTTATTCGTTCTTCTCCGGTCGCCCGTGAATGTCACTTCATTTGCGTATTTTTTGCCTGCCGAATCTGCTTGTGAATGTTATCAACATTTGCAGCTTACTGAGAGGATGCAAAGCTGAATGTTTTCCTTAAAAATATATAATTAAAAAAAATGACTAAACGCAGTGGATACTTATTGGTTGATGATCCGCAATTGTTTAGACTGTTATCTGAATGCTTACTGTGTGTGCTTCTGCCCGAGATCTTTGAAAGATTAATAATTACTGGTCACCCTAAAAGAATGTAGAAGATCTGCGGTAGTATCATAGCATATTAAATGAAAGATTAGTATCAGAAGCAATTATTTTACATTAAGAATAATTACAGCGGTGACTTTGGTAGTTAATACAATTTAACAGCACCAGTTAAGATAATTGGATGCAGATGTAAGAGACTCGTAACGGGATTAAAAATGAATGAGAGGTAAAAATTATGTTAAATCGCGTATCGCAGCGAAATAGGAAGCAGTAATTGTTCAATGTACAAAATAATCGATCATTTTTTTTCCTTCTGTGTAGCATGGTACATAGGAACGATGTTTTACGATAAACAGTATGTAGAAAAAAAAAAATGTCATACAGTATCAACATACTTTTTTCTTGGGATCCAGACAATATTTCAGCCAAACCAAAACTACTAAGAACCTACCAGTAACTTTGACAAGCAGTTCAGACTGGTATAATCAGGGAACTAATAAAGTAGTAAAGCATTTAAGCAAAATCAGAAATACGTCTTGTGAAAGTGCCTCACGTTCGCGGCTTGCAAATTTCTTCGAGGTGGCTAATTAACGTGAAGCAGACACCTGAAGAAAACATCACAATGAATTACTTCGTCCAAATTTGGAGAGAACGTCTCCTTCATGTGACGTACTCCATTTACACTGAAGAGGCTCTGGCTATGAAGAGGTCAACCGAAAAATAGGAAGAGACGTCCTAAAACAATATACTATCAGGTACTTAAGCAATTTCAAAATCAATCTATCAATCTATCTTTTCCTTATTAGAATTTTAAATTCTTTCAGTGTTTCAAGTAAATTGTTGTGCTCATCCTTAGGTAATTTATTCCAGTAGAGCCTGGAATGAGGTGCTAGTCTGGAAATATGACGGTAAGCCATCCGTTACAGATATGATGTATGTCTTAGGTTAATCCTTGAAAGTAGATCAAAGAGAGATAGTATGACACGTAAACATCTAAAATGAATTATGAGTTTAATGAAATGACGGATGTTTGGGCAACGAATAGACAGCTTTAGGGGGCGTCCATTAATGACGTGAGGTGGAATAGGGGGGGGGGGAGGTCCGGTAAAACTTCTCGAAACCTCACCAAGGGGAAGCGGGGGATCAACGGAAATTTTACGTGAGGTTTCGAAATTCTTGTAGAATTGTAAAGCTAAAAAAAAAAGTCTACAAATGACGCGAAAGTCGATTTTTTTGGGGGTATTTTGGTCAAGGAACCGACCTGGGGAGGGGAGGGGTATAACCGTCCTACGAAGTATGAGACCTTAAAAAAAAGGGTCTCAAAAAGTTGCGAGGTCGATTGGTAGGAGGGGTGGAGTCTCCCTCAAAATCTCACGTCATTTTAGGGGGGGGGAGGGGGTCCGGAATTCCGGAAAAACACCTCACCCATTAATGGAAGTAATACTTTAAATCTAAGTTCAAACTTGTAAATTCGTCGCTTAGGTAATAACACCGTTTAGTTCATACTTTTATCACAAGACCGTAAGACAAAAACAACCACGTTGTTAACTAAGCGACAATGGGCAGAATCTTATAAAGAGAAAAGAAAAATATCTACAGCAATGAAATCAAAACTTTCGTCATACAACCGCAATTAAAATTGCAGATGCGGGAGTGGAGGAAATATTTCACTCGAAAGTTCCGCACTTGATGATGCGGAGATCCGTTACATCCCAATTTGCCGTTTGCAATCGGTTTCGTAAAAGGTTGATTGGCAGTGAAGAGAAAGAACGGAGTGAGCCGCTTGATTCGTGAGTGCCACAGTCCTTACGAAAGCGTCACAGAATTGATTCGCAGATTGGGCTGAAAATATCAGGTTGACATACGTTGTAGGTTTCGTTTGAACTTATTGGTAAACATACCTACATCCACTTTCACTTACTATACTTCGTCCATCAACATATTTTGACCGCAATGACAGTAGAGATAAGATTAGAGAAATAAGGTGCCGCTACTGATGCTTATATGACCTCTTACTTTCCACTTCGCCATTGGGACTGAATGCATGGAGAAGCGTTAAGTTTTGGTGCAAGACACCCTCTCCCAATTTTGTGGAATGTAGATTAGTATCGTACAACTGTAACTCGGTGAATTAAACCAAAACGAATGGTGAGATATAAGATAAGAGTGTGCGCACATGAGGATTCTTCTGCACTTGCAGCTCTTGGGAGCGTTTTGAGTCTTTTCCTCCCTTGCGCCCGTTGATACGACGAAGCAAGCTTTGAAGGTACACAGGACCCGACCAGCGATGCGCAATGAGCCGCCTCCTTTGTCCGACACTTTGCACAATGCCGCGCCGCAATTTTCGGATCGGCGGATCCGCCGCCCCAGACACCACGGCAGAACACCCAGTATCGTAGCTTTGTTTCCCGGCGCCCACTGAAGACTCCGGGGGTCCATTGTGGATCCGCCTCCAAGGGCACACGGGAAAAAGTGAAGGCAAAAAGAGGGGAGAGAGAATAGGGTCAGTGTCGAGGCACGCGTGGACGGCTTCTCTCTATGGCGGTCTTCTTCAACTCCCCGCCAGATGTCTCTCTCTCTGAGACGCCGCCGCCGACAACCGATAATGCCAACATGGCGGCCGGCTACCATTGATCCTCGGGCGGATTGTGGAGGTTTTTTTTTTATATCTGTTCCCCCTTTTTTCCTCTCGTTTCCCATCAAAATGCGAGAGAGGAGGGGCGGGATCACGGGTGGTCGCTTTGTGGCGTGCGCGGTTTTATACCCCATTAGCAGCACGTGGGAACGCACACAGATCGTTACTGGGCGAACCTTCGCTTTCTGCTGCGTCTCGGAAGAGGGGTGGGTTATGAACAAGGAGCTGAAAAACAGATTGCGTCAACCATCTTCTAACGACCGAAGGAAGTCGGATACGAAAAATAACTAAAACAGCGAAGGATGATGTGCATACTAGAATCAAAATACGAACGCCTTTTTGGATGATCTTGGGAAATAACGTCTTTAGGATAATTTAAAGTGAACCGCCTAGGTGTGCAAGTGACAGAAATTTGAATAGAATCAGAAATAAAATACCGAGCGAGGTGGCTGAACGGTAGCGCTCTGGCTTCGTATTCAGGAGGATGAGGGTTCGTAACCCCGTCCGAGCATCCAGATTTGGATTTTCTAGAGTTTCCCCAAATTACTCCAGGTGAATGCCGGGATGAGGTAGGTGATGGCAGAATTACTTTCCGTTTCTTGCCTTCCATAATTTCCCGCATACAGTAACTTCGACGTTGAAGATCCGTAAAACCTTAAAAAAAAAAAAAAAAAAAAAAAAAAAAAAAAAAAAAAAAAAGGCCAGTGTACTATCTTTTAGACCAATACTGTGTAAATATAAGGATTCAGCCATGAATGAAACTTCAATTAAGTATTTTATTATTCGGGCTTTAGCACCCATCATAATATTATTTTCGATCCTTATAAGTCAAATAAATGAGATATTATTTTGAGAAACAATTTAATTCTATTGTCGATAGTAGTACAAGACTAATATTGAAAATTGATGTTGCTCAATGCGATTCCCTGGAGTCATAAGAAAAACCGGATGGGCGTGTATTGATATATTTTAGTAACATGAAAAAAAATAGCTCCTTTATGGCAGAGATCAATTATCGTCAAAACTTCTTCAGTTCGTAGCTGGAAATTTTTTCCTGAATGAAACAATTAGAAGAATTTATTAACATGTTATTAATTGTTTTATTATTATTATCATTAATTAATCTACAACTTCAATGGCAGAAAAAAACTGTAAATTAATTTCAAACCGTTTTTATTTGCACAGCAAGGAATGACAGAAGGTAATAGACTTTACTCGATAACTCTTTCTTCTCCTTATACCACTTAACCACCGATTAAATAATGTAAATACTACAACAGTTAAGATCTGATTTTAAATTAGTTCATATACTTTGTGCCTCTGCCGGCGAAAGTGTCTGTTAACACAAGTCATTCTACATGTCGTGAAATCAAGTTTTCAATGATTTATGTACGTATATGAAATTTCAAGATGTTTCATGATGTGGCGATGGTAAGAAGTTAGAAAACATGCTATTAACTAATTAGAAGTAGTCAGTCATCTTAAACATTAGTTAACAGGTCTAATTTCAATGACAGTGATATATTTGAGACCACAGAAAATGTTAAGTGGAACCAAAGGCAAATGATCGCTATTGTTCATAGCAAGGACTTTGAATTAAAGCACCGCAGATAAAAATGAGATTTTACACACGGTACCAAAATAGAATTTTAGTTAACCTCTAAGAATCATTTATTATTAACAATTTTTAAACTTTTTGTTCCACTTAGAAATTATTTCACAGTAACAATATCTTACTACTTTTTACACGTTTGGAAAATCGTGGTGACTTTCTACGTGGTGGTATTCCTTAAACCTGAGTTTTTATGATTACCCATTCGTTAGCAATACTTTGTAAGATAAGAACCATAGAGGTAGTGAATTGTAAAAATGAGTTATGTAAACAATACTAAAATAACATGGTGAGACGGTTTTCAGCAAATTATTAAATAAGTGAATCGATAAATTAGGTTGGCTAACCTGTGAGAAACATCGCAGTGAAAGGATTATCGCTGAGTTTATCAATAGATATTCGTTGTTATGGAAAAATAATGATAAGGAGAGTCTGAAGACTAAAGATTTTTTTTAAAAATGAATAGAATGTGTAACTGTAAATTATTAAGTGAAGTGAATATAATATTTTTTACTTTTACTAGAAAATGTGAGAGTTGGTTAATATGATGAAGATAAGTTATGAATAGCAAGGAAGCTAATGTAAGTCATTTTGGTGATGAGTCCAAATCCATTACGGGCTGTAGAAAATAAAAGTATCACCTTGTAACTGTATTGGAGCAACTTATTCATATTGAATATTTTTGTTAAAAAATAACAAGGAAATGAATTCGTCCAATCATTCCGTTTAAGTGATGGTAACAGTTATTTCTTGAAATCATTGGGATCAATTTAATACGCGTATTCAGCGAACCATGCTGTGCCACCATTAGTTGAGACACACAATTTACTTTCAAGGAGCGCAGTTTTGATCACTTTTAAGTCATTTCTGTTAAAATTATTTTTTACGTGTGGAAAGCGGAATTCGAGGTTCCGGTGATCGGAAGCCCCTTCCAACCAAATTTCAACCATCCCTTCACAGGGTGCACCCTGTCTGTACTGGTGAGTGAACCGTTCCCAGTATAAGGAGACATCCACTGTTTGCCAACTGCTTCCTAAAAGGAGTGCAGAATGAGGTATGTGGTTCAGGAAACCCTATTGCCCTTTGAGTTGGAAGCTGCCATGACCCCTGTATGAGAAATCATCAACGGCGAGGGGATGCAGAAGACAAACAAAACCTGTTGGATGAAAGACCCAAAGGGTATAATCCACGTAACCCTCACAAATTATGTAGTTAATGGTGGCTCCTTCCCGAGAAAAATATTCCGGAGGTAAAATAAGCTCATTAGTCAGATACCCGGGTGGGGACTGCTCAAGGAGCAGTTATCAGAATGGTCAGAAATATCTTGTGCGTCAGAGTATGGACTGTTAGAATTCTGACTTGGCAGCTAAATTAGAGATATTAAAACGGGAAATGGAACTGCTTAAGTTGATGTGGTAAGTGATGTTAAATGGAAGGACGCGCAGGAATCTGGCATTGCAAGTAGAATTACTGGTGCGGGTTTGTAATGAACAAGGGGTGAGAGAAAGAGCCGAGTAATTATAACCAGTTTAGTGATAACATTATTTTGCTGTGAACAGAAACTAAGTCTGCGCCAACTACAAGTATAAATTCCAACGTAGAAATAGAAAAAAATTGACGAATTAATCAATTTTGTGAAGTGGGAGGAAAAAATTACAACCATGAATGATTGAGAAGCGGTAGTTGGAAAATGAATAGAGGGGAGTACTGTATGGAGTTTTGATCTAGGAGAAAGAATGAACAAAGAATCACGTTGTTGGAATTTTCTGAAAAATATTAACTGATCATAGCAAACACCTTATTAAAGCATATCCACCAGGAAAATTCCACGGGATGTAGGCATATATCAGCTGAATTATGGAAAAGCTAAACAGAGATTCAGAAACAAAGTTCTAGGTTATACAGCATACGACTCGTAAATGAACGACAGTTAACCTCTAAAACAGAATGATCTTACAATCTTTATGATTAACGCGATAAAATATAAATGCAAATTTTCGATCGACCAAGTTAAGCAAAACATAAGGAGATGAATTAACTGCACTTGACGATCTCACCAATCCGAAACAAGCCATCTCTGTCGTTCCAAAAAGAGGTGCGGTTTATGGTTAGATCCGTAACGTTCGAAAAGATTGCAAACAGATTAGTTCTCATAGAAGCGGTCGCATCTTCCAGTACCAATTAGCGCTCTAGTTGGCTTTGGGTGAGTGTAACTCATACTGCAGTTCACACAGTGAACATGTGAAAAAGGGGAATATTCTAATTCTCGGTCGAGTGTGTTGATACTGTTCGGAAGAGAACGCAGCTGCGTAGGCTACCCGCGACACACAGGTGGGGCGGGCTCAGCGAAGCGTGCTTACCGTAAGCAGGCAGCGACCTCTGTGGCTGACAGTCTCCACTTGATATCGAGGTTACTTGCTTCGCTTTTTGTTCCCTTTGGTTAAGTCCCTCTTTCAACCTCCGAGATTAACAAGCACGCTGGCTGACAAGTCTGGATACTTTCTCGATACAGGAACATTTACCAGAAACACTTCTTTTGCTATTACAGTAGAAGTCCGATTATTCGAGGTAAACGGGACCGGGACCACCTCGGATAACGAAAAACTCGGATAACCGGAGGTCAAGGAAAGAGGTTACAATGAATGAAAAAACATATTGAAACTGAAATAATACAATTTATTTATAGTGTAAAGCTAATTTGTGACCAGAATAATATACAGAAGGATGGAAAGGGTAGTAGAAGAGATAGTAGGTGAAGATCAGTTTGGGTTTAGGAAAAATCGCGGTACAAGGGAAGCAATTCTGTCTTTAAGATTAATACTTGAAGGGCGGATCAAGAAAAACAAAGATACTTTTATGGCATTTGTTGATTTAGAAAAAGCTTTTGATAATGTTAGGTGGGACAAGATGTTCAAAATTTTAAAGAAGTCAGGTCTAAAGTATCGAGATAGAAGAATACTCTATAAACTATATAAGAATCAAGTGGCTGTAATAAAAGTAGAGAATCACGAGAGACATGCATCAGTTAAAAAGGGTGTGAGACAAGGTTGTAGTCAATCCCCGTTAATATTCAACTTGTATGTAGAAGAAGCAATGAAGAAAGTCAAATAAAAATTTCATGTGGCATAAGTTTTCAGGGAGAAAAAATCAGTATGCTACGATTTGCTGATGACATTGTCTTGTTAGCAGAGAGTGCTGAGGATATTGAGAAGTTATGGAATGGCATGAACAAAATACTGACAGAAGATTTTGGACTGAATATTAATCAAAGTAAGACAAAAGTGATGAAATGTAGCAGAAATGATACCAATACTAGCAGATTAAATATAAAAATAGGATCGGATGCAATAAGAGAAGTGAGTGAGTTCTGTTACTTGGGAAGCAAAATTACAACCGATGGCCGAAGCAGGAATGATGTTAAAAGCAGAATAGCACTAGCAAAAAGAGCCTTCATGAAAAAGAGAAACCTTTTAGTTTCAAATATTGATCTAGGAATTAGAAAGAACTTTTTAAAACTCTATGTGTGGAGCACAGCACTTTACGGTAGCGAAACATGGACTTTAGGAATACCGGAAAGAAAGAAACTTGAAGCATTTGAAATGTGGTGCTACAGAAGAATGCTGAAAATTAGGTGGACAGACAAAGTAAGAAATGAACGAGTTTTGGAAATGATGGGTGAGAAAAGAAGTTTATTGAAGAAGCTTACAGGAAGAAGAGACAGGCTGGTAGGTCATATTTTGAGACATGCTGGATTGGTTAATTTGTTAGTGGAGGGAACAGTTGAAGGTATGAACTGTAGAGGTAGACAGAGATTAGAATATATGAAGCAGATAATTGAGGACATGGGTTGTAAGGGGTATGTAGAAATGAAGAGGTTATCACAGGATAGGAAGGGATGGAGGATTGCATCAAACCAGTCTAAAGACTGACGACAGCAAAAAAAAAAAAAAAATTGTGAAGCAATAAAGTTGTTTTTTGTGCATTACTTACGATCAAATTAAAAAAAAGTGTTTAATTGTCTTCTGTAGTATCATTATGTCGGCTGCTGTGCTTTCTTCCTGTTGATCAATAAAGTGCTGCTTTTATTCTTTTTAAACCTTCAGCATGAGAAATTTTTCGAACAGTTTCATTTTTATCTCCTTCGTCTTGTCTGATGACAACCACGTTAACAATTTGGTCATCGTTAAGTTGATTTTGATCGTTATTCAACAACCACTCTTGTATATCTTCATTGTTAATTTCTTTTACGAGTGGAAGTTGGTTGGCTAACTGTGTCAGTTCATTGACATCTTGTTGAGCGAGATCGTCCTTTTTAGGCTTTTCCATAAAAGCTCCCTATCATATTTCAAAAATTTGCCTCTGTTAACCCGGCGGCTCGGATAATCGAAACTCGGATAACCGGACCTTTACTGTATTACTATTAATTAACTGTAATAGATAATATGCGACAGCGGCATTTTTCCTACACAAATACTTTCTTTTAGGTTTACGTTTTTTGAGTACATTTTCTCCACCCATCCATTTGTGCCCTTCACGAGTTTTAATTTTAAATTATTTTAGTTTCTCATGCCTGAAATCAAATTCCAGTTTGCACTATACCTCTAAGTACATGAGATGAGATTTTTGTAGTTTTATAACCATTTGAAAATTTTATTGCGGGTAGGAGAGATGGTGTAGATTTTTACAAAGCTATGAGGTATTTTTCCCTACGGTACATTCCTTCCACGGTGACTGTACTAATATTGGCGTGAAGTGCCAAGTGAAAAAGAACATGAATTTCTTCCAGGACAGAGGCAATTAAATTACAGTAACGATTAGGGGACTCAGCTTAGTGTCCATAGTTAAAATTAGACGTTAAAACATTTGTAAACGCAGAAAATAATTCTCGTGTCAAAAATCGTTGAAAAGCATATGATTTGCTGTAACAGTGATTCTGAGCTAGATTATGGTTTAGAATATCAATTTGTTCTGCGTTTTCGTCTGGATGTAGGTTTAGAGAACCAGTTTGTAAAGTCAGTAATAAATTCATTCGTTTTCATTGGTAATATTTTTGGATAGAAATATCGTTATAACAATAAAGTTATACTTCAACTGCAGTGTAAAATCTAGTGTCAGGTTTTTTTTCCTTCAAAGGTATCGTTTGATTGTGTTATTCCGATTTCTTACTTTTACATTGCCAAATAATAACTAAGCACTTCTTAAATGACTGTATTCCTTCCTCCATTTCGTCTGTTTGGAACGGGGAAATGCCGTCAGTTTCTCGTCAAGTTATAAATTTACCGAAATTTTTTGACAAATTAATTCGAAAGTAATATTTAACATTGGTACAAGAGAAACGATAAAGTAAAAGTATTTCCAAAAAAAAAATACTAGTCCATTTTCGAAATCATTTAAGCGTATTTGACATTTAAAGAACCCAAATTCACCAATTTTATTAATTTCAGCACGCCATTCTTCTTTTTAAAAAACGTAAGCTACACTTTTATCATAGTCTTATGTATGTTTATAAATATACACTGAGGAGAAATGAAACTACAATTTTAGTATTAAAATCAGATTTTAAGTCTTTCTCCACCGTCAATAGACATACAAGGACGTTACATATTGGTATTTCAGTTTATAGGCCAGATGCTAAGCTATGAAAACCCCGTAGATTTTTTCTGATGCTGAAACAAACAGCCATATACCCGAACAGAAAATTCTAGACAAATATATAAATTAGGAAACTCCAAATCACAGAACGCAATCGTTTCAAAAATATCTATAATGTGCAGATACAACCCATTGCAAATTTACAATAGTACTAGCTGCTTCCGCTAGTACTATTGTACTATGTCGCAGTTAACTCATTGTCAGCAATTAAAAAAAAAAGTAACATAATTCCTTGTGAATAATATGATGCCGATTGTGGAATGAAATAGCGATAAGTATTTCGAATGTGAGAATTACATAATCAGAACAGCAGTTCCTGTGTGAAATGCTTTTAACGAAAGATCGATACTAATTTGTGTACAATTTTATTCTAAATTTCTCAGATTTCGGATTTCTAATCAAAAGTATAACACACCTTATTTTTTCTTTGGTACTGTGGGTTGTAAATTATTCCAAACCCCTTCAAAATCAGACCAGAGGTTTTTTGGTGAGTCCCTTGCATCAAAACAGACAGCTCTAGATACAGATAGACATAAATTTTAAAAAGTGCTGATTCGTTTTCCTTACGTCGTTAACAGTATTCTAAACTAATTCTTTGAAATTTGTTTTATGATATACTATTCATCTCTAGACAGTGCGTTTTGGGGGCTCGAAATTCGCATATCATCGATGAAATGGTTAATGTTAACAGGCAAATACGAGAAAAATTATTTCAGTTATCCTTATATTATTAGGTAACAGCGATATAATATTTAGTGATCATATATATTGCTTAGATTTTTTCTTCCCTGCCTTATTTATTGTACTCATTCTAATTTCAGTGGTGTAGTTACATACTCCAAAATACCAAATCCTACGAAGACACAAGTATGTGCTTTTCATCTCAGGAATAAAGAAGCAAATCGTAGGTTTAAGGTAACATGGTCGGGGGTCGAACTAGAACACTGTGATACTCCAAAATATCTAGGAGTGATCCTTGACAGATCACTTACATTCAGGAAACATTGCATGAACTCCAAGCTGAAAGTTTCCAGTAGGAACAATCTCATAAGAAAACTGGCTGGATCGCAGTGGGGCAGCCAACCTGAAACAATTAGAACTTCTGCCTTAGCACTATGTTATTCGGCTGCAGAGTATGCCTGTCCCGTATGGCACAGTTCAACCCATGCCAAACAAGTAGACATTGCACTTAATGACACGTGTAGAACCATAACAGGCTGCTTAAAACCAACTCCAGTCGAATGGCTCCACCGTCTCGCAGGAATAACACCACCTCCTGTTCGAAGGGAAATAGCAGTGAACAAGGAAAGGAGGAAAGTGAACCATGAAAAATCTCATCCACTATATGGGCATATCCCTCACAGGCAAAGACTGAAGTACAGGAAAAGTTTCATAAGAATATCTCAGGAACTTACAACGACAACTGAAGAAGCCAGGTTACAACTATGGGAAGCTAAGGCTCCCCTTCCGCATGGCTGGGGAAGAGTGTCTGAATCTTTGCCACCTGGTTATGACAAGGGGTGGTTGACGTGGAAATCTTTGAATAGGCTGAGATCAGGAGTGGGCAGATGCAATGTGAATTTAGCAAGATGGGGCTATGCTGAGATCAATGATATCAAGTGCGACTGCGGTGAAGACCAGACTGTCCAGCACATGCTCCAGTGTCAACTGTGTCCAGCATCCTCAGAAAATGCACTGGAAGTGGCCAAGTTCTGGTCGATTATAATTTGATGATTGTGTAACTGTATGTTTTTGATACGAAATAATAATACTCCAAAATCCATTTGACGTTGAAGTACTATAGTGGTATGAGATTTAAAGATTGTTTTAAGTTTTAATAAATTTTTTTTTTTTACTAGCGTTATAGAGTTCTGACTTGATCAGGTAAGGCTCGTCCTGCTATCGTATGTGACAGTAAACAGTTCTACCTGTGACTGTATAGCTGAGGGTCAAACAGCCAGTATCAAATATGACAGCCAAAGTGGGACCAACGGCTAATGGCGGAGGAGTGCAGATGAATCCTTTGTTTAGGAAATGGCACATAAGTTTATCAGATAAACTAAGAATTCAGAAGCACGGAATCCGGAGAAGGTGGAATTCGGTATGGGGGAGATGGCAGAAGAAACAACCCAATACTCAGGGGTCAAATATGAGTACAAACTAGGATTGTTGATAATATATCGATATTATTTTTGAAAATATAGATATTTAAGAGTGAAATTTTTAGCACGATGTACCGATATTTCGTTACTGAAATTTGGATATCGGTGCCAATATTTTAAAAAATATAAGTTATCATTTTTCGTTTGCTCTCGAGCACACTATGGCCCTCAAATTTCTGTTACGTATAAAGATAAATAAGCTTAAATAAATCTTACTACGTTTTTATAATTAATTTGGGAGTTGTAGGTACCAAGGCTGCTAACATGATGACAAAAGTGTGGGCAAGGCATCACTCGCGCAGCAAGAATCCAACACGAGGCCATTGTTTGAAACGAGCGAGCGCATTGTCCAGGGAATTCCAACTTGAAATTAGTGTGTTAGCAGGAATAATAGGAAGCACGGGGGTATCCAGCGAGGGACGTGGGGGGGGGGGGCTACTGCCCCCCACCTTAGAATAAAAATTAAGTTGCTATCAGTACTCTTCGACGAGTGAAGAACTGGCTAGGCAGCACTTTGTGAGAGGAAAGATTGACTGGATTATGCCTGATGAATGTGCATCGAAATTTCGTGAAAGAACACCGTGAGATATTGTGAAACAAAGATATTGATTTTTTTTAAGAATCCGAGAGGATTAATGTTTACATAAACTATAACTGAGTTACGATCTTAATTTACTACATAGTAGGTCCTTAGATTAAGTAGTTAGAGAAGGGGTGGCCAACCCGCGGCCTGCCTTGAACGTTTTTCTGGCACGCGAGATTCATCAACGCTTTTACAAAATATTTTTTATATTTCATTTTTAGTGTTATATATTTCTTTACAATGTGCGTTTAGTATCATTATTACTATATTATCTATGTTTACATGTAAGTATAATAGTAAACACAATAATAACTCATGTTTCACCCCAAAAAAAGTCTCTAGTGGGGATATATAATTTTATGTGTGGCCCGCGGAGTTATGAAGCACTTCCAAAGTGGACCGCAAGATCATTTTGGTTGGCCACCCCTGCGTTAGAGTATTGTATTAATCAATAATAAAAATAGTTTCCTCAATAGGTTTGAGTTTCATTTTGTAAGAAATCGTCAATCGTCCTTTCATTGCCCCACCCCACTTCCTCGAAACCAATATGAGTTGTCGCCCCCCTCCCTAACTCAAATCTTGCCCCCCTCTAGCTCTGATCCTGGATACGCCCTTGGTGGCAAGTGTAAATAACAAATAGTTGCTAATTAGAGAGTAAGAAAAGTAAGGCAATTCAGAATAAGCTATCAACATACAAAACAGAATGAAATATCACAAAGAAAATCTTATGAAAAAAGGTTTTGTAACTTGGCCATAATGCATGCGATAATAGCTAAACTTCTACCTAAATAAATGTCTCAACTCTATTGCATAACAACGTAAAAATATACAAAAAAGATAAAAATAAAAAATTCCTTGATCATCTTTCGAATTTTATACATTTTTATGAAAATTATGACGCTCATAATTTTAAAAAAGCAACAATCATCGTAGAAGAAACCATGATTAAAGTCAAAATGACACATCTAAAAATCAGTGGACATCCTTATTTTTACAATATTATGAAACTGCGTCTGTGAAAGTGGTGTCGATATATCGATACTTTTTTTCCGATATATCGATAGCCGATATAGATACTTTTTAAATTATCGATATATAGAAAATCCGATAATTCTTAAAAATATCAACAGTCCTAGTACAAACTGCCGCCTTGCAGATTTGGTAATGGACTATCAAAGGATAAGAGAGTAAACCCTGATATAAAATCCTCTGATACATTAAGCCTAGCAAGCCAGTAGAGGAGTGATCTGCAAATGATAAAACGAGCCTTGGAATGAATTTAGTCCAATGGTAGCAGGAAATCACGGTATGATCCTCGTAATAACCGATTTTCGTCGAGTTCCAGCAGCGAGTGACCGTCTGGAGTGTGACGCCTTCATTAGTCGCCTGAGCCGGGTCAAACGGCCGACGGCGGCCACAATGGCGCGACCTGCGTTATTGGTGCATTGTGGCGCCACGTGGCGGCCAGTCGGGGCGCTAAAAAGCCGGCCACGCGTGTCGCACGGAGCGGCCACGTGGCGGGCGCGTGGCGCCACCGGCGCCTGCCTCACGACGTAGCAATAATGGCCCGCCCTCACAGCACAGACCTCCTTTTTTTATTATTCCCTTTTCGCGCTCGTGCGAGCAGCTTATTTATATGGTAAAATTGTCGCCCATCTGTTGAGTATTGCGAGGGGAGGAGGATCCTGTTTGACTTGCGTTTTATACGGCCGCTGAATGCGATACAATAACTGCTAAGTAACAGCCCTCGTTAGGCGGGTGTCAGAGGGTCGCTGGGGCACATTTATTAATAGTATCGCTCTCGACGTGGACAAATATCCGGCCGGCACGCGACAACACCTATCGCCATATCGCATCCACGCGACTGGGCGTCAGCGATTCATACTGCATACCGTCCGTCATCCAAAGAACCTTCAACAACCTGCTTTGGACAGACAATATCTCTAGTCATATTCCTGACGTAATATAAACATAGGCTTGTAAACAGATATGTTCGCAGCGTAACATTAATCAAACGGTAAACCGAGCTGCAGAAACTTACTAAACAATGAATACTAGAAAAACGAGATGTTAGTCGGTACCGAACTATTCAGATTTTATCTCAGATCAATAATTTAGATTGTATGACAAAGCAAAATTCTTTGAATTTCACGTTACTTTACGGCAGAGATTGAAACACAGGTTTGTCCGGTGGCTTAGTGGTTAAAGCGTTCGACTGGAGTGCGAATGGTTCTCGGTTCGAATCCCTGCATCGGCAGGGATTTTGAAAGTCACTTAACGTAACCGCAACTATCCCCTCTGGTACAGCGTATGGTGCAATGAAATATGCTAGAACGATTCCGTGATTTGGATTCCACGTTAATCTGCAGGTTCCATATACCGGGCTGGATTGCTGAGTTAGGTTAAGGAGGCTGCGATAGGGGCAAATAAAAAACCTATCACCGCGCATTTGAGAAGAAGCAGGTTTGAATCCCGATTCGGCTGTTCAGATTTCGGTTTACCGTCGTTTCCCGAAATCTCTCCAGGAGAAAGCCGGAATGGTTCCTTCAAAAAGGCCATGCTTGAATTCCTCCCCGTTCTTTGGCCTCAGACATTCAGACCTTTTCCGCATCTACTGACGAAGCGTAAAGCACTAAAAAAATTGAACGAAGTGTTAAGTGTTTTTATGATCTAGAAAGAACCAGAATCTATGATAATTAGCATTTAAGAACGGGCTTTGATAGCTTTTAATGAGCAAAAGTTGGTAACACTAGTCTCCGCGTGTATTGGAGAGGCGCTCGGCGTAGGGATTTCTGCCGCGGGCTGAATATTGATGGGTGCTGCGTGGTGGTGGCAGACCTGTTGGAATAACAGTGCGGAGGGCCTGGGGGTGTGCGATGGACAGGACGAGGGGCTGGATGTGCTGGCATAGCCGACTGGACCAGCTATTGCAAATGAGCCAGCGCACCTCCAAGCAAACGGAATGTATTAACGGCCCAATATGCGCGCATCAGCTAATACAAACCGGTACCACAACCTAACCTACCCTGCGATATGCATACAGTCAACACGCACAAACAAGGAATACGGTCCCGTAATTAATCGCACGTGTTTTAGCGAGGCATCTTACTGAGGAGCGATTTCCTCATACAAAAGAATTTTGTTTTTGAGACCACATTTAAATTATAAATATAATAGAAATCCTTTAGGTGTAGCTAATAAAATATTTAAATGTCAGGATCGAGCTTTCCTTTATAAAAATTTCGAGTAATAACTGTGTAACGACAGTAACAAATTAAAAAAAAAGATTTTTCCACTGTCATTCGTATTCTTTGTGATTTAGCCACACCTGTATTTCATTTCCATGCACAATAGTTACCTGCTTCTATGGATACGCTTCTTTATCTTCATACCGCTTAGATTATTAGTATATAAATTTGCAGCTTTTTTTTTTTGGTAAATGCTCGGATTATATGTAAAACTTTGTAGTGTAAAGTATAATTACAATATTTCTTTCATTACAGAATCTGTTATAAAAAGCTAACAATCTTTCATACTAAAACAATATACCAGCCTCTACAGTTTCGATGATAAAAACTAAATTCTTTTGAACGAAATCGTAAGAAAAATATCTGCGTTTACTGCACTAAGACGCAGAAATATGCAATAAAGCTCGAAAATGGATCTACTTCTTAATTCTTACAATTTAAAAAAAGATACGTATTTGAGGTCGAAATAGTAGACGATATACAAATTACGCGCTATTGTTTTTGGAATTTGACTCGCTGCATTTGCGGTGTATATAACAATAAAAATATATGGAATAATGTTGGGGAAATCATTTTTAACGCAATATTTTCAAACAACCTTATATCACCAGGGAGAAAATGATTGATTTTAAGCCAGCAATAATCTTCTATTAAACACAATTATATACTTCCATGTGCACACACATTGATTCCCATCTAGAGAAATTTTTCTACTGTAAAAGAGTAATTTAGCGATATTATTATACCACTCAGTCGTAATGTCTTTTAAGAATTCCCATTGATAGTTCATAGATTTGTAAATTAAAATTTTCTTTTAAGTGATTATAAAAAAAGTTGGAAACCATAACAGTAATCTCACAGTGAGAACTTCCAGAGTTTGCGAAATAAGATGCGTGGAAAAATCTAGGTAATGACAAATATTTGATTCGAATGCCAATTATATTCAGAAATAAACCTGTCAAGTTGGTGAACCTTTCTCTCCGTCCTGCCCCAGGAACTCAGGTGTTATCTGCAAAAACCTGATAGCTAAAAATCCGTACCGAGATAGTTGATTCAGAATCTATTTTCCTATACGAATGAATTTTCTTCTAGGAATTTCATTAAAAAATACTGAAGAAATAACATCTACTTGAGGTATGGAAGGGGAAGGTGGCACATATTTCGAATCACTAATATAGACAACGATTTTTAAAGAAATTATGTTTCGATGTAAAAATTAAGAAGTCTATGGAAACTGGATTCTAGTATACAATATATCATAACACGGAATATTACGCATCTATAGTTACCACCGGAAGTTGTGTGTACTTCTCGATGTTGAGTAACTTGCTTATAGTCAGTAATTGGTTATATTACTGGTCTTTTAACAATGAAATGCTGGATTCTAGAACCTAGAGTCTGTTCTTAAATGAGGTCACAGCCTATGTATCTAATCTAATTGAATTCAAGAATAAAATACACGTGATGTGTGAATTCTGTACACAGATCGTACATTAAACCTAATTTTTGTTAAATTATTCGGTACCAAGTGGTTTATAAATCTATATCATACTCTGGTTTGTGAAATTATCTTTTTAATTGTGTACATAAATAAAAATAACTGAGTTGAAAAAAATTATTTCAAAACAGTTTTTCCAATATATTAAATTCTCTAATAGTACAATACGTATGATATTTTGTAAAAAAAAATAGATTCTGACGTATTACATTTGTGAAACGAAACCATAAACCCCGTAAACATCACTTAATTTTTTATGTAATCAACAATTCACGGCAAATTTTAAATGAATTTTTTGGACCAATGGTTTCGGATATTTTTTAAATGTTTTTTTTTCTCTCTATAATCTGGTATAAAGCACGGAATACAAAATTATAAATATTTTTTAGAGTTTGCT
Source organism: Vandiemenella viatica (assembly GCA_031002005.1). Taxonomy (NCBI): domain Eukaryota; kingdom Metazoa; phylum Arthropoda; class Insecta; order Orthoptera; family Morabidae; genus Vandiemenella; species Vandiemenella viatica. Next base: position 163,625,007 of record CM061920.1, read on the forward strand.
TCCAACTTATCTTTTAATCAAAATCCAGTAAGAAATCATAAAAAAACAATTTATTTCATCCCCTTATCAAGAAACCATCCATAAATGACGTCAGCCGTTAGAGGGGAAGGAGGAGTTCGTAAAGTGTGATATACAGTCAAAAGCTCGATGACGTCATAGCTACCAGACAAAACAACGAAATCTGAGGCAAATATATCTGTACCTATACTTATTTTGGTGAAACATTGTTCAGAATGTCATAATAAGCTTCCATAAAATCGTTGTATTTGGATGCTTACATTTCTATATATTATTCGTTTTTTGCTAAGATGTGTAGAACTTGAGGTAATGAAGAATAAGTACATTATGCGAGTTAAACTGAGATGATATAGGCAGACTAATAATTTAGAGTAATAAAACCATTAAATAGTGACCACGTGTAATAATGTGGATGTATGGTATTTTAAAGTTGATCGATGTCACAAAATTGTGAGGGTCACAGAAATGTGACCATTTGTGTTAAGGACGAAGGATAAGAGGGGGAAATGAAGAACTATGATATTTCGTGTCCCCAATTTATAAATGGCTTCCAAGCCACCTATAATAATTTTCACCCGGATAATGTTTCTAAATTTTACTTAAGATCTAATTGAGCATTTTGGGTGAGTAGGAAAGCTTTCTAATTACATTCTGGATGCCGCGAGTTGGAATCTACCCCGGTCTTGCAGATTTGGATAATGACGTCAACGAGGTCTGAAGCAAAAATAAGTATAGGGGAAGTAGGGATACATCGGGGTACCGGGGCGGAACGAAGTTCGACGTTTTCGGTGTCAAGGAGGTATTGCCAGCGAGTGAAAAAAGTAGAACTAGACCAACCCACTGCTGCCAAACCACGGCAGCCAAATCAGTCTAGTTTCAAGCGTTAGTGTGTCAAGTTTTCGTTGTGTGATTCACTTCTCCTGTATTGGAACGTCTGATGATTTTGTAACCAAGGTAAATTATGCATACAAATATAGTTAGTTCATGCTTGAAGCACGTTTAATTGTCTTTAGTTTCACGTAGTTACATTTTGTTTTTGTATCTTTCTGGAGTGACCCCATGTCCCTAACCTTATTCGTGTCCCTGGGGCAGACGGGTGGGGCGGAGTTATGAAGGACTCAATTTTTCCCCACTCTTGGGGTGCACTTGGATGACAACTGAGGATAGAGCTTCTTAATTTTATATTTCACATGAAATTATTACACCTATTTCAAAAATTAAAGAAAACCCGAAAAGGATGAATCGAATTCACCATGTAAAAAAGTGGTAGAAATTGCTATTAGAGAAAAAACAGTAAAAGAACTTCGTCAAACAAGAAAAAGCAAGGATAAAACTATTTAAGAAAGAAAATTAAGAATGGAAAAAGAACAAAGAAAAGTGAGGATAAATGGAAAAATGAAGGCGCTGAAGAAATAATACCAAACTAACGAGAAGATTCTGAGGATTGTTCCGACTGTGAATGTGTATATTGTGGCGAATTTTACTCAAAATAAGTTTAAGGTTTGGTAGCTTGTTCCATGTGCAAAAAATGGGCACACAATTCCTGTGCAGCAGTAAATAGCGAAGACGATTAGGCTGCCCTAGTGTGTAAATTTGCTGAACAGGAATAAGAAAAGGACACAATTAATTAAAACTTTATAGTGACTTAAAACTAAATAAATATAGATCAAACTTATTCTTTCTTCATTTCCGCTGGTTTTACATATTTTTGTAACTATCACCTCTTGCCACCTCGTTCTACCACGGGCATGCAGCAGAACGGGGCAAATGACATTAATTTTTGTTTTTGAAAAAGAAAACTATCGCTCTTTTGTTTTCTAACAATATTATTGCATTTTTGTAATTATTACATTGTACTGCATTCATAGAAAAATTTACAGGTTGTAAAACAACTGATTTCGCTGCTCAAACAACTCTTTAATTGCTATGTTATATTTGACTCACCTTAGGAGAGGTATCATGACTTCGCACCTTTATGTTTTAAATACTAACACGGTCACCATGGTTGGATGGAGTGTTTATTAACGATTAATTCAATGATTAGAGTTTTTAGATAATAAATTATTGGTGGAATTTGGTCACAATCACCACACGTGTATATAGACTGTTATTACCACACACTTTTATTAGCACAGTTTTTATAGCATACCACCGACCACCAACCGAAAAAACTATAGAATTTAATACATATAACTCGTAATAGATTTGGTATTCCGAAGACTGCAATTTCTTACGAGAGAAAAGTTCAACTTGAAACAAGTTTAGGCCGCTTTACCAATGTCATTTATTAAAACAATCATGGCTCCTCAAAAACCTCAGTACAAGTTCTTCTAGCACATACATCAACAGTTCTATAGCTTCTGGTTATCACAACGATGCGAAAATGACAGCCAGAGTTTATTTTTCCGTCGCGGAATCACGCACGCACGAGAAACGTACCTATCCATGGACTCAGTTTGTCTTCTTGCATTCACTGAAACACTGCTTCACACTGTCAAAGTTCTACCGCGGTTACTGCAGCCATAGTACTTACTAGTACTTACCATAGAGATTAGTACAACAACGTAGGAATCGATTGATCGAACTGACACTCCATACATATTATCGAAATACACAGATACATTTTGACAAACTACACATTATTACGTACATGAAATAAAAGGTCGGTAGCCTACTGTATTGCGACAAGATCTTTTAGTGAACCCTTTTGTATTTTTAAAACATATTTTCTACTTGCCACCCCGTTCTACCCCGGATTCCCTACTATTTCAAATTAAAGGGAAGAGTTCAGGGAGATAATAAGAAAGGGGGAAGAAAAATTTATTCCAAAGGCAGAAAATAAATAGTAGTAGAGAACCTATGTACTATAATAGGGAAGTGAGGAGGTTAAAGAGGTTGGTAAGAAAAGAACATAACAGAGTTAAGAGACAGCAGGGTAGTACGGAATATTTAAAACAACTAAACAAGGACTTAATAACAGCAAAGAAAATGGCTAAAGATGGGTTTATGAAGAGTATTGTCAGTGCAGGAAGACCATTGACTGATGCATCTAGAAATTTCTATGGCTCTATCAGGAAACTGAGGGGAAGTGATGGATGTAGAGACACTTATAGATAAGGATGGAGAAGAAGTTACTGACGATTTGAAAAAGGCAGAGATTTTAAGTAACTGGTTCAGTGAAATCATTAGGGACAATGAATCAGAAACAGGAGGGTCTAATTCGGAGAACGAGCTTAACAACACAATTAGTAATAACGATAGTAAAAAATTTGATATTCATCCTGAGGAAATCATGAAGGAAATAAGAAAGCTGAAAAAAAACATAAAGGGGCTGGTGAAGATAATATTACTACAGATATCTTAAAGATAGCCGGATGTGACATTGTACCTTATCTTGAAATATTATTTAAATTGTGTCTGGATATTTGCTGCTTACCACAGGACTGGAAAAGTGCAATAGTAGTACCGGTACATAAAGGAGGGGTGAGAAATAGAGCTAAGAATTACAGGCCAATCAGTTTGACATCAGTGGTAGGTAAATTAATGGAAAGATTGATATGCAACCACATCAGAAATATATGTGAGGAACGTAAGTGGTTTTCAAGCAGGCAACGTGGGTTCAGGCAAGGATATTCATGCGAATCTCAGTTGGTGGGATATATGCAAGATATTTCAGATGAAATGGACAAAGGAGGCCAAATTGATAGTGTAGCACTAGATCTGTCAAAGGCGTTTGACAGAGTAAGCCATAAAATGGTAGTAAATAAGGTAAAAACCATTGGAGTGGATAAGAAAGTGATTTGCTGGGTAGAAGAATTTTTAAAAGGTAGAAAACAGAAGTTTAGGGTAGGAAATGTAGTATTAAAAGAAGTAGAAGTAAAAATGGGTGTGCCACAGGGTAGCGTATTGGGACCATTGCTATTCATTATTCTAATGAATAATTGTGTTGATTGTTTACTATCTGAAATTAGATTGTTTGCAGATGACATAATGATGTATAAAAGAATCAAAACGATAGAAGATTGTAAACAGTTGCAGGGTGATCTGGACAGGATATCTAGTTGGGTTGGTAAACATGGGATGAAGATAAATGCAAAGAAGAGTCAGCTTATTAGATACACAAATAAAAAAAAAGGTTAATTATGAATATAAGGTGGGGAAAGAATTGCTAGCTGAAGACTTGAAATGTAAATATCTTGGCATTACTTTTGATAACAAGCTTAACTGGACAGGACACATTGGACAGGTGGTAGTAATAGGTTTCAAAGTTCTGCACTTGTTGGAGAGAGTGATGAGGGGATGTACGGGAGATGTAAAGGAACTGGGTTAGAAAACTTTGGTGAGACCATTGCTCAAATATGGTAGTGTAGTATGGGACCCTCATTTTACGTATCAAATACAGGAGTTGGAGAGGGTGCAAAGAAGGGCTGCTAGATTTGTTTCTGGAAATTTTCGCAGAATGCAATCAGTGACGGATATGATAAAGGAGCTAAAATGGGATTCATTGCAAGACAGGAGGAGGTTGAGGAGGGTCATGGGACTGTACAGGGCAAATTTGGCGATGAGGCATGGAAAGATATTACAATAGGTATGAAAAGTAGTGCATGGAAGGGAAAAGATGACCATGACCACAAACTGGCACTCGATTTCAGGCACAGGATAGATAAGGGTATCAGGGATTGGAATGAATTACCAAAAGAAATGATGAATAATTTACCGAAAACTTTGAAAGAATTTAAAGATAAAATTTGTAGAGGGAAAATGTAGGTGGGTGCAGGATAGGGGGAAGATGGGTGTGTAGGGAAATTGCCACCGGAGCCTGTGCTCCATTGCAATTAAATTTAATTAAATTAAATTAATTAATTAAACCAACATTTTGAGCAAATTTTAATGCTTAGAGATGTGAAAGGAGCACTTAGTAAATTAGAAAGTCAGAAGTTGGCCACAAGCATAAATCCGATATACATACATATATATAATATATATGTATATGTTTTTATGGCCAAAAACAGTCAAATGAAGAAATAAACCTAATTTAGATCAAAGGGTATGCTGGAATAACCAATAATAAAACTATCAACGCTGCAATAGTAAAAAAATGGTTCAAGCAATCCCACGACTCTATACAGATTTCTTCCATAGGATAAGAAAGATAGCTTACCAGCAATGAACAATGGAATTATAGACCACAAAAGAAGAATAGGGAAGACATTACGCTACCATTCGAGCCGAAAAACGAACATAACCCTAGTTTAACTGCAACATTTGAGTGTACAATACATATCCTCTGTAATGAGAATAAGGTTAAGCTACAGATTCTATCTATCCTAAAAGGGACTGAATCTCCAACTGTTATGTATATTTCACGGAAACAGCCGACTTCGGCCACTTTTTTTTTGGTGCATAAAATATGGTGACCCAAGAAACAAACTATTGGAATATCAAATAATAGATTCCTTTACTAACGAATATAATAACTCGCTATATCAGTTTGATCCAAATTTTTTAACGGCCATCACCCAGTTCCTGGACAAAATTGGCATTTTAATATGAAGTGGACTTACAAATCTCCGTCTAAATCGCGAAAGCGACTATGAGTCAACACGACAGTGAAGAAGAAACTACTGGAAGAAACGTAACATCAGATCAACAATCAGCAGCCAGTGTCACCAAATCGCAATAAAAAATATACTGAAAAAACTTGTATTTTTAGTTGTTTTTACTTTAATGGTGTATATCAAACCATATAAAACAGTGTTTCGAAAATAATTGTTGGCCGCTGTAACTCGTAAATTATTTAAACGTACATCCAAGTCTTAGTGATAAAATTACCAGATTTGACCATTTACAAGTCAAGGTACACAAAACGCAATATTTGTTTGGGGCGTTTATCTGTTGTTACCTGAATGGTGTCATTGTGGTTTGATGGTCATCAAGAAGTGAATAGACACTTGAGATGCATTATGATCGTATGAGGTACGCTAGGGCACTCCGAGCCACGCATTCCACGGCACACTGTAGATCTAGCCACGACAGAGGCGCAATGTGCGGCAAATCGAAGCCGTGTCACCAGACCGAGCGGGGCGGTGTAACGGTTAGCGTTCTCACCTCGCATTCGGGAGGACGGCGGTTCGAATCCCCGTCCAGGCATCCAGATTTGGGTTTTCCATGGTTTCCCAAATCACTCCAGGCAAATGCCGGGATGCTACCTTCAAAAGGCCATGGCCGAATTCCTTCCCATTCCTTGCCCCCATCCTTGCCCCCATCCTTTCCCGTCTCTAAAGACATCGATGTTAAAAAGAGAAGTAAAGCAGTTACAAAAAAAAAAAAAAAGTGTCACCAGGTAATAATACCATACGAAGAAGTAAACAACGAGTATATACCTTGATCTATGTACGATGTGGTATGATATATGCGCAACTGTGAAAATTAGCTTATTTCTGTTCTCGAAAAAAGTTAGTATAGTGGTATTAATAGGGTGCCCTCATTTGTTTATTAAATGCAGTTTCAGCATCCACATTTTATTATAAATAAAGACAATTCTACAAACAAGTGTCTATGGAACAATGGCGGGAATACGCGTTATCGAAACAAGTGAACCAAAGTCTACCAGCGAACAGACGGTTAAGTCTGAAAAGTCAAATACTCTAAATACCGTGAGGAAAAATACCGGGTGTTTAAAACAATATTTGAAAAATCAACAAAAACTAAACGGGCAGCGATAGAAATACACCGTTTGTTGCAATATGCTTGGGACAACAGTAAATTTTCAGGCAGATAAACTTTCGAAATTAGTTACAATTTTCAACAACAGATAGCGCTGCAGGCGATTTGAAAGATATAGAAGTAAACGCAGTCTGTGAGTTCCCGCTTCTGTAAGTCGTCTTTCTGCTGTAAGCGTGTGCTGTTCACAGATTGCAAGTTTGCTGTGAAAAAATGGTCTATTCCTTAGAATAATCGTACTTTAGATTTTTCCAGACTTCAGCGCCATCTGTTGTTGAAAATTGTAACTAATTTCGAAAGTTTGTCTGCCTGAAAATCTACTGTTATCCCAAGCATATTACAACAAACGGCGTATTTCTATCGCTGCCCGTTTAGTTTTTATTGATTTTTCAAATATACCGGTCATTTTTGAAACACCCTGTAGTCAGTTATGATAAATCATTAACGTCTTTCTTCCTTAAATAAGAATTATATTACTTTCTCATACATATTCGCTAAAAATGCTGTAATGGAGGCACGTTAAAATATAAAATGAAATGGTTGAATTTTTATCTAAACAGAGGGAAGCATATTTATGAATAGAGCATTTCTGCTATTTTCGATTCCCGGATACGAATAGTAATAACGCCGGCATATCCTGAAAGCTAATTTGTTTTTACTGTCCACGTTGAACGTTTCTTGTTCTCGCTGTCACGACGTTTGGACCAATGATTCGCCCGCACCCTCCAGCCTTCATTACTCCCCAAACTTTCTCTGCGGTGCAGAAACTTCCCTCTCATCGAGCAAGAACTTCTCCGGAACTGTTGAACTTTCTATGGGTAGCAAGTAATGAGTTACGGTTCGCAGCAGATTCACAAGGTTATTAAAAACTTGAGAAATGACCCTAATTCCACTTGTGACGAATTAAAGACACAATAAAGTATATTCTGTGTGCTACGGATACTGCGATATTGGTAAATATTAGAATTTCACAGAAAGTACCAGAAGTAAACAACGAAACTTCTGGTTTGTTGTTTATTAACATGACTGTGTGAATGGGCGACTGATATGTAATTCTAGTCGGAAAGTGGAATTTAGAGTGGTGGATTTCCGGCTGAATGCAGCACTACAGAGGAGGGTGGTTGCCTTTTGTTGCCTGATGTATGAAGGGCCAGGCGAAATGAGCAGAGAAACTATGCGAGAGCTACATAAATGTGGCGACCGAGCGACAGTGTCGCGGATATAAACTGAGGGTAACTTCTGTCAACGCAGTTCCGAGATCCTTCTACCCAAAATATGTGGTTTTATCAGGGCCGGTGTTAGGGGGCGGGTAAGCGGGTCAAATGTACCCGAGCCCGCCGGCTGATGGAGGGCCCCGATCACTGGCTGCAGGGGCCCCCCAGGCCTCGAAGCCAAGAATCCGCCTATTGTCGCCCGGGTACTTTGTAGAGCTAAAAAAAAAAGGTCACCCATTTTACCCGGGGCCCGAAATTCCTAGCGCCGCCCCTGATTTTTTTAAGACCGAACTTTTAGGCTCATTCTTGTTTAGAGCTAGCAAAATGCGCAGGAAATTAGTATTATGAAATAAAATAACAAAGTAAAGATTAAGTTATCTTTAATTCAATCAAAATGACTGTAATGCAACGTATACAATACATAAATATCTGAAGCTCTGTCTGAAATAGTTTCGAAGCAATTCAAGAATATTTCTAACAAGCAGTTACTCGCTTCATCGTCCGCTTGAAAGTGTGTTATGGTATAAAAGTTTTTGTTACTGTTCAGAGTACGACCAGCAGAAAAATTTCCCCCTTTCGGTTGAAAATGTGGTCAACTGCTTCTTTGACTTTTATTCTTCAATGAAAAGTGTACCTCAAAGCCGGGATACTAGTAACAAAGGTGTAACGCCCGCCCAAAGATACGTTTACATACATTACTCACTTAGCGGCAGTGGACGTTTTGTTAGAGAGCGTGCATAAACCACGTAGCTCAATTTTAGTCTCCTGTGAACTCCCCCCCCCCTCCCACGTAACCTTACGTGCCTTTTGCTTCTACCCCCCCCTCCCCCCCCACATAACACGTAGCTTTTTCCCCTTTTGATTCCAGAAGACATTTTGAACTGTTTTCACGTGTCAGACTATTGTAAATTACATATGGAGATAATTAACTTAGGGAAATAAATATTCACATGCTGTTGTGTGTTCTGTACCTCATTTTAACCGTTAAACCCCTCTCCTCCCACGTAGCTCAGCGTAGCCTTCCAGCTAGGGGTGTCCACTTAAAAAGTACATCGATGTTTTTATTCGATGTAAAACATCGGAACCCTGCATCGATGTTTTTCGATGCATCGCTTCAAAACATCGATGTTTTTTCCAAATCAAATACTTTTATGTTTTTCTTCGCTCAAAAAATACAGACCAACAATATTCGTCGACAAATGTCGTTCATTTGTCCCCTACCTGTTCCTTTATAATCGCCAAGAGAAAATGTGACAATAGTTTGATATTCACCATTTCTACTTGATCGCAGATAGTTCGTTGTCTTTCGTTTGGTCCTTGTGACCACAGAGTAACACTATACCAGCAGTGTAGTGCTGTAGCTGTAATGATGTGTTTAATTTTATGCTTTTTTTGTTTATGGCTTTACGCCTCGTCGACGTCAAAGTCATTAGAGGAGGGAAAGGACTCGGGGCAAGGAACGGGAAGGAATTCGGCCAGGGCCCATTTAAAGCATTCACTTGGAGTGGTTTGGGGAAGCCATGAAAAACCCAAAACTGGATGCCCAGACGGGGATTCGAACCCGCGTCCTCCCGAATGCGAGGCCAGACCATTACCTTTCACCCAACATTAAAAAATTAATTTTATTATCCTGTGTGTTGGTTAAGTAGTGTTGTGTTAGTGAGGTATGCTTTGTGAGTGAATCAGACACTACAAATTAACAGAAATATTAATTACATTAAAAAACCAGACACTGAATACTAAAGTCTAAATTTGCCTAAAAATATTAATTTCAAGTCTTTAACCGCTTAACACCAATGGTGTTTAGGCAATCTTTGCAGTAACAGAACTTTAATCAATCGTTTTCCTTTCATTCTGTTTCTTTGCTGATTGACTATTTGAGCAGCCTTCGAAAATAAACGTTCGGATGCAACAGAAGTCCCGACAATAGTCAATCAGATATTGCCCCAACGCGGTTTATATCGAAATACTGAGTAGTATCAGATTGTTTTAGAGTAATCATATCTTATTTCGATTCACAGCAAACAGTAGGAGTGAACCCAAGAAATTGTTTTATTCATTCTCTCATACGGACAGGACAGCAAACCGCAAGAAAAATTCATCTTCACCGTTGTTATGTTCCGATAATTGCTCACAGGTGTCACCACCTGTCAATGACAGTTACTTTAAATTGAAATAATTTAATTTAATCTTGAATAAATTTACTGATCATAATATTTATTTCTATCATTTTTGTCATTATTAGCCAGAGTTAGTTTTTTTATTGATTCGATGTTTTTATTTAAAAAATCGGTGCATCGAATAGTGCTGTACAACTGAAAGTCCAGAATTCATTCCAACTCTTAATACAACTTGCGTTACGTTAATATTGCGGATCAAGTTTATCGCTATACAGTGATTGTGTTGGCGTGCGTGCTTTTGTCCAGCTGCAAAGTCATAGTGAACGTGTGAGTATAATAAAATTGTGATAATTTATGCTAAGCTGATAAGGTATTCCGATACATAAAATGTTGCTACTACTTCGAAATTAGTTCCGATGCGTTTAATGTGTTAAGGTGAGTCCGTATCGTTTGATTTTGCAGTAGCAGTATTAGCTGAGATAGTGGCTAGGTTGAAATGCTGCCTGGACCAAATTTTCTTGTTATGGCATGAGGCAGCAGTAGTTTAAAGGCCCATTCACACTAGCGGTCAGCTCAGCTCAGGTCAAAAATCGCTATACACGTAATCCAATGGGAGCATTCACACTACGCGGTCCGCTCAGGTCAGGGCAAGGCAGGTCAAACCGAAGATCGCGCCGCCGGTGATCAACAACGGTTAAGACCTGAGCTGACCGCTAGTGTGAACGTGCAACGGTCAGGTCAGGTCAGATCAAATGGGCGGCGAACGTCTGAAAACTATGCTCGTGAGCAATAAATAAAGAGTAATAAATAAAAAATAAATGTTTTAAGGGTATGTTATTTCTGTTTATTATAAAGCCGGCAAACTTTAATACGAATTCAAATATTATTACACACTTTTAGTACTGTCAAGATACAGATCCTGTTTCCGAATTTAAAAAAAATATTGTGAATATATTTTTTTAATCAAATGCTTCTGTACCAGCGTTAGCACAAAAACAAATAATATTTGTAAAGTAGGGTTTACTCTCTCATCCTGAAATTCACTTTCTACATGGACATGAAATTTTATCCTTCCGTAAATAATTGTGCAAAATACATGTTGCTAAAATGATGTTATCAATTAATCCTGGAGCAGAATTAATTTTTCTAAAATAAATTCGTAATCTTTGAGCCCTAAAATATCAAAAGTATTTCACACAACTCGTCTCTCACGGCATAACCGGTAGTTAGCATTCTTCTTTCCCTTTATCTGTTTGCGCTTGAAACTCTAGGATACACTCAGAACCATCCTCTTTTTGATCTTGACATATTTTTAGGTTCTTGATCCAAAATCATTGCGATTTAATTGACGTTGGGGTAGAAAACGGAATTATTCACTATGAGCAACTGAAATGAAATGGCCTCGTCTACGACTTGATCTGGCCTGACCTGAGCTGAGCTGACCGCTAGTGTGAATGCTACCCTGGATTGTGAGCTGAGCTGACCTGAGCTGAGCTGAGCTGACCTGACCTCTAGTGTGAATGGGCTTTAATTGCAACTATACGAACCGATTTCTATAAAAATATTGGACAAAAAACAAAAAATGATTAGTTATCTTATGTTAAGTTTTGGTAAAAATAATTTCTAATATTACAGAAAGTGTATAGTGCGAAAAAAAGACTCACAGGCAATAAATTGAACCGAGGTTGAATCGAAATCGTTACATATTTATCATGAACATACACACACGTTTCGCACACGACCATTTTGTCACTTTTAGTCAGTGCTGCCATTTCTACGGATTTATCCGTAGATCTACGGATTTTTATAAAAAGTTAGGATTTTCGGATTTTGTTAAAATATCTACGGATTTTTGCTATTTTTTACTATTTGTTGATTTTTCCTTATATTGGTGTTTTGTTAAACTTAGTGTTAATGCATTACAGAATTGTCAATAATTGTTAATCGTTTCCTTGCAACCGCTCGTGTGAACGAACGATTTAAATAAAGCTAATATTTTGTTTGATTATAGATTTTCTAGATCTTAAAAGACGGTAATACAGAACAATCGGTGCACTCTTTATGCTCGGTGACACGCTCCTTGGCTCGGCTTCCGAGAAGGATTAACCAATATCCGAGGGTCAAAGTGTTCGCAGTATTTAACATTACCTGTTACCGAAGATATGCTAAATTTAATGTCAACAAAGAAAATAGATAATGCATAATCACACCCCCTCCCCAAAAAAAACAATGAGTAGGCACAGCAGCAGCAGCAGCAGCAGCGATGAAAGTGACGATGTATAAAACATGTTCAGAGATATTTCTTACTTTCAGTGTAAAATATTATTTTGTGTTTCGAATTTTAAAGACCTGGATATAAAAATTAATCTTAATTTTGAATCTCTCTTCAATAATTATTGTTTTAGTCTTTTAGTTAGCGAGTCTCTGGATTTTTGTACCCAGTCTACAGAAATTTTAGCGGGTATCTACGGATATTCAAAGCCAAGACGCTGGCAGCACTGCTTTTAGTTAACCGACTTTAATTTAATTACAATGGAGCGCATGCTCCGGTGGCAATTTCCCTACACACCCATCTTCCCCCTATCCTGCACCTACCTACATTTGCCCTCTACAAATTTTATCTTTAAATTCTTTCAAAGTTTTCGGTAAATTATTCATCATTTCTCTTGGTAACTCATTCCAATCCCTGTCACCCTTACCTAAAAAAGAGAAGAGAATCTTCCCACACCCTTGTGCCTGAAATCGAGTGCCAGCTTGTGGTCATGGTCATCTTTTCCCTTCCATGCACTTTTGTGCTGGTATACACTTAGTATTGTACTTTTTTTTAAGTTTTGATTTTTATGTAGATTATGACGCATGTATTACGGTGTAATACCTGAGGTGCTATACCATTTCAAGTATGCAACTGAAGACATCTATTAGTGAACTTACCGTCAGTATGATTTAGGTTAAGTACAGATTTATATTTCCTGCTGTCTAACTATTATTTGTCAAGTGCATCAGATTTAGCGCTTTTAAACTATACATACATGCATATATCAGAAGGTTTTTGCTTTTATTTCTGAAAAGGAGTATTTGCGATGTACGTAAAAATCAAAGAATAAACGTGGCACGAAGTAGGAAGCTCTTTGGAGTTTGCGAGTGTATAATGTCAATTTTTAAAGGGAACTATATATTTTTGCCGGATAACAACTCTCCTATGTCACTTCTCACACAATTTACTAACTTCGTGCCAAATTTCATTTAAAAATGTTGAACTATTAAGGCGCGCAATTGATGCCGACAGTGCATCCAAACATACATCCAACCTTTCTCATTTATATAGATATAGATAAAATCACGTTCTGGTTTCGCATTCGGGAGGACGCGGGTTCGAATCACCGTCTGGGCATCCAGATTTGGGTTTTCCATGGTTTCCCAAAATCACTACAGGCGAATGCCGGGATGCTTCCTTCAAAAAGGCCATGGCTGAATTCCTTCCCGTTCTTTGCCCCCAGACCCATTCAACCTCTAATGACCTTAGCTGACATGAAGTCTCGATGTTATATCTCCGACAAGCTGGTATAAACTGGAGCACAGAGGGAGAATCGCTCTCGATGTGTCATTGGGGGGGGGGGGGGTAGTTCCTCACGTTTCCTTCAAGGGGCTTCCCTGTAATTGGCTCATTACGATGGGGTTCAAACAGAACGGAATAGGGAGCTCTGTGTGAACAACCTAACCTTGAAGTCAGCTTCGTGACCAAAAGCGTGTGTTACATTAGTCCTAGTGAAGGACATGGGAAAGACACTCCAACTGCTATGATAGCTTCTAATAACTTAAAATATATCCATGCACTAGATAAATCTAGCTTTGCATATAAGCCCTTCATCAGCTCTGCGCTAATTAACCCGTACCGGCTGTTTGACTAACTATTTCACTCCAACAAAAAAAGGCGATATTTGATGTTGCTGGGTTTCTAATTTTTTTGTTTGCTGCGGGATTTACGACTAGTTGACTTCCTTAAAGCTGTCAGAGGACTAGGAGCAGGGAACGGGAAGGAATTAGACAATGTGCTTTTGATATAACCGTTCCGTTATTCACCTGGATTGGAAAAACCGAAGTCGGGAGGGTCGAACGGGAGATGGAACTCGCGTACTCCCGAGTATTAGCTGCTCATACAGGGAGCTAGGTTAACATTTAGGAACTGCAAGCCATTACTACGTAAGCAGTCCATTTTGTTCGAAATTCGCCGAAGAGGTGGCTGATATCATTATTTTGATAGAGTTTACGATGCATCTCTCTTGCCTATACGTTTCCGTCGTATGTGATTCACTTGTTTGTGTGGCCAACTCGGGTAGGATCACCCCGCAGCATGGGAACCAGGCCAGTGTTAGCCAAAGGCAGGACTGGTGCTAATCGCTGTTCCATGTTTCTAGAGTATGACATAATGAGGTGAATCAGAGGGGTGAAATTGCCTCTCCGTCAATCCTCTCTAAATCTCTATAATCACTCAACCATCACGCTCGCTGTTAAGTTACTGATTGGGAGCAACTGCAGAGAAGTGGGTCTTATATCAAGCAGGCTATTCACATGTTTCTTCGGTATCTCAAATACAAGAATTTAAACTCAATTGACACAAGTGGCAATCATCAGATTTTCCACAACGAGATCACAAAATCGGCAAATGTACCAATGGTGGAAATTTATGTTGTTCCTAGTCGGTGTTCGTTATTTTACCATCGTTAATTTTTATGAGTACTATTTTATAGAAAGAAATTGGTGATAAAATTTATATGATTTTTTTTCAGTTACCTTGAAACGTGTAACTGGTAGTACTTTGTAATAATTCGCCAAGAATCTTACCAACAGAACAAAATAATTTCAGATCGAGTTTTTTGAGTAATTGCGTTAAATAAAAGTTGTTTCAGACAGAGATATATGAGATAGAAGAAATACAACGTTTACAGACCAAATGATTATGTTATTTTACTTTGTGCCTGGTGAAAGTTGTCAGTCCGGAACGTAGCAGAACGACATACGTACGTAACAAAATACGCTCGATATGGTGGCAAATCATCCTGACGTCACCAGAAATTGCTCAAAGGCTGTAAAAACGAAATATATTTTGTTTATAAGACAATCATTCAACAGACGTCGCTATTCAAATATTACAAAAAAAAACAATCAATAGTGAAAATAATTTAAAATTCCAACCTAAGAAGTAGAAAATATACAGTCTGACTACTTTAGGTACTAAAGGTAGAAAAATAAAACACTGACGTGGAATAAAAATAATGATTACAGTTGTTAGTGGTTGGTGAAGGTGTTGATACGACGTCCAGATAGGAATAATCTCTTACTTTCCGGGACGATAAATATTTCCAAAGAAAGGGAAAAGTACCGAACGACTTTTTGCATCGATTATTCATAGCTACCGCAAGAAAATAAAATTAATCATTATGAGACCACAAGCCGTGAAATGAATTCGAACCTTATTAATCACGTTTTCGCTCAGGCGAGCAACAAAATCTGCGTTTTAGCAGTGAAAGAATGATTTGTATGTTGCTGTGAAATTCGCTAATTGCTAGCATAAATTCTGCCGTGCAGAATCAAAAACCGGGAAAATAATTCTTGGCGAAGGTCTTTTTTTTGTTTTGCTTTCTTTTTTGGAAAAGAGAGATTTTTTATTCCCTCAGAAAGGTGTCGGTGGTTGTGGCGCGCGAAATAGTAATTGACACTGGCGGTAGTATGCATTTTAATGAACGCTGTTAGCGGAGTTGAAAAACAAGGGCGGCGAAGCGCGTTTAAATGCATGGAGGTGAGGGCGGCAAGTTTTAATTGCGAACTTGGTCCTCAAGAGACGGCGAGGTCCAGACTGCTCTCTTCACTGCCTCCTCTCCAACGCTGCTCCACGTACTGTACCTTAGTATCGCCCCACACACCATTTTTGTTTTAGCTTCTGGCTTTACGACTCGTCGACGTCGATGTGTTAAAGGCGGGAAAAGACTGAGGGAAGGGAACGGGAAGAAATTCGGCCTTGGTCTTCTCAAGGAACCATCCCGGCATTCGCCTGAATTGACCTGGGGAAACCATGGAGAAATAAAATCTGGATGGCCAGACGGAGATTCGAATTCGCATCCTCCAGAACGCGAGGC
Source organism: Vandiemenella viatica (assembly GCA_031002005.1). Taxonomy (NCBI): domain Eukaryota; kingdom Metazoa; phylum Arthropoda; class Insecta; order Orthoptera; family Morabidae; genus Vandiemenella; species Vandiemenella viatica. The sequence goes on from CM061920.1 coordinate 163,641,216, forward strand.
CAGAGCGCTACCGTTCACACTCCACGCTCGGTCCATCCACTATTGACGGGTATTTTTTTGTCAATTACCCTTAAATGAGAGTTTTCATTACTTTCTTGTTAAAAGTGTTACAGTGTCCAATTTAATAGTATCCTTTACACCAGTGTTTCTCAAACTTCCTATCTCCACCTACCCCTATAAAATTATCCAGGCAATGGAGAACCCCCTTGAGAAAAAACTGCGACCTTTTCTTTAGCTCCACTACTAGCAACATTGCGCAACAATGAGCAATATTCACCATTGTGCGTGTTACGTATGAGATACCCAGACCTCCATTACGTAAATCTAGTCGCGAGCCTGTTGCATTTCGTGTTGTCTCATCTCATTCCATTGATGCGAAACTTCCATGCAAACTTAATCTTTAGATGCTTGAGTGATTATATACTTTCATATGATTCATCGGTCTTTATTTTCGTTATATTACATTCAGAAGTATCCGAAGATTGCAAAGGTTCTTGTTATACGCCTATACGGTAACTAGATGTCGTCAGCTCGAAAGTGCTTACACACAACTCAACTGCTAGCCGGTTCTTGTTATGCAGACTCTCCTTAGTGCCGTGTTAGGCCAACTTCTAGTTGATCTGTCTCCCTTGTTGCTATAGCAACCGTTTTAAAAGAGTAATACCAACAGGCCATATAACTCTAACTGGGATAACCTTTCTGTTATCCTACAAGCCCCTTACGATCAACTGACGAACCCTTAGGGGTTCGCGTACCCTACTTTGAGAAACGCTGCTCTATACTAAAGCACAATAGAACACACCGCTTTATGGCAGTGAAGCATGAACTTTAGGAATACCAGAAAGAAGAAAAATTGAAGCATTTGAAACGTCGGGCTACCGAATGGTGGATCACACTGTAAGACATGCGGGATTGGTTAATTTGTTCGTCAAGGGGACAGTTAAAAAAATAACTGTAGAGGAAGACAAAGATAAGAATATACCCTACTGTTTGTGAAAGCTGTAGCACCCAGAAGGAATGGGTAGAACAGTGGAGCCATAATAAGTGATTAAGATTGCAGAGAGATGGAGTGAAAGCTGGGCCGTAACTAGAGTTGAATTTAAGGTAGGGCAGTGATGGTTACAGGTAGGGCGGAAGCTAAAATTTTACTTGATCTACTCTGATGATTAAATTTTTGTCGTACTTGTGATTGTGAATGTGTGAGGTAGTACTTAACTGTCGGGAGGGGTAATAGATAAGAGCAAAACATTCATTTATTCAAGTTTATATTATTTCCAAAAACATATTACATTCAATTTAATAATAAAAATCCTTTCCTTAAAACAGCTGAATTCTTTGATTGGCCATATAGTTAAAAATGCAAAGGATCTCATTCAGATCAATTGATTTTTTTTTTTCTTTTTAAAGACCAGAAATACCATATCTGCCATTCTTTCAAGAGCCATTGACAGCCTATGAGGCCTCTCGATTGCAGTCAAAGTTGAAAATGTAGATTCGCAGGCAGCAATACTACATCCTATAGTCGCCACAGATGCAAAAAAAAATTTATATGTATCTTTGAACGATTCTAGCTGTTAGACCTGAAAAATCAGTTGACACCGAAAAATCTAATTTATTTACTACATAGAAACTTATAGGTTACATTAAAAAAGAAAAGAATACAATGACTTAAATATCTGCCTACTATATACAAACTACTAAAAAACAAAAAATCATAAATAGATAGTGCCCCTGTGGCAAGGTATTAAGAACGTTGGTTGAATTCAAAATTGAGTTGCCAATAAAATTTTCTGTGTGAGAAATTAGCCAGTTCTTTCGTCACAATCAGCGTCGATTGATTTTGGGGTAAGGTGTTTAACAATTAACATGGACCTAACGTTTTAACAGAATGCGGCATAAAAATATATTGAAACTTGAAATTGTGAATTGGATATAAATAAATAAAACTAATATTTTACAAGCAGCTACATAGTTTTCTTTAATTTTCTCACCAATTACCTAAATTTTTCGATGATACCATTTTGTCTACATCCAACTCATTGAGGCTCGCTAATGAGTTTAGTAGATAGTCGTTGTCCAAAAATCTTCTTTGTAACTCAGCAATTAATATGTCCAGTGTTTCAAAATAATAAGATTTAAATGGCTTGAGCATCCTGGTCGTCTATATTTTGTCTCGTGGAGGGACAGGAAGGGGCATCATCTAGTAAACATCTGTACAATTTGATTTTTTGACTTGCCTCTTGAGCCCCTTCTAGATCTGGGTACTTTTTTCAGAATTGCCACTGGTCTTAGACTTAGCTTCTTCCAAAAGTTGATGATACATTTCATCTGATCTGTTTTCTTTTTATTTTATTTTGGATGCACTTTACGATTGTTATGGCATCTTTAAGTCCTGTAGGCCTACTTTGGGCTTGTAAAGCTGTGTCTGGAGGCTGGAGCGTGGATAAGATGTTTTTTTCCCCACAACCATGGCCATTCGGAATTTCAAATTGAGTATGACATAATACCGACACTCTTAGCGACATCGTCACCGTTAAATCTGTCATTTTTAATTTAATCTAAAGTCATAAAAATCAATTAATCCTTTTTCCACCATACAAGGCAGCTTTTTTACCACGGTGAAAGAATTCAAGTAACATGACGTATGATCAAAAAACAGATGAATGAATGTCATTTCCAAGAAAGTCCTGATAACTATAAAATGCAAGCGATGGTTTTAGCAGTGGACGTAAGAAATTTTTCAACCAACTTTATTTCCTGTTCTGGTCTCAACTCCCGAAACTTTCCAATACATTACACTTGCACCATCGTAGCATACTGGAGAGTTCAATGTTATTTTCCTTAAGTGTATTTGATGTTAATTCCGTGAAAGTGGCTGCTTCAAGCTTTTTAGTAGTTGCAACTGTCAGCAACGACTCATTGACGTATCTATCCGTAATATAATGTAACACTATTCAATATTTTCGCGGTTATTTTTAATTCTCATCCCATCTTCCATTAGAGTAAACAAGTTCACTTATATTCCTCAATATCTTTAACAATCGAACTTCGAACTGCTTGAATTATTTGAATATGAATTTCAGGTGAACGATTTGTTGTATTTTGTGGTATATGACTGGGAGTCTCCTTCAAATTTAGATGTTTCATGCGGGTGTATTCAAACAAATTCCGTAATAATCCTTGTTTTTTTTCCCCTTCCTCCAAAATATGATTTCCAACCCAATTCCTTGACTACTAGAAATTTTATTACTTCAATAATAGACTTCACACAAGACCTATTTTCTTGTAATACTTATCTACATATCAATGTTTCAACACTGCTACTTGTATAAGTAGATATTCCATGTAATTTGTCCTGCCACATCACCAATGTTTCGTGTATTATAAATGTATTTTTCGTGTTTTGGAAAACAGTTTTTTAATCAGTGGCAGTTTTCCAGTTTCTGAATCCTGTGGAAGTGTACAAAGTCTGTTTGCTTCCACGAGGTTAAAATTGCTGGCAAGAATAGTAAAAAGCAGCATCTTTCTTGACTGAATACTGCAACTACTTATATCACTTGAACCAGTCTGCTGCAAAGGTCCTGTTATTTTCTTTTAGATATACATCTAAAATAACTTCCTTTATCGGTTCTCCGATTTGTGCAATATCAGAAGGAATACTAACATTACCGTTTCACCAAACCTGTTTCCATAGGACTAGTAGTGGCAATTGTATTTTATTCTTCCATCTGTTTTGAGGAATGAGGTCCTTCGTGGTCAATTTCCTCGTAAAATCTTCATTTTTGCTAAAGATAGCCCGTATTATCCATTGTAAAATTAATCCGTCTTCAGTTCAGAACAATAAATAAACAGTTGTGTTTCAAACCGACTGAAACATTGTACCAACACAACACTTACGAAAACCATAGACAATATATAATTCAAATGCCATCTGTGAGCATGATACATTCAGCGAAGAATAGAGTGAGGTACTTAGCCTGCCTCTTCTTCTTTGTTGTTTGGCTTGGCCCTCCGTTCCCGAGGTTGACAGGGACTTACCGCCACACGGCCCACTCCCGAGACTGGAACCCCCTGGTGCGAGTGTTAGGGTTATCTCTGGTCCTGGCAAACCTAACGGTGACAACAAGGGACCAGAGCAACGCTCCCTTTAGGCTGCACCTACCTCAGAAGATGTCTGAATCGAGTGGCACTTCCTGCGCTCTGACGTCCGTCACCTACAGCGACTCTCTGTGCTCGCCTTCACCAGAAGACACCGAGGTGGAATCGACCTGCCAGAACCTGGACATAGGGATGAACACATCCCTGATCAGTAACATGTTGACACCCCAGCCTTCACAATGACATGACAAACCACGCGCAGCTAAGAGGCGCACCTTGCCTCATGCTGCAGGGACTTTAAAACACCAAAGAAGTGAACTGCCAGCATGAAGCTGTACTACACACGGCCCGACCACCACCACCAGTGTCTTCATCAAACAGATAGTGAGAAATCTTGATGCCAAAGAAGAGTAAAGGGGTGTCGGTCCAAGAGACTGCCAAACCACCTGTGTGGAAACCATGTAGCTTTGGAAGGTCAACTATTGTGAGAGACAAAGAGGGTTTACCCACCACGCACCAACCCCAACAGCGAGCCGATGTGGAGGACTTCATATTTCCTAGGGACACTCTTAAACCTCCACCAGTACTAGACTCCAATACCGAGGAAACTAGAAACCAGTTTCAACCCCAGCAGTCCGAAACTGAACCAGTGCCATCAATACAGAGATCTGCACACATCCCCCCTATTGTTGTGCAATTTCAGCACAACAATAAGACGCTCCACGATATGGTTGAAGCTGTAGTGAAGAGTCCCTTCGCTGCCAAAACTGCCGGTGGTGATGAGATCAAGTTCAGCTTCAGCACAGCCGCTATAGGGATGCTGAGGCACAGTAACATCTGATATTACACCTTTCCTATTGGAGCTGTTCCACTACTCAGAGTAGTCTTCAGGGGCATCCCAAGAACATTTCCCACTGAAGAAATGAAAGAAGAACTGTCAGAGATGGGCTTTACTGTACAAACGGTCGCCCAACTTCGCCGTCTTGGCAGTAACATATTAATGCTCCTATTCTTGGTGATCCTTGCGGACTGCCAGGAAAACGGAACAATTTTTCGGGTGGAGAGAATCTGCCACCTCAAAGTGAAGGTTAAGAAACTTCGGTCAATGCCCAGACCTGCGCAGTGTTACAACTGCCAGCGTTTCGGTCGCATGTTCAAGAATGGTAAAATGCGTCCAGTCTGCGTCATGTGTGCAGGCCAACATGACTCTACCAAATGCACTACACAGAAGGTATGAGACTCCACCAAGTGATCCAACTGTGGAGGTGGACACGCGACCAGTTATAAGGGCTGCCTGGCCTTCAAGAGAGCCAGGACTATTAACTGAACAGGAAAAGCCATCAGACCGTGCACCAACAACAAATAGTAATCCATCTCCAGGGCACCAGGAAAACCTACCCGTAACAGGGCAAGATCAGTCCCCCAATGGCAAGTTGAAGATGTCTACACTCTATTCGTGCCGCAGACGGCAGAGAAAGTCTGGATCCAAGAACGCAGCAGTGCAACAACATCCGTTGGCGAAAGAAGACGGCTCCAGTTCCAACAAAGAATGTGTCGCCTCTACAGGGTGCCCTGCAGGTCCATATGCCAGATCGCCTCCTGAGCAATGAATCCCATCAGTCAACCCACCCACCGGTCACCACGTCATTTCCCATCAGCAAAGAGTCACAGACGAAGCAGACCGTGAAGCCCAAGAAAAACTGGACAGCCTAACAAACAAGCTTGAGTCTGATGCCTTACCGAGCAGCTGCAGAAAATGACCAGCGCCGTTATCAATGCCCTGGCTGTCGCAAAGTATCCACACTGCAACCACAATGGATAGACAGCCACTATTACATTCCCTATCATTCTGTGCTCGGAATGCTAATAGCATGATCAACCAACTGCTAGAGTTTAGGCCGTTTCTTCGAGATCAAGATATTGTCGTGTGTCTGGTGTCAGAGACCTTTTTGGAACTCTGTCTGCAAGCTGCAGTAGCCAACTACAGTTGTTATGCCGTAACAGACCCACCGCTGGAGGTGTAGGCGCAGTTTTCATTAAGAACAGCATTATACATCATGAAATAGTCCTACCACCCCTACAGCAGATGGAAGCCGTCGGAGTCGAATTGGCTACTGCTAATGGGAAGTTAACCATTATCTCATTCTACTGGCCTCCTCGATGACAGCTCAAAGAAGCTGACTTTACGGCTCTGACAGATGGAAAAGCCATGATCGGCAGTGACACTAATGTTAAACATTCCGACTGGAATAGTAGGTACAACAATACAGCGGGTATAGCATTTAGACACCTCACATACAGTTACAACATGTGCATATGGGCACCACAAGAGCCAACACACTACCCGAACAATGGCAATAGACCAGATGTTCTAGACGTAGTTATCACCAAGGGCATCCAGGGTTACGTTGCCAGCTCAATCGTAAACCGACTCTCCTCAGATCACTGTCGGTTATGGTAGAGGTCGAGGTTTGACCCTGGCAAATTCATGAAGACCTGAATTTCAAATACCATAAAACAAACTGGAGGTGCTGCCAGGTGCTCCTACAGATTAAGCTAGCTGATCCACCCGAAATTAATAACATTGACGTTGACCTTCAGTCTTTTGAAACAGCAGTCAAATATGAAACCGCAGCTTGTACTCCAGTCAGGATACCCAGACCAGCTCCTACTCTGCAGCTTCCCCCCCCCCCCCCCACCTCCTGGTGGAAATCCTCCACAAAAACCGGTTTGCTAAAGACAGGAAGCTTACGAAAACCCAGAGACCATAAGACTACTAAGCCACTTGCAAAGGGAGATAAAGCTTCCCTGATAAGCATCGGATGAAGAGTGGAACTCAAGAGTCCCCATGCTCCACCCAGAGGATGGGTCTATGTCTACAAACAAGAAGACTCACCAGGCGAAGGCAGCGACTCCCCCCACTGCACAACGAAAGAGGACTAGCCATCACTCCATAGAAAAAGGTCAAAGCACTTGCTGATGTCTTTGTGAAGAACTTCCAGCCCTCGCAAACAAGAAGACTCACCAGGCGAAGGCAGCGACTCCCCCCACTGCACAACGAAAGAGGACTAGCCATCACTCCATAGGAAAAGGTCAAAGCACTTGCTGATGTCTTTGTGAAGAACTTCCAGCCCTCGCAAACAAATGTGGACCCCACCTACCTTACAACAGTCCACCAGCGCCTCAGCGTCTACCTCGAAGCTGAAGACGATCATCAAATAAAGTACATCACCCCGGAGGAGGTACCTGTTGAAACTGCACCCGCAGAAAGCACCAGGGCGCGATGAGATCAGCAACACTCTCCTCAGGCACCTACCACCGGAGGCCTCTGTCTACCTCACCGCTATCCTTAATGTCATCTTGACAGCTTTACCCTCAACTGTAGAAGCACGCTAAAATAGTGGAAATCCACAAAACTGGGAAGACAAACACCTACCTCAGAATTACAAGCCTACAAGTTTGCTCCCAGACATTAGCAAAGTTTTCGAACGGCTGCTGCTAAAACGTCTATCTGCCTTCATTGATGATGCTAATATTATACCAAATCATCAGCTGTAATTTCGAAGTGGTCATTCCACCACACGGCAGTTGATGCGGGTAGCTGAAGCGGTGATCCAATCTTTCAACTTCAAGAACTACAGCGTTATGCTAATTCTTGACATCTTGGTTTCCTTCGATACCATGTGGCACCTGGGGCTCCTGCTCAAGCTCTACGATCAGGGTATCTTGGGGCCATACGTGTAGCTTCTAAAATCCTACCTCACTGGCCAGATCTTCAGCATCAAGATTGACAAGGCTTACTCCTGTTGTTGTTGTTTTAGGGCGCGTCGTATGGCTTACTCCTCCACCAGGAACATCTAGGCAGGAGTTCCCCAGGGCTCCGTGCTTGGGCCAGTGCTATACTCCCTGTACACCGCTGATGTACCGACCAGCAATGGTATTCTGACTGCAACCTACACTAACGACATTGCGTATTTGGCCACCAGTCACAGTAGAACACTAGCCACCCGGTGACTATAGGAAGTTCTCAGTGACGTAGAATGGTATTCTGACTGCAACCTACACTAACGACATTGCGTATTTGGCCACCAGTCACAGTAGAACACTAGCCACCCGGTGACTATAGGAAGTTCTCAGTGGCGTAGCTAGGTCAACATGGGCCCCTGTGCAAAAAATTTATTTTGGGTCCTCAGGCCAGATGGGAGACCTTTTTTTGCTTTGCGTTGCTGGTAGGGGCTGGGGGCCCCCCTGAGCTGTGAGGGCCCTTAGTGAGGGGCGTCCTGTGTCTCAGAGGCCCCCTTAAAAGACAGTAGAGCTAAAAAAAGTCGCCAGTTTGGTGTGAAGGCTCATGGGCCCTCTGAACTGGCTTGGGGGCCCCAAGAGGAATGCTTGGGGCCCCCTGAGCGTAGGGGCCCCGGTGCACTGCACCGCCTAGCCCCATAGTAGCTACGCCCCTGGAAGGTCTGCAGGTAACCGATGCCTGGGATAGGAGGTGGCATATAGATATAAATCCCACCAAGATCTAAGCCATTATATTAAACAAGCGATTTGGGGCCCATCAACCAACTCATACAGACCCATTACTTCGCCTGTATGGTAGAGAAATCCCATGCTCCATCACAGCACACTAGCTGGGGATGACTCTAGATAAGAGACTGAACTGATGTAGCCACATCAACAAAGTCCGGCTCCACAGCCTCTACTCAATACTAAATATGGACAGCAAACTAGCCCCTTCCACAAGAGTCAAGATATACACCTCGCACGTACTCCCTCTTATGGAATATGCATGTCCTGTGTGGGCATACGCTAGTGACAAGAGAACCAGAAAGCTTCAGATCATTCAAAATTAAAGAGAGCCCTCCATCTCCCGTGCCAATTCCCCACAGAAGCACTCCATGAGTACGCCGGTATACCTAAATTGAAGGACAGATTCCGTCAGCTGGCGAAAATATTTTACAAAAATGTTAGGCAATGCAACAACCCGGCGGGCAACTCAATTGGTCTATATGACAATAGACATAGAAGACTGTTCAGTCTCTTAGCAAACTGATACCCAACAACAAGAAACACACAGTAAAGGATTGTAACATCTTCATTACGTTTGAGGCAATGTCTTCGGACAAACACTCTTCCCTCCAACTGCCTGTAACCTAAGGTAGTGATGGTGCCATGTGTGTGAGAGCAGAATAAAGAATTAGTATATATATGATATTTACAAACTGTAGTTAATTTAGAATTATTTACACATTAGTAGTAACTTAATTTTTCACCATCATTTCATACTATCAACAAACAGTTAATTATCAAATTATCTTAGTTGATGGTTAAGGTAGGGCATTGGAATTTTAAGGTAGGGCATTGCCCCACAATCCCCCCCCCCCCTTAGCTACGGCCCTGAGTGAAAGTCGGTTCAACAACACGCTCTTTTGCAAGTGCCGGTAAAACGGCACAACATCAGCCTGTGAGTGAGTTCCAACGTGACAGAATGATTGGTGACCGGGAAACGGGTTTGTCGTATCGGGTTTATGCGACTCGTGCAATGTATGGAACCAGTGGATAGAACATCGCAGTACACTGCGACGAGCGGGTGAACCACACAATGCCGCGTGTGAGTGGCATAAAACCCACAGAAAATTTGGTCATAGGTACGTCAGTTGTAGTGACAACAATATGCTAGTAATTCACGACGGATTTGAGGTTAACGAACGCCGCGATAAAGCTAACATACTTAAAACAGAACTAAACAGTTCATTCACTGATTAAAATAGGGATAGCATACTCATTTTCCCAAATCGTGTGGAGTTAGAGATGGATTCGTTATGAATAAATACTGCTGATATTATAAAGAAATTAGAACTCCTGTAGTGCAGAAAAGCACCGGCCCCCAGTGATAGTATTTTCAGAGTACGCGGCGAAAACGGACCATTTCTGTCTGATACAAGGATACTGTAAATGCTTAGAATCTCCATACTGGAAAACCGCGCAGGTAACTCCGATTTTCAAGAAAGGAGGTCGAGGATACAAACCCATATCTGTAGCATTCGTTTGTAGTAGAGTTATGGAGCATACTATATGTTCAAGCATTATGAATTTTCTAGACGAAACCAATTTGCTTACACCGAAGCAACACGGATTTTGGAAGAAAATATCACGTGGAACTTGGATGGTCCTATTTACACATGACGTAATGAAAGTTATTGATGCATGTTTACGAGGCGTTGCATATATATATATATATATATATATTTGAGGGGTGGGGCATTTTCAGAAAGCCTTCAACTCTGTGCCACACAACTGCCTTTTAGCGAAGATTAGAGCGTACGGTATATCGGATCGACTTTGTGAATTAGATAAAGAATATTCTAACTGGTCGGTCATAGTATGTCGTCGTTGATGGAGAAGCCTCTTCTTAACTAGATGTTACAACGGACATCCCTCAAGGTGGTGTAGTAACACCACTTTTTTTCTTAATTTTTATAAACGACCTCACAGAGAAATGGAACAGCAATTTGAGATTGTTCGCTGATAATGCGGTCATCTATAGGGAAGAAAGAAAGTCGGCCGATTGTTTAGAAATTCAGCGCGTTTTGGATGTTATTTCGGCAGGATGTGACGGATGGTAACTTACACTAAATTGTAAAAAGTGCAAGGCACTGTGCATAACTAACAAAAGAATCCGTCAGTTCAAAGATAAAACATTTCAGTTATTCATATGATCGATCCCATGAAGTAGTTTGCCGTAACAGTACAAAGCACTTGCACATTAATTCTATCGTCGGTAAAGCTACGATTCATATGTAGAATTTTGAAAAATTGTAATGCGCCAACTAAGGAGGTAGCAAACAAAATTTTTGTGTGTCCACATTTGGACTGATGTTGTGCCGTTAGGGATCCATTTCGCAGGGGTACAGAGAAAGTGCAGAGAAGAGCACTCGGACCGTGACTGCTTGTCACAATCCTTATGAAATACGTCACAGAATTCATTAGCAGACTGGGCTGGTATTCTCTAATAGTAGGACGGCGTTGGTTTCGTTTGAACCTATTGGTAAACATGCGTAAAACCATTTTCATTTACGAGTGCGATGAAATACTTCGTTCAGCAAAATATTTGGGTCACAATGACAATGATAAGATTAGAAAAATAAGGTGCAGCACTGATGCTTATATGAATTCTTTCTTTCCTCGTGCCATTAGGGATTGAAGAGCACAGAGTAGAGATTAGTTTTGGTGCAAAGCACCCTCTGCCAACTACAATTTTGTGAATTGCAGGGTATATGGGTAGATTTATACTGTAACCCAATGTGATCACTACCGTGATGAACGCAGTTGGACACATTGCGTTGTTAAGCGGCATAGCGTACAAATGCAAAGTGTGATGCTTTGGGGCGCCATTCGCTATAACATGCGATTTAGTTTCCTACGCATTGAAGGCAAACCGAACAGCAACCGTTACATGAGGGAGGTCTTAAAGCCCGTGGCCCTATTCCTCCTGCAGACAACTCCACATGCCATATTTCAGCAGGGTAATGCGTGACCACATGCGGCAAGAAAAGTGCAAACCTCTTCCAAAAACGAGGGGGGCTCAAAAGAATCTCTCACAGAAACCAGGAAATCATGCTGTCAGAACGGTTTGCAGAATTCTGAAAAGAAGGATACGTAGAATCGTTGTGCCACAAGACTCTAGTAGGCGATATCGACTATGAAAACAAATTCGTGACTGAATTACTAATATGGGAACTACTCATTTAAGAACGCTGATCTGAAAATTTACAGCGATCGCTTACTGCATGCATTACATGTTTCAAAAGCAAGAAACATTAACATCTGTCTTTCTAGATCTGTTGTACTTTAAGTTTTATTGGACCATCGTTAATCTTAATTTATGGTGGTAGAGGAAGAGAATATAATAGTCGTTTGAGATGACCACAGTGGTGGAAATATCAAATGATGATTGGGTAAACTAAGCTGAAGGGTGGAATGTCGTGGTGGAGAGAATATCAGTTGTGGAAAAACCAATCGCAGTTAAGGCGGAATGCTGAAGCAAATACTTTCTAAAGTACTTATCAACCCATAAGGAAACCAGATATGAGGCAAAACAACATCGATTAACATGAGTAAACGTTTAGAAATCATTATGCATTATTGTGAGTACTGTTCGATCTTATTTCTGATATTTACAATAGACATGAATGATGTTATACAATCACCAAAAGAAACATTACATTATCGTACACCGTAAAAAACAAATGAAAAAGAAGGAAGCGTGAGAATTATCAGGATATGATTTCTAAATGTGTATCAGATAGAAGGTCTCTTGTGCCAAGAAGTGGGACAAGTCCGTAACTAAAACAGGAAAAAAGTAAAAAAAGTGCTTTTTCATTCCTTTATTCTGTTACTAGTTTGCAGCCCTTATTCAATCAATAGAGCACTTAGTATGTAGTTTAAACTTTGAATCCCTACCCCTAAATATATCGTCCGTATCATACAGTACAATCGAAGAATATGAAACATCTAGAATGCCATTAAGGCATAAACACATGGACAAGAATTTTGAAGATTCGTTTGTTGCGATAGTTCCTTCAAAAGGCCATTTCTTCTCCTGGCTCTAAGTTCCTTGACCTTGAAGTGGAGACCTAAGTAAAATACATAAGTCTAAGTGTGATAGATTTTTACAGAATTTATTGTTCACCACTTTGTTGTCAAGTTTTATAGTTTACGCATCAGTGGAAGTAATCTAATTAAAAACAAATTTATTTATTGACAACGCCGTGAAAAGCTTCAACATACAACAAATTTTATGTTTTGTTTACATTTTAACAGCTGTTATGAAATTTACAAATGCTGCTAATATTCTTTCCTGAATAACAACGCAGCACAAATATTGTTTATTATTCGATGCACATCCTTCCAGTAACAGAGATTAGAATGACCTTCGCTTGTATCCAAGCCCAAAGATGTTATACTACAGCATTCCGAAAGAGGATTTCTTGCAGTGCAATCAGGCGTTTGGGTGACGACAGGAGGATAAATGTCGGAATCAGGGAGGATGACAGAGCACGTACACTTGTTTTCGATCCTATTCTGCTGCACTGTGAAGCGGTGGATTGCCGGCCTCGGTAGCGTAGGGGCTAGAGTGCTAGCTCCACGTGCCGAAGGCCGCCGGTTCGGGCTTGGATGTTTAAGTGTTCTGTGTCTGTGTGAATGTCCTGTCCGTCCTGTGGTGTCCATACTTAGAAGATAAAATACATAAACACTGGATGATGACTGATTCACTGGACGCTATAATAATCACATTGAGCTGGCTGTATGCTCTCAGTTGCCGAATGCCATTTAAAAAAAAAAAAAAAAAAAAAAAAAAAAAAAAAAAAAAAAAAAAAAAAAAACACACCGGTGGATTATTGTGAAGAATATGTACAACACAGTGCCGTGCTTCCCTATTGATAAAATGACGCCTTATCTGCTGCGTTGATAAATGACCTTTTTTTTATTTTGCCCAAAACCGAATGAGCCTTATTCATAATTCCTTGAATGTATAATATCTACATCGTAATTTGTTGAGTGAAAGCATTATATTGTTCAAATATTGAGATTACAAGGTTGAAATTCCCCTCAGAGAAATTCATTTGACGAACAACGTAGTCAATATGTCTACCAAATATCATGATTTGTTGAGTCGCCATTGAAATTCGTTTCAACTTGACTAAAAAGTAAAACTTTTTAAATAGATCTTATTTTTTGTCACTTTTATTACATTACAGCGGTCTCCGAAGAAGATCCAGACGCCTGAGTATACTTTTTAGCTTCAATCCAAATGTACAAATATAGCTTCACATAATGCTGCAGGCTGTTACCTACAGCTGACTGTTAGATGATGATTACGTTTCAAAATGAGGCACCCAAACTACACATTTTTTTAAAAAAAAAAACCTGGAAACTGGAAGTGGGTAGGCATCGCTACACACAGAACGTGGGTAGGAGTGTGCATCAGAAGGTTCTCCAAATCAGAACTGTCAACCAATGCAAAGAACTTATCTATTCCAAGCCTCGAGAAAACGGACAATGTCGAAAAGTTCACCTGAAAAATACACAATGTTAATTCACTTAGTAGTTAATACCAATAAAAGAATAGGCTTGGTCATCGTGTAACACCGACGTCACCCACCCAGCCTTGTATGCTGGATTAACAACGGCCTCAGATATTATTACAAAATCGAGGTTGAGAGCGTTATTTAATAACAATTATATTTAGTCAAGCATTTGCGGAGAAATAATTTGCAAAACACTGAAAGAAAAGTATTTATTACAATTAATTAACATTTTAGTTATTAATTGCTTTTTATTAATTTGTCTCCGTTCAATGAAGATGTTTTGGTTAAATTTTTTTCCATATACAAAGATAAAGCTTTAATTTTCCAACAGTAATGTTAGCGGAAGTTTTGATTTCAGTTTAGCCTGGGTCAGAATGACAAACCAGGATAACAACTGAAACCTTTTGCTACAACGTAAGGCATCAGGAGTTGTATTGTGCGTTATTTTATAAGAAATCTGTTTAGTTAAACAACTGCGAACAAATGACTTGCCAAAACACTCCATACAGCCCCCCCCCTTTTCCAATTTTTAAGGGTTTAAAGGCTAGTTATAAATATTGACCGAAAAAGGACTTTTGTAACTGTAACATTTACATATTTACAAGGAATTTAAATAGAGTTTAGTTCTTAAGTATTCAAGTATGACTAAGTGTAGACAGAAGAAGTCAGTGTTCCGTCATGATCCCACGTGACCCCTGGCTGTGTGCTGATTGGCGGTCACGGAGAGACAGGCGGCGCGGCGGAGAGAACTCTGTTTCGCCGGAAGCGCCGTCTCCAGCCGGCGCTTTCTCTGGACGCTCAGTCGAGGAGGAAAAACCTTCCGGCTCACTAGAGCGTTCGCGCTGCGTGTAATCGAGTTGTTCGCCGCCTTTGTCTCGCATTGCGCAAGCTGCGGACAGTCGGTACGTCTGCGTTTCATACACTCCATTCTCAGCCTGAGACCAGAAGACACGCGAGCCAGAATCAATAGCACACAATGCATTTGTCGTTCCACATATTCTCTGCTGCAGTAAAATGCGTGGTAAACTATCTACAGAGGCGATGGAGAAGGAAGTTTCTTACTGGAAAATGTATTGTTAGCAAAATAATAAATATTAACAAACGAAATTTCAATTGGAAAACTCTCAGATACCAGGAAATACTGTCTAAAAAATTAACGACGTTACTTCAGGAGGTATGAAACATTTTCTTTTACTATTTTCTATCTTTCTTGTTAGTGGGCTATTAAAATGATTAGCGAAATAAGTGTTACATCTGCCGATTTCACACACCAAGTTTTTAGCGTGACGGTGAAGCAATCAAATAGGCAAAAATTTGAAAGTAAGAACTAACGTACAGAAAGATGTGGACAGAACACGCGTGGGATATAATGTGACCTTTATTCTCAGTCTTTTCCATAGTTCGAGGAAATATTTTTTTAAGACAAGTCTTTTGGAGAAACAATGAACTTCGCGAAATACTTTTCGAGAATATCAGAGCAATTAGTTGTTCGCGTAGTGGTCTGCCTATCTCACTGGATAGACCAATTCAGCTACAAAATAGGCAGCCTCTTTTCAAATGCAGTCGAAGACTTTTCCTCGAAGCCGTACGCATGGAACGTATCCGCACGGACACTCGACATGCTCTATGGTCAGTACCGAAGACAAGGCGGTCACTGGCTACGCAACGTCCACTGTGATACGAGGGCTTCAGAGTGAATAACAGTACTACCACGGCGTGTGTAGCAGGGGCTGTGAACCCTTCTCCTTATTCAATAAGACCTGATGCCAAGAAATATTCCACTAAGACTTCAAGTACTGTACTTAAAGCAAGTTACAACACAATGGGGAAAACTTGCTAACTCTATCAGCTAGAAGATACCTGATGAAGACAGCAGAGCTAGCTGTCGAAACGTCGTGGACACCCGAGAAGATTATATTACATCAGTACGCCTGGAAGTCTCCACTCACATAAATATTTTTTTTGTTTTCTTGCATTTTTGTAGACCACTTATATTTAATTTGAAATATTACTGGCAACACCAAGCAACAACCAAGTTTCATGTAAGCGATCAGGCACGTATTGGCATCAGGAATGGAATGATCTGATGTTCCTTCATACCGGATTATTCAAACTTTTAATGCCGTAATATATCTATAAAATATCTGTAAAACAAACCTAATACTGCTTAAAGGGCATACATGAAAGTTTGCTTTATGTAGAACATTCGCCTGAATTCCGGAAACCCTGCAAAACCCAAATCTGGGTGACGGGACGTGGATTAGAACTTTCGTCCTCCCGAGGCTCGAGCGTTACCGGTGACCATCCGTGCTCGATGGAAGTGTTTAACCTTAAATTAGAAATCCTTGCAATTACGTTGATTGCGCCATTACTGTAGCAGGCAACATATCCGACAGGCTGAGACGGGCGACTCTGTTTGTAGTGGATGAGAGATGCGTTATGGATGTTTCTTTCTAGCGCGCGCTGCCGGGTTGCCGCTGTCGAGATGGCAGGCGCCGCCGCTCTGCTTGCTTGTTCGATAATTCGCGCCGCCGGTCCAAAGCTCGGAACAAATTGAGCACTGAATAATTCAGGAGGCGGCCGCAGTGGCGCGCGCTCTGCGTGCGGGCCTGCCCGGCGGCCACGGGGTCTGTGTCGCGCAGCGCCGCAGTGTCAAGTTCGCAGCCGCCTAGACGCGTCGCGTCAGCTCCTTGCCAACAGTTACAGAGAATATCAGAATTACATTATTTTGTGTTTATTATGGCACTCATATATTTTTTTCTAAATCAACTTTCTTATGTCTGAAAGCAGATGAAATCAGAATGATAAATGAATGTTTTTAATTTTTTCAGACACGATGTAAATATTATAGACGACTAATCGTTTATTGCATATTCATCGGCACTTACACATTACTTATTTCATTTAGAAGAATGTAATGTAGGACTGTGTAAAACAAAGCTATTCTAAACTGTATCTCTTTCATATTATGTACGATAGTTATAAGCAGTCGAAAAAACTACAGCATTTTTAGACGTCTGTCAAATGTGGAAATTATTATTAACTGCGGTGCAATTTCCTTACACACCTGCTTTTACAATGCACATATTTTCGAATTAAATTCTATCACTGATTGAAATATATTTATTACTACAGGAGAATTTACTTTCTTTATATTAATACAAAATAAAATGTTAATAGGTGAATAGTTTATAATGTTACTGGGAATTTTTTATGTATTGTAGTGCTATTAAACATTTAGAATTACAGGTTGACTCTATCGCCAACTGAATATTAACCCCCACTAGAGCTTTTATCTTTCCCATTTTTAATTAAGTGCAATTTTAAACGAGAAAGCAGACGATACATTTAACTTCACTTTTATTGCAGAAACACATTTAGAATAAACAGTACCTAGCGTGGTGGCTAGGCAGTAACGTCCTAGCCTCTCATTCTGGAGGGCTAGGTTCGAATCCCCGTTTGTCCATCCAGATTTCGGTTTTCCATGGTTTCCCGAAATCACTCCAGGTGAATATCGGATTTTAAAAGGCTATGGCCGAATTCCTTCCAGTTCCTTTCCCCAATCCTTTCCCGCCTCTAATGACCCTAATGGCGACGAGGCGTAAAGTCACCAAAAAATAATCAACATTAGAAATATTAGGTATATTCTTTCTAGTATTATTCCGAGCGTCTCTGCTGGCGATGGAAGTGAAACGTTTTTTAAGCAAAATAGAAAATTCTCGACTCAGATGAAGGGCGCCACTACTCGCTTCAGAAGCCAAACGAGGGCCCAAACAATCAGCAATCACTGGAAACAATTAACATTTACTTAACCTGGTAATAAATGAAGATAATCCTAAATGGCATTCTAAAGTATTTTAAAGTTATTGAAACGGTATTGAATAAAACAAACAATTACAATAAATAAAATATACGCTTATATATGATAGTTGGCACAAAATAATATATTAATGTCGTTTAGCTTAAATGTCAGATATCGCAATTCATATAATACCCTTACAAGGCCTATCACTACCATTCGATTAAGTTGCTTATATTAAGCAAACCAAAATATTATACATTAACGAAATACTTTCTTGTAATTACAATGAGTGAACCATTTCCTTAAAGGGATGGTAATGAATGGGACATCACAATTTGTTAAAACTGATGTATAATAAATGTTTATATCAAATTAGTACATTCAATGTAATATACACCTACTAGGTCAAAAATGTAATTAACTGTAATGTAGAAACTGCAGTCTATGTCTAGAACACTTCATGGCATTTCAAAGTAACATCTTTCGCGATGTCTCGCCGCCACTGCAAACAGGCATAGCAACAAACAATAAATCACACTGTCGTTATTAAGCGAGGCTGTATCGGATATTTCCACAAAGAAGAAAATAGTTTCTTGTTCCAAATAAGCATCAAAATTTGGTTCCTTGGAATATAGTGTTATTGTGACTAAGCAAGGAATAATCGCAGGCAGCGAGAGATTGGGATTCTATCTCTATTGTTTACTGGCTTGGTGACAGCGTAGTGACATCACGACACTACTTGTTCTGTCATACATCAACTGGCGCATTTCCGTCAATTATCATCCACTCGCAGCTTAAACAATTACAGCATAGGTGTCTAACTCAATTTTGCAGAGGACCGTATATTAAATTTAGAATGTGTAGGCGGACCAGATTCAAATAAAGAAATGTACTGAATTATTATAACATTTTATTTATTTAATTGTATAGTATATAATATCTTCTTTCTGTGTCACATTGCGATCGCGGGCCGTATTGATAGGGCCCGGGGGTCAGATGCGGCCCGCGGGCCGTATCTTTGACATCACTGAATTACAGGAATATTACTGATAAAGATAAACTAAAAGTGAGAGGTCCAGTCATTACCTGTAACTCGTTTCTCTTGAATTAGTGGAACCCACTCAACAACGGAACATTCTGCTAATGGGATCTCTTCGCTACCGAAGGAACCGACACCAAATTTTTCAGTTTAGAAATTTGAGAACTACTGGATATATTCATTTGTCAAATGTTCACAACAGACCCTGCCAGCTGATTGACTTCTAGTACGTGACTATATAAAACTGAAAGGAGTTTAACAGTAATAGAAATATTGCAAAATGTAATGTTTCTTTACAACTGCTTCTACAAATCGTCGAAGTTAGAACCATTGGGTAATACCAACACAAGATCACTTCGGTCGTTACTGAGGGAGGGTCACGCTGAGCAAAATAAGGAGTGGACTGAGCGGATAGCTTCTAGAATACCAAAGGAAACTGACGACAAAATAATCACACGATTACAACAACAACACAGTGTTACGTTTACAATCACATGGCAACACTGGACATCAACTGTAAACAATTGAAATCCTAATGTGCTTCCCAATTCAAGACCGAGTTGGGGTTGTGGTATACAGGCCACAGGCAGAGACAAAGTAAAAATTACAAAAATAGAAAATTTTGTTTTCTATTTTTTTTTTATTTCTTATTATTTTTTTTTACTGCTTTACGTCTCTCAACAGCGAGGTTTTTAGAGACGGGAAAGGATGGGGGCAAGGAATGAGAAGGAATTCGGCCATGGCCTTTTTAAGGAAGCATCCCGGCATTTGCCTGGAGTGATTTGGGAAACCGTGGAAAACCCAAATCTGGATGCCCGGACGGGGATTCGAACAGCCCCATCCTCCCGAATGCGAGGCCAGAACGCTATCCGTTACACCACAACGCTCGGTTTTGTTGTCTACAGTATTTTGTACAAAATGAACACAGTAATGTACAGTACAAAAACGGCACAGTACAAGCAGCTATCCATTGGTCTTTACCGATGAATACAGTCTCTTGCGAATGGTTTGGAAATGAGAACCTTATGTCGTTAAAACACCGGTGGATTTTCTGATTTTATAATTTTTGCTGTGTATTTCCCATGCAATGGGTGCTTCATTTTTGAAATGGCATGATAGTCCCATGAACTCACATCAGACACATAGAGTGTACTGTACATTCTAGTAATATCCACACACACCGACGTAGCAGTCCAGAACAGGCACTGCCTGCACTCCATTTGTCGGTAGTATTCCACAGAGATTTTGCAATTTATATATTTGATTTCCAGGGTTCATAGCTGCCCGAAACGTATAACATGACTTACTGATAGCGAAATTATAACTGTAACAAATATTTTAATGCGTTTCTTTCTCTTCAATTCCCAGGAAGGTAGAGATGATTGGCAATTTATCTTCGACAAATTTTACAAGTTTGGGTTTACCACTTACTGTGCCATCGATTTTAGATCACTCACAGATTGCTGTAATATTTCAAGCCCTGATTACAGATACGGTATTTCTTTCCGCTGATTTTGAGACACATTAGGCTGAGGGAATAGCGTGGTGAATGTATCTCTCCGTTTTATCGCAGGGTTTCAAATCAGAAGGAAACAATCGTGACTTCGGACAAAACTGTCAGGGCTCTTCAGGTTCAGTGAGTAGGTAAATAAGCGTAAGTGGAAGGAAACTGTCACACACTTCAGTGAAAAATTATACGACTTCATACCAGTCTTCCAACTATTCCAACTGCGCTACTAGGTTTGTGTTTTTAGTACCAACTATTTGCTTTAATACTGAACGAATTTATAAAAACGCGAAGAAATGATCTAGAGATGATACAATGAGAATGAGCTATGTTAAACATGTAATGACGACAAAAAATATTAATTCATCGCGATAATTGATTACTACGTACATGAAGCGCTCCATTGCGTTGTTCATAACAAACGGCCAGGTCATCAACAAACAGACTTAATTTTGGGCTCCATCCCGTCTAAACATTTTTTTTTTTTTTTTTACTTATGGCTTTACGCCTCGTCGACGTCGAGGTCATTAGAGGCGGGATAGGACTGGGGACAAGGAACGAGTAGGAATTCGGCCGTGGTCTTTACGAAGGAAGCATCTCAGCAGTCGTCTAGAGTGACTTGTAGAAACCATGGAAACCCAATTGATGTCCCGAATACGAGGCCAGAGCGTTACCGCTCACCCACCACGCCCGGTTTCCTCTAGATATGTACTATGTTCGCTGGTATATATAAAAAAAAAAAAAATCAAGGGTGAATGTTTCAGGAAAGAAACGCGTTCATTTATTTTGTTTCTAATATACGGCTGTATAGAATTTTCGATACCACGGAAACATTTTGGCAGCCAGTTAATTTGTAATTTCATACAATTTGTTAACTAACTTTCTCTCAACGGTTACGATCCTCTTTGTTTCTTGTAAGCTAGTGTTTGTTCATCGTAACGCTCTGGGGACTTCAATCTAGCTCCTCGTCAACATTGCCTAGGCCCTAGATTCTGTCCAGAGAACTCCGATATCGAACGACTGAAAGAGAATAGTGGCTGACCTGAATCTTTAACCTCTTTTGACTGCTCATTAAGCCTCAAGGACTTTTGAGACATCACTGAGGAAGTTAGTCTTATTTAAGGCCCGTTTGTTATTCTTTAGATGGTGGAGTAATGTGGTTCAGCTGTCTCGAGTAGCTTGGTATCAAGACTCTACCAACTGTTTCCTCCGCAATTTCTCAGGAGATGTATGTTGGACACAACGTATTGGTATAACGTTATTCATACTATCTTCACCATTTAAATTATTTCTCTAATAGTACTCTTGACGTGATCGAATACATGAAATGATTACTGTGGTAATATCTAATTTTCAAGAAAATATGATGTTTACCAGTTTTATTCCTCATTGTTTTCCGATGATTGTGGATAGAAGGTACTGGCAGTCGTAGTTGCTGTTCTCGATTGAAGACCATTGAAGAGATTTGGTAGATGCTGGTCGACACTTGCAGAATCTATTTCAGATCCAGTAACCTCATGCGTTGCCAGATGACTCGCTGTTGTTGATTAAATGCAGTTCTTATCTTTCAGACGATCACCTTTTCGGTTTGTTAATTTGTGTTTTCGTTCTTACGACTATGGGAGAGGATAATATTTTTGCCACACTGAATTTGAGTTGATACATCTCTAAAACAGCTGTGTTAATAGGAGGATTTTATACACAAGGGGCCAGTTACTGCTACTAATGATTCCGCAGAGATAGATATCCTTACACTTCGATTCACAGAAACAGAGAGAACCCAGGAGACATCAGGTCTGGGAACAGCGGCCACAGCAGAGAACGCCGTCTGTCGCTACCTACACAGCTCTCATGTAGATTATTAACTTAGAGTGAACTCTTAATGGCAGCACAAGTTTTATCAATTTTTACTCTCCTATATTTCTTGTGAATGTAAATACTGAAATATGGGACAACACCTTCTCTGTTAAACACATATGTAAGGTGTAGGCAGTTCAACGTCGTTCACAACACATCAACACAAGACGGAAAAAAATATCCCGTGAAAGTTCTGTCTTTTCAACCAACTGATGTTTGCCATTTGTCTTTAGTTTCCTTATCTTTTACTGAAACAATTCTGGAAACAAAATAAAATCCCTACCTGAAATAACGAGAGAAACTTCTTCCTGTTCCAAAAATCAAAAGAAAATATTTAATCCATGCTGCACGTAAGAGTTATGAAATAGTCTCTACATAAAATCTGTAAATTGGTCTAAAGTGTAATGCAGTTGGCGGGTGAATTAGTAACGTTCAACACTGGTATTTGGGAGCACCTGGCATTGATTCTTTGTTCGGGCAATCAGATTTTGGCTTTTCACACTTTCACAAATAACTCGGGATGAATATCGGGAAGTCTCTTCACAAAGGCCTTTCTCGATTTCCTCTGCTCATTATCAACAGTTCATTACTGTACGTGATCATCGAAGAGCTTTAAAGCCCTGATTAATGTTTTTTATCATAATAAGAGAATTATTGTCAGCGACTGATGTTTATTGATATGAACGGCTTAAAGTACATAAGTTTCTTTTTAGTTTTTTAAATAGTTTCACAGGCATCTGCTGAGCTTATTCCAAAGGGTGCACACGAAAACAGTAAAAACTTTTATCTACTGCCAGTGTTTTCAATTCGTTTGAATCAGGTGGCAGAAGGTGCATTCAAAAAAGAGATATAAAGTCTGATGGAGTATGTAAAAAAGTCATTTAATTACTTGTTTGAAGAAAAGTTTTCAATTATTATTTAGGTAAAATTAGAAAAATTCGTTAATACCAAGGTTCCCAAGTGAAATCACCGGTCTGCTATTGGTAGTGTAGTAGAATTACCAATGTGAAGTTACTCAAGTTCGTAAGAGTAGCACTGTTCACAAGTCAATTTATTTCTCACCACACACACGAGTACATCGATTGGCCCCCACCAAATTAAATACGAGAAACTTCGTAATACAAATTACTGCATATTCTGAAATGGAAAATTAATATAAACTACGCATGTGTGGAGACAGTTTGCTAATAAAAGCTGGTGGCCTCTCATTTCAACACAGTTCTCATTAATTCTTCTTAAACCACTGATCTCACAGACGATCACAGACGCCTCCGCTCTTACTCTCCCGCTAACATCACTAGCATTATTCCGTTAGTCACAACCAATTAAACTAATTTTCACTCGGCGCTGCAGACGGCCAATAATACATGCGTCTAGCGCACTCACTAAAACCATCTGCCCCTCTCCAACACTTGACCGACATCATAATCTCAAATACATGCTTTGAATTATTCCGCGCAGGCTTAATAATTATTTCCATTTGCGTAACAATCATTGTGATTTAATGCTACAGCATTTTAACAGAATTTACAAACGCGTAAGAAAGGTGACTGCTATGTTGTGAGTGTACAGTTTTGTTAAAATGTTTTCTGTGTCGGAGCAACAGTAATTATATTTCTCTCTCGCAACCTACAGAGACTTTAACTGCCTGGCCTGCATAAAAAAAATTGGTTTTAGTGAGTTCAATATGTTTTCATATTAAGTGAACAATTACTGGTAATCGCATTTCACCATATTTCTAGTACCACTAAAAAATCTAACATTGAATGGATTAATAGCTCGCCACGTGATGTAAATAAATTTTAGAGTTGCACTTGGAAACGAAAGTTCGTATTCACTATGTGTGTAACATGACCTAAAACATTATAATAAGAGCAGTCGCTCTAACTAAAAGGCGAGAAGTGTGAAATCTACAGCGTGACTTCTCATATTAAATAGCATCGACTGCACTATGTAAAAATGAATGTATGAAAATACGAACGGAGTTACAACGCTTTGACCTTGCGTTCTGGAGGGCATGGATTCGGATCCCCGTGCAGATTTGGGTTTTCCTTGGTTTACCCAGATCACTCCAGCCGAATGCCGCGATAGTGCCATGGCTTAATACCTCCCCGTTCCTTGCTCCCAGTCCTTTACCGCCTTAATGAGACAACGCTGATAAGGCATAAAAAACAGTGTTGCAAACTTTTTTTCGGTCATTTAATGGATCAATGTCGTTAGCAACAGAATATTGATGCATTCTTAAAATTACTTTGTCTTTAACTTTATATACATACTTCCTGACCGGTTCATTGAACTGTAGTCATACTATTAAAATCTCATGGTTTTCATATGCTTTCACCCAAATCAGGCACTTCTTCATAGGATCCAGCATAAGAGAAAGCAACACACCTGTGTTTTTAAGCAGACTTTAATCAGCTGTTCAAGAAAGGTTTTGTAACCTGTGCCTCGAATAGACAGGGTGAATACTTTGTGTTCCTGTTCTTTATAATCTACTTAATGTACTCTCCGCATGTGTTTCTTTACAATTCCCTCGATCCAGCTACAAACAAATATACTATTCGGTATGTCTTCAACACATTGCTACAAATTTTACGCAGTAAAGGCGTCAGCTCATACAAGATTCACGACATTCTTATTTGACAATCGTTGGTAACGCCTGACTACAGAGAAAAGGACCTAGGTTGTGGTACATACCTGCCGAATAAGGATGAAGCAACTAATGTATTGTTAACACACTGCAACCATATTATGCTACTGATAATAGCTACAGACATAGATAAACAATTACCACCAAAGCAACTGAATTTTTGTTCGTTTATTTGTTTATCGAACCCTTTTCACTTGTTTTACAGAAGCATGTCCAGCGGGTTCTCCTGTTAAATGTTTATGCATCTTACAATGTTATAAGTGAACAAATAAACAAACAAAAATGCAATTACTCCCGCAGTATTTATTTGTCAGCATTATCAGAAATTGAGGAGAATGATCCAGAACTTCCAACTACAAACATTGTTACCTGTGGCCACTCCATCAATGAAATGCTCGAACTATGATGAGCAACAGTCACTTGTCTTTGGCTTGTGGTTCAGCTTACAGATTTAGTTGGTTTGCAAAC
Organism: Vandiemenella viatica; assembly: GCA_031002005.1. NCBI lineage: Eukaryota > Metazoa > Arthropoda > Insecta > Orthoptera > Morabidae > Vandiemenella > Vandiemenella viatica. The sequence continues at coordinate 163,666,728 of CM061920.1, forward strand.
GTATTTTTGGATCCGTGACAGTTCAAAATGCTGCTCTAATTGCTTTCAAGTTAGCAAATTATATGAGCACGATCGAGTAAAGGAAACAAACCCCAGATATTCGTAAGCAGAAACACGTGCCGAAGTAATTTCAGCAGCTCCAGCGACCTCTTAGGGCCCATCCATTAATTACGTGAGGTGTTTTTCCGGATTTCCGGACACCCCCTTTTTTTTCTAGTGAGACTTCGTGAGATCTGTTCCGACCCTCCCCCCCTCTAGTGATCGACGAAATACCCCCCTAAAATCGACTTTCGCGTCATTTGTAGACTTTTATTATTTAGCTCTACAATCCAACAAGAATTTCAAAACCTCACGTGAGATTTCCATTGTCCCCCCCCCTCCCCCTTGTTGAGATTTCGTGAGATTTCCCCGGACCCCCTCCCCCTCCTATTTTACCTCAGGTAATTAATGGACACCTCCTTAAGCGTGAGGAACGGAGTAAAAAAAAATCGAAAGCTTTACGCTATCGCTGCAAAATAGAATTTATTATTTTTAATGCTTTACAGTGGATAAATCTTTATAGGAAATACTACGTAGAAATCAAAGCGTTAAACAGTCACCTTGTTTCAGATTGTATTTGTTGGTATCATTCATCTAATTTCTTATTGACAGTCATGAAAATAAATGCGGATGGGTTAGGATATTAAATACTGGTTATGCATGGTGTAACAGGTACGTTCACAATGAAACACTGGTGATCGATTTAAAGTGCTACTACCCGTTATGGTTGGTAACTGTTTGAATGCCAGATCACTGAATGACACTGAGGTACTGCATACACCCTCCTGACCAATACTAGTCACAGGCTGCGAAACTGCAGGCAGCTAATCCGGGGTGCATTAATTACAGGCTTATCCAGCGCCCGTATCAGCAGAGGAAATTACTCGAATCCCCAGCTTTACGTTTGATATACTGCCTGGCGACGACTACACGCACAAAATATTTCACACAAATCAAAGAAAAACTCACTGATATGCGTATTTCCTTCGGAGTAAAACAAAAGTTATAAATTAAAAGCATTAAAACAAACATATCTTTCACTGGAGAAGGTGTATAATTTTTCGAATATTATTCTGATTACGTAAAAACTTATTTCACTAACATTTAAATGGCCCCAAAATGAAACAATGAGTGTAAAAAGAGTGAGACGACACAAATTCATGTCACATTTTCATTGAATAAAACGTTTTTTTCAGTATTATTATATAAGAAGTTTCCAGATAAATTTAAATAAATAATTAATCCTTAACATTCAGACTTATGAAGAACAAGTAAAAAGGTTAATTTATAAGAAAGAAATTATATAATGAAACAGTAACAGCAAGTACAAGCAAGGTCGAGTGATTTCAGCGTGGAGTTAGTATCAGGATCTGGCTTCGTATTCGGGAGGACGCGGTTTCTAAACTCCGTCCCGCCATCCAGATTGGGGTATTCCGTGGTTTCTCCAAATCACTCCAGGTGAATGTCAAAAAGGCTCCTTGTAAAAAGCCATGGGCGATTTCCTTTGCGTTCTTTCCTCAAGTCTTTTCCCGCCTTTAATGACCGGGACGTCGATGAGGCATAAAGCCAGAAAAAAAAAGAATCCGAATAAAACAGCGTTTTTAATGGATCAATGACAAAAAAATGAAGTCTTCTTCTATATGAACTTAAGCATACTATTTATTTGGAAATGAGATTGAAGAGCTATTTTTGTTAAATAAAAAAAAAAAATCGTTTGTATATTTCATAGTTGCTTTCACTAAATCAATATTCTTTCTATATTTTATATGCATAATTAATATACTTACTGAAGACTTTTCATGAAATTTAGTTTAAGAATTATGTGCTCGTCCACTATTCTGGGTATCTTGTTATCTTTAATTCCAGTATTGGCTGTGACGTCTACTCCGGCAGTGTTGATGGTTATTAATACAGATTAAGTGACGAAGAATTGTTGGTTATGGAATACGAGTCACGCGGAGCCAGTCAAGAATTGTCGGCCTCTTTTAACGTTCCAGACCGAGTGTGGATCAGATATAGTTATAGGCTGTGAACTCGTGGCTCCTGCCTACAATGACCCTTAGGTACTGTGTTTCAGAGGGTCACTGTTTACTACGATCTTCGGTTCTTTATTGCTGCTTCTTTTAACTGATTTAATTAAATCTTGATACAGGCTTTATTTTGCCGCCACTTAAGTGCATTAAGTGAAACCACCAAAATTTTTCTTATGTTATTTTATGCACTTACAGTTTATTCGCGAACTTCCAAAGCATGTATGCAACAATCAGAATGACGTTTCGCTGGGTGGTTTCAATCAGTAAGTTTGCTGGTTTAATCTAAAACTGAAACATTATTCGCTTTCCATCACAGCCACGAAGTGACCATATTTTTTTTTTTTTAGGAATCTAGCGGAGTTCCCGGCGTTGCCCGGTATAGTTGGCGCAGATTTACCCGTACGCTATTTTTATTCCCTCAATGAGAAACACTTGATTCAATTGCGAAGTGAATGGATATACTTTTTGCTCGAAAGGCCAGATACTCCGCAGATTCGGCTTTTTATACAAACATCAAAAGTGAATCCAGAATAATACTATCGTAAATAAATAATGTTATTGTGAACAAAAGACTAATGATGATGGCCAGAGAAATCGTAGCTGTAGGTCTACTACGTGGTTGAAGAAAATCTCTGTTGTTTTTACAACTGTCTATGGCATTTAACAATTGAATATCCCGATTTAAAGGAAGTACAAGTTTTGTTTAGCGTGTCAAATATTTATTATTGTAATCTTATTGCTTTCATTAAAGGCTATGGTCAGAGACATTGTAGTTGTGTGTTTAGTGCGAAGTATACAACATCTAATCCTTCCATCTTTGGGATTTGTCATCATACATTAAGAATTTAATTTAACGCTCCTGCGTTATTTAACGTTGAAACATAAGAAATGCCAAACAACTTAATTGAGATTCTAAGCTTTAAATCGGTGAAAACCCCATCGAAATCTGCTCAGTAGTTTCCAAGTTTTTATAAGAGAAATTTATCCGGTTTTCGTTTAATAGATATAGATTCAGTTCCCCACATTCAAATGCTTCAGGGAACTTGTGACAAACCTTCACCTGTCAATTCTTTTCGAATACGGTCAGCAAAAACCTTTAGCTATAGTAAAGTACTAAATTTCTTTTCTGTAAAACCAGACTACGGATTCCGTGCATCTGCTGTATTATGGTTCGTCTGTCTCTTGGAATGAACTCATCGGCATATTGTAACGTCCTCGGTGCTGATTCATATTGACAAACTGCCAGTGTTGGTGTCATATGTTAGCTCTAGTTTCTCTCGAACCTTCTGTACCCAGCGACGAATGTCGACCAATATACATAAGATTCTAAAAGAGACTTCATATTTCGGCACGTCAACAGCTCTCTTCCACCATAAATTCCACATTTTCGCTGCCATGAATCTAATCATTCAATGCGAAAAATGAAAGCATGTATTTAATTTAAAGTCAGCCTCTATAAGTATATTCATAATCACAATAAATATTTTAAAAATTCATAAAAAGTTGTACCTGGCACTTATACGATAGGTTTCCATAACTTTCATAATACTAATATATTGATGTCCTATTCAAGTTTTCATACGAACACGCATTATTACATTGGAATTGCCCTATACAAAAGTTGGTGTAATACTGTAATAATATCTAACAACATTCGTTGAGAAGTACAAAAAAATTTTTTTTCTGTAACGTGCTAACTGCCTGGACTACACACATTGGGAACGGACTACCAAATTAGACACTCTACGGTTTTAAGCCCATGTTATTGGGGACCTAATTGCAACTTCAGTTCAACAGATCCTCTTGTACTAATTTCTACAATATTAGAATTAGGGTTTTAACTGAATGTAAGAGGAATCTATAACGGAGGAGATGTCCGTTTCGAGAATAATTTAAAATGTAAGAAACGATGTCAAAATTGTCATAATCATAATTAACAATCTGAAGAACTGCACGGAAAACCGTTAAGCCCTTAAGGTCGTTGTAATCGGCGCAAAGCCAAAGCCTGCGGAAGAGAATTGCGAGCATCATTAACTCAGACGAAAATACAAATAAACTCCGGGGGATACGTGTCTGAAGGCGGTGAACAAGGGCTGCCGCTGTTATCGCCTGGAAGCAGGCAACCCGCCACATCAACTTTCCGCCTCACCTTTGCCTTCTTCAGTTTACAGTTGCCACATCTTCCTGCTCCGATCCCCGACTTCATCATAAATCCATTCGCTTAAATGGCTCCACATTCGTATGCCACTACAGTAATAAAGCATAGTTCATGGCGAACGTTATTAATTAACCGCAAATCAAATGGATCTGAAAATTGTTCCCGATGATAAAGTGTGTTTTAAAATTCGATTCAGGCAAGATGAATTTCACAGTTTACGTAATTAATCGTTTCCGATGAAATAAAAATTATTCTGCGGTGATCATTTAAGTGTGAAAAATAAAACTAGAAGTTATTCCACAAATGATTCGTGTGACAAAGGTGGCAAGTACAGTCAGTACCCTGTTTGCTATCTGTTTGTGTATACAGCAGTAGCAAAGAACTTTTATACGTTTTTAAGAAATACGAGGAATTTATAAAGTGTTCCAATATTTTCATGAATATTCACTATTCATGGCTCCCTGAGGAACCTTTCATTATTTTCAGCAAAATGTCTGTCTTGTGTTCTATTTTAAAGTAATGTATATCTATGAATACAAAAAATTTGTGTCAATAATTTGACCGATACGAAATTACATAAATAGTTACATGATGCAGAAATGGGTAGTTTGAAATCAAATATAAGATATTAGCCTTAAAAATTTGTTCGATGATGTTACCTTCTAACCTTCCACAATCAGTTAACTCAATACCAATCCTGTCACTGAGACTATATCAAACTACTGTTGATGATTTTTTTTTTTATTTCCTACTTGGTGGCTACTCAGATTTTACTTAATTCGGGTGGTGGCTAAATTAAGACTTTTGCAGCTTTTGGTTTGTAGAACTATGTTTTCTCTGGTTTACTGGGTAGATGCAGCTGCAAACTAAAAAATGCGTGTCTGTCATAAATCTTGGAGCCTCACAAAAAAAACCTGTTCAAAGTCATTCGGGTCCCACAAGTGACGTTTGTCCTTTGATGTTTTGATAGTTGGCACTCTGTAATAATACAAAATTTGTTTAGAAGTAAGGTATTTATGACAATCAAGTGCACTGCAGGTAGGCAGATTGAATCGATCAGTTCTTCTACAACATTTAAAATTTTAGCTTCCTGTCGTTTGGAACATTGCATTGTAACCAATCAGAACTCTCTCACGAAACTTAACTAGCGATTCGAAACTTTTTAAGAACTGAGTTCTCTGTAAGTTGGTGAATGCTGTTATACGAGAAGCGGGGAACTAGCTGAGTTCGATTGATTAATGACGTAATTGTTAAAATTTAATAGCGTAATACAAAAAGCACATAATATGTTAGCAAACGTAAATAATTTTTCGTAACTGGAATATAGTTGCAAAGTGTTTATTCATGAAAACAAGCTTACGTGGCTTCTCAGGATGTGATTCGACAGAACAAGGCGACAGCATCCTTCAAACTAAATGAGACAAAGTTAATTCGATTGAACTATCAGAGTTAGCCATCACAGTGACATATATACACTGACCAAACGCAGCAATACCTAGCGCATGTCAGGCACATACAGGCTACTGCAGTTGTGCTAAGTGGACGCATAATAACCACGATGATAACAGAGAAGCACTCAGCAGATCCGACAAGCCAGAAAGACGTCTGACCCAGGCCGCGACACCACGGTTTAAAACGTTCGTTCAGCTAGATGACAAGGTGATACGAATAGAAATTGTGCCTTACAAATACCATTACAGCACACGAGAAAGCGCTGCAGTGATTACATTAAATAGGACGACTAAAACTTGGAATGCAGTTGCACAAACAAATTGGAAAATCAATCAGTGATCCAAGCTTCCCAAATACCTGGAGAAAATATCGAATACTCGATAAGTATTGCTTGGACACTCTCTAGTGAATTGTTTAAAATATTAAGAAGGTATTCCTGCTGAATTGTTGCATCATCGTATGTTATTTATCTTCTGTGTTAATAACCTCTCAGAGTTCGATATCTAAACAAATTGGTCATCCGTATAGCAGTAGCAGCATAAAGCTTCTAGAAGAGAGAAAACTATAGTAACATCAAACCTGAAAAAAAAAATTGTCATGGGCGTGGTGATTATACAGGGTGTTACAAAAAGGTACGGCCAAACTTCACACAAACAAAGAAAATATGTTATGTGGACATGTGTCCGGAAACGCTTACTTTCCATGTTAGAGCTCATTTTATTACTTCTTTTCAAATCACATTAAACATGGAATTGAAACACACAGCAACAGAACGTACCAGCGTGACTTCAAACACTTTGTTACAGGAAATGTTCAAAATGTCCTCCGTTAGCGAGGATACATGCATCCACCCTCCGTCGCATGGAATCCCTGATGCGCTGATGCAGCCCTGGAGAATGGCGTATTGTATCACAGCCGTCCACAATACGAGCACGAAGAGTCTCTACATTTGGTACCGGGGTTGCGTAACGAAACTAAAATGAGCTCTAACATGGAAAGTAAGCGTTTCCGGACACATGTCCACATAACATATTTTCTTTGTTTGTGTGTGAGGAATGTTTCCTGAAAGTTTGGCCTACCTTTTTGTAACACCCTGTATATCAACTCGAGAGAACTAAGGAGAGCTTCATCCGATGATGTATGGTGCGACTGTGGAGATGCTGCAAAAGCTATAACGCATGTAGCATGTCCGCGGTATTTAGATTGCAGGGAAAACGTAACGATCTTATAATGACGATTACTGTTGCCTTAACCTGGCTCACATAGCTCGATACAGACTGCAGACTATTCAAACGATTACATGCACATAAACTGTTTGCCATTAATGTCAATTTTCACCTTTTTCATTTTTAAAAAATCTGTTATATTTTGTGTTTTGATGTACAAATTTTCAAAAAATCTGTTTATTCTGTATATGCTACGTGAACTGTAAAACTTTAAATAAATACATTGTTTCAACAGTACTAAATTTACATTATAGAAAGAGGGGGGAAAATTTTTGACAGCTGTAATTTTGTATTAGAGAAACGTGGTTGACTCCACAGTAGAATAAGAGGAGTACCGCAGCTACCGTTAAAACATTTCAGCTGACGGAGGAACGAACAATACGAATATAATTTCTGACAACTTTTCTGGCGATGACTTTTGAAGTCCCAGTGCATATGGAGCTGTCCGTCACTCACGCCTTACAGTATTTCGTATCGCAATTCAAATAAGATTTCATTGCGTAATACGATTATGTTGTCACGACATTTCACACATGGTAAGGCTGAAGTACAATTTTCCAAGATGTTTTGCATCAACATTGCTGTCAGTTTTGATTTTATCTATGTACTGAATCTGAGCAAACATCCTACCAGCGATGGAAATTGGATGATATTTGGCAGAGGTGCAGGCGGACACAATGCTTGATTCTAATCGGTGACACACGGCACCAACACGTTAACCTCCTACACGGGATGACCTCCAAGAAACTTAAAACAGAAACAAACTGCAGTCTACAAGGAACCTGGATACACAAGGAGAACCCTTAATCGTTTTCCAATTTAACAGGGAAGGAAATATTCTTTCTCAAGACTGGATTATTCGTGTATTCTTGTCTACAAGATGCCGTATATAACGTCTCAGGTCACAAGTGTCGTGACCGAACACGGAGGTTTGCCACTGTACCTATACCTGTCTGCCTATATCATTATAATTACATCATTATTCAGTTATAAAGGGACGCCAACATTATAAAATCTTATTTTGTTTGATTTCCCGGTCTCACAAATTGTCGATTGCGTTAAAACTACTTGCAAAGCTTTCGAATAATTTGTTGTAATATTTAAAACCATTCTGTTAGTGTTTCAGTCACTGTTTGTAAATATTTGATTGGTAATAAGCAATTAACAATGTTTTATTGTTTGACTTGGTCTGTATCTACCGTAGAATTTCAAGTAGTTTAGATGAAATTCTTTGTGGCGCTCTCCGTAGAGTTATCGATTGTTTCGTACGAAAATATTCTCTGTTCGCCTTGAGTGGCTTAGTAAATTACTCAGTGCGTCTGTGAGTTCATTATGCTTCTTCTTATGTTAAATTATTGTTTCACCGTGCTATGGAAAATCTTTATAGACTATGGTCCGATATAACAGCCAAGTTTCAACGATAAACGAGTCGTATATACTTCAGTGAATTGTTATCCATAGCAACTTTTCATTCCTGTTATGTTAAGGTATTTTCAGAGATCAAGAGGTAAAAGTATAAATTACCTGGGGGCCAAAGTAACCTGCAATAAATGGACTAACAAATCATCACAAAAAGGTAGAGCCCATCTTTGTTGTTATTCTGCTCCTCTTTGTTGTTAGGGTTTTAGGGCACGTCTACTCCTCTCATACCAACTAAGATCATACCGGTTTTCTTCTGCTTCGCACGGAGTGATTTATGAGCACCTTGTTATTCTTCATTTCCCTCTGATATCTTGCTGAAAGTTTAAAGTCACAACTAAATCGAACTACACGAAAAGACTCAGTGTTGTAGTACATACGAGAAATTTCCTGAAAAAAAATTGAAGCACCCAGAAGGAGACGAGGAAAGGAAAAGAAACGAAACCTCTCTTGTAGAGAGAGAGGGTATGTGATGTTATTTCAATGATAAAATAGAGTCAAAGAACTTGGCAGTGTGACGTAGCACCTCCTCTGGTCTGGATGCATGCACTAATTCAGTTGGAAAGTTTGTCATAGAGCCGTTTTATCCTCTGGCCCAAAACTGTTTTTTGCTGGTACTTGATATCTTGGATACTGGCACGAAATTGACGTTAGAGATGGTCCAACATGTTATGTTGGGGACAGATGTGGGAATCTTGCTCATCACGAGAGTGCATCAGCATCACGCAGACAGTTCATAGAGGCGCGTGCCGTGTGTGGATCAGTGTTGTCCTGTTGAAAAATAACACAGCGATGCGATACTGTAGAATGAGAGGTAACACACGAGGACTTGGGATGCCCGTGACGTACTATTGTATCTTCAATCACTGCCATCCTGTAGTCATACACACACCATAACACCAGCAGTAGCACCGATGTGCCTCTCCAAAAGATTGAAAGAATGAGACCTCTCGTCTACGATGGTAATCCGAGATGGTGCAGAACCGCTAAATACAATCCGACGCCATTCATTAGCAGTGCAAGCTTCCCGGTAGTGGCACGGCTCCAAATGCAGCCTGTGTTGTGTTGTGAACGGCAACCTACACATGGGGCGGTATACTCCTTGTCCAGGCGCTGCTAGTCTCAAACCAATGGTGCGGGATCACACAGCATGTCGCAGGGAGTCCATCACTTGTTCTGGGATTTCAGGTGCAGATGGGAATGGGTTAGAATGTGCTTGGTTCACAATACGGCCATCCTCTTTTGTGGCAGTCAGGTGTGATCTTGACGGTGAGTACCCATGCCTCACGTTCCCATGCACTCCAAAATCATGGCCCTCTCGCATCCGAAAACCCAAAAAATCTGAATATTGCAAGATTCGACCATCCGGCCAAATGGAGATCCACAATGAGGCCTCTTGCAAACTATGCCAGGAGCTGACAACGTTGTCCCGCATCCCCTTGTTCTTCACAATAATCACTTCGCTATTCACGCTTCTTATATGCCCTACCCGGGCTGGCAACAACGCCAAACGCGAATAACACTAATGACCTGTGGTGCCGGTCTACCTGTCAGCAGAGAAATGTAACTCTAATCATTTACACACCAGTCAATGGTGTGTATGTGTAGGAAGATACATCGACATCCGATCATGTGTCTGGGTGTTTGAATTTTTTGTCGGCAAGTTTAGTCAGAGTCTCTACGAGGGGAAACGGACAGACGGGTAAGTCAGACAGGAATAGACGGCAGCGACAACAGACACAAACGGGCTCCACACAGCCGGAAGACCGAGAGAATGGGTAAATGTGACTTACAAGGATTCGCATGTTCGATGCGTCGTATGACAACAAACAGATTACGTTGCTGTGAAGAGACGTAAGATGACGATCTGAAACTTTCACTTTTGTTAACTACTACCAACTGTACATGGAACTGTTTACCCTGACTAGACGACCAGTGCGAAAACGTCGCGAGTAAAATACGATGAATAGTGAGGTTGAATGCTTGTAATATGTATTAAGAAAAGTAGAACCACAGTTTTGTAGCAAATATTTATTTGTTTAGTGTAATAGGTACGCATCAAAATACACAAAAATACGTTGAAGAACTTTTTCTCTTTGGGGGTTGAATTCCAAAAAATTTCTTTCTTAATATATGATGTCACCAAAGCTGAGTCATTACTCTTCATAATCCTACTTCATTTATCGATTTCGGTTAGGTATCCAAGGAGATAGATGGCTTGACACACAAAAAAACGTATTTTAGAAATACTGATATTTCTGCCCTTTAAGGACTAAATTCAGAAAAATCCCTTTCTTAAAATATGATGTGATCACAGCAGATACCTTAATCTTTAGGATGATACCTCATTATCTATTTCGGTTAAATATTAATGGAGATAAATGTCTCTTGACACAAAATTGCGTACTAGAACAATCGATACTTTTCGTCCACAGCAAACACTCGTTATGCTGCGAATAGGTGTTGAGTTTTAATGCTAGTACAACGGTGGCAAAATTGTTCTATCAAAATAACAGACAATGAGGACCAGCTGTGAGCTTTACTACCACGCTGCCGCTTGAGGTGTTTAGGGCTCCGCTTGCCTGCGCCTTGTTTACGGCTTCCCGCTCTGCGCTCCTTTGAGCTCGCCCGCGTCTCCATACTCCATTACTCAAGGCGCTGCCGTGTCGTACATTCATTCACAGACGGATACCGCCCAGTACCATAAACACAGAATTTCAGTCACCGCAGGCGACTCACCTTCAGAAAAATCGCCTCGTTTCCGAATACAAAGTTCATACCAAACTAAAATAATTTGTGTAGTGTTGTATCATTTAATCGCAAATCCAAGAAAGAGACACTTCTAGAACGAAGACATTTAGTGCTGGTTAATTGTAACATCAATCAAATGCTGCTGTACTGTATCATATTTTGATCAAAAATATCTGGTCATCATAGCGGTTTCAAATCATCAAGCACTCTTTCCGTAATCCTGCCTCGTGTTAACACGGAGTAAATTTAACAGAAACAAAATTTATCTTTCGGCTATGAAATTTTGTACAATTCCATTGACTGAAGAATCAGGAAACAGAGAGATTGTGGTAGTGTTTTAATGATCGTAAGGGCAATTTTCAAATAATTGGTGGGAGAACAATCGTTCTGACGTTATTTGCTGCTGTCAAACCGCTATGAAACAGGAGAGATTCCAGTTGGTTTTAATAAAAATATCATCTTCACACTTTCGAAGAAAGTACAAGTTCATAATTTCAGAATTACCACACCATTAGTGCCAAATATAGGCCTACCCGTAGATGAGCCACAATTTAACTAGAGCCGAATAATATATTTTATTTATACTGTGAATAAAATTCTTATTAACGTTCAAAAACTAATACAGCTACAACAATTTCTTAGTATATATGTTGTGCAGATATATATTTGTTTCAAACATATGTAACATAATTTTCAAAGTATTTCTGTTCCTCGTATGTCCTATGCAGGACGTATGTACTTATAGGGGGAACTACTAGTATGTTCGTGTGCGTGTTTTTCATTGTCAACCATAAGATCTTACTAATTTCCTGAATGTCCATGTGATCAAATATTCTTCTTCTTAGTCCCTAAGATAATCCCCTGTGCGAAGTGAAAAGCAACGTATTACCCTACGTAACGTTCCGAAATTGACAAGGTAACGACCAAAAATAAAGAATAACAAAATCGATTATGCAAGTCGAGTACGACTAAACTATTTTAAATATATGTTTTCTGATAGTCTTAAGTAAAGTAATATCATATTATGAAGAAATAACAAAGTTGTCATAAAATTAGCTGTAGGAGAACCTTCTCCCTCTCCATTTTTCTCTCTGTGGTTTGAATGAGTAGGTTTCCGGCGCTAAGTCGATGGCGTTTATAAGAAACGTCGCAGTAACACAAGTAATTTGCCTCAAAGTAAAGAATTTTCTTAACTGTAAAGTCGGTAAAGAGACTTTTTTGTTTGAAAGACAAACCTGCACAAAGGTTTTTGGTAAAAAGGAAGTGATAATCTAGAAGCTACGTATCTCAATGTTCAGTTAGGACGGCGATCCTACTTTCTTCTTGTTGTCTCGCACTATCGTGTGTACTGAAGAGAAGAAAGGATTAACTAACTTCTAATGTGTAATGTCATTATAATGTCTGCTAATAATTCTTTGCTCCCTTCTTACGAAAAATCAATCTATGATGGATAAGACCCACTTTGTTAGGGGGAAAAATCGACATTTGTGTCATTACTCTTAAAAGTATAAAATTTCCAGCTTGCACAGAAATGTAGCTAACAAATTTACGGGTGTACCGCCGGATAGTGTTTTGGAAACACGATATTTCGACGACTAGCTCAGTCGTCTTCATCAGGTGTCGATACGTCTGCATAGGTCGGCTGACCGTCGGATACTGAGTAAACGAGTGCAGGCGTCTCGACACCTGATGAAGACGACGGTGCTAGTCGTCGAAATTTCGTGTTTCCAAAACACTATCCGGCGGTACACCCGTGAAGACTTCATTTCAAGCATACGCCGGGAAAGTCTCCGTTCTTATATATAACTAACAAAGATGAGCTTGTGTAATTAGAATACCGTATCAGTAGTATTTGACTAGCGTTACTTTCTGTTGCCATTGTGCAGTACATAGCCTGATTTGTTGTGTGTCACGTCCCAGATCGAGTGGAGTCGTTCCACCCGCCTGTGGCTGGGAGTATATCAGAGGTCGGAATGCGGGGCAGCCACCCTGCTCGCCAAATGGAAAACCGATAGCAGACAGGTAGCGCCAGCAGGGGCGACACGAGGGACGCACATAATGGACCGTCCACAACACACTCTGTGATTTAACATTTGCTGTATGTATGGTAGTGAATTCAAAGCACGTCCCAATCAATTCCATTTAACCATTGAAATTAAATTTATGCTTACTTAAATTTATACTTAAACATTTACTTTTGAAAACCATTTAAATCTTACTAAGATAGATCAGGTCTTTTTTAAAATGAAATGATAAATACTACTTTCACTAGTATACTTATAAATTGATTTCAGTTCGCTGTATTTCAATATTGAAAACACATATAAGTTTACATCATTTACTGATGTTATACATAAGAAAACGCACAACACACAGATCATGACCATGTAAGTTACCTAACAGAAATATAAGATTAAATGTAAGGCAACAAAATCCTCAATAATTGGAAACTGTAGTCTGAGATGTTTGGCAGCACGTCTAGCAAGCTTATAACGCAGTTGGCTCGTTGGATAAACGATATATTGAGTCAACGCCTTTATCAGGTCAGAGAAAATTGTGGAAATTTACCAGTTCGGTCGGCGTGTCGTTCATCACACACTGACTACACCTTGTGGTACCGCGTAATCACTTTTCTATTTCACTGAGAAATATCATTACTATCTGCCTTGAGCTATGCTCACACCAGTCAATTTCATCGATACGAATTCTAACAGATAGTCACACTTGTATAATTCTGTAGAACATGTGGATGCATGGTATAGAAAAAGTGATTTTTTTTTATTGCAAGATCAAGGACGGACTCGGTGTAGGCTCCTGCCCGACTGACGAGGAAGTATTGCCAAGACGGAGTGTCGGTAGCAGCGGCTCAGCTCTCTCGCTGGATATTCAGGCCACGCCTCTTCCCCTCTCGCCATACACATTAAATTAAACATAAATATTTATATTGTTTATCTATAACAATTTTAAATAGGCAGTCATTTGCGCATCTGATTCGTGCATGCTCCTTGCGCTTTCATTTGTGGGATTCGGTTAGTACGTCAACTTTTCTTATTTTGTAGCAACGATGATACTTCACTAATGACGTTAAACGCGTGACGTCTATGTTGGTATGTCACGTGTAGGTGTAGTTCACGAGCTGTTGGGCACACGGTTTGCTCTGTTCGTCGCTTATCCGATCATCACAGAGATACTGACAATCATCCGGTCTACCACTTCCACTAAACCGACCATTATCGCCTGTTACCCTTAGTGTACACTTTCTAAATCTGGACGGAACTGTCAATAATTCGACCAGTGTCACATATTTCTACATTTGTTGTGCCCGAATTTATGTGTATCACTGGAATGTTCAATGTTTATATCAACATGTAAATATATATATAATCACAACGTAACGATTGTATGATAACAGACTTCTTCTATTACTTATTTTATTGAAAAATAAAACTCCCATACTGCAAATAAATTTCTTTTATCTTTTATATCGACCACCCGGCAGACTAGTGATGTTGTGGTAAGTAAAGATATTTATTCTCTTCATCTTTATTAGTGAGGATATTTTCGACACAACCCGGAACAGGAATTCTAGCTCATTTCTCGCGCGTGTTGTATGACTTCCCAGACAATCCCAATCCTTTGTCTCTAACAATCATGTTACACTTTCGTATGAGCTGAAGCAAACTGTCACAAAATGCGAATTATTCTCTAAAAATTCTCGATAAAAATTCTTGATTAAACTCCTACCGGTGTGGATTTCATAACGCAATAGAGCACAACAATACTCACATGAAGCCTTAAAAAAGTTTTTTTATGCTATCTTATATTTTTAAACGAGCAATTCTTGTATATATATATATATATATATATATATATTGGATCTCGGAAACGGCTCTAACGATTTGGATCATATTTCATATTTAGATAAAACCCACTTCTCACGATTTTCAGCGCGGCAGCCAGATTTATTTTTACAGCAGCGTCATAAAAATTTTCGCGTGATGAGACGGTAGGTGGAGGCCAGTGTCGGTCTGTATGGTCGCCATTAGAGACTGCAATCCAGCAAAGCGGGATCCCTCAGTCCTGCTGGATGCCGTATCATTTCAGAGTCTGGCAGATCCCGCACAAACTTAGGCGGATCCGCAATTCGTAAAATGACGCGAAAACATGTGTAGGTAAGCGTAATGTTGCCACTGCATTGTCTCTTTCTGGTCCGATTTGGGCTTAATCGGTTGCACTGCCCGGCTTTCCCGTACATCTCCAGTTGTCATTTAACTCGCGTCAACAAATGTGCTGTTGTAATTCATACGTAAACAGATTCAATTTTACATATATACAAGAATTTCCGTTTGGTTTTATTGTATACATTACTATGTATGTATCCTGCGTAGCACCATTTATAATTAAGGATACAGTAGATCGAATATTAATAGTCATAAAATTCTAACGTTACAATGTGTAAATTCTAAAAAGTTAAATCAACCAATATATTAATGTTTTATAATTATTCGGTATTATAAAAGTATGATACGAAGAAATGTTATTTACGTCAGTATAATGTACGTGATTATGCGTATTAATAATCTATAAGATAATGTCTGCTCGCCATGTTGCAAGCCGCGTGGAACGGGAAGACCTCTCTCGGCCGCTACCTGTTTATACAGATACTTAAGAAATAAATTAGCAGACAAAACAACTAACACTATTTGTTTTTTAAGATCTTCCCGCCAAAAGCGGGAATGATTGATTGATTTACGAAATGATTCTTTTTTTAAAAGTCATAGATTATTTTGCAAACTGATGAGGTGAACGGAGCACCAGCCCGAAAATAAAGTACTTGAATTCCTCTGAATAATGCGATACCGTTCATACGCTGTAATCATAATCATTTCGACTGAAAGAATTAAATAAACCCGACTAGTAGTTCTTGCGTGAATCGAGTTCAACGGAAAATGGATATTAATTTGTGTACAGTTTTAAATTTTTCACCTTTCCGTCTTCACGTCAAGATGAGACGTATCCAGGAGCCCCATCAGACAGAGAGACAAACACTTACTTTTCCTGCAGCTTATTAATAATGCCCCAAACTCATTTTTCATAAACATTTTAAATGTAGTTACAGATTTATTTTATAGACAACTTTAACTATCAGAAATAGATTTAAAAACAAAAATCCAAAGTTAGTTTAAAGCGTTAGTGATGAATTTGTAATTCTAGGTTCAAAGAGAATACTTAAGACAGACAAACTATTTTTTAAATTAATGTCATTTTGCTACTTAAAAATACCTTAATATACTTAATATTAAAGTCGATTTAATAGTTCATTAAACAGGGGATCATTATTTAATTTGATAACACTTTAAGAATTTATTGATAACAGTGCAGGTTTGCAATCGTCAGCCAGCCACGTCCCTGACAGCGCGTAGCAGCGAATATATCAACCAGTGCGGATGCACGACGGTAAGCATAAACACTGAGTATTCTTGATGGTGTTGGTATACCGAAACTGTCTGTAAGCAGCCATTTTTTATGTGTGAAAATTAATGCAAAAATAATTACTAAACCGAGTAATAGAAAAAGAACAGTGACACTCTCTCGCTCTCTTTTCTTAACCTGCTGTTTAGTTAATTTCTTGGCTTTTGGCTTGAGTTCACTCTCTTAAAGCTAATAATCCGGATTAATGACGTATTACGAAGAAAATAAATATGGAAACTGTGCGGCTCATGCTGCCGTTGTAACTTTCGATTAGTAGTTTTAAGAGTTTTATTAGTTTTTATTGTATCACTGCCAAAAGTATATGATCGATTATGTGGATACACACCACATTCAGCGGATATACTTCGAATAATTTGTAAAACTACGGCAATATCGAATGGCGTTTTAGACCCAACGACATTGAGTTATTCTGTAGTTTTAATCAGCACAGTGTTACGTTTAAAATTGGCTCCACAGTTTTACAAGATGGACACATTATTTTTAAGAGCAACACTTGATCGTGCTTCCACATAGTTCCCCTACAGGCGGTGTACTTGGTCTCATGCTTACCTTATCCTCGGCTATGCTCATAATAAAGCATTCTTGTCCGTATTAACTAACAAATTATCGTTAAGAGAAGTAACGCCGGTGTTACGGAAAAGCTAAAAGAACCCAAGTTGTAGTTAGGGTGTCATGCACCGAAGGCTTAGAACAGACGAAATAGTTTAAGTTCTAATTTTTAAAAAGTACGGTGTTTTGAAAAATTTTCAGCAACATTATTAATTCAATGGCAGGAATATTAAGAACTGGTTTTATGAGCCCATTGGTGACAGTAATAACGGGACACAACATTTCACCTCCAATATTCTACTTACTTATTTTAAATTTATGCGATATTATTTTTTGCAAGTTTTCTAACAACTATAGTTTTCTACGTGTATCAAAGACTATGACTGCTTTGCTATCTTCGTCGCAGCACATTACATTTGTTAGTGTCTCAAAAACCCGTCACGAAGACTAGGAAATGGACGTTGGATACGTGTACGTCGAGTGTTGAAAGGAATGTCACAACAAGGTCATTTCGTTTCCGTTTAAAACTTCGCCTACAGTGTACCACGTCACATGCACTGACCACCTGTCGGGAGGTTGAAACTCGAATTTAAATTCCGTAACGGCAATGTACGTACTGGAACCGGTGACCCGAGGCCTGGAACAAAATGACAGGCGTAAAATAGCAATTAATATCTTCCATTGTGTTATCTATTCATTAACTAAAACCACACAAGTTTGGAGTCATTCGTTTCTAAAAAATTTCATAATTTTGTTCACTTGGAAATGAAGTTGTTAGCGACGGTCAATGTTATTGACTTCACATAATTTATTTATCTGGTCAATCTCAGAAACGATATTACTTAGGAACTTTAAATTTGTCGTCAATATCGACTGTGGCCTGAATAAAAAAAAAGAAAAAAGAAAACGCTTACGGTACATCTAATATCGTTCTTAAGTATCGAGCAAAACAATTTTTGAGGTTACTTCTGCATACATTATTACTATTTTATTGAACGAACTCTTAATTCAGGGTAGTATGCATACTAAAATCCACGGTAATAATTTGATAAAAGGTAACAAAACTCTGATTTATCTTGGCTTTTGTAGAATCATCCCCAGAAACGGACTTGATTTCCCCTGAAAAAACGTGTAACTGGTTTTAGTAAAGGAATATATAGGTCAATTATCAGTTTCGATGCTAGCCGTTTTATGTTTACGTATTTTATTAATTATGTAACTCACTTCCACAAATGAAATATTGTGACTGCCAAAAGGTATCGCGAAAATAGTTGTGCACTTCTCGGCTGCCGTGTGGAGCTGAAAGTTTTTAATTTTCCTGCTCTCTGAAAGGCTGACCTTTAGCATTTAATTGCCGACACCAGCAGCGCTGCTCTCCAGCTAGAGCCCTCTACTCACCGCTTCCAATAGCGGTCTCGCCTGTAGACGCACTACAGCTTAAACACCTTCTAAAGCACGCTGTATGCTATCAAACAGAGATGGGGAACGATACGTCTAGAAAACATACTCAGTCGTTTCATACAGTCATTAATTAAGGTAAATAAATTTGTGTAATTTGTAACTTCTACTTCTCAGTTAAATTAATTGACATCAGTTTCGTGAGTATGCTGCCATTAAAATCGAAACATCTTTCAAAATTAATCTGTATTCATAGAATTCTGGCATGCTTTTCTATTGTCGAAATCCTTTAGTCGCATCTAAAATCCAAAAAATAGAACTGATAGTCAGGATTTAAACAATATTTACCTACGTATTCCAATTTTTTTGCTTGATATTTAAGTTAAAACGCATTCCGCGCGAGAAAAATCTTAGATTAGAAACAGTATATAAGGACGTTTCTGAATGTAATAAATTCGTCCGTTCTTACGAACAGCAGACAGGGTTTCAATTTGCAACGCACCAAGCGCCTTTCTCGCGCTCTTTTTTTATTTTTTATTTTTATTATTTAAAAAAAAAAACGCTGATCTATTATACCACTCAATTTTCGAATAGACATGAATAACCATGCAATCAAACATATTTGAGTGGTGCAAATATAACTACCGATGTTATTTAATAACTATCAAGGAAACCTTTGAAACATACGGCTGGAATGGTTAATGACATATTTCCGTTATTGTTCTGCTGCAAACATACATCATTCCTCAATCCTTTTAAATTTCAGAAGAGAAGATGTGGGAGAGCACTGACTAAAAAAATCGTAAATATTTTGTTCCTCTCGATGTGGTAGCCTAATTTGTACTCTTATGGATATTATATTTATTCACTGACTAATGATTAAATAATAGATTCACTTAACATATTATCAAGTCCATCCCGTATACTTAGCTCTGGAATATATCACCGCGTACACCACTCTTGATCTCATTAATATGGCTCTTACTATTACTACTATTGTTACTACGCGATTCACTAAAAGTGGATGGAGGAGGATGTGTTGCGCATATGTCAATGTGTAATTGTTTACGCAACGGATAGGATATGCGGGATATGGCATGAGGCGCCCATGGGCTGTTTTGAGGAACCAGTCCCGCACTCGTCTCGAGTGATATAGGAAAACCTGAAAAAAAACCAGATCAGGTTGGCCGGCGCAGTTTCCCTACACCTATTCCTGTCGAATTCTAAGTTTTCTCACTCGATAAAT
Source organism: Vandiemenella viatica (assembly GCA_031002005.1). Classification (NCBI taxonomy): domain Eukaryota; kingdom Metazoa; phylum Arthropoda; class Insecta; order Orthoptera; family Morabidae; genus Vandiemenella; species Vandiemenella viatica. Next base: position 163,686,492 of record CM061920.1, read on the forward strand.
AACTCCTATTCCATTCCATAATCGCTTGTGGAAGAAACGAGTATAATATCTCATTTTCTCGGTCATTCCTAGAGATTAATGTTGCTGGTTAGCTGTCATACTGAAATAGATCTGTTTTTAATTAGCTTCTGCCGAGAGCCTTCGGTGTTCCAAATCTTCCTACCCCAAACTCCTTCAATATCGCACATACGCTTTTCCTTTAGTTATATATGCCTTGTGAATCAATAACGATATGATCAACTCGTTAATGCCTCAAAACTCAAAACTATACCGTAACCTTCAGATGTCTTACTAGGCCCTGCGTAATTCTTTTTTTTTTTTTTTTTTTTTTTTCCCTATAGTCTGTTTTCTTCTTTTGGCTTGTGTTATTTGACACCTGCATGATTCTGATTTCTTTGGATCAAATGTATTTACAGAAGAACGCAATATTTACCTGTGTCACTGCACTATAAGCTGAACTACTGCCATCTGTGCTTAAACTTACTGCCGTAATAGCATTCGCCTCCTCCACATCAACTTTAGCGTAATATGTACGAATGGCGAGCAAAGTTATTAGCTAATCAACTAGGAGTTTAAATTGTCTTCTGCAAAAATAGATAAATAGCACGACCAACAGACAGAAGAACGGCATTTCGCTGCTGTACTATGCTGCCGCCTCAGCACACCGGAGTGGAGGAAGGGTGAGAGGATGCTCCGGAAGTTTACGTTCCATGATAATGGTCTGCTTGAGGGAGATTGATCCCCAGGCAGTGAGCTGCGCCCACAGATCAATACGTCTCTAACTCGTTTCAATAGACACTGCTAAATAACAAATTTCGAAACAATAAAGTCTTTCTCATTCAAGTTATCCTGTTGAATGTATCCATTATTAACCATCAAATCTTATTTCTTTTGTGAACCAAATATTGCTATTTATGTTGCCTCTATGTGCCCAATGTAATTTCAAGTTTCCGCTTGAATTTGTGAGATATTTTTTAAATTTTTTTTTTTTTTTTTTAAATGTGTAGGACTATACCGCCTACATGAAGAGTGTTAAAACAAATGAAAAATATTGCTTTTGTTTGAGATCTACAATATGCCCGTAGAGCTTCGTGGCTGGTAAACGACTACATAGCAGTGTAGTAGCTCAGTGGTTCAGGCGCTTGCTTTCAGAAGTTCGCGGACTGGTACGAGTTCAAATCCCGGCAGTGCAAAAAAAAAAAAAAAAAAAAAAAAAAAAAAAAAAAAAAAGTGTTGCGTTTGATCATTGAGCTACGCTAGGACGTGCCGTTGTAGGTTAAAGTGTAGGCTCCAGAGAAAAAGGTGTCCTACATCTAACACAGTGGCTTCGGGAGGATCCAACCAACCTTCGTGTTTTGGAGTAAATTTTTTAAACGATTGTAATGATTGTCAGCAAACATTGCATCCAGTAGGACTATACGCCAAACCGGAAACTTGTAAAATTTTGAAAAGCATCCACGACACAAACCAGCTCTGAACGTGCATTGTATTACTAAAAATGTGAATGGACTGGTTACATAATGGCCACTAGCAGAATATGCAAGGAAATCCAATCGTTCACAGCCAGTTAACATGCTATTAACTGTCACCCACGAAGTAAAATATTATTTAGTGGCAAATATCATTTCCGTTTCCGAAAAAAAAGAAACAAGAAATATTTTTGTATGCATTATACTTTATAAGCTACAAATTATTTCTTCCGACACTGCTGTGTGAGGGTTATTATCATTACTTGTAATTAATTGCCCCGATGGAAAATTGTGTTCACATTCACTCTTGCAATTAAGGAATTTTTCCTTTAATTTTTTTTATTGTGTACGTTATCTTTCCCAGCACATCCGGCGCTAATTTATTCCGAGCCCTGACTCTGTTATCTACAAAATAAAATTTTCCCACTCCCTTATGCTTGATATCAGGTGATATTTTATGATCATGGTCAACTCTTCTTTTCCGCACACCACCCCTAATACTTCTACCAATACCAATGCAGCCTTGATCGCCAATGTAGGTCTTCAACTTCCCTGAAATCTTTTCATCACCTCCTGTATTCCAGTAACTGCCAACCCAGCTCGTTTATCATATCAGTGACTGCTTATGTTCCACGAACTAATCTAGCTGCGCTTTTTGCACCTCTCCTCCAACTCCTTTATCGTATTTAACAACAGTAATGTGAGTTACATGCTGTCCATCCACTCTCAAGCAACAACAGCTTCACCCAAATTTCTCACTTCCCTGATACGTTCCCTCGTCACCCTTTCCAGTAAATACAGGATTTTCACACCTACCCAGTGTCTTCTGCCCAACTTATGTATTATAAAAAGATATTCTAAGACACTCATACCTCATGGCTTCAACAAGTAATTCTTCCTTTTTATTGCGATCATACAGTAACGGTGTAACTAACAGGCTTACTCGTTTACGTATATATCTTCATTTTCTGTTGATCTAGCTCGTCACTAGTCCTCTTCCGTTGTAATCCCATTGTATAACACCGTATCATCCGTAAACCACCAGGCGCATGCTACAACTTCCAGATTCTGACACTGCTGGTTCACTCCGTCGTTCTTTCATACACACATTTCTCATTTCCGCGTTGTTTCCCGCATAAAACAATTCCCAGCAGAAAACCCCTAATAAAAAGAATGCATAGTCACAAATTTGTATTCCATTCTAAATTTATACCCTGACTTCATTAGCGAAAAGAAAGTGTGATTATAAAAAAATAAGCAGTTTACTGCGTTCACTTTATGGTATTATTTATGTATTATTTGTTTAACAACGTAAGTGGCGAGGTAATTTTTCTCAATTTACGAAGCGGAGCATTAAAGTTAACATTCGAGTTGCTCTAATTAAAGCGAAATGGACTTCACTTAGCAATTCTAACGACCTCACTCTTTGTCCCTCTTTCATCCAAAATTTAATTCAAAGGCGGAGCCTTCATATCCGCGTCTTGTACGAGCTTGCACCCTCCAGCGAATTAAACTGCTTACTTAAACGAAACCTAACGACAAACGTTTATACACAAATATGCTGCTGTTTAGTTGTTAAGTAAATGATAAAGGAATTAAATTCCGTCACCTTCAATTTGATTGAACTAACCTTAGGTTGATTCCTGTTCTGTGATCCATAGAGAATTATGGGGCACACAAATTTTTTTCTAACATTTAAGCGACAGTCGTTAATTGACGACCTAGTAGCCTACATGTGCTTGTAGTTTAGTTCGTATCATGCGCTTCATGCGTAGTTTAATACACATCCTTATTCATATTTCTTCGTACATTGATGTATTTTAGAAATATTTATCTTTGTTAAGCACCAGATGCTGTTTAGCAAAAATTCCTCAGTCCTGTGAAAAGAAAGTGATTTTTATGGAGTAAATTGAGTGAACCTTGAGAAAAATACAATTACAAGGCGTTATATAGCGCCAAGAAATAAATACTCGTATTTATAAAAGTTTCACTTCCGTTTTGTAATTTGTAAAAATGAAGCTGTTTTTATAAGGATTGTGTCGCTTTAAATATATTACAGTTGTAGAAAATTGTCTAGATCAGCCGATGTGACATTAAGTATTAGAGGTGGCTAGGTTTGCCTGATTTCCTATTTTATTACATAAGTTTGTCACATTAGAATCATCAGAAATTCATACTTGAGTGTTTTCTAGAATATTTCACATGCTTATTATTTCAAGCCCACCAACCATAAGTTTCGGTTGTATTCGAATAACACATCAAGCGATGTTAATTATCCAATTATGAGTGCCTTTCTGTTTCGTAAATTCATTAAACCTTCAATTAAGAAGAGAGTCGCGGTCTGTTGTTAGCATGGCGGTATCGAAAACATTTATTCCAAAAGTTTTAAAACGATATGGCTTACGATTATTGCTATAGTGTTTAATATCTCCTTAAATCTCTTGCGTTATTTCCGCTTATCCTCTGTTCCAAGCTGTGATGCCTGCAGTTCTACCTCTCAGGAATTTAACTGATTAGGTAGAGCACTATGACTTAATAGACACGTCCAAGAGGTTCACTAGAGTTTCCGAGAAGCTATCGTACAGTTCTTTTTCCAACAGCTTGCAGAAGAATACGCGTTGTGAGCGTTGATTGGAGTCGGCACAGAAGGCAAGTGTTGAGGACACGATGCGTCTGTTTTATTCTTTTTAGGCAACTGGAGGGTGCACCTAAACAATAGGGGACACGCGAAGGGAATTATTTATCAGTTCGCCGCTTGTATTCGGTGCGCACAGAGGTTTCGTCAAACGGCGCGAGAACAAACAACAAAAGTTTCCATAAATTGAGAAACTGGGAATACGTAGTTCTGTTCTTTCAGCGATATATAAAATGTACTTGGAGATTAGTTTCGTCTTATATACGTGCTTTTTTGCGATAAAAATGTAGGGCTTTATGTTACCGTAGCAAAACAATTTTCATCGAGTACATCGGTAAGGTGTGAGAGACATATACATTATCTTTTCTTTGACTGAATACTATAATGTCCTAACTGCTTTGAGACAATTTTGGACTGACTGATTCTATTCAAGTAACTGTATCTAATATTTTCAACACGCTGCGGTGGCCCGTTCGTGGTGTTCTCTGTGACAAGCCGCCGCTTCATGTTTAGTCTATGGTCACTGTACCAACTGAGCGGCCTGGTGGCGTCTGACTTGATGGATCCTCTCGCGGCTAGGATTTTGAAAGGCCATTAACCTTTCCTTCACCTCTGGTATAGCTTGCTGTGTAATGTGAAGTACGCCAGAACACTTTTGGGGTTCGGATTCCACGTTAAACTGTAGGTCCCCCGTATCCGGTTAGGTTAAGTCGGTTACAATAGGTGGGAAATACGGAGCCAATTAAAAAAAAAAAAAAACCTTTCATCAGGTCATCACTACTAAATGTGCCTACGGTACCAACTTTATCAAATTGTATATGAATGGCCTAAGTCTTATCCAAACTGGTTGGAAATGTTGCCGCATTTCATTTAAAGAAGCCGAATTTTCCTCTCACGACCGGAAGCCTCAGAAATGGAAACTGTGAGCAGTCGTAATTAATCCTACGTTGACGATTCGTATAACCTTAAGGAAAAATATAGGTTAATCATGGTACAGATCAGATTAATACGATTAATACCGAGGATTTCATGTACACGCCCTGGCTCTACCTACCGAGCGTGGTGGGTGAGCGGTAACGTTATGGCCTCTCATTCGCGAGGTCACAGGTTCGAATCCCCGTCCTGCCATCCAGATTTAGATTTTCCATGTTTTCCCGAAATCACTCCAGGCAAATTCCTGGATGGTACCTTCAAAATTCCATGGCGGAATTGCTTCCCGTTCCTTGCCTCCAGGCCTTTCCTATCTCTAATGATCACTATGTCAACAAGGCGTAAAGCCATAAGCAAAAAAAAAAAAAAAAAAAAAAAAAAAAAAAAAATTCTCTCATTATCATACTCCAGGAATCTTTATAAACCATTGACTCTGCATTTCAGATCGGAAGCTTTACGTTACGCAGCGATATACGGGTCGTAACGAAGACGGCACGACTCACAATGGCAGGGCATCTTTCGGCACAGTCTCACTCCCTGCAGTTAAAACACCGCCATTCTGCCTCAGGAAAGAAGTTTCGAACATTCACCTCCACATAATCGTGCACAGGGAGTCACTGCGCAGTATGATGTCGCTTGTATAGTAGCTCTTATCACTTGCAGTGACAGAAGGTTCTACGCTACAGAAGGGTGAGCGGCAACACAACTCTTTTCCCTATTGTTTCCGTCGGTTTTCTGTCCACTACAAACATTATAAAACTTAAGCCATAGCAGCAGTTAGGGGAGAATTATGGCATCCACGTACACAACGAACCATTCGTTCGCTAGTATCTGCTCGCAAAATTTCGAGAATCGACTTTTGCGCAGAGTCTTCCGCTATCGACATACAATACCTTGATGAATATTCTTTAACCCCAGCTGCGCTCAAGGGAACAGAGATTATAGCTTTAAACTGATACCCGTTACTTCGAAAGCAGTCCATCATTCTCACGTTTTATAAACAAATGGTTTCAGTTTACTTGTTCACCTGCTCCATACGGTTACCTGCAACCATAAACCACTGCGTAAGACCACGACATCTCCCCCGTGTCCCGGTATACTTTTGCTCGTATCTTATATATAAAAATCAATGTTTGTTTGTTTGTATGTTCGTCTTCTATGCGTTCCTGTACCATTTATCAGATTGCAATGAAACTTTGGAGAGTTTTCGAGTGTGCGCCTGCGAAGGTTCCTGTGAAAAAAAATACCAAAAAGTCACCCCCTATTCCCCATAACACCCCATAGTTTAGGCAAAACCACATTTTTTATCCGTTTTAGATAGGAATTTGTACACTTATACTTTAAAACAAACATAAAAATACTGCCTACATACGGTTTCCGAATATTAATCCCCTCGCCCCATATCCACCCCCATACTTTAGGCAATACCACATTTTTTATCCGATTTAAATAGGAATTTGTACACTTATACTTTAAAACAAACAGAAAAATACTGCCAACATATGGTTCCCGAATATTCATCCCCTCTCCCCCTTTCCAACCCCATTACGTTTTCACCCCATAATTTAGGCAAACCACATTTTTTATCCGATTTAGATAAGAATTTGTACACTTTTACTTTAAAACAAACAGAAAAATACTGCCTACCTATGGTTCCCGAATATTCATCCCCTCTCCCCCTCTCCAACCCCATTACGTTTTCACCCCATAATTTAGGCAAACCACATTTTTTATCCGATTTAGATAAGAATTTGTACACTTATACTTTAAAACAAACAGAAAAATACAGCCTACATATGGTTTCCGAATATTCATCCCCTCTCCCCCTTTCCACCCCCATTACGTTTTTACCTCATAATTTGGGGAAACCACATTTTTTATCCGTTTTAGATAAGAATTTTTACACTTATACTTTAAAACTAACAGAAAAATACTGCCTACGTATGGTTTCCGAATATTCATCCCCTTTCCAACCCCATTACGTTTTCACCCCATAATTTAGGCAAACCACATTTTTTATCGGATTTAGATAAGAATTTGTACACTTATACTTTAAAACAAACAGATAAATACTGCCTGCGTATGGTTTCCGAATATTCATCCCCTCTCCCCCTTTCCAACCCCATTACGTTTTCACCCCATAATTTAGGCAAACCACATTTTATATCCGATTTAGATAAAAATTTGTATACTTATACTTTGAAACAAACAGAAAAATACTGCCTACGTATGGTTTCCTAATATTAATCCCCTCTCCCCCTTTCCAACCCCATTACGTTTTCACCCTATAATTTAGGCAAACCACATTTTATATCCGATTTAGATAAAAATTTGTATACTTATACTTTGAAACAAACAGAAAAATACTGCCTACGTATGGTTTCCTAATATTAATCCCCTCTCCCCCTTTCCAACCCCATTACGTTTTTACCCTATAATTTAGGCAAAAATGTTTCCTGTCAAAAAACAAATATTTAAAAACCCACCCCTCTTCCCCATAATGTAACTCGACGAGACAAATCAAAAACAAATGATACATTTTCTTGATATCTAGCTTAGTTCTCGACGTATTGTATGTCAAAATTGTGGAGGTTAGGGTGAAATCCGGCCTGGACCTGAATAAAAATTCCCAATACCACTATATATTCGCGGCGGAAATTACCTATACATGTTTTACTTTCTCCTATTGAATGTTATTATGGTTGAAATACAGCCTGGGTCAGAAGAAACGTCGCCAAAAGTACATGGAGTAATATACTACCTATAACTGATTTTTAACATGCTAAAACTCGAAAACAAAGCGAGATATCAAAAATTATATTATTTATTTTCGATTTATTTAGTCGAGTTCTACAAGAATTCATAATCAAATTGTAATTTGCGATGTTTTGATGATGATGTGAAGTTAGGTTAAGAACTGATGATGATGACGTGGTTCGTGAAACGAAGAGTTCCTTCTTACTTCTAAGTTTCACACACAACATATAACACAAAACTCAGAGGAAGAGTTCTAGAGGATTTGTATTCACGACGTTCACTAAAATAAAAATAAAAAATCCAAACTCAGACATAGCTACCCAGTTATCTATAATATAAAAATGAATCCCAAAATGTGTTGGTAAGCGCATAACTCAACAACGCCTGGACCAATTTGGCCAATTTTTTTTAAAAATGTTCGTTGGAGTTCAAGGATGGTTTTTACGGCAAGAAAAATTCGAATAATTGCCGGAAAAACCATTAAAACAGCCCTTTTCTTTTTCCAACCCTTAAAACAGCCCTTTTCTTTTTCCCATATAAACGTTTCCTATACCATTTATCAGATTGCAATGAAACTTTGGAGAGTTTTCGAGTGTGCGTCTGCGAAGGTTCCTGTGAAAAAAAATTTCCAAAAAGTCAGCCCCTATTCCTCATAACACCCCATAATTTAGGCAAAACCACATTTTTTATTCGATTTAGATAGGAATTTGTACACTTATACTTTAAAACAAACAGAAAAATACTGCCAACATATGATTTCCGAATATTCATCCCCTCTCCCCCTTTCCACCACCATTACGTTTTTACCCCATAATTTAGGCAAACCACATTTTTATCCGATTTAGATAAGAATTTGTACACTTATACTTTAAAACAAACAGAAAAATACTGCCTACGTATGGTTTCCGAATATTCATCCCCTCTCCCCCTTTCCACCACCATTACGTTTTTACCCCATAATTTAGGCAAACCACATTTTTATCCGATTTAGATAAGAATTTGTACACGTATACTTTAAAAAAGAGAGAGAAATACTGTACACATTAATTTCACAAAAACCCAATCCCTCTCCTCTCTTTCCACCACCTTAATTACACCCTCTGTCTGTCTATCTGTTTGTCCTCTATGCGCTCCTAAACCGTTCTTCCGATTATGGTGAAACTTTGGTGAGTTGTCGAGTGCGCATCGGGGGTGGTTCCTAAGAAATTAAATTTCCAAAAAACCACCTCCTCTTTCCCATAACTTAACAAAACCTACGGATTTTATCCGATTTGTACGGAAATTTGCATACATATACTTTAAAATAAACAGAAAAACACTGTCTACATTTGGATTCCAATAACGCACCCCCTTTCCCCCTTCCCGCCCCTTAATTTTTACACAAACCCACACTTTTTATCAGATTTCGATGGAACTTTGCACGCATATCTTATATATATATATATATATAAAAATAGACGCGTTTTTTCCTATATTTCACTTTTCAGCCACCACTACCTAGCACAGATCACTGATGTTTGTGGGTGGAAGTAGCATGGAGATTCCTGTCGTGCACAACGTTGGCCGAATGCCGATAGCTGTGGGGATGTGGGAGATATAATAATTAAAGTTGGTCAGTGCGGGGCGTTTTCATATTTCGACCAAAAATTCGTATCTCCGTATACTTCTCTTTCCTGCCACAACTACATAACATAGACCTTTGGTGTTTGTGTGTGGTAGTAGAATCGTCTTTCCAGTCGTGCACTATGGTTGTTAGATGTCGGTAGCTATGGGGGTGTGGGAGATATGGGGGTTGAAAGTGGTCGACCTGTGCCAATTACATACTTCTGCCAAAGACAAAAGTGTCATGGTGTATCACTTTTCAGCGAAAACTATAGATCACAGATAACTGGCGTTTGTGTGTAGTAGTAGCACAGAGTCACCTTTCGATCACAACAGCGGCCAAATTTCAGAAACTGTGGTACTGTGGTAGATATGGTGGTTGTAAGTGGCCGACCAAGGATATTTTCGTTATTCGACTGTCTCCGCATATGTCACTTTTCTGCCACAACTACATAGCATAGAGCATTGGTGTTTGTGTTTGGTAGTAGAATCGTATCTCATGTAGTGCACTATGGTTGTTAGATGTCGGTAGCTATGGGGGTGTGGGAGAAATGGGGGTTGAAAGTGGTCGATCTGTGGCAATTTCATACTTCTGTCAAAGACAAAAGTGTCACGGTGTATCACTTTTCAGCGAAAACTATAGATCACAGATAACTGGCGTTTGTGTGTAGTAGTAGCACAGAGTCACCTTTCGATCACAACAGCGGCCGAATTTCAGAAACTGTGGTTGTGTGGGAGATATGGTGGTTGTAAGTGGCCGACCAAGGATATTTTCGTATTTCGACGAAAGGCATGTGTCTCCGCAGATTTCACTTTTCTGCCACGACTACATAGCATGGAGCATAGGTGTTTATGTGTGGTAGTAGAATCGTGTCTGTTGTCGTGCACTATGGTTGTTAGATGTGTGGAAGATATGGGGGATGAAAATGGTCGACCTGCGGCAATTTCATATTTCTGCCAAAGACGCATGTGTCACGGTGTATCACTTTTAAGTGAAAACTATCAATCGCAGATCACTGGCCTTTGTGTGTGGTAGTAACACAGAGTCTCCCATCGATCACAACGTTGGCTGAAATTCGGTAACTGTGGGGGTGTGTGAGATATGGTGTTTGAAATTGGTCGATCATGAATATTTTCGTATTTCATTCAAAGACTTGAGTGTATCCGTAAATTTTACTTTTCTGTCGGAACTACATAGCGCAGAAGACTGGTATTTGTGTGTGGTAATAGTATCGAGTCTCCCATCGTGCACTATGGTGGTTATATGTGTATAGCTGTCAATATGAATTCTTTACAATCACGAACGAAGTCGTGGGTACCAGCTATCATTCTCACGTTTTATAAACAAATGGTTTCAGTTTACTTGTTCACCTGCTCCATACGGTTACCTGCAACCATAAACCACTGCGTAAGACCACGACATCTCCCCCGTGTCCCGGTATACTTTTGCTCGTATATTGTAATACTAGCTGATACCCGCGACTTCGTACGCGTGGATTAAGAATTTCTTTGCCAGAATTGAATATAGAAAGTTGTTGGTAGCGAAGAATTGGTCGCAAGCAATACCGAGTCGGCATAATATGACAGGAAAGCCATCACTATAACATTCTACCATCGAACCTGTCTCATGAAGAGAATCAATTAGAATCAATTTCCAGCATATTAAAAAACAGAGAAATAAACGAAGGTGAGGGGATGTGGGGGATTTGGGGGGGGGGTGGAATGTTAACTAAGGATAGCCTTATTTCAGCTTGGTCTTTTCTTCCTTCTTCAGCATGAGCATCCAATTCTTGGGTTCTAATAACTTTAGCTGCTCGTGCTCTGCTAGAGCTACAACTCAGGCCAGTTTTCGCCCGCAAGGCATGTCAAGAAAGAAGGAAAAAAACTGGTACCAGAAACATTTAAGCAGACACAAAGTAATAGGACAGAGAAAACCGAAATCTATACTAAATAATACGTTTTTTCTCTAAACGAAATTTATTAACAAATTATACACCAACATAATGCGCGAGAAGCATAGCTTGAGCAAGGGACGTAACATTACAGACTAACACACACACCCGTCTCTCTGTCACCATTCGATAAGCTATCAAAATTTCGTGACTACAACTGTTAATCATACCGAAAAAAAAATGTCCCTTGCCCCCCCCCCCCCCCTACAGATTTTATTGTCAAATTCCATCAATATCGGTATAGGCATTTAATCGTAAAAACGTAACAAAAGGCAGAGACTTACTTTCGCATTTATAGTGTTATTACTCCAGATCACACACACACTGACTGAGAATCGTCCCTGAGGGATCAATATAACGTAAAAAAGAGTACACCTACAGCATTGCCAGACTACCTACGATTTGCCTCGCATTGCACCCCTAACTTTGTGATATCTACAGTTTAACATTCAATCCGAATAACCGACGGCCCAGGCGTGACTCTTACGATCAAAAACAATTTTAAAAAATCTTAGCTTCCACGTAGATTTGAACCGGAGCCCACTACCCAACCATTAGTAAGCAAGCGCTTAAACCACTGAGCTACCTTACCGCTACGCGGAAAAAACAGTACAGAGGCCTCCACATCCAACGCGTCTGTCTGTCGCCGTTCAGTAATCTTTCGAAATTATAAGACAACATGTATTATTTATACAGATAATTTTTCAACCAAATGTAGACAGTATTTTTCTCCTTGTTTCAAAGGATAAGTGTACAAAGTTTCATCGAGATCGGATGAAAACTGTGGATATGTATGAAGAACAAACCAACCAACAAACGAACAAACATACATACACATACATACATTCATCTTTATATATAATATATAGATTAGCTAACATATCACAGGGACATTAACACAAGGAACAACTTGTGCGTACGTCTTAGCCATTTACACATTCTATCTTTATACTACCAACAGAGGGTAACAGCTTACTATTTACTACTAAGAACGGTGTGAAGGTTCATATGCTTAAGGAATGTGACTTGAGATACAGAGGTCACCAATTCGAATCCCAGCTTCGGTCAGATATTTCACGGTCCTTAAAACTGACCTTCACATCAACCAGAGCTTTCTTCGTTCATGCGAAATTCCCCAGAACACTCCGTATTTCGGATTCAACACTTAACTATAGGTTGATTATCTTTGCGCAGTAAATACCACACGAAATTATTATTGTTAAATACTGCTAGTCCTACAGCTATTCAAGAGTGTCTCCATACAATACCAGCCTTGTCTACGTGAAGTATTCTCTATATGAGTGCACCTAGATGATAACTCGTAAAAGAAACTGATCAAGCAGTTAATCAAATTCACTGCAGTAATATAAAGCGCCCTGCAAATTGTTACGCTCTTGAATTTTTTTCTAAAACTAGATTCCACTTTTTCCGATTTTACGATACGTACAGGACTCAGGGGTGGCCGCTTCGTTGCTGCCAACCTCACATCAAAATTTGTTCAACTGAGACTGGGTTTCCAGCTATTTTATACAATGGACCTGCAAGGAGAAAGACTACTATAATGAAGCATACAATTGCGGAGGTAGGTTGTAATGAGTACATGTTGAGATAAACAGAGTGTTTCAAGGTGGAAGACTGCATCAAACTCACACGCTGCAGTTTGACATTCTGTCATTCATCAGCTATGCTTTTGAATTCACAGAAATGTTGATGGAGGAGGACGCTTTGCATCCAAACTAATCTGTCCTTTGTATAGCTCATATAGGCGTCAGAGCGTACGTTATTGTCTAGTCTGAGTGAATCGGGGCTGATATTTTGGAGGTCGCGGGTTCAACCCCTGTCCGACCATCCTATATTGCGGTTTTGTATGGTTGAGAGTGGTTGAGAAGCTCGTACCTATCCTTTGCCACCAATTCTCGTATTTTCACGATCTTATCTACCCTGTTGTAGTGACCCAGATGCCTGATGCTAGAAGTTTTTTTACAGTGGTAAATGAAAGGTGCTGTTCGCATGTTCGGCAGTAAATTGGAGTGGAACTTAGGTAGTGAGACTGTTACACAATCCTTCCCCAACATCTGTATTAAAACTATGGCAACCGGTCACAAAATGCTCGGCGCTCCTCCGTATTTGCTAGATATTTTTAATGGAACCACAGTATTACGGGACAATAGTATTCTAGGTAAGAGTGAACAAGAATATAATACCAGATCCCTGTATAAACGTTACAAATATTCCAAATTTGACCTATGAATATCAGTTATCTTTATCTACGCCATGTCCTGATCAAGCTTTTTTATTAGTTTGTCATGTTGCACCTACTTATTCAAAGGAATAAATCTTCGCAGGATCAAACAGCTTATTTTGTACTTTGCGGTGTTTATTTTATTTTATTTTCAGCAAACTTTTGCTATTTAGTTTAAGTTATAATTTATACCACCATGTTGAATTTATGTGCAGATAACGTTATTGAGTATCTGAAAAATCAACAAAGCTCTTTACTCTCCTGGGGAATAAGGACGAATTTTCCTTAAGGAGGAAGCAAAATCTCTCCAACTGTGTGCGGACATTTCGACGACTATGGTCGTACCTGTGTTAAGATGTAAACTAGGCAATATTCCAACACTGACATGAAAGCTCAACGCTGAGTAGGCCCTCTGCCGCGTGATTTGAAGTGTTCCAGTTGCTTCTCTCCTGCTAATGTATAGGCTTTACGCCCTGGCTTATAATATTTTCTCCCTACGCTCTCATTATACCTACAACTGGTTTACAAGTTTATCTTTCTCCTGTTTATCGATATTCTGTCAAAGAATTAGTAATAAAGTTAAACATAAAGTGGAAAATAAAATTATTTAAATTGACCTCCAACTATTCATAACTAAGAACAGAAGTCTGAATTTATTTTGTGCACTAAGATCTATAACATCCACTAATTTTAGACGTTTTGTGGAAATTACTGCAAACGAATAGTAGGGAAAGCAGAAGAATGTTATCTTTAACTCGACTTTTTGCACCTTATTTCCTCAAAAATGTCCACGGTAATGTTGAATTACTACTGATGCTGATCCTATGTAGTCTTGGGATACTGGTATATGAAAAATGGTAAGAAAACAGTTAAATTGATGTTAAGGGAACAGATGAAGCGGGGTGTTGTAACTTTCACGTACTTGGCTCTAGCGCAGACCAACTTTCAGCACCCAGCTCTCTGTCGAATGCTTTGTCCGGCTATTCGTTCCACTTGGCTTAGACGCTCTCTAGAGAGAACCAGGGATTTCTATGTACGTCTCACTACTACCATATCGCTAGCTAGCTAAGCAATGTACGTTTGCACGTATACGAAAGTCCTTCAATGAAATGGTGGGAACGTATGTTTTAATATTTAACATCTACAGTCTGAGATAAGCAGCAGAACATGAATGGCAGAAGTTGGACATGCTAACTGACAGACGACGTCAGACTATTAGTAGGGGCGATCTCCCTCTCTGTGAGCCGTACACTCCACATGACTGCATTTGATCATAGAGTGGAAGGGCGATGTCTAAATACCACGAGGAATTACAATGAGCAGGAGTACGAAGCAAGGGGGGAAATACAAGGGTGGAAATGCTTAGTTCAACAAATAAATTCAGAGAGGTCACCACGTTAAAAAATGAGATGAACAGTTGATGATCATAGGATGTAACATGTGTTACGTTCCTATGAGAATGTGTGAAGACTCTTGAAACTCATCCTGGTGAGTGAGCCGTTAACGTTCTGGCGTGCCATTTTGGGTGACATAGGTGCGAACCGTAATGAGACCATCTTTATTTCGGTTTTACATGGTTACCCGAAACCACTTCAGGCAAAAGCGAAGACGGTTCCATCAGAAAGTCATGGAAGAATGGTCCAATTTCTCCCGGTTCTCTGCTATGCTACTTTTATCAGATACAGTTTGAGGTCATAATGTTAAGATTCCATAGTTGTCGAAAAATTAAAGCCTGGTTATTGTAGTATTAACTAAAAGAAGTAAATTAAAAATCACTATTTATTGAAAAATACAAATTTTCTGGTGCAGACCTATCTTTGAAGCGGTTTACTGAGTATAATAGGTTGAGCGATGGTTATAAGTTGTTGGAATCTGATTGTACAGGGGATTTATTATATTCACCAAGGTCTCTGGCTGATACCCAATGCGTAATCCTCGTGTAGTGCAGTGTATTTTGATGACCTCCTCTCTCTAGTTAGATGACTACTGCCTACGGCAGTGTCTTACCAGAGTACTTGCAGGGTTCCTGAGCTCCACTGCTGCCGCTTCGCTGTCTCTCCGTCTGTCAGTGGCCTCCACCATTTGAACGGAATAAGAGGGAGAGTTCAAATTTTCACGTTATGTTTTCGTTGGCCCAGAACCGAATACCATACTTAAAATTCGTAAAACTGTATTTCGGGATGTTTTCACAGAACTTAAGAGTATGTAGATAACTAAGGATTTTTTAAAAAAATTTTTTAAATTTTAAAGCTAGAGGCCATCTAAGTTGTTTATTTCAAACCATTTCCGTTAGCAGATCTATCTCATAAAAGACATTACCCACGAATCTGAATTTATCCCACTATCGATCATATACCGTATTTAAAAGAAAAGTAAAAAATATATAGTTACTAATAGTATAGTTAAATTCACGTGTGGATGAGTGGCTTTATTGGTATTGTAGTTCGTTCAAACTGAGTGTATAAAGGAAACTAGAATGATCTGACATTTTCAAACATATGAATGAAAATACGAATAATGTGGCTTTATTTTTCGATAACTAGCAACGAAATTATTATTATTATTATTTATTCCAACGGTTTTCGATCTTTACGACCATTCAGCCAACTCCAAGTGTTTACAGTTTAGAAATCTATTATATACAAATATATTATACTTAAACAGTTTTAAATTAAGCGTTACTGTAAATCTATGTTAGGCAATGATAGCAAATCAAGACGGGCGAGAATACTCAGATGTAGGTTACAAAGGTCGAGCGGATACAAATCAGACAAATAAAATAGAATTACACCACAATACAAAAGTATATTAAAATACAGTTTTGATACAAGCAGAAAACTTTATAGATGGAGTCGTACAAGAGAGCACTGTTGGAGGAGCTGTCCCAGTTGGCAACAGATACGAGGCTTTTCTGTTTCTGAGAACAGGGAAACCATTGGCGACAGTGGGAGCGTTAACCCCGCAGACAGGGAAAGCAGAGTGTAGTACCCGAATTGGTTCCGAAAGCTTCCAGCAAGCGAGAGGCAGGCGCTTGGCTCGCGCGACTGTCGCAATGCCAGCTCCAACGAGGCTAGCGCCACGGGAAACGAACTACTGTCCCTTACCGCAAAGCTACGTTACGTGCAGCTGTATTTATGCTGAATATTGCCGGGCTCGAATGTGTATGTCAGTTACAGAAAAAGATTTTCTCTGCAGGGCGTCCACATGAAACCTCCCTGATTTCAAAGTACAATACATATATTTTGTTTAAGAGAGTGCATTAATTCGTTCATGTGCTGAACAGTTATCAAAAATTACTACCTCACAAGGGAGATGCGTGGTGTGGTATGCTGAAACATCGTCTACCAATCGCCATCTAAAGAAATTTCCGACATGTGTTTGATAGAGGAAATTAAGGTCCACAAATTTGTTGCCACTTGGAGTGTAAACAATCAGGATCTTGAGTTCTTGTACATTACATTTCCACAGCAATAGATAGGACTATATGGACCGACCAAGAGGCTACTGCCGATCTACAGACAAGATCCTCTGGATTTTTTCCTTTGTGGCTATGTGAAAAACATTGCCTCATTTGTACGTGATATTGACGATCTCCGCAGAGCAGTTGTGTATACTATCGGGTGTTTTAGGCACTTCAGACATGTATGATCGCACATGGGCTGAGTATCTTTTAAACATATTGAGAGCTACGTAAGGAGCACACGTAGAAGTGTACTGATTATTTGTGTAAAACTTTTTGGGCTGCTTTACAGGGAGGTACAAACCGCATAATTCTAATGTTCAATAGTTTATATATAATTAGCCAAAACAAGTGCATTTAAATCTAATACTGTCATTGATGAAATTCACAACTGAATCATATAATTAACCTTTGAGGGTTATACTGGTAACAGTGAATATAGTATTTTGGACACATCTAAATGAAGATTTAGCTGATGATATTATTTCTTATGGATAGCTGGTGGCAGTCATGGATAGCTGTTGATATTACGTTAGCTGGTAATATAAAGAACTGATTGTAATGATAAAGTTAACGGTTGAAGGGACTGCGGTACAGCAGAATGCACTCTTCAATTCTTCGCGTCTGTTTCATGTTGTTCCAGTTAAATGTATAACTGTTTGACAAACTGAGAATAAACACAAAGATGACCAGCTGGTCATTACAGACATTATGGAGTAAGAAAAGTCGCCGCCATAATTGATTGTCGAAGATTACTTCCTGAAATGTTACCAACAAAAGCGCAACAGTTTTCCTACTAATGGCGCTTCGCCAACAATAGGATAGTCATTAAACATCGATGCATTGTATCCATTCGATGTTTGCCGTACGATACATCGGATTGATTCGATGCTTTGACGAAAAAATTTTCTATTCGATGCATCGATTTTTTCTTTATAAAAACATCGAAAAAAAGTAACTCTGTATAGTAATGACAAAGAACGATAGTAGTAAATTTTAAGATTATTGAATTTATTCAAGATTAAATTAAGTTATTTCAATTTGAAAGAACTGTCATTAACACCTGTGAGCAACTGGCAGGACATAACAAAGCTGATGATGAATTTTTCTTGCGGTTGACTATCCTGTCCGTGTGTGTGAATGAATTAAATTAATTTCTTATGTTCGCTCCTATTGTTTCCCGGTGATTCAAGAAGTTCCGACAAGACGGAACAGCCCATACTATATGATTGAGAGATTTTTAGAGTTACCCATTGTCGTCAACAATATAATTATTCGCCATAAAAATGCACCACTTATGCCCAATGCGTCAGAACTGTCAATTCTCTGATCTGTTTTACAAGTATTACGGCCACTCGAAGCTGCAACCAAAGAGGTGTCTGGTGATAGGTACTGCACTAGAAGCAAGGTGATTCCGTTAATCCATTGCTTAGTTTAGAAATCCATTCTCTCTGACTGAAAGACTCAAGACAAAGAGTTGAAATCGTTTGTCTTAAAGAAATTGATAAAAGAATGGGTGCTATAGACAGAATGACTCCACCCGCAATGGCCACTGTATTGGATCCGAGGTTTAAATAAATGTGCTTCAGGGACGCATTTTCTTGCTCTACAGCAGTCGCAAAAGTCGAAGACTTAATGACAAATGATACACAAAATTTTGAAATGTTGGAATCTGATTCAGACCAATCTGAAAAACCAGAAGAGAGCTTTTATTTATGGAAGATCATCAATATTAGTAAACAAGAGCTGAAATTTAACACAGTCTGAGACTGCAATTCTGATGAATTATCTATTTATTTGCATAGTCCAGTAGGAAGACTCAATGAGAATCCTATGGAAATCTGTACTGATCTAAAGCTTTATAAAATTGCCTTCAAATACTTGACTTTTTGTCGGGACATCTGTTCCATCGGAACGTTTATTTTCGAAGGCTACTCAAATAGTCAATCATCAAAGGAATAGAATGAAAGGAAAACGATTGTTTGAAGAATTATTATTTAATGACTGCTTTTTTTATTGTAATGGTCTGATATCGTAATAAAATATTTCTGTTAGTCTGTAGTCTTGTTTCACTTTCAAAGCTACATCTAACTCATACAACATAAATTAACCAACACACAGTATTATAAATTAATATTTTAATGTTAGGTGAACAGTAATATTCTTTCCTCGCATTCGGATCGACGCGGGTTCGAATCCCCGTCCGGGCATCCAGGTTTGGGTTTTCCAAGGTTTCCCCAATCACTCCAGGCGAAATACCGTGATGCTTCCTTCAAAAGGCCTGTGTCAAATTTCTTCCCGTTACTTGCACCCAGTCATTTGCAGCCTCCAATGTCCTCGACATCGACGAGGTGTAAAGCCATAAACAAGAAAGCATAAAAGTAAACACATCACTACAGCTGCAGCTGGTATAGTGTTACTCTGTGTTTACACGGACCAAACGAAGACCTATCTGCGTTCAACTGGAAATGATGAATATTAATGTCACATTTTCTCTTGGCGATTTTAAAGGAAAGGTAAGAGATAATGAAACGACATTTGCCAACGAATAATGTTGGTTTGTATTTGTTGAGCTAAGAAAAACATAAAAGTATTCGATATTGAAAAAACATCGATGTTTTTAAGCGATGCAGCGTTCCGATGTATTACATCGAATAAAAAAACCGATGTACTTTCTGAGTGGACACCCCTAGCCAATAATTATATTGAAAGTAGCCATTTTCTGTGTTTTAATATCCACATCTTTTTTCGCGTGTAATAAATTTGGAGTCGGGATTTGATGCCACGGACTCCGGATTGCTATAAGTTCTATAACATATTGGATTATAGATTAAATTATATTCCAGTAATAACCTTTATGAAGCTAACAATTTAAACCTCAGGTTCACTTCAAATTACCTTTGGTATCTCCACATGGTTTTAAAGCACTATGTGTGGCCACAGACATTACAGTAAAAATTCTTTTAATCCGTCTGCGTACTTGTTCCGTTTGTGATAGTTGACAGTTATAATCATTTTACTTCACCTTTTTTCGCCGATTTAACTACAGTTTTGGATATGCTTAATTTCATTTGCATGTCCGTTCATAGGGTCACAAAAATGTACATATGTGCAAGGCTTATACAGTATATGGAGTGCATTCAACATTATGCTTAACTGATCTTATACTGCATTGAAGAAATGCCTCGTAAGACCCTAATAATCACAAACTGTAAAAAAAAAAAAAAAAAAAATCGTATGCTATTAGTTGAGACGGTAATATCTGACTTACTGACTGCTTCGTTGGTTTTTTTAGAATTTGCAGTAGTTGAAATCTAGATGAATTGTGTGATTTTATAACATCCAACGCTGAAGAAGTAACTCGGAAGACAAGTAATATTTATATGTGGCATCAATAACTCCCTCTATGATTCACATACTCTCTAAGAAGAAGCGGTATTTCCCTTTGATCATATGGAGGAGAGTATGTCGTGTCAGGCGGTAGATTGCGCATGGCGAAATGGGGTATTGACTTGTTAAAGAGGAGAGAGCAGAAATTTATAAAGTGCATTCGAGCAGCTCAGTACAGACTGCTGTAATGTGTTGACAGTACAATTTACGCTACAAACTAAGAAAAAAAATATTGTGATTGTTATTGTCTGTGATGAATCTCAAAGGAATGTGAAACTAAAAGTGTCTTTGGAAGAAGGAATTTACGAAAATTTTTATATTTCATGAGTCCTTTGCTATCAGATCCTTAGTTTAAAACAGAAGGCCACGATCTCTAATCAGTCAGAACACAACTGAGTGTGGCACTACCTATAACTAGGGCGTGAGTAAAAAACACGTCTTGCAGATATTCAATTCTCACCGCTACGTTTTACAAGTTATTAGCCTCCAAACATGCGCAAGCGAAAAAGATCTTCGTATTCGGCGTACAGTAAAATTAGTTTAGGCCATCCTTGGCAGTGTATGAGTAAGAGCGCATGTCTCACCTTGTGGGGTCATAGGTTCGAGTCCAGCCTCTTGCATGGGTAGTTTTAATAGGGGCTGTGTTCATCCTTTGTTTTGTAAATTTAGCCGAAACAATTTACTATGAGAATACTTTTTTTTTTACGCTGAAACAATCACTATACTGAATCCGGCTGCATGGCCGAGCAGCCAAATGGCATTCAAAATAAAATCAGAAGGACATTTCTAACATTGACACGGCAAGATTAATTCTGTAAATACTGTTGCGGTGTTTGTTTCTTCGAGAGTTGGGTAATCTTGACATGTGACTTGAAAACATCCGAACAATCACTATACTGAATCCGGCTGCATGGCCGAGCAGCCAAATGGCATTCAAAATAAAATCAGAAGGACATTTCTAACATTGACACGGCAAGATTAATTCTGTAAATACTGTTGCGGTGTTTGTTTCTTCGAGAGTTGGGTAATCTTGACATGTGACTTGAAAACATCCGAACTTCATTCCTCAGAGAAGGAAGCTCAACAACACGGTAATTTTGATACCTAGTATTGAAAATATGGTGATGTTAGTCTGTTATTGGCAGCACTAACTTCTGGCATTAGAAATTCTTATCTACGTTGAGTTCACATTAACAGCAGATGCGACTGTGAGAGTTGCCACTTCCTCCTGAGCTTGTTATTGCTTCTTGTCTCGACACCACATTGTACCTCTGCTCTCGTCGTCTGCTTATGGACGGCAACTTCTCCAGGTGTGCGGTGGACGCTATCTGGCGAGGCGGCGTTATAAATGGTCCGCTGACACGCTGCAGGCGATTAATCTTTGTCTCGCTCCCGTTGTGAAGAAGACGTCGTCAGTGTATTATAAGTGCCAATACAAATTCAGAGATTCAAATTGAGTCATCATTTGAATTATTAGCAGCGAAACTAAATAGGCGAGCTGATTATGTAGTGAACTTGGTGAGGACTGTGTATTGCACGAATCGTGAGCACTTGTCGGAAGACTTTGCTTAAAACAGAACCTCGTGAGCTCGGATGCAATGTCACTGCTTTGTCAGCACTTCCTGCCTTTTATGTCACCTTGCACTATCCACAATATCATAGTTATCCTTTGTGAAATAGTTCCAGCACTCATCGTTAGAACGTTAAGGCCGAATTTTGTTCCACTCTTGCCTCGAAACTCTTGTCGAGGAGCCGTAAACAGTGACCGTACCTGCACTCATGAAAATATTTCAATTGAAAAATAAAAATTGTAGTACAGTAGAAACAAATGTTCTGCACCATGTTTTTTTTTCATTTTGGCTCGATACATTAGCAAAAGCAATGTAACAGACTGTAATACATCATTGGAACAGAATTTTGAGAAACGTTGGCCTACTCATAATTGTATTTATGAATCTACTATCTGTACTGTTTATACTGTATCAATTCAAAGCCTATGGTTTATTTGAAGATATATCTTCTTGCTTTTGCCAATCCAACTTCAGACGTTGGCGTTTTCACTGTAATTTAAGGTCCTGTTGGCGGCTTAAGTCCCAAGGGATCGCAGTGTCCCAGTGTTTATGCATACCCAATTTTTATGCATAAGTCAGTACCTTTCTGGAAAGTGTTCCGTTCAGTAGGTGGTTCTGAACCATGCGAGCAGTCACCTAAAACATTAGCTTGTTCGAGGTTTATTTTACGCCATTGCTTATTCGATTGAATTGTTAATAGATAAGGCCAATGCGTCTGTCTTATAATGACTTACCACCGTACGCGATTCGGTCATCGAGGTATCATCAGCAACGAATTTATATTAAAACAAGTTATGCTTATGTTTAAATTTTTTGTTAAAGAAAATATACATAATTCTAAAACTGTAAAATATTCTGATTGCTTAAATTTGTAGTTGGTCACTTTCTCACAATGCAAATAGAACAATCTGTCAAAATCACACGAGTTTTACGTATTACATTGGGTTTATTGCTATTTATTTGTATACAATTGCCCTCTTGATTGTTTTTGTTCTCTGTGAACCTACTGGTAGTGCTAACATTGAAAGTGTTTAACCGAGTAATGTTTGCATGATACTTTTAATTTTATGTTCTCTGTTTGTACGTGCGTTTGCTTAAGCGGAAGAAACGACAAATTGATTTTATTGTTATTATTGAGTATGTGTGTTTATTTTATTAAGTTTTCGTGTCTGCCTGGTTATTATGTGTTGGACAGTTCCAAATCAAATAAACTGATATACACATAAAATCCTTACATACTTGAAAACACTATAAACAGACAATACTACTAATAATAAAGCTCTAAATACATGCACTATACACAAAGTTAAACAGACCATGCAAACTTTACTAAGTTAAACACTTTCAAAATTAGCTCTGCCAGTACATCTACAATCAAACAAACAAGATGTTAACCGCAGACAACCGACTATCAAGTAGGCGCAAACTCAACATGCTTTGTGCAAAATGATAAGCTGCTAAACCTACTAACACCAGTTTAAACAATCAGCAAATTGTACAATTTTAGAATTATGTATATTTTATTATTTAAAAATAGATGTAAACGTAAGTATAATTTTTCAGCACAGATTAGTCGCTAATGATACTTCGAAAGAGACACAAAACTCTACGGCGATAAATCATTAGAAACAGTTGCAGTGGCGTTATGTATTTACAACACAATTACGCAAAAAAACCAGGACTGTTGGCAGACACGCTGCGTCGGCGTTTGTATCCAACCACCAATTAAAGTGGCCCCAACTAAAACATAGATGATGAATATGTTTCATTAGACCTCTACTCTTCGTCCACGTCATGGTCATTAGGGCAGCGACTGGACTGGAGGCAAGTGATGGGAAGAAATTTTACCATAGTGTTTTGCAAAAATCTTGAATGCTTTTATGAAACTTTGGAAAAACCGATATTTGGATGGCAGGCCTGCTCTTTTGTTTGACTCAGAAGCTTTTCCGAGCATTTCCTGCCAGACCTCTCTGTATAATTCTACTTATAACATGATATTTTTCTGTGCTTCAGATTACGCTTAGGCTGTGCTCTGTATTTATCAGTAGTGTTTTAGCGTTTCAACGTAATTAAATTCCACTTGTTAAAAAATTTACTCAGACCTTTTTTCCCTACACTTTTGTTTCATAACTATCCTAAAATATAGGCAACATGGATATGTGATGATAGACTATTCTCATAATTAGTGATTAACTGGCGTAGTTTCGTATCTGTTCAGACTTATGGTTATGGCTTCACGGATCATCGCCGACGAAACCATTAGAGGTGAGAAAGGACTGGCGGGTAGGAGTTCGGCCTAGGCTTTATGTAGGAACCATCCCCATTCGCCTGGATTGATTCAAAATCTGGATGGCCGGACGGGGACTCGAACTCGCGTCCTCCCGAATGCGAGGCCAGAAGATAACCGTATCTGTACAGCCTCCCTGCAGAGGAAACACCTGCCAGCGAATAACGACTAGTATAAGACCGAAGTCTTCCTCGCGCCAGTGGCGTTGTTTTCTGTTGGCTTCTATGAAGAGTTCGTCATGTTAACACCAACGTTCTCAGTGGGGAATTAAAAATAAGGGTCGAATATCTTAAAAAAGCATCCATAGCTGTTATAAGAAGAAATTTATGTCATAAATATATAGTGACATACTTCCAAAAACATTGTATTTTTTTAGTTGCTATTAAGTGGATTTGTGAAAACGAATTGTTTCGTAAGAGCAAGTAAAGTCCTTCAGCCAATTACAGTCTGCTCACGGTTCCTATCCTTCTGTTCCTCCTGTTCGACTCATTTCATTTTTATAGACAGACATATAGAAAGGTTTTAAACTCTCGTCAGCACTTATTATGCGCAGTTTTTACTTATTGTAACTTTGAGTGATTTGAACCCATAACTTGGCCTCGATTCTGACAAATAAACAATTTCAGGTATGCATGGGGACTACAATAGTTACTACTGCCAAATTATAAAACTCGCAGCTTCTAGTATATTATTGATTTGGGTCAAGGTTGCCCCATAGGGTTAGTAGCGGTACTTCAACGACTGCTCTTATCATTAAGCTAAACCACTCAATTTCGTGAACGAAAAATTTTAATTTCCGAGCAGAAGTGCTTCTTGTGCGACAGTCTGACAGAAGACTATTTAGGATGAAAGTCATATCAGAATTTGTACGCTACACTTCGTGAACTGGATGCATCATTCATACATATGACAAATGACTCGGCAGCCTTTGAGGTTTCGGTTTAGACACAGATCGACATTTATACGT
Organism: Vandiemenella viatica; assembly: GCA_031002005.1. Taxonomy (NCBI): domain Eukaryota; kingdom Metazoa; phylum Arthropoda; class Insecta; order Orthoptera; family Morabidae; genus Vandiemenella; species Vandiemenella viatica. The sequence continues at coordinate 163,711,754 of CM061920.1, forward strand.
TCGCTTGTATGAGGATTCGCGTGGGCTACAATACACGGGAGAGTCACAGGTGAGGACCCGGGATGGGAATTCTGTTCAGCCAGCAGACTTCCGTTTTCCACGTTTCGCTGAAGTGACTGCAGGAAAATCCTAAACAGGTTATAGAAGGCAGTTTGTCCACCATAGCGTCACATACCACAGGAGTGCTGCCTGCAATTGCTATGGAGTTGATACACTACCAACGTCTAATAGTAGTGGTCGGGCTGGTTCAAATACCACCTCCTCGCCGTAATTTACGGGTATTGTGATTGCGGGTTCCCACAACTGCAAAGGCAAATGCTAGAATAGGCTCCAGTGTCTGGCCGAAAAAGACATTTTTCCGAAACCGAATTAGAGATAAAATGTTTCCAGAACCTTTCGCCGTTGTCAGACAAATGGAAAACTCACGCCCTCTGTTCACAATCATTCTTAACTTAAAGTTTGGTGTTGGCGGGATGTCAAGCACCCCCTACATGAAACAAATCCTTGGCCTCTAAATGATATGTGTAGCTGTGATTACCCGCCGTACTGTGTTTGCGGCGCCGTGGTGTCGCGCGCGGGCGCCGCTGGCGGCGCTGGCGGCGCTGGAGGCGGGAGCCGGGCGGGCGGCGGGGCAGTCAGCGTGGGTCGCCGCCGCGGGTCGCACGCCATGGATACCAACTCTGTGTCGCCGATGCCCTCGGAGATGATGGCGCCCATGGCCGAGTTCGACAAGTCGCCGCCGAGCCCCCCGGGCACGCCCCCGCTGGCCGAGGACCTGCCGCCGCCCCCGGCCTCCGCCTCCGGCTCGGCCGTGTCCGCCGCCACCGTGGCCGCCGCCTCCCCGACCGCGCCCGCCCCCGCCTCGCCGCCACACTCCGCCGTCACCCAGCCACCCCTCGAGAAGCTGGAGCTCGCCGCCGCAGAGAAGTGAGTAGTACAACCTGCCAAATCAGTTCCGCGATCCAGACGCCCCTAGGAGCATGATTGTTTCAAGACTTGTACGCCACGGTACAGTGGTCTCTGATGGTTCGAAATTGTTGACGCAGAGAGCGTTCTAACGTTCACAAGTCATCCCAACTTAGATGCATATTCTGTCAGTAAACTGCCAAGTGGTTAATGTCATACAACAAACATATGGTAGAGTATTATTTTCACCAAATGATATATCCCAGCTCTATTTAATATGAATGGTGGTAGAAATATTTTGATACTATCTGGCTACCTTCTGCGTTCTACGTATAACCTGAAAACAAGCACAGTGCGCGTATCTACTCAAATAGCCTGCGGAATACTTAACACGAAATTATTTCCTTCACTGCTTTTAGAATATCTTGACCAGAAGATCTTCCAGTAACCACTATGTTCATTTTGACAAGCACCAACATTCACTCGCTTTTTTGTGTAACGGTCACACTTCAGATTGATAGGCACATCTTAACGCCGTACTGTAATTAATAGAAAAAAGGAAATCCGCATGGCAATTGAATTTATCCATTACGTAATTTCAAATGACACTTAATGGTTTCAGTTGAGTATTACTTAATATCAAATTAATAAATCAGCTCATAGTATACATATTTTGTTCAGTAATATTAATATGTAAACGTCATAATCTATGTTTTTAGAATCGGATGTTCCACGAATGAAATTCAGGGGAAAATCTGTGGTCTTTCTCGTCACATGATTACAGACACACCAATATACTAATGTATGCTATAAGTATCCTAGGATGGAGAGTTTAAAAGTTTAAAATAAATAAACAAATAAACGCTTGAAGTTCACAACTTTCATAAGAAGTCAATGCGGTATGGTTATCAAAGACACACGTTCGTCGGAATTTGACCTGGGCGGGAAGCAAATTTTGTAAGAAACAATTAAGACAGAGGGACTAAAAGAAAGATCCTAAAATAGTCAGAGTGATTCACAAATTCTTTAACATAAAACACAGTCTCGTAGCCATTAGCCGGAAATCCGGTGCGTTGAGCAGTGCAGATGTCTGTCGTAAAAGAAGCTGGAAGGCAGTGGAGGAGCGACCCTATATCTTATGCATGCAGACTCGGCGACACACACACAAACTAGGGACCCACCCAAGCTACCAAATTCTACACAACAAATTCTCCATCTGCCCGTTGTCATCATCTTTGAACATTTTTTCGTAGGGTTATTAGAAAAACGTTATTCAAGAGTAAAATAACATGATTATTACGGCACCGTCTTTGAATTTGGCAGTGTTTCCTATCTTCTCAAGACGGCATGTTCTCGAATGGTCTCTGGAATATGGCTACTATCAATGTTGTATATAACTTGATATACTAGTCTTTAAATCCTCAGTAAATTCTGTTACCTTAATACAATATACAACGTTATGAAAAGAACTTAAGAAACAAAAATAATAAAACATTTGTACACCAATTTAAGCTCACCATTGTTTTCAGTTTATTTAAATGTTACTTAAATGCGAAGTTAATCAGCATTACTAGGCAACTAAAGCTTGTTCGGAGAGTTTCCACACGTTCCAGTTTTCTGTATCCATTTCATATTGTGGAAGAGCAGGATGTCAGTATTGCACTATCTGAATTCCTACTTACCGCCTAATGTATAAGTGAAAAAGGTTTGAAAGAGTGCGTGAGTATTAATCCGAGTAAGAAGGTTTCACTGGGAACCAAAATTAAAATCTCGCGTTTGTCCCTCGAAGGCCTAGGTCCTGCTGTTGGGTATCACTGTGGTTTGCCTGAAACATTGATTTCTTCGAACCTTACACTTTGATACCAACGATATGCTCCGGCTTCTATGCAGTAGTAATTTCGTTTATTTTTGTTTATTTTTATTTTTATTCCATTGTAAGGAAGTCGACCGTAGTGACAATGCGTGAATGATCCCATACTGTACTGTGTTTGAGGCTACGGTTTCCTCCTATGTCTATCGTCTTGTGAGAGGTTTGATCTCTGACACGACCCTTGCCCCTCCGTCTTGTGAGCGCGCCTGCGGCCGATGTTAATAATGAAATTATACGGCGCAGTCGATTAGTGTCGCCGCCTGTTAGGCGTCTAAGTGAAACGCGTTGCCCGCTCGCAGCTTAGTTAAGTGCTGCCACTCGGCTACCTGGCTGCTCCAACGGCTTAATTAAAAGCCGCACCAGCGATATCGGCTGCTTAATTACAAAGCGAACGACCTGCTCCGTACATCCCGCCACTCGCGGCTTCTTCTTAAAAGTCGTCTTCAAATATTCACTATTTTTTTGTTTACATCGATCATCGACTGCTGGAGTTTACATTTCTGTTTTGTCTAAAACTATTACAGATGTATCGGGGTACTGGAAACCAGATTTTTGCTATTGGAAATAACGAAATGATACGAACATTTTATTTACTTATCACACTTTCTTTATTTCAAGCACTGACACACCAGGCAGCTACTACTTAGTGTATATAAGATGAAATACGCGCTACGTATTCTGTCGTAATTTTCATTTAACAGATAATTAATGTTGTTTTGTTCGCTGTTACTTATAGTCAATTACTTGCAGGTTACCACAAGCCCTGCCCAGTCGACGTGCCTTGTTCTTCGTGTTTACCTGTTGGTAAGAAGACTAATAAGAATCCATTGCTTTGCTGCTTCAAAAGAGCTTTCAGCTAGAACTGAAGCCGCCTTCCACCACGTCGATTTGTCACACATCGTTGTTCAACGCTAGCAAATGACGGTGCAAGTGAGGTTTCTGTACTAATGTTGGTATTGATTGAAAGCTGTTCCTTCGGACAGTCAGAACACACAGCCACATTCAGTAATGTAAAAGTATAGTGGAAGAAAAGAGCGCAAGAGTCTACTAAGTCATGTAATACGGCCAAAGACCACCTGACCTTTTTTTACTATCACCTCGGTCTACGCCTGTTTTGTGGTTTAGATACTTCCACCAGTTCAGTGTACTGGCTACCGAACACCCAGGGCGAGTCCCCCGACATCTTACTCACTCCGCAAACAATACTTTTCCTTCGCAGAAACTTCTGTATACCAAAATACGTTAAATGCTTGTTATTATAAATGAGAGATCCTATTTATCGAAGAAAATAATGAAATAATTTTGATTCTTTATTACGGACCTTAATGAGTCTGAAGGAGACGCCCTTTAACTCTCGGAGACGTGTGATCATCAACCTAAATAATGCACAGCGTAGAAAATTTAGGGATTCGAGTAACTTCACCATGATCCAAGGTTAAAAATAACAGAAGATGTACTTATCAGTAATGTTTAAGTAGGATATGTTGATGAGTAACAGCAAAATTATATACTCAGAACTCATTTAGCTTCTCACTTATTATTTAGAGAATAAACTACTGGGTCGGAAGAAACACAAGGTCTGCATCCTCGCTTGTTGGGTTTCGTTCCTTACCTTTTCAAGTCACAAGATGAAGTTGCTTGAAAATGTGTGCGGCTGCAGCTGCTGGTGATGGTGCAGGCTTGGCACGTTGCCTTGGTGGTGGTGGACACGGCCTCAGAGCTTACGATTGCACTCACAACACGTATTTGGGAACACAGTCCACTGTGGAGTACCAGCTGTTACTTCAGTCTTTCGAGAAATGTGAAAGCTGAACTATACGATAGTTGCTGCTCAAACTCTAGCTCAGTCGAGCGATCTAAAGGTTCTAAAATCAGTGGACCGTTGTTGGAATTCACCTTCGCTCACATTTCTCGAATAACTGTGTAAAAAACATATTGAATAGAACTTTATGGACCGCTTTGTTATTTTAAATAATTTAAATGCACGGAACAGAGGTTCATATATCATAAAAAGCGTGGTACTATACTGGAAGTTGTTTTCCAAATGCGTTTTTGTAAACGGTGTAAGATATAAGGTGTTAGTTGTTTCATTATATCTATTTTTCATCATTTAAAATAACTGTACCAATTTAAAACACAAAGCATTGACGCACCTAACATACGTTCCTTACGAGGAGGAATTTTCCCAACTTTTTTCTTCTTCCTGCTTCCCTAAATAATTAACGTATTTCAATAAAAAATGGCGAAAATTGTGGAAGCCTACCTGAAATCATGATGTGATTATAAGGCATATCAGAAACGATTTCACAGCCAGATAAATTGCAATATTTATTTATCAAGTGAGGCGTGCAACAACCAACAATTATTTTTTTAAAATTTATTTTAATAATTAGTATTTTTTCTGGTCTAATAAGAAAAAAGTGTATCGTTTGAGAACATTTTGTCCTTGATATGAATTGAGAACACTGGAATTGTGTAAAACCTCCAAGAATTGCATTTGAATTCTATATCAGTTAAGCCCTTCGTTAACGTTAGGTTCCTAGCCCACGATTTTTTTTTATGGTTTTTGTTTTCTACGCCATGCAGCCAGCACTAGGATTATTCTTCTACCGATTGAATTTCTGTAGCATATTTTATTTTTACTGTAAGTATAGAGACACTCATGATTGGGGCCGGCTATGCCAATGACGAAATGCCTAGAAGCGGCAGATTATTAACAGAAAATTACCTGACTCTTTTTTGCAACACTAGAGTCTTTGCTGATATCAAAAGGTAATGTTTTTCTGTTACCAGCATAAACTAACGAGAAGTAGTTTAACACACTAAACTAGTTTATGGAGAAAATGATTGTAATATAAGTTATCACATAATATTAGTTTTTATACTGAGGAAAGTGCTGTATGGATCACATCATCATGTAAAGAGGGAAGAAACACGACTTCGCTTCGTACGATACCCAACTGCTCCGAATATGTGCCGGCTACAAGAAGCGCACTAGTTGTTAAAATAGCAGTTTAATTTATCACGAAGAAGAGATTAAACATCATGAAAAGTAGCTGATTACTGTTACTCTATCGAGACTGCAGGTTTGGTTGAAAACGAGAAATAAATAAATAAAAGTAAGTTTTAGGCCGAACATTATCCGGTTGTTCTTTATTCTCTGTGTATCAATGAACATTTTTTTTACTGAAAACAATAGCTATCTGAATCATATAATTAACCATTGAGGGTACACTTTAACTACTGCCAAAAATCATAGTTAGTACATGTTGAAAGAGGTGCAAAAATGAACAAAGTTTAGCCTGTACATAAATAAAACATGACTGGTTCATTTTCTCTGTTGTGTTAACCTACTAACATGTATTTTCTGTGAATATTGCCATTATAGATTTGGTGTTTTTGTCGATTAAATATGTTCGTTTCACACAGTGGTTATAACATTAAGTATCGAAGTTGATTAGAGAATTATTGAAACCTATCGCCCTCAAGCATTAGAACAGTTTTAAGAATTCTCCTTGAAAGTAATCTAGTGGACACGGTGATGTCTTAAAGACAGAAGTATAGGATTTGTACCTTATCAGTAAACATTATTTAAATTGAGTCTGGATACTTGTTGTTTACCAGATGACTGGAAAAGTGCGATAGTAGTACCGGTCCATAAAGGAGGGGTGACAAACAGGGTCGAAAACTATAGGCCAATCAGCCTGACATCAGTGGTAGGTAAATTAATGGAGAGATTAATATGCAACCATATTAGAAATGTCTGTGAGGAACGTAAGTGGTTTTCAAGTCGGCAACATGGGTTCAGGCAAGGATATTCATGCGAATCTCAGTTAGTAGGATATATGCAACATATTTCTGATGAAATTGACAGGGGTGGTCAAGTTGTGTACCACTAGATCTTTCAAAGGCCTTTGACAGAGTGAGCCATAAAATGGTGCTAAATAAGGTAAAAACTATCGGAGTTGATAAAAAAGGTGATGTTCTTGGTAGAAGAATTCCTAAAAGGTAGAAAATAAAAAGTTAGGGTAGGAAATGCAGTATCCGAAGAAGTAGGAGTGAACATGGGAGTCCCACAGGGTAGTGTATTGGGACCATTGTTATTCGTTATTCTAATGAATGATTATGTTAATGGTTTACTGTCAGAAGTTAGATTGTTTGCAGATGAAATAATGTTATATAAAAGGATCAAAACAATTGAAGAATATAAACAGCTGCAGAGTGATTTAGATAGGATAACTAGCTGGGTGAGTCAACATGGGATGAAGATAAATGCAAAGAAGAGCCAGCTTATTAGGTACACAGATAAACAGCTAAAGGTTGATTATGATTATAAAGCGGGGAAGGAGCTACTTATCGAAGACTCGAAATATAAATACCTTGGCATAACATTTGATGGCAGACTTAACTGGGCAGGACACATTGGACAGGTAATAGGGAAAGGAGACAAAATCCTTCACCTGTTCGAAAGAGTGATGAGTAGATGCACTAGAGAAGTAAGGGAATTGGGGTACAAAACATTGGTCAGACCACTGTTGGAATATGGTGATAAAGTTTGGGACCAACATTTTGGATACCAAATACAGGAGTTGGAGGGGATGCAGAGAAGGGCTGCCAGATTTGTCTTTGAAAATTACCGCAGAACACAATCGGTAACTATTATGATAAAGGAGCTGGAGTGAGATTCATTGGAGAATAGAAGGAGGGTGAAGAGAGTCATGGGAGTGTACAAAGTCTATACTGGTGATGAAGCATGGAAAGATATTGGGAGGGTAAGGTTGATCATGACCAAAAGCTGGCACTTGATTTCAGGCTTGAGGGTGTGGGAAAATTTTCTTTCATAGGAATGGGTATAAGGGACTGGAATAAGTTGCCAGGAGAAGTGATGAATAATTTACCGGAAACACTGAAATAATTTAAAGTAAAAATTAGTAGAGGGCAAAAGTAGGTTGGAAGAGGAAAGGGGAAAGACGGGCGTGTAAGGAGATTGCCACCGGAGCGGTCGCTCCATCGCAATTTTATCAATTATTATTGTATTGTGCCCGCACCACTGAGTGGTGGGCAGTATCGACGTGGCCGCGTGCTCTCTGGTGGCAGACCCTGCGTTAATTCTGTTAGCGACTTCACATCAAAGCGGCTGCAGACAGGTTCCGGTTTGTCCAGTACGGCTGTACTGTCCTCCTCGCCTGCAGGCTGCCTGCATCGTGCAGTGCAACGTACACTTCTCACAGACCAGCCGATACCAACCGCGCTTCTTCAGTGGTTCCTTGATTACTACTTCCCACGTTTGCATCAGAAACCAGGCTGAACCGCAAGTCACAAGCGTCACGCAGGACTGGCCGTGGGTGGTTTGAAGTATATGCTGCGTCCGCCTTATGATGTTACTTCAGAGTTGCGGTAGATTGACACGACTGCTATATTAACTGTACTAATGCAAGGACTATACAGTAAAAAGATAAAAAAAAGCTTCTTGTTTTAATAAGGTGGCTTAGTTCTCAGAATGGCTAACTAAAAGTTCAGAACTTCCTACCTACGGCTCTATTCTGATGATTCTAATGCACTGTGTAGGAGAACTGAAGGATCCAACTCTGCCATCGATAGTTTGAATTAAACATCGCATTCGTTTACTATAGTACTAAAATATTGTTTATATCTACAATCCATTCCACGAATTAAATTAAAACCGAAAAAGGGGCACAGAATGTCACCGAATGCTATAAATTCATTCAAAAACAATCTCAATAAACCATAAAAATCGCCGAGATATAGTGCAACAAGGAGTGTTAGGCAGAGAGCTCAAATGCAGTACATTGTTTTTATGTATATTTTTTTGCATTGAAAATACCTGAAGTAGTATGTTCGGAGAACTTGATTACTTTTCATAATTTTTCATCTTACTGCAGACTGATCACAAAATTAATCACTTCCGTCCACCTTCAGTCAATACCATATACACATATCCATTCAGTTTTTAATATAATGTTGTCGGGTGACTAGCCGAGTTAACAAACTGTTTGCAACGATATTTCGGCAATGAAATGCATTTGATCGCACGTAAACACCTTGTTCAATGGGGTAGTCACCCCAGAACATTACGTTAATTCTCAACGCCGAGATAAACTTCGTTCTTATGTATTCAGTATTTGTCGATTTCAATGTTCAGTTAACGTTATGCCAGAGAAATCTGTTAACCATAACATGTTTTAAGCAGCTCCTTCAGTCATCATATCCAGGTTCATGTAAATCCCGCAAAATAAAAAATGGTTAAACCACGAACTTTAATTACAGATGACTCGAGTATATCTATGAATAACTCATACTCTGCTATCCTGTTGTTAGAAGATATATTAGGCGATAAATTTAACTTTTTTACAAAGTGCTGTAATGTCAAATTTTTGTATGCTCCTTTTTTTTTTTTTTTTTTTTTTTAAAGGAGTACTTGAGGACTCAGATTTGACATGTTTAGTACCTTGCACTAAAAGTTAAATTCTCTGAAAGTTCATTGCAAAGCAAAAACTTATCTCCATCTTGTAACAGGAAAATGTGAGTGGAATAATTAATACATGACTTAAGTTTTTGTTCGCAAGTATGCCGTAGTCATCTGTATTTCGTAGTGGTTGCTTAATGTGTAAACAATCAATTAAAACTTCGTAGTTAGTTTTATTACTTTAATTTGGCGCGCAGTTGTTGGCAGACATCAGACTGATTAGGCAAGGAAGAAAGTTTATTGCCCGTAGTTTATGTCAACAAACCATAATCAATGGCCAGACCGTCTTGATCCGTGGGTTTATTCGCTTGCCTAGTAGGAGTCAACATTGAGGGTGAAAAGAAACAGTCTTATATAGTGAGATTACAGCTGCCAGCACTACCATCGCATCATAGCAACATGTAGGAAAAATCAAAGGAGACCCTTACCCTTTCCGTATTTCATTGAAATCAGTTCTCCTTTCAACTACCAATCGAAATTCTCCCGGAGAGTAATCATGTCTAATGCAGATGTTATAATAATTTATAAATAATGTATTTATAACATTCAGGTCATCATCCATCACAAAACAGACTTTTTGATACCAAAGTTACATTAAATTCTTCTCAATTCTTGCTGTTTTTTAACAGTTGTAAATAACATGAAACCTGCCACTGAGTTTCGCTTTTAGGTTCACATTGCTTTCGATGTTCGCTGCGTTTCTGTTGTTTCAGCTGAATGTCCGAAATTATTTGTTATAAATTCATATTACACGAAACAGGTGACATCTAGCAATGCACATTTACCCTCTCTTAAGCGGAATATATCAAAAGGCGAACACACATACATCTTTTCGTTTAGAAAAATTTAATACTGGAAAAAAATATCGTGTATAGCATATTGAGGTCAACGGCTAAAAACGTAGTTTTCATTGTTAACATGAAACAAACAGATTTCCGCAGGCTTTATGCCTGTTGGTTTTATACAGTTTTCCAAGCGAAGTGTAGCAAAATGTTATTTAGCGGCACCTATTATTTTCTGACTAAATTTGTTGAGTCACGAAATTATTTTATTCATTCACAATTCCATACCAGATAAATTTCACTACGCATTCTCTAGATGCTTTTACCAGCTGTTAGCTACAACTAAACGTTGTTTGCATCGCAAAAATAAATTCGTTTCGCGTTTTTCTTCCGGGTTCGGGTACAACAGTATAACTGTAAGATGCAGTTTGCAGCGTATCTCAGAACTGTCTTCTCCTCGAAGTGCATGTCATCTCACCGTGTCTGTGAAGTGACGGTTCAGGATGAGTGAATGTAATTTATGGCAGAAGAAAGTCGTGAGCAGGATCGTTGCTTGCGTCCCAAATTGATAGAAATTTCAGTGACTTGGCTGTTTACGATCACCGTGAACAAAGTACGCAATCACAGGAAAAGAGAACCGGAAACAGTTCAGTTTTCTTCGGTAGAAATTATAAAGTCACAAAAATAGGAGAACTGTAAATTTAAAAAAAAAGTATTTTGCATATTATAAACAGAAAATAATCATTCCAAAATTATACAACATTGATGGTAAATAGCTGCAAATTAGTAACTTTCGTTTTACCCTATTTCTTTTTTAGCAACTGGAATTATAGAAAGGATCTTCACGCATACTCACAATCAATAACATTTTTAATACACGTATGCACACATATGCCAAGAAAGTGGCAAGGTAAAATGAAACGCCCTGTAAATAATCAGATGGTGCTGGTGTAGTTAAGAACTGCAGTTTTATGATGGAATTGTTAACTTCTCACTGACTGGATTTAAATCGTCGGGATGAAAAGGGAAGGAGATTGGTTCATTAAAATATTTATCAGTTTCAGTTGAAAATAATATCAAACCTTATTATCTCCACTAAGTTGCTAAAACGAATATAGAGTTTTTTTTTCGGTTTAAACTGCGCCCCCTTACAACTGTTTGAACATAAGCAGGTCATAAAAACGTAATCTGCTTAAAGGAACTATGAAAAAAAAAAGCTGCTTTGTATCATGCGTATGTCTCCAATTCTTTAAAAAATAATAGTAATATATATATATACATATATAACTGAAGCATGTGCTACAGGATCAGTGCATGCAAGTGTTACTTAAAACGCTTTGAATAAGATTTCTTTTTTGCGGGGGAGGGGTGGTGGTGGAGGGAGGGAGTTCTTGTACATTTTAAAGTATTTGCCTTAACACGTTATTAAATAAGTGAAATTTGAAGAAATTGATAAAGAAATTCTATAGTATTTAGGTAACTACTTACGAAAATCAATTAAATTATCTAATTTGTTTATTCTAGTTTATAACAAAACTCTATAATTCGAACTTAACTGGCGATCTAAATAATCGTAACTTTAAGAGTGAAGAACACTAAGCTTTGTGGAGTTACATTTAGCTGCTTCTTGCTCCCTACAAAATATCAAGTTTGCTTTAAGTCTAAATAAACTGAAGCAGTAAACTTTTCATCTACGACTTCATTACTAAAAGGCATAACACGACACCGGTTATCTCATTTTAAAATGAAGCTTTATTGTATATACTTTTCATAAATTATGTATACATTGTGTTATTTAATCAGCATTTGAAATTTAAAGAATATAATTTTTGAGTGCATAACTAATATAAACAGCGAATAACGCTTTGTAAACTCAACATCATCTTAGTGTTATACACAGTAATAGTTACCTACATCAACGAACTCTGCTGTTTTGTTATGCGAAGTGGAGATTAGATTAAGGAACTATGATCAAAAGCAGATAAAGAATGTGAGAAGAGCCTAAGAAATGGTCGTGGTATCGAGTACAGCCCCTCACGTGTGTGTTGTGTATCTGCCAGTGAAGTGTTTGCGGTGAAAACACCGCCGGCCACTGCATTCAGTCGCGGGACAATGCCCGCCGATATAGTCATATCCCTGCCTTTCATTCCGGGAAAGTGCTTCGGATTTAATTAATTTAAATGCAAACTGTGTTTTTCATTTCAGTGTGCTTTAGAGCCGTATATCTTCTCTTTGCTTGCTGTAATCGATTATCGATTCGACGAACACATGTGAAGTTGTAACAATGTTTAAGCTTTTACCTAATAACATTTATTTGTAAATCGTCACGCGATGATTAAATATGATAGCGCTTTTTAAATCTCCAAAATCTCTCAGTAGTAAATTCGCAGCTTATTCCAAAACTGTATTTGATTATTGTGGAGATTAACACATCCATAACAAACTGTAGATGTATCTGAGCAACGTTTGGGTATCTCAAACAACATTTATTTTACAAATCAGTATGTGATTCATTTAGTAGTTTCTTACTCTGTGATATTATGCAGCAAATAAGTGATTCTCAAAGTTTTGACTACTGGATCTTAAGGACTATTACGTCATTATGTCTTTCGTTTACATGCATATTTTCATACGTAATGTGACGGAAATAAATCTTTGCGATGGAAACTAACGAAAAGTTACAACTACTTGTAATGAGAGTCAAATTAACTTTGCTGTCGTTTTGCTTTTTAGTTTTAAAAATTCCTATCTATTACTAAAATTCATCCATTACTATCAGCTACAAGAAAACGTTGAATTATGTTTCATGAAACAAGAATGGCAGTCAACCAACTATATATGTTAAGAATAAAAATTGAATCCGCTATTCAACTGAATAAGGCAGTTACTTTTTACTCAATTTACTCGCAATATTTGTGATTTCAGAAAAGTTATGAAAGAAAAGGTCACAAATATTGAGGTAATGATCTCGTACTTCGCTGATAATACGTAAATACTCAATTCCCGCGTTCGCACAAATCAAACACTGTCATGGAGACGAGAGCCACCCGGAACAAATAGCAGCGCAGCATCTAGCGCACCGTGCTTTGTGAATATTAAATACGCTAGGATCCGACGTTAAGCTTCGATTCCTCTGGGATTACTGCCGACACAAACGGAAAGTGCGACAACTAGTAACTGTCACCAAGTCGTCAACTAAATATGAAACTGGAATTTTGTAACAGTTTGCTGGAGTAAGTTGGTGATGTGTCTCTGATGTACTTGAGTTAAGAGAAAAGTTGATTTCTGTTTTCCTCACAGTGCTCCACACACTTCTTCCAACGACGTTCCAATACTTTTATGTCGCCCGCATAAAACGATTTGCTCAAAGTTGTCAAAAAAATTAGATGACACTAGATATGAGGTCAACGGTTAACTTGAAAAAGTGGTAGCGAGCAAACACGTTAAGATTTTAAAAAAGTGTTAATATGGTATTGTCAGATCGGATGCATTGCGGGGTTGCGGTATCAACTCAAACCTACACTCATGAATTGCAGAAAACATCCATGGAGAACTTGAGCCTGGAAGAATTGTCCCAAAGAGAAGAACCTCTTTGTCGTTCCTTAATCAACAGAAAAACGTAGCCCTTTTGCTGACGCAGAGAGCTAAGATATATTTTACATTTGTTTCATTTAAAAGTAAAGGCGTGAGCATCCGTCAAAGTTGTTTATTTTAGATCACTTCTGTTACCGGCTCTATCTCAAAAAATCAGCTTGAAAATTTTCCCCATTATTGATCATATCCAGTACTTAAATGATAAATAAGAAATACTTTTAATTTAGTTCCTAAATTTAAAACAAAACAGAAAAGTTTTTGTTTTGATGTTGTGTTGTCCGAGTTAGTAATACTTTATTGAAAATGCTGCATTGCATCGTAATGTACGTATCACAAATTATAATTTTATTCAACTAGCGATGTGAGCGGCAACATGGCGCGCTGTTGGTAGTCGTTGAGTGAAGTCCGCTGCTTAATCTGGAAACGTGTCGAGCACCCAGCGGCCGCCCTGAGAAGTAAATCACGCTAAAGTCACTACAGAATATTAGAGCCCTAGCTGCACGAGGCTCGCCTATCACTTGTTTGTTTTTTTAACTAGTGAATTTTTCTTTTTTTTCGTGATATCTGTTCGAAGCTTTCGTCATAGTATGTTCCGCAATGGTTTCACCTTTTTTTTTTTCAGGAAATGTACAAGCATTGAACTCTGGGAGATACACGAAACAGACTCCATTTCCCTCCCTGCACAAGGTCTTATTTCGAGGAGGAGAACCGACGGGATTCAGCTGCCCTGACTGATGCTTTGTATCTGACATAAAGCGATGGTCTCTGGTATCAGTAATAATCACAAGTTATTCAGCAGAATCCATCGAATTGACTTCTGAGAGGATTAGATTTTACTCCGTGCTGTCTTTGATCTCCTGTCTAAAGTTTCGGCACCCAAGGGCTGGAGAAGTACTCTGTCGGAATTCAAAGTACTATCTTTCTTGGAACTCCAACTTCTAACATTCTGTATGTCATCACCAAATCCTTTCCTCTTTCCAATGGGTGATTATCTACACTGGCCGTTCTGTTTGTCCTTCCACGGTCACTATTTTACTATATGAAGAAGCACCTACCGCTAATGTTGCCTCCGTAACCTGTCAAAGCCTTTCCGTGAAATGTCACCACTAATTCGACTCTTCTCCATTTCAGATTAAACCTGCATCTCATCCGCTTTCACGTTGTTATAATTTTGGACATTGTTCTACAAAGCACCAAATAATTCCATGAACTTTCGAAGCGACATGTGATTTCATTTTCCTGGTCAGGTCATGAACTCGTGTAGCGAGCCTCGTATTTACGAGTGTGATATTAAAATTAACGGACGTTGGTCTATTATTAAATGCTTCGACAACATGAAGCTTCACTAAAATTCGGCGAGTCTCTGCAAACAAGTACGAGTATTAGTTCCTTTCGACATTTTAAGGATTTATAATTACAACACAAAATAAAAGTACACTCCAATATGTGTTTTAGATCGTTAATACAATCGCGTACTCTACATCGGTTTACTGAAAAGTTCTCTGGCCGGTGATATATGGCATTACCTATTATTAAAAGTCTTGAAGGAAATAAATTTCCAGATTGTCTTCACAAATTGATAAAAGTTTGTAGCCAGTTAAATCAACCAAACTTTAGAATAATTTATTGTTCCGCAGTTTGACGATCTGAGCGCCAACTATGGTCGAATCCCGAAATCTGCATAGTCAGACCAGGGATGGAACCCGCAACCCGCGCTAAGTCAGGCCCGACTCAACCACTGAACAGTGCGGAAAAAATGTATAGTTTTGTTTGGCCTTATTCTTATCTTCTTCTAAGGGTGCCATACCCCTGTCCGAGTGTAGGCGGTTACAATAGGGGATGTTTACAATGTCCCGTGGGAGATGAACTGGGGCGGGTTCGCATTGCCTTCCTCAGTGTGACAGTGTAGGTAAGTGCTGTTGTGTGTATGACAATGATAGTATGAGTGCTCAGTGTTGTTTGTGCTCTGAATTGGACATGAAAGAAGGGAGAGGGTGGTATTTAGGCTCTTTCGATGAACACCTCCGGGGCGCCAACCTCATTGTCCGCATCCGACGGGCGAACGTTTACCCTCACTCCATACGCACTCCGTAAACGTTTGGTATTTAACCCGAGACTTTTGTTCATAATCTGGTGGTTGGTAACTGTGCGCCACGACCTCTCTACTCCGCCAGCCAAGTCCTGATGGTGAAAATTTCTTCCACCACCAGGACTCGAGCCAGCTGACCCCGTGTCAGCGCCGGACACAAGCACGGTGCCCCACCCAACTGGGCCAACGGAGCACCCGTTTTATTCTTACGATGATCTGCTAAGATATCTGTCACAGATTTTTTTTGCTTATGGCTTTACGCCTCGTTGACGTCGAGGTGATTAAAGGCGGGAAAGCACTGGGGGGGGGGGTCTAGGAGCGGGGATGAATTCGGCCATGATATTTTTAAAATAACCATCCCGTCGTTCACCTGGAGTGATTTGGGGAACTATGGAAGACCCAAATCTAGATGGCCGGACGGGGATTTGAACCTCGTCCTACCGAATGCGAGGCCACAGACTTACCGCTCACCCACCACGCTCGGTACTACTAGTACTACTGCCGGTAAAAGTATCACCATTTAGAAACATAATTTAGGTTATATTTTGAACTTGATATCAACATTTCTGACTGTATATCAAAAGACAGCAATGTAACGTTCGAATTTGCCAACCATGTTACGTGGAGTGGGTGTTCACAGGCCATTTGTTGCTGCGTATTAATTTTGCGATTCGTGTTCAGCAGCCGCACAGTTCGTAATCGCCTTGGACGGCATCCGCCCAATTTGGCTGTGATTACACGGCCGCTTGTTCCCGATCACCAATCAGTGTAACTGCTGCGAGCCACTCTCTTCTATAGCGCTCCCGCACAAAATGCTAACAGCGCGCTTATAAAGCATTGCCTCGTTTCATCCGTGCGTCTCGTTGTGCCATCTCAGTCACAAACCGTTCAATCTGGAGCAAAGAAGTGCGTTTCAGAACTGATTTCGCTGCATACCTGGACGTATCTTTTAATTTTTAGTTTGTTGTTACCGAATTTATAGGTTGTTTCATACACAACTTCCAATGCTCATAATCAAACTGCGTGTTCGTTAGTGTAGAGAACGCACGTTAGATTTTCAGTTGCCTCTTTATAACCGCCCCTCCTCCCTTGGTATCCAATACATTATTTACCGGTCTGACACGTCGTCAATCTGATATTGCTCCTTGCGATAACTGAATATTCCATAAAACTGTCAACGCAGCCCATCTGCAATTTGTTTCCAAATATATCAGCGTAAAACATTAACAAAAATGTTGGGACCACTTGGATCAATGTAAGCGGTTCCGAGGATACTATTATTATGAAGTTGTACTTTCGATCACATTGATCTAATACTTAATGATTAGACCTTGGAATCCGTTGAAATGTTTCCGGTATATAAGATGCCATTCCGGTTTATTCTGTGAACCAATAGACAACTTTCCATAAATTATCATATGAGCAACCTGTCATTTTCAGATTTTGAAGTATGTCGTTGGCAGGACTATTAGGGCCTAAAGTCAGAAAAGAGAAGGCGTGGGTTCTTTATGCCAGACAAACAAATCTGTGAGAATGTCTTTTTTATTATTATTCTGATTGTGAGACGTCTCTTTTGAATGTGGCTAGATTAGGCTAACAGAACTTAAACTGTTTGCGAACGATAGGAACCGGGCGGTAATGCACCAACGACCTTATTATCACTCCTAGTAAATGACCGCAAGCGAATGTGAATGAAGTTGTCAGCACCCACACATTATCAGTTATCAGGCTCAAGTTATTGTGGTTTATGTATAACCGTTCGTTCATTGGGCTATTATATCTCTACAACAAGCAATAAACGCTTTCTGAAAGTGATATTATCCTTAAACTCTTATTCCAGGTTTATAGTAATTTCCATCTTTGACGCAAACGTATTGATAATAATTTGCTACTTGTTCTTATCCATCTGATCCATTCTCCATTATTTTTTTGGTAGTTCCTATCTCCAGTATCATGGCTCAAATTCGATTTAGTTTCCTCTTGTATTAAACGAATCTTTTTACATTTATTCCCCATTGTTAGTTCTAGGTCAGGTTATATCAATGAGAAAGAGGGTAACTGTTGCTTAAGAATCGTTAACTGCTTTGATAAAATGACATATTCGCTCTGTGTGCGATTATCGATATCTTTATTGCATTACATCTACGTAGACTACCAACTAATCTTGTATATAAAAATCGATGTTAGTATATATAGACTTCAACACCATTTGACCGATACTATGAAAATTGGCACATAAGTTTACATGTGTTTTATTCATGGAGAAAGTTTCTGACCGATAAAAATAAAAAACGCCTCCTTTCCCCCTTTATACCCCTCCATTTTAATACAAACCCAGTTTTTATCCGGATTTCGATTGAACTTTGAACACATATAATTCTTTTTTTTTTTAAAGTATTGTCCACATTAGATTTAAAAAATCCCCACCCCTCTCCCCCTGTCCACCCTCTTAATTTTTTCAAATGTTCTTTATACAAAACTACCGTTTCTATCCGATTTTGGAGGAACTTTTCACACGTATACTTCAAAACGAACACAAAAATATTGTCTACCTTTGGTTTGTAAAAGCACAACCACTCTTCCCCCTTCCAACCCCCTTAATTTTTGTCAGTGATGTTTATAGAAAGATTCATTTTCATCCGATTGGGAGGATGTTTGCACATGTATACTTTAAAACAAACAGAAAAATATTGTCCACCTTTTTTCTTACTTATGACTTCACGCACTGTTTATTTCGAGGTCATTAGAATTTGGAAAGGACTGGGGTAAGGATCTGGAAGGAATTCAGCCATGGCCATATGAGTGGAGTGATTTGGGGAAACCAGGGAAACCGAAATCTGGTTGGCCGGACGGGGATACGAACCCGCTCCTCCCGAATGCGAGGCCAGAGCGCTACCGCTTACCCACCACGCTGTCTACATTTGGTTTGCAAAAGCTCAGCCCCTTTTTTTACACTGGGTTTACCCCCACCTCTCTTAATTTCCATTGTTCTTTATTTAAATCCCGTTAAAATCGATTCAGCGGTTTTCAAGTTATGCCAAATTATCCATAAAATAAGTCTTAATGTCTCAACTTGTATTTCAGATTTTAACTTGGACTCCAAGCTTCAAGTTGTGAAGACTCATTAAAAATCTTCATTTTCTTCGTGGTACCGGAACAAACGGATATATTCCAGATAAAGATTTACGTATTTGGTTTGTATAAAGGCGTGGATGGTCCTACATGTTTCGATTATGGAGCAGCAGCTTTAACAGATGTTGTGATTAGGTTGAAATGTGGCCTGGACCAAAATGTAAACTGACATTCCGTATCATAGCAACAAATTCACCCCGTTCTGAGAATTGTTCGGGTGTACCAATATTAAGTTTACTTCTGGAAATGACTGGTGTCAAATTAATGAAACTTCTTACTCATGATTCCCATCGGAAATATAAGAATATTGTACGAGTAAATCAGTCCCAATTAGATCGGGCAATATCAGTACTCTGCTAGTGTTAACATAAAATCATCAGATACGTAAGACCAGATTATTTATTTAACTAGAAGTTAAGGACAGTCGCCATACCTCTAATGTCTGTCTCTGGTTAGCCCATTTATAAAAGATTTATTGTACCTCAATTATCTGGATCTTCACGTACGACATGTCTTATAATTTCAAGGATGATGCATGAATACAAATATATAAAGGTGTGTTTAGTTCTAAAGCCATTTTCCAAATTTCCTTACCATACCACGACCAGTTGGAAACTGAATCATCATTTTCCTGTTCTTGTTTTGAAGTTCTCATGCTCTCAAACCATTTACCTATATAAAAACAAACTGAATATTTACTATATATTGTTGAACGCAATCTTTTTAACCGAAAGGCTTCGATTCCATCGATGGAGTGACTGGTTATTTCTCCATCATATGTGTTAACTTAGATACAGCTTGTGTTCAATGATCTGAATATGTCGTGTTGTCGATTAGAAATGTCTATGTGTAACTGAGTGCTATTAAAACTGTATGGCGACTGTTTACAGTTTTCATCTTTATACAATATTAACTGCGTAATCGAAAAGATTTTGATATTTTTCTGATTTTTTTTTTTAGATAGGTTCCTTAGGTTAGTAATTTACTAATAAGTTTGTTGGAACTGTGGCACTAAAATACATATCTCGCCGTAAAATACTCATTTATTATTTCGTTTTATCTATTTAAAAAAATTGAAAGACCTTACGAATTAATTTACGAAAGAGCGTTTGAAACAGGCACATACTTTTAGGAACTCTTTCATACAACTGATAGAACGTTCCTATTAGATAGCTGTTGTTTTGTTTTCATAAGCTGTAGCTCTACACAATACGAGATATGCGTGGTGATTATATTTCTTCAACATAGGAGATGAAGCAATGGATGCCAGCCAAAAGAGTATCATGTATCCGTAAATTACGCTATGTTTTATAGCCATGCCACATAAATTTAACGGCTTGCTATTGATGGACGCCTCGTTGAAGGAGCCTAAGAGCTTGCAGATTGTTGTACTAGTCTCTCTCATTGTATGGCCGTGGATCTGGGACCGGCTTCGGATATGATTTGTTTTAATTTAATTTTAAATTGTGTAAGCCTTGTTTAGTTCTTACTCTCGAGCATACTAAGCACTCAGGAGAAAGTTTAAGGAAAATTAAAATACTTTGAGCTTGATGAATGCTCTAGAAGGCTGATTACAATGTCAAAACTAACAACAGCAATAAAAAGGTATCAAAGATATCTAAAGGGTGACTACATAAAGTCCGCGAACCATACCACGAGAAGACCTGCTGACGTTTTTCCAATATTTGCAACATGGAGCCACTGGCTGAATCAATGTTGGACGTATCTACTTTGAGTAAAATTCAGATTATACTCAGTCTAAAGCACATCATAACGAGTTTCTATGAACGTGACGAATAACTTAATTACTTTCGTTCTAATTCCGTTTGTTAAATACGTCATAACCGCCAGTTAGGAAAGCAAAGCCACAATGTGGTTTCATAAGAGAAAATGGAGTAAACCGTTAACACTCAATCTGTAAGTTGGAACTTTGGATCGTCCTGGAAGACTATTTCTGTTTACATATAATACCTTGAAAAATATAAATTTTATTTCCATTACGTCGTGCACATTATGTGGTATTTAGTACGGTAATAAATCGTGAGTCATACATGTTGACCTAGCACCATGAAAATTGGTGCTGTTTATTCGCCTGTAACATATTCAATCTTCCACCTACACTTGACAGAGGTTGGCCAAGTTAGCAAAGAAACATTAAGGATGGAAATTTGTTTCCGACGTATGCATTTTGTACCACCTGCCACATTTAGTGAGATACTTCAGAACCACGTAAGGTTTGTTGTGTGTATCCTGTTAAAGTGGTCGTTAACGAACAAACACTTTACCTACTTGTGTTGGTTATGGAGGCGCGTTGATACTGTAGCCCAAACAACCATGAAGGATCTAACAATGACACCACAGGCCACAAACACTTACGTGAAGTTATACAGAAAACCATCCATCGATACTCAAGATACAGCGTGCAGAATTAATTTGCACTGACAGACATAAGAGGAAAATGGCTACAGAGCAGTATCAGAGCTTGAGGAACATTTAGAAATCGAATTTCTAAACGAAGGTGGTAGTTTCTGGAGAAAGCAAAAATTAGGGAATGAAAAGATTTTTTAACCTACAATCAACTTGCATTTTATCTGAACCGTGTTGGCGATGATAGAGGCGTGACGTGGCTCCTGGTCCCGTGCTTCCTGAGGGAACCTACCGGCGCACGCGCCACGCGTTGTAACGATCCCCACGCACCACGCAGGACCATCCCACCTCCACCGCACTCCATCCCCAGTTACCATTCCTCGTGGTCCCCTGCAATCAGCTACAGCACTGCATGTCTGTTCAGATTACATCTGATATGTTCATTATGATCTTGCGAGTAGTTCCGGCGAGGTGAAACAGTATATCGAAAACAACTAATATTACCACCATATGACCACCAGTTGGTTTTTTAACAAACACAAATTTCATTTACTAAATTCCCGTCCAGCCATCCAGATTTCATTATTTCCTGCTTTTCCAAAATCACACCAGACGAATCTACGTAATTTGAAAGATCTTTACACCATATTATTGTTAATTGCTGCGTTGGTAAAAAGTTTCAGAGAATCATGCAATACATCAGTAACTGCAAGTACTTTTACGTCTCGTTCCTCTTTAATCCCAAAGCATATTGTACGTGTTTAATTTCTAAGACAGTAATTTTTATAGAATAAAATTCGTTACGAAGCATAAACTTACAGTATCAACTTAAATCTCTCGGATTCTTGAAAGGAATTCTTTTTCCTGTTTTATCCTCACTTGGGATTCGATGCTCCTCCGTGTCAAGGTTACTGCCGGAAGTTGCTTCGAGAGAATTTGTCCATGTCTGTTTTTAGGAAGCATCCCTGCAACCCCCTGCAGTGGTTTGGGGAAATCATGGAAAACCGAAAACTGGATGACCTGACGGGGACCGCATTCGCGCACTCGCTACAATCAGGCTCTATCGATTCTTGAAGCAGTGCACTGTTTCATCCCTCACTGTACAGTTGTGACTTTTAATCATATTCCTGGCATTTCAGTTAAGTATGCAATCAAGAGACTTAGGATTCAGTTTTTTTCTAAATTTTTATTTTATTTTTTATTAATTTTTTTTTATTTTTTATTCGAAGGCATATTTATACTTTCCCGTAAGTTACATGTTGTTTCTTGAAAAAGACTGCTGGATAATATCACATTTGTTGTTATTGGGATTTTTCTGAATCCTCTCAGAAGGATACCTCATATCTGAGCAGCAAGTTAGTAAACCAAATTCTCTATATTTTCGCCCCTCTCAGATCTGTATTTTGTTGTATCTCAGTTTTTTAGTTAATAAACCCTTTATGGGTCCTGTATTTTTTGTAATGTTTTGATAGTGACTGAGCAAATATGAAACTCTTTAGTACCCCGTTCGTCTTTAACAACAGCTGGTCGGACACAATTCATTGTTTGTTACCATGTTTTCTCGCAAAAAAATTACACGATCACATAAACATGAATAATAATTTAATAGCGAATCAACAGGCATCTTTTTAATATTTATAAGCTCATACGTACATGTACGAGTGGCGTATATTTGTGTGGACTTTGTAATTTGATAGTGACAGTAGAATAATTTCATCTGATAACTTCTTATGCAAGTGGAATGTTTACACTGGGTTTTCCGTTCTTGTAAGGGAAGATCACTCGGAGCTACAGTAATATTTTGAATGACAGAGACAACGGCAAACTGTTGTTCACTTATTAATAGATAACGCTCAATAGTATGTTAATCAAAAATATCTGTTACGCAGACAAGACATTTTTTTCTCGTGTGTTCTCAGTACAAGCAATTAGGATCAATTATAGACTAGTCAGTAATCTAAAATTTGATGCGTCATGTTACTATGCGTGAGTGATGTTTCTACGGCCCAGGTTGGGCGCCGAAACGTTGGCAGTAGCGACAACATTGACGCAGCGCGGCGCTAAGCCAGCTAGGTAAGAGGGATTTGCAACACTTAGTGATCTGTCGTCAGACAATTGAAACCTTCAAACGCTGCGTCTTGTCATGTGGTGGGTGAGCGGTGACATGCCAGAAAACGCAGCTTCAAATCACACCAGCCGAATGAAGGGATGGTTCCTTCAAAATACCATGTCCGACTTCCTTGCTGTTCCTTCTTCCTCATCCACTGCGAGCTCTAATTACCTGGACGCCGACTACCCGTAAAACCCAAGGCAAGAAAAGTGAAAGGATTCGTTTTTACGCTCTCTTGTTTTATCTGCGTTTAATTAAAAATTCATAAATATATTGAGAAGAGATAAGAAAAGTGTGTCAGTGTTGTGTCATTAACAAACAATTTGGCGGGGACGTGATATTTCATTTTTAGGTATGTGTGATCCGTTTTGGGCCTCTTAGTCCATTCTTTATGTTGCAAACATTTGCCTCCGATTCCCATCTTCTGAACACTAACCTCCTCTGTTGATATATATTTCCGTTTTCAGTAACTTGTATGTTTCAGATGTAAAATCACCATTAAAGTTGACAGGGCAACGTAGGTTCTTGGGAATATTTCAATTGCAACATTTATTTCTTTTTCCAGGTTTATGTGTATTGTAAAGAATACGTAGTGAACTTGATTAATGTAGATAAAAAAAACACATTTTCCAGCAATGCTTTCCTACTTCTAATCAACAGCTGACATTGTTGGGTTCATAGAGTTGGCCTCGAATTGCAGAGGTCGCGGATTCCAGTAGGTCCTCTAGCATGGGTGTTTTCAATAGAGTCTTGTAGCGTAAAGTTATCAATTCAAAAAATATCCATTAGAAAGTCAATACATACACTTGAAGAATTAGAATCAATGATGTGATAAAACTAAAAGTTACAGTTGGCGCTATGGCTTGGCAATAGATTATGGTCCTTTAAATGCTGTGTTCTATCATAACCATCTTCAACTACTTTCTACTGTTCCGTGGTACGACAACGTGAAGACATTTCTTTCATGCCTTCGTTACAAGTTCCAATGTTCTACAACTTTGAAATTCGAAATAAATTTTTTTCGAGCTGTTACTAGTATTACTTCATTTATTTGAATTCCCAATTTTCCAATCAGTAAATGTCTATGATCCTACCTTTCAATTTATGGAAGCTAAATCAAGAGTTTGTGCAAAATTCTTCTTTACTAATTACCGAGTAGGACCAAATAATCCCCCCAGAATGTAGTTTACCACTAGAGAACGAGGCACGATGGAAAATAACGATACAGCACTGAAGAAACTACAACAGGTCGTGAGGGCGGGACGTCGAGTAGTTCAACAGGTCCTTGGATCACATCCAAGGACCTGTGGCTACACACCAGACGCTCGGCTTGTATTAAGTGTTGTGCGCGAGGAATGTTTGGAATGCCGCTGTACGGTCTGGAGCCGGCTACCACAACTTCGCAACTGTTGTGAATTTCCTTAGCAGATATATTAATGCGCATGTGTGAGACTACTTTATCCATGAGAACTCTCAGGTTTAAGAATTCAATTTTTATTTTAAATGTGTTTACATAAGAGCAAACTGGAAATTTGATACTTCTATGATGTTTTCTTCCGACTTCAAATAAACGCTTCTCTTCTCAAAGTTGAATTTTCTGCCTTAGAGAAGACGCAAGTAACAAAGTTTCAATAATAACATTGATAATTAATAAAAGTAAGTCGTTCTGGAGGGCACGTGTTCGGATCCCCGTTTGACCATTAAAATCGCTCCAGGCGAATGTCACAATGGTTCCTTCATAATGCCATGACCGAATTTTTTCACATTCCTTGTCATACTCTCCCGCCTCCAATAACTTCGTCGGGACTGAGGCTCTAGTAAAGGAGAAACTTTCAGACTTGGTAGTTATTGTGCGTTACAAGCTTGGAGTAATTCTGATGTGCTCGTGTTTAAGCAGCGAATACGCGCACGCGCTAATAGTGAACGTATTCAGCGATGTAATAAACTGTACACATGATTGGTGTTATTCATCACATTTTGTTCTGAAACCTTTACTGTCTCTGGTGGCATTCGGATTCGACATCACTGACGAAGGTTTTTTGATGCCGATAGTGTGATAATTAAATAAATTTATCTTTAAACAAAATTCATTTCCTTTTTAAAAAAAAATATGTATTCGTGTCACACTGTAGTCGTTTTTTATATTTCGCTGAAATCTCTTTACGTATGAATGTATAATATCGAGATGAACCGGAAAAAAACACAACAGAACAATATCGAACCAGCAAAGCCACAATTGTACCTTAGGGTTTGTGCATGAAACACATGTCCGGCAATTATGTGAGCCAAACGGGACAATAGTCCGTTCCGTCGATTCGCTGCACGTCGATGTCTTTGCGGTCGATGCCCGCTCTCATTTGTGTGGCTGCAACTTTGATGTAGACCTCCATTATACCGGTGGGCCGTGTATTTTTAAAGTCCCATTAGGCTGAAAACCCGTCGAATCCGCGAGAGAAGGGGGGGAAAAGAAGGCGGGGGAAAGAGAAAAACGAGAATGCGCCAGCCAAAACTTGCTCATCAGAAAAAATGAGCAGTGCAAAGGGAGAAAAAGGAAAAAGAAACGGTTTTTAACAGAGATTATGCTTTGTCAGTTATGTCGTGCCGTTAAGTTACCCGCCAAACTCTCTTGATTATTCTATAAACTGCAGTAAAGTTCAAACACAATGGTAACATGTCGCCATGTTCTACGCAATGTTGGGTACTAGTGTTAAACTGGCACGAGTCACCACCAGTAATATCCGTCGTTACCCCTCCTCCCTTCAGAATGATTACCAGTTAACAGCTGTTCTCCACCTTTAGATTGATAGTAACTCATTGATTTCTTACCCAGAAATCGTTCTCATTTATTTTATCTGAACTATTTACCAAATATTAACTGCATTCCCCGGTAGTCAACATACTTGAAATTCACTGAGTAAATAACTGGTATTGTTGCATATAATAATTTGTTAATATCCAGTTTCTATTCACACTCCGCATTAATCTTAAAATAGTTACACTTCGTAGAACGTTCATTAATAATTGTTCATGTATTCTGTAAAATATTCTAAGGAATATGACATTCTATACGGAACTTATTCCAGTATAATAGTTCCTAGCAATGATTATTGTACTCATTGATCAGAGTACTCCTAGCTACGCGAGAAATAGTGAGGAAGATTGAGTGACTTGGCAAGTCATTTTATTTTATGAGGTAGTAGCTTGCGACAGCGAACCGAATCTTTTTTGTGGACTGCCTCCACGTAAGTAATACGTTATCCACCGATGAAGCACAATCTAGAATAGACGAAACTGAATAAACAGCAGCAAATAGAATAGGCTTGTGTCTGTACCTAATGGAGTTTTGTAGTTGTCAAGTAACGGGTCTTCAGTGATATCAGCCAATCCGGTCTTTACTTCTCGAGTCTGCTACATTCGGGGTTACCAGCTCTGCGTTTCGATCCTGTTATCTCTGTCTTATGGCAGTTTTACAGGTTTCCAAAGACATTGGTAGACTTCTCGTTCTTACGTGTTCTGATTGGTTTTGTAGTAGCCCAGGATTTGATTGACACGTATCTCGGCTAGTTAGCTCACTCCATTGGTTACTGCAAACTTCAGGGTAATAGATTTATTAATCACTAATGGCCGTACTATTCTATAAACTGATATAAAAAATACGGAGCATAATACTGAGTTTTGCCTCCGGACGGAGTTCAGAATACAAATATCTAAGTCCAGAGACAAGCAGAAAGCGAAATGGCCCCAACAGATTTAAATGGAAAGAATTATAAGGAGAATGCCTGGATAGTGATTACATATCATTTCCTCTTCAATTTCCTGACTCTCCATACTTGGCAGGGTAAGGCAAGAGGCTGAAATAGGGAAGAAAGTACGTTTAGATCTCTCATTCCCGGGATGTTCCCAAGAATACTGTACTTTATATACAGTAACATTACATCACAAGTTTCTTAACGCCGAATTTCAACATGGTTGAACTTTACATTTATCGTAATGGCGAATGTTGAAACACCGTAAAATATTCAGAAACTTTCTTTCTTGGCCAATTTTTGATAATAGCGGGTGCGACAATCTGTAACTCATATATTTTAATCAGAAAATACGTTAAATGAACAGACACAATCAACACATATTAGATGCAATGCGAAAGTCTTCCAGAAATATCTGCATTATTCAATTAACGATTGTCCACTACTGTCTGAATACAAATGTAAATAATAATAATAATAAATTAATGTTTATAATTTTCGATAACTTAAAATGAAGGAAACAATTAAAAACCACTCTTGAAATTGGGATTTATCGACAGTGTATTGAATTGTGAAAAATTTCATTATGGAAGCACGTCTAGCTAACGTAATTGTAAAATAAGAGGTGACATATGATTTAGGACTATATCACGCACAAAAACAGGAAATTTAAAGTTTGACTGATTTTTTTTTATCATGTGACTCAAACAATTACATTTAAGAACAAAAAAGTATTATAAAACAGAATGAACAACTAAAAACTTGATAATACACCAGGTAATTGGTAGTTGGTAGGTGACAGACGTATTAGCTTAGCTGGAGCAATATGTTCTTCTGACTTCAGAGCTTGGTAGTGAGATTCACTGCAGGGGGTACTTAACGGCTATTCCGAAGTTCCCTACTGGCTGACCGAGCGTGGTGGGTGAACGGTTAACGTTCTGGCCTCGCATTCGGGAGGACGCGGGTTCGAATCCCCGTCCGGACATCCAGATTTGGGTTTTCCATGGTTTCCCCAAATCACTCCTGGCAAATGCCGGGATGCTTCCTTCAAAAAAGGCCATGGCCGAATTCCTTCCCGTTCCTTGCCCCAATCCCATCCCGCCTCTAATGACCTTGTTGTCGACGAGGCGTAAAGCCCTAGCAAAAAAACAACCTACTGGCTGCTCCACCTTACACAGCCAGTTCAGTTGGCACCAGCTGTTCCTCTACAAGCTGCAGTGATTTTATAGGGTCATTAGGAACCACTTACTGGAAAGAGTATGAAGAACATTTTTCTTTCTAGTTTTCTTCCACGTACAAGATGACTATATCAAGTTCTTATTGCTTTAAAAAGGATTACTTGATATAAGGCGTGGTGGAGGCAAGTTAAAAAATGATGATTGGATTAAAAGGTAGCATTTCATTTGAGGATTTTTGTTGTTTTTTTTCCCACTTATGTAAACAGTTTTTTTAGCTCGTTGTTTGTTACTATCCTCATCATTTCTTTGAGCAGTATGTCCACAATCTTGATGTGGTCTCTTCTTTGCCAGACGGATGAATGGTATTCCACTTGCAGGATAGTTGTTTATGCACGCAATGTAGTTCCAGCTAGTTTTATGATCAGGTATTTTCGTTTTTGAACTAAATTTCCGGTCACTACGGCACAGGATTCTCTCACTTAGTTCGATAAACTGGTCTTAATTTACGAACAATGTCTTCTACGTAACATATGAATTCGTCTGCTTAGAACCAACACTTAATAAAATCTTCTTCAGTTCCATAAATTCGCCACTTGGACAGACGCTCCACTTCATTAAAATGAACTGCGCCTTAACGCATGATATAACAGCACTTCGTTACTATTTAACACTTTGCTAGGTCCACCTATACAGAAATTCTCACCGCAGCAGTCAGCACTGTCCGACTTTTCACGTAAGATCTTCCCGCTTGACTGTTCTCTGGCGACTGATTGACGTAAGACTTTTTAAATACTGTTCTTGGAGACTATTACCTTAACCACTGTTACGTCTAATTCGGAGCTCAACACCCCCCCTCCCCTCCCCCATCTAAAACAGTAGACTATCAACTGATTTTTTTTTTAAATGTATCCCTTCTCTAATTTTGAAGTCTATATAGTCCCTTCAAGTCACAAATTTGTCTTAATTGCACAAGTGACGCAACGTTTTCAGAAAACTGACTTTACTTCCCTTCCATACGAACAGTGGACAGTATATCAAACAACTATCACTTTTCTGTGGTGTAACGTTTCTAAACCTTCCATTTATTGCTACATATATACAAAAACTCCTCATTAATTCATATTTACGAGGCGTTTATGGCAGTACGTGTAGTAGATTCTATTACAGATCAGTCTTTCTAAAAAATTTAAGCAGATGCTCACGGGGAAAAAGCATGTAACTACATGGAGTAGTTTGTTGGGGGCCGAGAATGATTTTGCTTCTTTCAAATGAAGTGGTATTCTGTTTGATCGCAAAATTAAACTGTAGAAGTCCCTCTCACTCTTCCTCGCTTTATCGGTAGTTATTTTAATTAATTCAGAAAACATTCGATTTTGGTCAGATAAGCTTGAGATATTCTATTTCAGAGTGTAATTCAGGTTCATTAAATGTTCATTGTATAACAGGGTTTTCCTGGCGGCAATGGTCTAAAGCAAGGGTGGCCATCCCAAATCATCTTGTGGGACACTTTGGAAATGCATCATAACACCGCTTGCCGCATATAAAATTACATATCGTACCTATCCTTCTCTTTCCTGCCACAACTACGTATCACAGACCATTAGTGTTTGTATGTGGTATTAGCATAGGAATCTTCCTTCGTGCACTATGGTAGCTAGATGTCGGTAGCTATGGGGGTGTGGGAGATATGGTGGTTGAAGTTGGTTGACGGAGGGCTATTTCATATTTCGGCCAAAGACATGTATGTCCCTATATTTCACTTTGCAGCCACAAACACAATACGCAGATCACTGATGTTTGTGTGTGGTATTAGCCTCGAGTCTCCCATCGTGCACTATGGTGGTTACATGTCGGTAGCTGTCAATCAAAATTCTTTACAATCGCGAACGAAGTCGTGGGCATCGGCTAGTTTTTTCTCATAATTTCGACAGTTAATTTTTGAATGTATGGATGCACAAATGATGTATTTTTTAATACAATAATTTTCGCTACTTTGGCCATTATAAATTAAATATATTTTGTTAAAGTGTGATGAATCTCGTGGGGCGCAAAAATGTTCAAGGCAGGCCGCAGGTTAGCCATCCCTTCAGTTTTACCATGATGATATTTTCAATGTAGAAACTTTTGAGAGCGTAATTTCTGATGGTGAAATATAAGATTCGACGTAGAAGCTTCTAGGTGCCGAAAGAGATACCTTATTTTACAATTTCAGTATGTAAAGTTTAGGTGTAACATTGTTGTTGTTCATGTGCTTCTAGGTGCCGAAAGAGATACCTTATTTTACAATTTCAGTATGTAAAGTTTAGGTGTAACATTGTTGTTGTTCATGTGCTTCTAGGTGCCGAAAGAGATACCTTATTTTACAATTTCAGTATGTAAAGTTTAGGTGTAACATTGTTGTTGTTCATGTGCTTCTAGGTGCCGAAAGAGATACCTTATTTTACAATTTCAGTATGTAAAGTTTAGGTGTAACATTGTTGTTGTTCATGTAAGAACATTGGAAGCAATACTCACATGCTACAACTGAATATAGAAAGCTTATTAAAACATGAGAATGTTAGCAGTCCAGCTGTTGAGAATGGCTGAAAAATTATGAAATAACTACTGATGTTCTCTGGTGGTGGTGATGGGAACTAGGTGATGGTAGTCCCAGTAAAAGACAAACTCCATAAAAGTGCCCCTCACGTCCGGCTGTGGGCATGGGTGGTTTTAATAGAATATCGTGAGCGTCTCTTGTTGTCTGCACTGCGGTGACGTTCTAACGTCCGAAAAGTTGCACACAGTGAACTGAAAATACAAAAACGTACTAGCCTCTACTACAAAATAGTAATGAAAAGAATAATACAATGAACGTAGCGCTCAAAGTGCGGGATGGTTGCTTCTCAACGCCGTCGAACTAATTATTCCCTTGATTTCACCTGTTAGACGATTCTGAAATGGTGGAATACGAATAAACAAGTTTAGAGGATATTTCGTGTGGTAGATAATTTGTCGAGAATTTGGAGAGTCTCGTTACGGGATAGGAAGCGGCTGGCATTCAGGGCAGCAATTAGCCTTTCAGGCTAGTAAAGGCCAGATTAAGCCGCTCCTGGCAGAGCTTAATTAATAATTTGCCAGTGGCCAGCGGTCAGACCGCGGACGGTAGGAAAATTACTCACTCACGAAGTCTGTGGCCTCCCTCACAGAATCAGTGTGCAGCTGACAAACATGTTGCAACTTGAACTGCACACGTTGATTTCAAGTTCACTTCATTCTGTTAAAAGAAATTCCTTGTTTACATATAAAAGTTCTTAAATAAATATCTGATTAAAATCAAAGACCAGTAGAGAAATATAAAGAATTTATTGCTACAACCTTAACATAAAAACAGCATAACTCACATCTTCTGCAGTTTAATACTCGGCACATTAACACAAAAGTCGTTTACGGAAACAAACTTTACATTTCATGTTACAATACGTTGCTATTTCTCATGCATCTGATTAGTACATTGTGTTTTAAAGTAACAAGTGAGACGTAAAATCGTGGCAAATCAAGTAAAAACTATTGGAGTGAATGAAAAAGTGATTTGTTGGGTGAAAGAATTCTTAAAAGGTATAAAGCAAAAAGTTAGGGTAGTAAATGCAGTTAAAAAAGAGTGGACGTGAAAATGGAAATGCTACAGGGTAGAATGTTGAGAACATTGGTTATTCTAATGAATGATTGTCTTAATGGTTAACTGTCAGAAGTTGGGTTGTTTGCAGATGACATAATGTTATGTTATATGATCAAAACGGGAGAAGACTGTAGCAACTGCAGGGTGATCTCGACAGAATATCTAGCTGGGTTGGTAACCTTGGTATAAAGATAAATGTAAAGGAGAGTCGGCTTATTAGATACACAGATAAAAATCCAAAGGTGGAGAAGTAATTGCTTGTTGAAGACATGAAATATAAATACCTTGCCATAACATTTGGTAGCAAACTCAACTGGCAGGAAAAAGGTTGGAGAGAGTGATGAGGGAATGTGCCAGAGAAATAAGGAAATTTGGATACGAAACTTTGGTCAGACCATCGCTTGAAAAGGTGGTGTAATATGGGACCCACACTTTGGGTATCAAATTCAGGAGTTGAGGGGATACAAAGAAACGTTTGTCTCTGGAAATTTCTACAGAATACTATCAGGAACTGATATTATGAAGGAACTGGAATGGGATTCATTGGAAAACAGGAGGACTATGAAGAGAGTAATGGGAGTGTACAAGGCATTTATTGGTCATGTGGTGCGGAAAGATATTGGTGGAAGCATTGAGAGAGGTGCATGGAACGGAAAAGTTGGCCATGACCACAAGTTGACATCAATTTCAGACATACGTTTGTTGGAAGATTTTCTTTTGTAGGTAGCGGGGACAGGGATTGGATTAAATTACAAAATGAAATGATGAATAATTTATCATAAACGTTGAAATTCGTAGAGAGGAAAAGTAGGCAAGTATAGGAAAGGGAGAAAATGGATGTGTAGGGAAATTGCCAGTGTAACGTGCATTCTATCGCAATTAAACTAAATTAAGTAATAATTGTGATCTGGTAGCTCCATATGGAAGAACGTCAAACGAAGACCTTCGATCTTGCGTAAGCTGTACGTACATGGTACATGGTAATTAATCAGTGTATAACAACAAACAGTCGTTTCTAATCGAGCCACCTCGCTGCCTCACCCGACTGTGTCAAGTGCGACCTACAAGACACGTTAGAACACAGACTAACTGGTTGCATGATACCCCCTATCTGGAAATGGACGAGATGGAAACTAGGAGTGGTAACACAACGTCCGACACTGCATTTACAATTGAAGATGTAGTAACACCTGAGTTTAATTCTCACCGAAAACAAAAGAACAACGCAACATGCTGGCTTTTAGCCAACTATATCCATTTCATAATTCATGATAAAGAAACGGCGAATCTACAATAATTCGGGTATCTAGTATTATAATAAGAAACTGCTGGTCACCTGTCACGCATTGACGTCACTCTATGACTTCGCGCAATGACGTCACGCTTTACGCAATTCTTCTTGGTTATGTACTTTATTTAACAACAGTTCTAAGCATCCGCGAATAAATTAACTGACAGAACACCGAAATAAAAGTATGTATTGCGTTTAAATCGACATAATAATTATAATTGCTTAGATTTATTTAATATTCGTTTTATGTAAAAGTATTCGTTAAAATCTTTGCCCACAGATATGTATGATAGAAGCTTTAATTTTAGCAATGTTAGCGGCAGTTTTTATAGATTGTTATTAGAACTGGCACTTGGCGTTACAGCAGAAGGCTTGAGTAATTTTTTTTTTTTCATGAGTGCTCTGTTACTTAAATCATTACTTAGTTTTAACGAAAGTAGTTCCACACTTATCGCGATTTGTACAGCATAGACTACAATAAACTAATATTACTTGGATGACTTAAGTGGTTAAGATTTATTTTTAATTTTCTTTGCTTTTACTGATGCCGTATTTCAGCCGTATGTAACTGTGTCAGCCATTCAAAGGTTTAGTATCCATCTGAATCACGAATATAAAAAAGGAAGATGGAAAAACCTGTAAAGATTTTTGATTTAGTTTATATTGCGATGCATTATTATCACTAGAATGCGATATAGTACATGTATTAATATGCGTGTAATTGAAGTATTATTTCTCTGACGGCAAGTTTAGTACATGGTTAGGTTGAAATGCAACCTGGACCAGGATAGCTGTTACAGGGCAAGGAACTACGAATTGTATTGAGCTTTATTTTATAATAATTCTATTTATTTAAGTAATTGCTATGAAATGTAATGCTAGAACGGCATATTAATTATCAGATTTTGTTTTACTGAAATCATGACTTGGTTTTAATTAAAGAAGTTCAAAATTGATCGCGATCTAAACCACAATTAAAACTAATATTACGTGGCATAACATAAATTGTTAAGATTTATTTTTAGCATCCTTCTTTTTTTACTGGGGTCATTATTTCAGCCGGAAGTAAGCTGTGTCAGGAGTTAAAACTTCGATCTTCATCATAGACAACAATAAAGATGTAAGAAACTTTGAAGATTTTGGATCAAGTTTGTATCGCGATGCATGATGACATTGACATGCGATACAGGGAATGTAATAATTCGCGTGTGATTGAAGCTTTGATTTTCTACGGGCGATATTGGTGGAGATTGTGGTTAGGGTAAAACGCAACCTGGACCAAGTTGACAACTGAAAATTTTTGCTACATCACAAGGGACGAGAAATTACAGAACATTGAGCAACTAAAAATAAATTAATTGCCAGAACACTCCGTTAAACCCGTCATTTTTGACGGGCTTTGTGTCTAGTTACCAAATAATAGAAAACAAACGAGCTATGTCGAATCGATATTACAGAGTGAACTTTGCTATCTATCTGGATGCGGTAATGCCTTTTGAAATAAAGTAAAGTAAGGATAGCAAAAAAAAAAAAAATATTAAAAAGTGGATAAAGCGTTGGATTTCGTATCTGAAGGTTGTAGTCAGTGACCATCTGTGTCCAGTTGTGTAGTATTCTACGAGACAAAGAAGAGAATGTAGTTTCAGTCTATTGTTAAGAATGACTCAGCTAAGAGTACTTCAGATTATGTAATTTCAAACGTTAATACTGATTGCAGTATGTCGTGTATGAAATTTTTGTATCTGTTGATAAAACTATTTTATAACTGAAAAAAGTGGCTAAGGCGCTTCTCAGAAAGTTCGCTGCTCCGGTGCCGGGTATAAATCCCAGGAATTTTTAAGAGT
The DNA here is from genome assembly GCA_031002005.1 of Vandiemenella viatica. Taxonomy (NCBI): domain Eukaryota; kingdom Metazoa; phylum Arthropoda; class Insecta; order Orthoptera; family Morabidae; genus Vandiemenella; species Vandiemenella viatica. Next base: position 163,746,805 of record CM061920.1, read on the forward strand.
TGTTTTTGATCATACGAGCTACGCCATGTTGTGCTATGGTACGGATTCCACGACCCAGAGGAAGAAAACTGGTCCTACTACTTCTGACAAAATGGCTTAGTTCGGGATGATCCAACCAACCCAACCCGTTGTGAACCAAGTTACTTTTAACAATTAACTCTCTTAAAGTATCTAACCTCTGCTTTAACCATTTTGGACAAATTTATTGTTTTAATTATTACACTGTGTGTTTCCTATAAAACCGTGTACATGTTTTCAATGAAACTAATATCAAATGTACAGTGTGGATTACTAATGGAAAACAAATTATAAATCTAATTGCTTTCACTGTTAAGGCGTGAACTGCACTTTTTTTTAACTCTTTCTTCGATAATTACATTTAGCGTTGTATCCAAAGGAGATGTAGAAGCAAGAAAGATATAAAACTGCGGTGAAGCTGATTTCCCATACTTTATGCAAGTTTACTTGTGGGAAAATTTCTGGAAAATTCAAGGGTATATTAACTCAAATGAATTCTCGTCATTTGTTTGCGATGTAATACCTGCCACATGAAGAAATTGTTTTAGTATTTAGAGAAACTCTGGATAGTGTAAATGATAATCTTCTGTAGTCATCAGACTAGAAACAAAGTTAAATATTCAATAACACCATTACAAGTCATTGTCAATTACACTCAGCAGTTTTAAACCAAACTGCTTCAGCGGAGCCTGAATGGTACTGAGATACGTAGTCATTACTTTCAATCATTCCTCATTAAAATAGTCATTTAAATAAAATACCGTGACACACTGTTTCATATCACTAATTTGGCCTCACGTGGAAAGAAGCAGAACACGCATGCCCTTAAAGTTTTATTATATAATAATAATTCCGTAGGGTCGTAATAACCTGGTGACAGGGTTCCTATTGGCTGCGCATTCCGCCCCTGTCGTAGCCGCATTAACCTAGCTCAGAAATCCTGCCGGGTAGAGGGGACCTACAGTTTAACGTGGAATCCGAACCACGGAAACGTTCTGGCGTACTACATATCACACAGCAAGTTGTGCCAGAAGTGGAGACCGGGTTAAGGGCCTATGAAGATCCCCGCCGAGACAGGGATTTGAACCGGGGACCTTTCAATGTCCAGTCATACGCCTTAACCACTGAGCCACCAGACCGCTAAAGTTTTATTAAAAACATGTTCTAAAGAGACTAGTGAAGTTCATTCATAGCATTTTCCTTTCTTCGTACAAATATCTAATTTAATGTAAAGTTGCTTTATAGGTGATGTCTAATTCATTGTAGGACTTCTATCCCCATAACAGAGTTACCCCACCATCTCTGAAGGACACGATAGATCATGAAATGTTCTCACTTTTGTGCTACGACCAGGGTGTTGCTGTGTTTACGTTAATGGCGGCGGAGACAGGAAGCGCGTGTCATATAGCGCGTGTTTGCGTGGTTGCTACGGTGACGACATGGCAGACTGCTCACGAAACTGTCACACACAATTAATGACGCTTTAACATGGCTCTCCCGGCTAGCGCACAATCAGAAACGAGTGTGTAGTTTTATTTTATAGAACATATACAACAAGGAAAAAATAGTTTTTCGTGTAAGTAATTTTGAATTTCAACAATCTCCTGGTATTTATTTATTTTTTATTTTTTGGAACTGCTTTACGTCTCTTTTTAACATCGAGAGACGGGAAAGGTTGGGGGGCAAGGATGGGGGCAAGGAATGGGAAGGAATTCGGCCATGGCCTTTTGAAGGAAGCATCCCGGCATTTGCCTGGAATGGTTTGGGGAAACCATGGAAAACCCAAATCTGGATGCCCGGACGGGGATTTGAACCGCCGTCCTCCCGAATGCGAGGCAAGAACGCTAACCGTTACACCGCCCCACTCGGTATCCTGGTATTTAGCTTCTGCAGTATAAATGTTGACAGTAAGAGCCGAATTGCAACATATCTCCCGCTGTTCAGTCTCTTCAGTATAAACGTTGATACTGAGAGGTAACTAAAAGTGTTGAAATGCCAGTGAGTCGGTTCTCATCTGGAAGGAATCATGTTGGATCCAGAACCCAACGATACGTTTTGATGTTTTCCTGAGGTTATGATAGGCGATTTGTTCGAATTCGAAATTGACGATTTCTTCCTGCTTTTTATGAGCTACATCGGATCGTCACCGGAAGCATTTGCTTACGTCTGAACAGAGTCACAGCAGCTCCGTTACCCGGCGCCTGGGCTATTGCGCAACAAGTAGATGTCTTTTTACGTCTGCACAGAGCTGGAGAGTTGTCGCTAACACAATGCAACAAGTGGACTCGCGACACACTCTGATCTCCGTTCTACCAAAATAAACAATACCGCAGCTGAAGACTCGGCGAAGACAACGAAAGTAGGTAACTTCCTTAAAGACAACCATGACAGCTGTTGATAACCAACAGATCTTTTCAATCATGTATTTCAATCCATCACCTGTGTTCAGAACTTGACTAAGATTTGTACAAAAGAGTTCTGCAGGTTTATAATGATAAACTTATTAGAAAAAAGGGATTTACAATTGTGTGTATCACAGCAAAATAGTACTTAACATTTATTCATATACGAAATAATATTTCAACATTCTGTTTCTGTACGACACTTTAGTCGGTCTGACCGAAGTTTTTTTTTTTCGGTCCTGACGACCACATGGCAAAAATCAAATGTTTACAGTTGTTCTACATACTTATCTATGTTATATGTTTATATGTTATTTTCTGTAGGCCTACATCTTATTACATTACAGATCTCATTGTATTGCATTTAACATTGATACATGTCGACTAGTTTTATCATACTCAACAAACTTTGTTTCCACATTTCTGTTCTTGGTAACTAGTATTACATGCCCGAGTGATATTCTTAGATAATTTAGTGTACAATCTTGAGTAGGAGGGAAATTTGTGAGGCGGACATAATTAAATGTAGTATGCTCCTCAGCTACAATTTTTGTTTTTAATGAATTAATTAAATAAAATAAAATATTTGTTTTAGCATAGGAACAATTGTAAAAGAGAGACTTAGTTAATAATTATTTTACAAATCAGAGGGATTCTTAATTAAATTGACATATCAGTTTACTAAAGAATTTCTTATTAATATGCACACAATTAAGGTTATTTTCCTCCTATCTTACAGCTTGTCTTTAAAACAGATATTTCTTTAGACATTTTGTAGGAGAGAATCTTGGTGAATAACTATTACATTCGTAATTTTCCCTATTAACACTTCTCATTTTTCACTAACCTTCCTTAGTTGATGCTTTATGATATATTTCAATAATCAAAAGCTAATATTAGTTTCACTTAATTAACGGGCTATTGCCCGATAAACATCCTGTCGCTCAGTCTTGAGCAAACCAGTTACCGAAGTAGGCAGAGGTATATTAAGCTTAACAAGATTTTTGTATAGTTTGTTTTGGTGTACCCAGTAGCGGACGCATGCGAGAATGATGTGGTTAATGTCGGCGACCTCTTCTTGTTCTTCCGGGCATAATGGGGAATGTAAAATTCCGATTTTGTAAAGATGGCTAGGGTAGCACCCGTGTCCCAATCTCATACGTATGATTGACGTTTTGTGTATTTTTCCCAATTTGGAGGATACGAACCAGGCTTTGGATGGGATGTGGGGTTGCATTTGATAGTAATATCTTCCTCTATAGGATTGTGTGATAGCCCATGATTCTGACCAGGCGCGAAAGGACTCTTTCTTGATAATTGGTGTGAGGTCTGTATGAGGAAGCTGGATGAGCTGTGTCTCCCCATCTACTGTACTTTCCTTAGCTAACTGGTCGACCGTTTCATTGTGTTGAATGCGTGCGTGTCCCTTTATCATAATAGGTGGATCTCCTTATTCTCTGTGGAGGCTAAATGCATCAAGCTTAATATCTCTATTAACACCTTGTTCAGGCAGATCTGCCGTTTGGGGTTTTCCAGTTTTTGGGCCACACTTTTGGAATCCGATAGGATAAGAATTTTATCATGACGTTCTGTACCGTATTTTATGGCCTCTATAATAGCTATAGCCTCAGCTGTATATATGTTATTTCACATGGTAGGCGAACCTTCTTTGACCCCTGTGAGGATGGGCAGTAATAAGCGTAACCGACTCCATCTGAGGTTTTAGAGCCATCCGTGTAGATTTGTATAAAATCTGGCCAGGTTAGACTTAAGAAACTGTCCGTCATTGAATTTGCAGAGTCACGTCTTGTAATCCAATCTGGTAAGTAATAAATATTTGTTTTGAATCTGAGGGGATTATAATGAAATGAAAAAATTGTAATAGGTCATTTTGGATAATTGACGGTATCAGATGATTAATTTTAGTAAGGCTTTGCACTAGCATGGGATTTCTGAGACTGGTGAGAATACCTCTTCTGTCCACTGTTTTTGTGTATTCGATGACTCTCTGAATCACAGGATGATCTGTTATAGACGCACGTCTCATAAATATAGTTTGGATAGGAGCTGTCGGCGTATGTCTAGAGGCATTTCCCTCGCCTCTACTAGCAGGGCATTTGTTGGGGTGGATATCATAGCGCCCAAGCATAATCTGATAGCTCTATGTTGTACTATGTCCACTTTGTTTAAGGAATATTTGGGAGCGTTTCCAAAAAGGGGCTTCCATAATCTAAGTTAGGTCGAATGATTGCTCTATGTAAGTTGAGGAGGATGGCTGGATCGGCTCCCCACCAGGTGCGTGTAATGGATCTTAGAACATTAAGGTGGCGTTCCGTTTTGGCTATAATGTGGTCTATATTACCCTCCAAGAGAGTTTACTGTCCATGTGTAAACCTAGATGTCTGACCGTTACTCGATTCGGGAAGATATATGGGCCCAAGTGTATCTCTGTCTCACGGAATATGTTTTCTTTACGGGAGAAGATCACAACTGATGATTTCGATGGTGATACAGGATAATCCTAGTTGCAGTAACCACTCGTGGAGTTTCTTTGCTGCTTCATTCAATCTCCCTGAGAGGGAGACAGAGTATGACCGAAGTTTATCCGAGACAGGTTCTGGTTTCCTCGTTTACTCTGATAATAATGTATCGGCGTGCATAAAATTTCTTTCATCAAGATTGGTTGAAGGTTCTTAAAGTGAATAGATTTTAATCTCCGTACTTCACTTTCAAAACCGTTTATTCAGGGAATTTTGCTATAGAAATTTTCTTCGGTTACTCGTCTCACGTTTGCCTAAATAATGCTCTTAGTAATCGGAATACAGATGACAAAACTAGACGTTGTTGAAAGTTGGAACACAGATTCTACGTAGGACGATACCGCAGTTTTAAAGAATGTAAGCCAGAGAAAGTGTTTGCTGATCGTGGCAGTAACCTATGTCCCATTTTCATAAATAGCAGCGGATAACAATGGACCGGAGTGATGATTTTATACCACGATTAAAATAGAAACCGTCAAAGGTATTGTTAAAAAAATACATACCCTGTAGTCATAAAATTAGGTTCTCTACAGCCTCAAATTACGATTGTGGGATTCAGACTTTTACTGAAATCTATCATTTATATCATTTTAATTACTAACATCCATTCGCAATTCAATAGTTCCGCGGTATTGCTGTAAAGGAGGTAGGTTATTTTGAGAGTTTTTTCTTCACTTAGTCTATATTGTACTGATCAAAAATAGGATTAGTGAGACGACTCCATTGGAAAGCTGTGAAGGGATCCTTGCACAATCCTTACTGAATAAACTGTGGTAACTGAGAATAACCGTAACCTGACAATAAGACGGAAGGTACTAGGAAGTACTGTAACTGCCGAGTCTCGTGGCTCAGTCACAGAAAACCGAGTAAAGGAATTGGAGTAATAATTTTGATCATAGAGGAAGAACCGTGACTGCAGGTTTACTCGAAAACAGATAAAAGTATTCAATTATACAAATTCCATGTAAGATTGTTCATCACAACCATCATAAGTAATATTATATTACACAAAAACTAGTATTCACTTCACACCTTTCACCAATGAGTGGCAAGTGGAAGTGTAACTAAGTATTAAAGAAATGCATTTTCGTTGGTGAAAATAGAAATTAGAGAAAGTTTGATAAGGAAAACCTCATGTCTAAGATATTTAAGGCGCTAGTCTTGAAAGTTCTGCACTTCTAATGACGATGCTTCTGGCAGACTAATCATAATACATAAATCATTAGGACAGTCATGCAACACGACCTAAAAAGTAATTCCCGCCACTCTTCGTGTATTCTCTAGTTCACCGATCGTGATATTCCATTTTGAAACTTCTTGAGCATCTCAAGATACCATGATGTATGTTATACCACTTGTTCGTCAGCTTAAGTATGTAGTATTCAAAGGGAACACATTTCTGACTTAAAGATGGTTGTGCAGCATGGCGTGAACTGCGGGTGGAGGGATATCCAAACTCTGCTCTATTTGAAGGTCTCGAGAATTTTCTTGACAGTAGCATTCTCTTTCGCTGTGATTGCCTGAATATGGCTGTATGATGAGGACAATCATTTCTCGATACTGGAGATATTTCCTCCAAACAGTGATCAACACTCAAACCACGCACAACATTGTGACGCAAAATTCCCTATATTTCGCTTTCGGCAAGGATCGCATTGAGAGAAACTCTCATTGTGACAGCTCTGAACGTCCCTTGTGACTGCAGTACAGATAGAACGTGTCTCAACACGACTAAACCTGCCACCATGCCGTCGATTGCATCGTATTGTAAAACCTAACGAAACTCTGGAGCTCGTCATCTTATCATAAGAGTGTCTTAAGACATTTTGTAAAATTATTTATGATTATAACTGAGAATAATCGGCATCGAAACCTACGGTCAAGGTTGAAAATCCATCAGACCTTTCGCGCTCTAGGTGAACAATTGTTAGAGAGTGTTCCTCAGTACTGTTGGACACTCTGAACTGGGTCTCTGTTCAAACAGCGTTCAAACCTATGCGTATCAGCTACTTAGAATGGCCGTGTGGTCACCTATTTAGAAACTCTGTCAACACTTGGGATGGGATGAAATCCAACGAAGTTTCTAGATATGCTTAGTTAAAGCAAGAATTTAGGATACATATGTTAACTGGTTCCCTTCCTCGGATTCCTTGGTCATTCATTTCCGAACGAGTATAAAATAATTGATAAGCAATTAAAAATTATAGAAAACACACGGGTCTGTAAAATCTCATCGAGGCAGCATGTTTAAAATAAATTGCATAATCAAATACTATTCAATTTTTTTTAATGGTGATAATGTGTGAAATAAGGACGCCTTATGGTTTCGGTGAATAATTGCTAAGGTTCATTTGCAGCATTTGTCTACATGGCGATATGTTTAGGGGAGGGTAGCCCAGATCATAGGGCAAGAGTTCCTTGTACTGCGACTGTATCGTCATATGCTTACAGACACCACACCCTCATACGTCAATCAAAACTTCTTTTTTTCCCCTTGGTTAACTTATATTGTTGAATGAGCTTAATATCAGTTCTGATTCACACGTCAGATGCATATTGTGCGTCATATTTGTCGTCTATGACCACAAACGCGACGAAAAATCTGTAGTTAATTTATTTTAAATATTTCTCTTTAAGATTTTATCTTAATAATTTAATTTAATTTTCTTTGTTCTTTTCATTTTGCACTATCGATCTCACTACTGTATTTCTCTTTGAGTATGTGGTGTTATCTACATAGTAGTGCAACCTATCAGCTCCCGAAGTGTTTAAATTTTTTTCTATAAATTGTATCTGCGAAATACAGTTAATTTTCGCCATTGACTTTAAAATGTTTGTGTGTGTGCGACGATTTTTTTATGGGAACCATAGGGGGTATGGAACTTAAAACAAAACAAGAAGGATAATCTGAATCTTCGTTTTATTTTGTTTTGTTTTTATAATCGGTGACATCGAATAGTTATGAATTTTGAGGAACTGTCATCAGTGTTGCATGTTGTATGTGTACGAGGAGGTTGATGCACCTAGCATCAAATGTAGCTTTGTATTGGTGGCGCTCCATCACAGTGTGGTTGAACGGCATTCGCATTACTCTACTACAGTCGAAGCTGCTATAAATAGAAACTGCAGTAACACTGAGTGGCTTCGGATTAGTGCGAGAACTACTGACATCGACTATTCCCGTGTAAACACTAATCACTAGTGAAACTGTGGGTGCACTCTCGACAACCCAACGTTGTGGAGGTGCGCGGTCAGGAGAAGGAAAACACGTTTGATCACAACGCGAGGAAACTGAATCGCAGATAACATGGTTACAGCACTGAATCTGACGAAATTCTGAAAAACTTTCCGAAGAAGCTTTTTTTAAATCTATTTTTCCTCAGTTAAAGCCAAATTATCGGATTGAATAGAAACATTCTACGAGTCGGAGCGTGGAATTTTAGAGGACTCAATAGGGCAGGTGAGTTAGAAAACTTAAAAAGGGATGTGAAACGACTTAAGTAAGATGTCGTTGGGTTTAGTGAAATTAAGTGGAAATGTGCATAGGATTTCTGGTCTGATAAATATAGATTAAAAACAAAAAAAGCTGCCAGTGGAGTTCTGGAGTAGGATTTGTAATTAACAAGAGGGTAGGGAAACGGGTGAATTTTTATGAACAGTTTAGTGACAGGATTATATTTTTAAGGTTAGAAACAGAACTTCTAAAATGCCTAGTAGAAGAAGGAATCCAAAGATAAATCAAACTGATATCAAAAAGTTTTGAAACAGGATAAATTCCAACTGATTTTAGTAAAAGTATCATCTTCATTTTTCCGAAGAAAACACAAGCCGACAAATATGAGAATTATCGCACTATAAGTCTAATATCACATGCTTCAAAATTACTTATCAGAATAATATACAGAAGAATGTAAAGCGTAGTAGAAATGATCAGGATGGGTTTTGGAAAACCTGCGGGACAAGGGAAGCGAGTCTGGCTTTAAGATAAATGCTTGAAGGGAGGATCAAGAAAAACAAAAATATTGTTATGACGTTTGTTGATTTAGAGAAAGCTTTTGATAATGTTAGTTGGGACAAGATGTTTAAAATTTTAAAGAAGTCTTGTGTAAAATATCTAATTAGAATAATACTTTATAAATTATATAAGAATCAAGTTGTTATAATAAAAGTAGAGAATCTTGAGAGACAAGCATCAGTTAAAAAGGGTGTGAGATATAGTTGTAGTCTGTCAGTATTAATATTCAACTTGTATATAGAGGAAGCAATAAAGGAAGTGAAAGGAAAATTTGCATGTGACATAAGTGTTCGAGGAGAAAAAATCAGTATGCTACGATTTGCTGATGACATTGATTTGATAGCAAAACAGGCCGAGGGTATTGAGAAATTACTGAATGACATGAACAAGATACTGAAGGACTAAATTTAAATCAAAGCAAGACAAAAGTGATGAAATGTAGCAGAAATGATACCAATAATAGCAGAAACGATAGAAGACGTAAGCAAATTCTGCTACTTGAGAAGTAAAATTACAACTGTTGGCCAAAGCAGGAATGATGTAAAAAGCAAAAGAGCCTTCGTGAAAAATAGAAATCTTTTAGTTTCAAGTATTGACCTAGGACTTAGAAAGAAATTTTTTAAACTCTATGTGTGGAGTACGGCACTTTATGGTAGCGAGAAATTCACCTTAGGAATACCAGAAAGAAGGAAAATTGAAGCATTTGAAATGTGGTGCTAGAGAAGGATACTGAAAATTAGGTGGACAAATAAAGTAGATAAATGAACGAGTATGGGAAATGATGGGTGATAAAAGAAGTTGGTGGAAAAGGTTTGCAAAAAGTAGAGGCAGGATGGTAGATCATATTTTGAAACATCAGAATAGTTAATTTGTTAGTGGAATGAACAGTCGAAGGTAAGAACTGTAGAGATAGAATATATGAAGCAGATAATTGAGGACGTAGGATGCATGTCGAGATAAAGAGGTTAGTGCAGGATAGGGAGGGATGGATAATTGCATCAAACCAGTCGAAAGACTGACGACAGAAAAACAAGCCAAGTAAATGGTCGCACACACAGGGTTGGTGAGTGCTCCTGATACAGAGCAGCCGGGTTACCCTCTGCTGCTCTGGGGTTATCGGGAGTCCACGAGGCAAAAACGGGAAGGGCCAATCGTCCAGGGCTCATATACATGCTACAATAACGACATGAAGGAAAGCTCTGAATAGATTTTGCTCTACGTAACTTGATGCACATCACATTCACGTTGTTGGATTGTGCACTGAGTAATCAGTAGTGGAGTTTCTTTACATTGTGTCTTTCCTGATGTTTTAATAAGACTAAATGCAGCTTAAATTAACACGCTACAGTTTTTATTTGCGGGAGAGGTCTGTCTTTATTACACACCAGCCTAGCATGGTCAACACTTTCACATTCATATCGCGATGCACTGATTGTATTAATGGCCGTGCGATAATCTTTCATTTTGATGAAGAAATATTAACATTTGTAGTTATAGCAGTGAGAATAAGTTATTTAAGAATATAAATTTAATTAAGTTATAAGCCAGAAATCTGTGTTGAACCCATCATTTTTGACGGGCCAAGAAGCAAGCTATTAACGAAAATTGTTTGTAAGAAAGGTTATCAGCTAATTTTGTATTAGATGTTTCCGATGTAAATGTTCTAAATACACTATGCATCTGAGGCGTATTTTTTAAGTAAGTTCCGTTGTCGATTGTTGCCGTTGCGACGCCACGATTGTTATGAAAGATAAGTCTTTCCCGGCGTATCTTTGATACAAATTCTTCGCGGGTTTGATGACTCAAATAACGGAATGGTTACGTAATTTGAGTCAGCCAATCTGACGTCGCCAACGATTCTGGCTCGCTTCTGTACCGCTATTCAGTTCAGTTTTTGTTGTTCCTTTAGATACAACGGACCCGATGATGGCGGCAGTACAAGTCGCCGAAAGCTTGTCAGTAGAAAATGTAATCCGGCGGCAAAGCCGCGAAGAATTTGTGCCACGATTGTTGTTGCGCGCAGTTCTCCAGTTGCGATGCAGCATGAACACGCATTGTAACATTACTAGTCCTTGTGCGTGGTGAGGGATTGACATGTTCAAAGTAATTGATCGGCTCGCCGACTGTGAAATAGGTAGACTATCCATATCTTGAATGCAAGAAACGTCAAACTGGCTGACATTCATGGCCAGATTCATGAAGTGGCAAGAGAGATGGAATGATCGGGAGGTAGGTAAGGATGTTCAGCGAAAGCCGCTACTCTGTGCATGACGAACAGTTTAACGTTCAGCCGTCTCTGGTCAAAGAAGTTTTGATGAGTGTAGTCGAAGCAAAAATTTGTGAGGACGGGAGTTTCACAATTACTGCACTTTCACAAATTTCACGTAGTATTCTTTACAACATTATGACAAATCGATTACAGGGTATCTAGTGGTGCAGTCCCCCGATTACAGTGTTCACGATGGGTGCCCAAGTTGCTCACCGAGGAACACAAAACCAAACAGCTTCCAGCCCATTAACCTTTCTCACACATGAGAAAGGCGATGGGTTCCTGGACCATATCGTGACAGGTTACGAGATTGGGGTGTGTCACCTGATTCAAAGCAGCAGCAGTCCGTGGAATTAAGGCACATTTCACTACTAACGAAAAAAGAAATTCAATCAAACCATGTCAACACGACAGACCCAGGCCCGCCGCTAGCTGTTTGAGCGCCCGCGTGCAATACCGATTATGCCGCCCCCTGTCTAACTACAGCCAGTGGTGGATCTAGGAAATTTCCGAACCAGGTCAAAAAACTGTGAGATTGCCACCCCTTCGAACATTATTTGCCGCCCCCATTGTTGCCATCTCGAGTGTCGCCGGCCGCCCGAAGCAGCTGCTGAGCTAAAAAAAAACGGAACTTACTTTAAAAATGCTCCCTGTACTAAGGCTAGATGGAATATTCTGTAATTTAGCGAAATGTGCTTTAAATTTTTTATAATTTTCATTTTCTTAGGAGAATAACTTTGAAGTTACTATTTACTGTACAAGTGGAATATAGTATCGTTCGTCCACTCGAATGAGAAAGAAACAACAAAAACTATTAAAAAAATACACAGTAAAAAGTGTGCATGGCACATGGGGGTATCTAGCGAGGGGCATGGCAAAAGTCCCCCCTCCCTTCTTGGAAGAATAATTAAGTTGCCTTCAGTACGCTTCGACGAGTGAAGAACTGGCTCAGGAGCACTATGGGAGAGGAAAGATTGACGGGATTATGCCTGATGAAAGTGCATCGAAATTTCGTGAAAGTACACCGTGAGATATTAACAAAGAAAATTATTCTTAGAATCCGAGACGATTAATGTTTACATAAAAAACTATGAGTTACGATCTTGATTAACTGCATAGTAGGTCCTTGGATTACTATGTTAATCAATAATAAAAATAGTTTCGTCAATAGTTTGAGTTTTGTCATGTTTCAGTCCCCCACCCCACTTCCTCGAAAAAAATACGAGTTGCCCCCCCCCCTAATTCAGATGTTGCCCCCCCCCCTAGTTCTGATCCTGGATACTCCCTCGGCATGGCCCGTAGAAGTTTCACTTCTTGCGAGTGCACATACTGATTTTTTTCCCTTTCGGTTCCACTTCTTTAGCTGCTGTTAGCTGTTGCAGTACCTGATAGATGCTTACCCTCTCATATTCAACTGACACCGCGTTAATTCTGCTGTTTCTACTTTTTGCTGAGTTTATGGTAATTGGAAAACGCGTCCGGGAAGCTACCTGCCAGCGGGTCAGCGTTCCATTGTCCTCATCAAACAAGTATAAGATTCATTGATTAGCGGCACACAGACCAGTGTGTTCTGCCACCGCTGAGTGTTGAGACCTGCTGGAGACAGCTGCTGGTAATGTTTGTGCCTCGCTCTTTATTGGCTATAAACGACTTTCACAACGCTTGCTGGCCTTCCGAGACGGACTTATTGCCACGCAGCGCACCATTTTCGCTTTATGGACGTTTCGCACACGAAGGACACGACCAGATTCTGCGATTTTGTCTTGTGGCGATCAAATGAACTGGCTAACAACGTCTCATGCGAATTCCCCTTTCTGCCCTTGTGACAGCACATGTATCCTGTACTGCAACATACGCGAGTTTTTGAACTGTAGAGTGAGTAATCGACAAAATTGTAATTTTTTTTTTTTTGGGAGAGTAAAAAGATAATTGTAGATTTTAGTTCCAATGATACTACAGCAGTATAAATTCTAGCTTACTATCGTGAGAAATCAAAAATATTGTATTTCATTCGAGTCAAATGATTGCACGTAGGTTATGGTTAGCTATTGTTTTTAAACAAAAGTTTAAATCTTTTATTAGATCGTATGGCTCGGCAGATTCGTTATTTTAACTCTATGAATTACCGGCATAATTAGTCGCCATAATTAGTTTTGTGTTATAAATACACAATAATTGGTATTCTGCGCTCGTCTAAAACAACTGTGTGTTACCTCCTGAGGGGATCTGAGAGATGTACAAAAGTCTGTTCGGAGAAGATAAGTCCGGTTGCTAATTTTGGCAAAATTGCTGATAGGTTAGTTTTGGAGGATTCCCTTCGTAGAAATTCATTCCAACAGTTATGCTGCAAAGTGAAACACAAAACATAATAATGAACAATGTGAACCGATTCCTACTCGTATACGCTTATTTGTTCATAATACTCAGATTTTTCAGCAGGTCTTACTGCCTCATTGATTGATCATAATTAGGTTAATATGTGCAGCTGTCTCAACTGAATTTTCCTGTTTTACTTTCAATCTTTGAAAATAGTTCATTTCGGTTCTTCAATTTAACATAATATTTTGGCGTTGTTAAATATGGCAAAAAATATGTAAATTCCATAAGATACGAAAAAACCACCAGAATGAATTAGTCTGTGATTACTTTCTCTCTCGCAATACATAGTTTGAGTTTCCAGCTGAGTTTAGAAGATTTACGATTTATACGGCCTAAAAATCGCTCATCAGAAGGTTTTCTTCTCTGAGAATTAGATGTAATAACTTTTCTTACTTATTTACGAATAGTCAAACATGATACCATACGCGTAATACAGAGTGAAAAGAATGTAAACTTTTTTATGAACCTTTTCTCCTGTAATTTCGGGGTTTTATTCTGATTGGATCTTAGTACCTAGGTGCTCTAAGATCACAAAATTTGCTGTCTTTTTAGCAATATAATTTAGCTTTTAACTGAATGATGTTTTACTGCTGAAATATAATTTAGGTAATCAATTTTTCGCTATGTATTAACTATATTCAAGACCTAATATAAAGCTTTCACGGATGGAGAAATGGAAATGGATTGAATGATGATGTGAAACATTAATTGCATCAGCGCTTTAAAAATGAAACACATGAAAAATATTGAGATAATACGGTCTACTGGAAACAAACAAGCAGATGCATGGTTTTGGAGAATCGAAACATTTTTGTTTACATTTTAAGTTTTCCGACTACTCTTTCCCATGGCATTCTGATCTTTGTATCACGAAGTACCTAATAATTTCTATAGAAACGTTTAAATTCACTGAGGAATTGACACGACATAGGCAGGTATGAAATTTCATGTAAACCTCGTAATTTTTACATTAACAAAATATAATTTCCAATTTTCTATCTCCAAATTTGTCTTAAACTTCGATCTATTATTTATACATCGCCAGCAAACGAATGAAAATGGACCTTTCAGGAGATAATTAAAATATGCAGGCTCAAACAGAAAGGTATAAACAAAGAGTTTTAATTTGTAATCGCGATTGTCAGTCGCAAAGAATTCTCTGAATAATTAATTCTTAGGTTATCGTCAGACAAATAAAGGTACACAGAAATCGTGCACTCATTCGTAAAATAGATAAATATCTCCTTTTGAAGTCTCTACAACGGAAACTGACTTGTTGAAACTGTAGGTACTGAACGAATACAGTGTGAGCAAAAGAAAGTAATAAGCTATTCATTAGTGTTCCGCGATCTTAGTGAAAATAAATTTTGCTGGTATATGTGACATATAAAGGAAAGTTCCGCACAGTTGTCAAGAGGATTGAAGATCAGGCGTGTATGTGATCTTTGGCAGATGGCAACCTCCATCTCGTTCCAGAACAAACTTTTTGGAACGTGTTTCCGGCGCGGTGGAGACAACATCAAACGCATTCCCCTTCCCTGTTCCTCCTCTGCCGCTTGTCGAATACAATAGACTGAAAACTGGATGCGACAACGACTCGTTTCTGCAACTTTGATGTGGCTCTGAGTGCAATGCACGTTGCTGTTTTATCTGAACTAAAAGACAGCTGAGCCTTGTTAGTTTGATAAAGGAATGATTTAGTCAACTATTCCTGATGTAAGCATATGGTTGGATAACAATAACATTTGTAAAGTGTAGTGTTTTATAGTCTTTTTACAATGAGAGATAATTAAATGTATTTACTAGTTTTAAATCTCAGTCACTTGACTGGAAAATTTCGTTTGTTTTCTTACTTTATACATAATTTTACTTGTATTTTGCTTTTAAGTGTTTTAGAGAGCTGTGATTCTTCTATAAAATGAATACATTGGTGTTCATTTCGCTGCAAAAGACATAAATGTGTAACGGGATAATTGATTTGATGTTTATAATAAGGTATTTTTGATCTGTTCTTTATGATTTTTGAAATCCAGGGAATGAAGTGCGCACCGTCAGTTTATCCCGTCAAAATTTTAAATATCATCGTCTCACTATAGTAAAACCCAGACAGTTAAACAGACGAAACTGAATCCTAATGTGTAGGAGACTAAAGTGCGTTTCATTATACAGGTAATGCAATGAGCCATCACTAGAGGAGAGGAATACCAAAACATAGCAGCAACAATGTTCGGTAAACTGCATTTTAGAACATCACCAGCTGGTGTATCATTCCATGACAGAGAAATAACACCCATCATTTTTTCCTTGAAACGAATATTACTGCCTGACTTTAGTTTATTTACAGTCCTTATAACTGTCATAAAGCGCAGAACTAAAAAACATTTATATCTAACGTGAACTATTATTAAATTCACAGGAGATTTGTGAATTTCACTTATTTCTTAGTGAGAGTAGCCTCCCCAGCTAATTAATCTATACTTATTGGAAACTAGATGGTTCTCTGTGATGTAAGCAATATTCCATATTTTGAGGCAATTTCTTTTCATTACCTTTTTTATTTGCAGCTCAATAACCCGGTTAATGAGGAGCCCTTTTGAGCGGCCCTCAATTTAATCGTAACTATGTACCAAGATTGAAATCGTTAACAACAAAGGATGAATCAAAATTCGAACGCTCAAATAACGAAAAAATGATGGATTAATTTAATTCCTCTGAACATTTTCCCTAGGATGTTACAGTCCTGTAGGCCACATTTAGATTCTTAGAAATATATAACTGATTCAGTTGTTCAAATTTTTCATTTAATCGAGAGACGTTTATTCTATAATTGCGCAGGCTTCCGCGGTCGCCGTAAGTATTATGTTGGTTCTCCGGGTGGAGCCGCATCGATTTGTTAAAACCTAACGTTTCAGCCACCGTGTAGTGGCCTTCATCAGAGGACTGAAGGATGGCTGAATCATTAGGTTTTAATAAATCGACGCGGTTCCGTCCGGAGAACCAACATAATAGACGTATATCCTGTTTATGAGGTCAGTCACTTTAGAAACTAACTTAGCGCATGTTAGAGAGCACGTTATAGACCCTGCCGCCTGCTCGCCGTTGCTGAGCGGTCAGTACCCGTGACACGCTGTGGCGACGTCTGCACCTGAGGCGCCGTGCTATCGGAGGACAGGAATGTTACCAACGCCCTCCTCTACTCTTCTCAGGTCGTCTTCTTGCTTGTTACCGCTCCGTCTGCTCTTCTTGTGTCCGCAGATTACATTCTAATATTTCTGCGGAGATATTATTTCACACTTACTTTTTTAACCATAACTGTCATTTCAGTTTACCGTATAACTTGTTTCTCTAATGAATAAAGAGACTTTTATGATGCAATATAGTCTTCTCGTGTGTACAGCCGGGTGCTGCCGTAGCAACATTATCCGACTCCATCACTACGCCGGGAAAGCCTTCATTCATTCGACTTATATGAGGTTAATTTAAAAACTTGTTGGTTTTTACCATATATGCAGAAGTTATCGGCAAATTTTGTTCCTTACTATATTCCTATACATGCCATCAGTGTAATACAAACCTCTAAGTAATTCTTTGAAATAAGGTTCTTAAAGCAACTGTTTGAAGAAGATGTATTGTTTTTAATCCTCTAAATGATGAAATAGATGGTTAGATTCTTTGTATAGGACGGTTTTAGGGCAAATATGATATATTAAAAATTGTTGTAAGGAATTAATCTACAAATTCAAGAATTAAAAATAATATGACTTTATTAGCCTTGAAGATGATCCAAATGGAAAATTAAGACGTCAAAAATAGCAGAAATCATATAAAAAATAAAGGATTGGTATTTTAAAGGTGTACTTTCAACAATTACACATCAAAAATCGTTGCACAATACAGCTGCCACGTTTTTCAGTATTTAACAAGAACAAAATTGTGAATAAATTTATTATTAAGCTTTACAGGCCAGAACAGAGAGGTATCTTACGAATAGAAACGCCTCACCTAGCGTCCAGAAAGGAATGTCTTGGTCACATCACTCTTTTGGCATTATTGAATATTTCTAGAAGGGTGAATCAACAGCAGAAGAGTATTATCAAAAACTTTAAATCGACAACATAAAATATCCGTGAGGAAAAATCTGTTTTGTAGAGCAGAAATATCCTTTCCTTCAAGACAGCGGATCTGCTAACATAATTGTTTTGGCGATGAGAAAAATTAGGGTATATGCTCCTATAGGCTCATATGCACCATGTTTCCGTATTTCGCCCCTCTGAAACTATTCCTCGCAGCTCAACGTTATTCATTCAGTTACAACTGCAGAAGAGGGGACTATATTGGATAACAGTGCTGGAGCAAGTCCATCATAAAAATATTGATCGTAAAGCAAAATGTGCTGAAAAATAAATATAATATGAAATTATGAGTACGACTCCTTTTTCTGATTGTTAGGTGAAGTAAATATACATCTACCTCTATAATGTGAAATTCACAAAATTGTGAGTGGCGGAGGGTGCTTTACGGGGAAATTAATGGAAGGATGAAGCAATACCTATAAGCGTCAGTGCGGTAGCTGGGACCCATGATTTTATCTCTCCTGAGATTGCGACTTAGATATATTCGTGTGCAAAATATTTATCCGCAGCCGTAAATTAAAGTGGGTGTTTGTATTTTTGCCAACAAGTCGAATCTGAAACTATGCCGTCGATCTGCCAGACAACCTCAGTTCACAAGCGGCCACAAAACACGCGGCTTCACTTTGCACTTTCTCGATGCTAGTAAGTAGCGCAGATAAGGATGCATGAGATTGTTTGTTACACGCTATGTTCTTTGTATCTGCGGTACAGTTTTAAAAACTCGAACTACGTGTAGAAACTATAATTCCTTCATCTACAACAAAGCCGATATTACCTCATATTGCTTTGTACTGATGCGTGCAATTACTTGAAGAAAACAATTTTTTTTATTGTACTCATACATAAAGGGGATTTTTCGCCTCACAGACATTTCGTTTAGTCGAAAAATTTCCGCTTGGTGTGATGATTTCATTATAAGCGGATTATATAAGCAGAATCAAAATTTTGTTTGTTTGTTTGTTGAAAATGCCAGTCGACTAGCGAAACTGCAAACGGTAAGCTAAAGAAATAATTAAATTTTCGCCGACGTTTAAGCGATGCGAAGAGCGCAACGGAATGTCATTATCGTCTGTAATGCCTGCGATTATTTACATTCCAGGAAGACAGCAAAATAAGTAATACAGGCATCAAAATGAAATGCAGTTAACTTGCAGTGTAAATCATTATGTGCCCCTGCGAAAGTACTTTATCCTTGATAACCAGAACTATGGCGCTTTTCTTTCTGACTGATTTTTTTCGTTACGGTGTTTGGTTAGTTCCCCGACAACGAGTGCATGTCCTGTGAGTATGGTGGTGATAGCTCGCACTGGAGAGCAGTCGCCGAGGCGGCATTTGGGGAAGACACGCAAAAAGTCTCCCGCGACACACATGGACTGCGGTCACTGACTCCAGACACACCACATCACTGCACACCGCGGCCAAATCAAAACCTCTATCAGTACTCAGGAAACAGCGGGAAAACTTTCGTGAGCTGCTGAAATCAGACATTATCGGTTTAAGCGAGAGATCCATACAGCATTAACAGCCCACGTGAACGAAGTTGCGGTCGACAGTTAGTTATGACTATAACCTATGAATGTATCAGCTTTTTACTATACAGGCGGCGTAGATAGAAGTGTTCAGAAAATACACTATTATGAATCTTCATAAGGGAAACGGGTAAACCTACGTTTCACCCCCACCAGTGACTTACACCACTGCAGCGGATACGCTTTATTGAAATAATTGTGGCCGACTCGAAACACCAATCTCGCAACACGAAGCAAAGGGATGGTCGCTTCTCTAACTCAGGCCACAGGTTTTCAGCGTCCACATAGAGTCCGTTTCATGAGCGGTTAACGTTCGGGTCTCAGATTCGATCCCCCATCTAACCATCCTGATTTCGGTTTTTCATAGTTTCTTGAAATCACTCCTGGCGAATGTCGGGGTGGTTCTTTTGAAGACTTTGTACTTTTTCAGTCTTTGACGTTCAGCGACTCATGGGTATTATCCTTCACTTGTTTTGTGAGATATGTAAAGATGGAAGGATGGTGGCAGTTTACCGGTTCTTATAGATTGTCTGATGTGATACATTTACGGAGCTCGGTAACCGGCTATACCTACTCAACACACTTTTTGCTCAGCTATGCTGTATTTATCCCCAAATTCATGGAATACAAATGAATAGTAAAAATGTTTGTTCCATTGCTCTTCAGATGAGTAATGCTGATGGAATTTTGAATCAAGACCATCTTTGAATCGCCGCCTGCTGCGACGTTGCTCAGTTAGGCGGTATCTTACGATCTGAGGCTACACCTTAGAGAGTGCTGATATTTAATTTGCATAATTGAAATGGAGCATATACCCTGATGGCATCTCCCCTGTACATGTTAATTCCGATTCCGTCATTATTTTTAAATCTTAAATTCCGTGACTGAAATACTTACTTTTACCCTTAACAAATTTCAATTTTAAATTCTTTTAATGTTTTTGAGAAATTGTTCAGTATTTTGATTGGTAGTTAACCCCTTACTGCATGATTTTTTGTTATTTTTGTGAAAAAATGTCCCTTGTCTAGTCCAATGTCGTAATTTCATGAAAAATACTTAAAAAATAATAAATCTTATGTGGGGGAAATTATTTTTGATTTAAGGATTTGTGCCATATATGGGACAGCATGCAATAATGGCTGACATTTTGTGATACCAGTTTCGAGATGGATGATGCAACATTTGGAATATGTACAATAACAGATATACATATATTAGCAGAACTGAGTATATTTATATGAAGTAACTTCTATTCATTACAGTACTCGTTTATCAGAAATAATACTCATTTATTTTACATTTAGTCTATTCGTTATGAAACTTGATATAGCAGTTTCTCTCCTCGTTCAAGCACAATGTTGCACTGCTCTTCAGACATGCTACATAGAATATTCCTTTGCATGACCATAGTTTCCCAGCCAGATCAGTGTGTGATCTATCCTATCCTGTCATACCTGACGCTGCGGAAGATCTGCCACAGGCTCTCTCTTCTTCTTACTGTACAGCTGTTTTTTAATTTCATTGCTTGCCCTACCGCAGTTCTTGAATAACGGTTTCCTTGTTTTACAGAGGGCATCTGCAACTGCTACCTTGAAATCAACTAGGGGAATGTAGTCCGTATTTCTTCTTCTCCATAATAGCCAGCTGTTCACTCAAGCCAGATTGCCTATTGTGCCATATCTGTCACAAACCTATTTTTCAATATTATATTTATTCTAATGGACAAATATATAAAATCACCTCTTTATAATTGTCAACAGATGTTCTGTTTGTATGACCGAACTTGGATGTAAACTGCTCACAGCGCAAACAATGATTCATACATCATAATTCCTTACTCTCTCAACAGATGGCATATTCTATGTGCACAGCTCTTCTTGAATGTGTACCATATCTGCCCCAACATGCATTATTTTTGTAACTGTGCACTTAACAAGCTAACTCTTCTTGGCATTTATCTTCGTTCCACTCTTGTAATCAATTTCATTTACACGATTTGTCCTCATGCTTATTGTGACAATTTGACACTTCAACATTCACTTTTACTACTGTTACTACTATTACTAATATTTTTCAGATTAATTATAAGTGTATAATGGTATTGATATCTGTAAATTATTTGTGTATAAATGTGTTCCGAAAGCCATAATTCTGTATAGTCTTTGGGGTAGTGATAGCTAGTGTTGGAAGAATCTTTTGACTGTCTCGTCAGCAACAGCTGTGAGAGCACAGTGCACAGGTCAGCGCGTATGGGTGCGTATGAGACCTTTACTGTGTGGAGCAGTAAAATTAACGTATTTTGTATTCGGTGATTGTTAAAAAGCTCAGTAAAAGTATTTAAATTTTTATTACAAGTAACAGTGAAAATAAATCGCGTGATTATTTCTTGCAGCAGTGGATCTCATTTCGACAGCAGTAACAACTCCTATTTTTTTGGACTAATCTAAATTCATTAACTGAATTTTAATTAAAACTCTACAAGCTGAAGCTTGCATGTGTACGCGACGAGAAGGACATTTTTCGTCCATAACACGCTGTCATCCCATATAGTGTTGAAACGTTATTAATCTAGGTAATTCTTCAGGGGCTGCCCTGGTAATTGTCGGCAGCTATTTGTCCACATTAATTAGTGAAAATTTCATACTAGCGCCATCGTATTGTGACATTTCGAGCTTTTCACCCAAATATCACAGTTTTATGCTCACTGTCCCCTCAATCTGCACACTGGGAATTTTATACTAATTTCGGGTATGTCGTAGTAAATCAATCATAGTCGGAGGATGGCTTTAGCCCCATTCTGTGACACCGAACATAAAGAAGTTTTGCGTCTGTAACATAATGCATGATAGCACAAACTTGCATGGTAGACTGACCTGTCGACTGTGGATAGCACGTGCCCCTTCTCGGCCTCGATTAGGCGACCAGCCGCACCGCCTCATCTACAGCGTCGGGTGATACTAGTCTTCGTCCGGCAGACTGCCAATACGTCCCGTCTCGACTTCTCTCCAGCAGTTATCGACCTCACGGAGTGCTCTCTGTGTGAGAAGAAATCCGACGGAACTTTATTAAATGACTGTTAGCAATTTCCGAAACCATACAAGTCATCTACGTAACCCAAATTACAGTTTAGATTAAAAACATTGGTATCATCACAGAAAACGCTGTTTGTCCTCATATCTATGGACGCTGATTTATTTATTCATACCCAAGTGTCTTCTCTAGTATGTCCCTAGAGCAGCCCGCCTTGATCTGGTTACGCTTTGTCAACCGCTACTGTCTCTGCACAGAGCTGACCCACGGCCTGTTCAGCTGCTATTACTTCAGTCATATAGCAAAGATGGCATTTGCTCCAGTTCTTCACGAATACTCAGGTTTTCATGCTTCTCTGAAGGACTTTTTCCTGTATTAATAACTCCCTTCACGGCATTCAGTGTAACCGTACTATGTTAATTTTGGATGACTATTATCTTGGAAGCAAATTATTCTTTAAGTAGGAAGCACGAAAACAATCTTCATTGTTCACCCGCATTATGACTCTACCAGCAAAGATTTAATCACATCAGCAAACGAAGAAAGTCTCCATTCCCAGTGTTATTAACGTCACATATTTAGTTAATGATGCAATTAGCGTAAAAGTATTTTGCTGAAGCTTTGAAGTGAGGGGCGGTTATTTCCCGGAAGAGGTAGTTTCCAATGAAGCGGCCGCCGAGCTAATACAAAGACAGCCGTGGAGCCAATGAGCGGTGCTTTGCGTAAGAAGAGACGCCGAGTGGGGATAACTCGCCAAATTACAAGCCGCGTCTTGAGTTACCGCGTGGGAGATGAACGGAGGTAACAACACGCTACAGAGCCACGCCGCGCCGGTGAGTAGATAGTAGTGAAAATATCGTGGTCTTTGCAGATAATGTTTTCGTATATTGTCAGTGTAAAAAAACGGAAACATTTTAATGGCATCCTAAAAAGTCTGTCAGTTCAAATAAATTAATACTTACTATAAAAAATTATAAAAATAAAACTAAGAACATCTGTGACGTGATATCTGCAGGAAAAGGTATCGACGAAAGCAAAAAATCTCAGGTATACTCATGAACGACGATTTAAACTGGAACCAAGCCATTCAGAAAGTTCTTAAAAAAAGTTGCTCTCGCAGCGTTCTCACTAAGAATAGCCGCTAATATAGGAGATATGGAAACAAAGAAGTTGGCATATTTTGCGCGTTTTACATTCCTTGGTAAGGTATGACATCAGCGTCTAAGTCAATTCTTCTCAGGGCAGAAAGTATTTATGAAAACAAACGTACGTTAGCACTTATTAGTGAATTAATTCCGTAAAAATATTGCAAAAATGGAGAAATCCAGGTATCCTTAAAATTGCATCAAAACATATTTACCGAGCGTGGTGGTGTAACGGATAGTGTTCTGGCCTCGCATTCGGGAGGACGGCGGTTCGAATCCCAGTCCGGGCATCCAGATTTGGGTTTTCCATGGTTTCCCAAATCACTCCAGGCAAATGCCGTGATGCTTTCTTAAAAAGGCCATGGCCGAATTCCTTCCCATTCCTTGTCCCCCATCCTTTCCCGTCTCTAAAGACCTAGCTGTTGAGAGACGTAAAACAGTTAAAAAAAATACATTTACCCCCTACTGTCCTTTGTAGCAGAAAATCTGAACCTTAATAGCTACAATGCTAGGAATTAACATAACATCCAAGCTGAATCCAAATAATTTCTGGGTTTTTTTTTTTTCTATCCCCTAAGTATACACGCAGAATAATTTTTGAGAGTGAATACTTAACGTTCATTCCAGAGGAAATATATTTGAAGAAGATTAAAAATACAGAATGCTACAATTAGTAAGAGCTCCACCATCAGGCAGCAATTTCGCTTTACGTGAATCACGATCTGCAACACAGACAGAATCACGTAAGCAATTTTTATGACTGCTGCCGCTGCATTTAAAAGGCATTAAACGTGATGAACGCAAACAGCGATATTCGTCGGAGCCTGACGTGATGGATTTGTGCGGCCAATAACTCCGGCTGCTATTGTGGTCGGTTCGCCAATACTTGTCGCAATATCGCGGCGGCCATATAATTCTCGAACTTTTATTGCCTTTTGGGACTGCGAGCTGCAGGAACCACACCGCTCACTCGCGCTGAGACAGCCTCCGCAGTCGCTACGAGCCCAGAACCTGCAAATGGGAATCTCTCCAAAACAATCAAGAATTTCTGAGACGTGGTAGGTGTGGTTGTTAGAAACGAGTTTCGTCCCTATATTTTCATAATATCCGATACACTAACCTGGACTGGAAATCTAACCAAGACCCTGTTGTATATTTAGCCGCTCACTCATCAGTCTAATTTTATTGAGATTGTAACTAAGTCAGCAAGGACAAACGTTTCGGTACTTTTGAGGTAGAGTAGAAATTCTGCTGCTACTTGAAAGTAGATTTTAGAGCTAAATTCTTGACATTGTATTTCAACGTCAGAACTTTTTTTTTTAAGAAGTTACGCTGTCTGACTGATGTTAAATGAAATTAGTTTTTTCTAACTTCGTAAAAATACGATTAATGATTTACAGCTGGAAGTATAAACCAGTGATGTTTTGGATTGTAGTTTCTTGGACATATGGACCATAGTTTGTGCATTATCAAATCAGTGCTATGAATATTTCCCTCGGCCTCTTCCCAGGGTCTATAAATCACACAGTCAATGGTAAGCACGGTAACCTTACCATCTCTCACTATTACGAAAAGAGAATTGAAAGAATATGAAGCTATGTCGGCGTGCAGACTCATCTTTTTTAAAAAATTTCTTTTCTTTTAAGCATGCTGTATTCCCACGCAGCGCTCCACTGTGTTTCATTATTTACTTGCACCAGGAGTGATAACAGTCAACATTTTTAGTCTCCATTTTCAGAACAATAATTATAATGATATTCCAGTATTGTTCCGTTTAAAAAATTACTGTTTTTTAATAAAACATAGTTTCTGAAAATCATCATTTTTGTAACATTCTAACACAGCTTACAACTGAATATTTATTACAAAACATTTTCTGAATAATAATAATAGTAAAAAACAGTTTTTTTGTAATACTGTGTTGCATTCTAAGCCCCATCAGCAATCCTGCCATTGTATGTTGCGGAAGTGGTAGTCACAAAAACGTAACTTGTTTCTCATCTTGTCCCGATAAGCTTTGTTTCCATGATTACACGTACCGTTTCTTCTCGCTTTTGCGTCTTGGCTGGTACCCTGGAAAGTGATATGTCACCAGATGGACCAAGTGTTGCGTTTTGATGGCAATAACAATCTCTCGATTCATTTTCGGTCTCTTCAGTACTTCGGTGTTTTGCATACTTTAAGTCCACGTGTTAAAATGCACACTGTTGGTGGATAATTTATTATGCAATTACAAATATTGATCGAAGAATTTGTTTTGATTGCAATTATTGATAATATGAAAAAATGATATGAAACGATGATTTTTCTGGGGAGAATACAAGAAAGGCTATAAAATTTAACCAACCAACAATTGCTCAGGGCTTTAATTTCTTCAAAACGAATACATCAAATAACCGTCTATTAGAACTAAAAATAAAGAAGTTACTTTCGGCAAGTCACAAATTGTAAATGTGCTTAGAGCAAGCGACTACTTCTGGCATCATTTCCGATGAAAGCGGGTATGGCTGTGAACAGAATTTACTGACGAATTATATTACCACCAGTTCCGTGTGTTGGTTGTCAGCTGAGACGCTCAACAGGAACAGCGCCGCCAGGAAATGTCGGGCAGTTCGTGGAACGACTCGGTGTCGTCGCTTTGTCGTGGTGAAGACAGGGACGGGCGCCAACTGTTGATTTCACGCGGAACTCAAAGAAACCAACTTACAGCGTCGACAAATAAGCTCTCCCAAGTCGACAAAAATGAGAGAGAAAAGCAACCAATAGTGGAATTTGCCCTTGTATGTCATGAAAATCAGAAGCATTGCGAATAAGTTTGTTGTTACTCCAGCAATGATATTCCCTAGTTGTGATCCGAAACCACCTTTTGTTTGTACTTCCTACTCAAAATCTGGCTGGTCGAGCAACATTGGATTTAACACTCTTGTCCTTAAAGCCTGCGTTAAAAACATCGCCTTACATAACCCCTGAATAGAACGTAATCGTTCATATGTAGTTGGGGTTACAGCTTTTCTGTCACTTGCCCAAAAGCCGTGTTCTCTTGCTTCAATATACCTTCGAAGTTACCTCGAGTAATATATCCTACATACTCATCACTGCGTGATGCACCACACAGGCTCATATTCCAGCTTGGTTGCTATAACTCACGCACCACTGCGCACCGCAGTGGGTCGGGCTAACACCAGCTCTTCGCTTTACCTTGACGAAATTGAATCGAAGGTCGGCGCTGCAAAACAGAGTCTTCATTCTGCAAGGCGGCAGCAGATTTGCCTTTTAGGATCAAGTAATTAAATCATATAATTTCTCCGTTTAAACGTAGTGAAGTTGTATACGAGGCTACAGTTTGAATACCTTGAACTTGTTTTAGTAGTGTTAATCCTTCAGAGCTCATTTAATTCCTTCAAGTTTTACCTTGTTCAGCATTGATTGATTAGATGCAACGACCGTATGACCTGCGTATATATGAGTTGAGTACCCGAGGCGCCGCACACTGGACCGGGCACGAGTCCAGGCACCCTCGTACCGGCCGTCCTCGCTGCTGTTTTCCGCAGCCATCAAGACGAATGCCGGGACGGTCTCCCATCTCAGTCACAAACAAAACATTCATCACACACATGACATAGTCACACGTTTCACTTCCTCCAAGGAGTGGTCTGGTGCCTCAGGGGTTAAGGCGTCTGACTGAATATCGAAAGTACTCGGTTCGAATCCCTGTCTCAGCAAGGCTACCTTCACCTCTGGTACAGCAAGCCGTGTAATCTGAAGAACAGTAGAACGCTTCCGGGGTTCGGATTCCACGTTGAACTATAGGGACCTTATACACGGTTGGAATACCGGGTTGGATAAGTTGGCTAGTATAGGGACGTAATTCGCAGTTAATAAAAACCCTATCAACAGGTAATAACGACAACTCGAGCATTTATTTCTTTCATTAGTATATAATACCACCTGGCAATGGGTACTAAATGCTTGGCATCAGCAAGCGCATTCGGCCTTAAGACCATGTCTCCAAATTTCACCATGCAGATGATGAGTAACACTCATCAAAGGCTGCCGACCCCTAATGTTGAGAAAGGCGGTGAAGGAGAAGAAGATTCTTCACACCTGTTGCCCATTTGAGAGCTGCCCGGAACAAGAATGCTTAAATTTCTGACCAGGCGATATCGTGGGAAATATTGTACTGGAATGGTTTCCAGTTGTCTTACACTATATGATATTACACCATCTCACTCCTGGGATAAGGCGCTACTTTGCCTATTGGTGCGCGAGTCGCATTTCAGTTCTTTCCAACTACCTACATTTACAAGCACCCTCTAGGCACCCGCTCTTCCCCGACAGACATTGATTACTTTAGATACTGTCTACACTGTGTTCATAACGGTGTCCATAAATTAAGAATGCTGCTCTCAAAAATGTTGCAAGATATCGAAAATTCTTGTATAAACAATCTTATTTTAAATGTCCTTCAAATGATATATATTATTTTATGCACTAAATAGAGACAGCGTTCTCAGCTAAAACCAAACTATTAATTTCGTTCCTAGCAAACAAGTATCAAAAGGGAGGTTCAAGTATTGGATTATTTAAAGGAGTTGCTTCCAGTGTATGTTTTTTCGAAATTCTTAGGGAAAAGCTTTTAGGGATTGAGGAATACACCCAAAAATGCAATTTTATCGTGTAAAAAGTGGTCAGAATATGATCGGGTTGGTGGTGAATGACACTTTCTATGAAAACATCCACAATGTGAAACTTTAAAGCCATGACTTTTTTCGGTTGCCAATGTCGATCTAGGTTTTGAAATGTGTGAAACATAATAGTAGTGCGCGTCGAGAACACACAGAAAACACACAGAGAAAACCCTACGTAGCGTGGCAGATCGACTAAATGCTACCACGCGGACTTTTAGAAGCGGTAGCAGTGCTATAACATCCTGCGGTGGGAATTACTGTAAACTGTTACATTCACAAACACTGTAACGGGTTAACGGCATTTCCCCATTACTTTGGGAGATAATTTGAGAAGTTTAAAAGTCTTAAATAGTGTCGGTTGGCATGGTCGTCTGGTGACGTCAGTATCCACCAAGTCCGTGGGCTCATGGAGGTAGAGCCCAGTTTTAAAGCATGGGTTCAAATTGGTCGTCATCTAGTGACGTCAGCATCCGTCGGGTCCATGGGCTCGGGGGTGTAAACCCCAATTCGGGAGCATGGTGCACTTGGGAGAAAGACGGACATAGGCTTCCGGCAATCAGCATGGCGCTGGTCGTGGAATAGGCAAGTCCGTAGTGAAAGCGAACAGTCAGTTAAGTCGACGAGGTCGCGTGTTCGCGCTCAGTCATTATGATGAAGAATTAATCTCAAGGAAGGTGATTTCTCTGGTGATATGAAGGAACTTTATCAATGATAAAAGTATTTGCAGAATTTTTATGAAATGTTTTCGTGGTGAGATATATATATGGTTTAAGAAATAGTAAGCGATGCATGAATGAGAAGAGTGCGTGCTTTCAGTCTAAATTAATCGGAGATATAACCTGTAATCTTAAAGGATCGAAGTACCGATAACGAACTTTCATAAAGGTTGCGAGTTGGAGCGAGATTGTCCAATTAACCATTAAATGCATGTGTTTAAAATAAGAAAGTTCATTTTTATTTCATTTACCAACTTAACGTTGGTTGGCGGCCATCAGACAAAGAATCAGAAACTAGTGAGTGCGCAGAAACTTTAAAGGAGCATAAATGCGACAACACCCGGGGAAAATTCACTTCTGGCTTTCGGCTTCTATAGACATTTAGCCAGCTTCAAACGCCCACTACTGAATACACTGGTTTACAGACTTCGAGTCTACATCATTTCTGCCACTGTTTATCTACTATTTCTCAAGTATTTTTGTTCACCACAGTAAGGACAACACAGGAGCTGGACTCGAACCGCGGATCCCAGAAGCACAAGACCAACACAAGGGTCGGCAAATGCACGTCGTGTAAGCAGAAGATAATCCTCCTCTCGAATTCACTCACTGCTTAATGCAGAGGAGTCATATTTAATTCCTCGACACGGGTGATTTTCTTTGTTGCGGCCACCCTTACTATTGATGGAATTTTTTAACGTTCACAATATGCGTCTTTGGATTAATTTAGCCCATTATCAAAGGCAAATAAGAGAGATGTTTGAGCAGAGACCATCCATAGCTTACGCCAGACCCGCGTGACAGGAGAACCTGTATTATTGTTGTTGCGTGAGTATGTTCCAGCAACGATCCCAGGTCTCCTAAGTTTACAGAATGACTGACAGCCTGTCCTTTTAAAATCAAGATGTGGAAGCACCTGGATGCCACTATTCGAGGCTGATGTACTGTACACACGATCGCCTGATGTGTCCGATGTGGACATTTTTCGCGGGTGGTCTTAAATGCGTCATGCAAGAGACTGTTGCAGCCATGCAAAAGCTGCTCAGCTCACAGTACGAAGCGTCTGTTATGATTAACGGTCACTGTCTGGTTCTAAGATTCTTAAATAAAGTTTATCACGTATCACCTTCCATTGCTTTCCTCTGTTCGCACTTCTGATTGGACGAGCATTATACAGCAAAAATTTTATGTTTTGGTGATCTATATCACTTCTGATTGCACTAATTATGAACTACTCTGATATTCTGTGCCTGTTATAGTTGGCAACACTATGTATCTGAAGTAATAATTACACGTGTAAAAACTTCCATTCGTTGTATAATAACCTTGTGTTGAAGTTGTTTAAATGCACAGTGTCACTTGCCACACCAAACAGGTTATAATTCCCTTGCAATAAACTATTTGTAGGTTTAAAATCTTTTTCAGAAATATGAAGAGCTCGGCTCAATTTTTTGTCACTTTACATTTTCCCAGACTAATTTACCAAGGGTTATTTACTACGTTCAACGTTAGCTGTGATCGCATAAAAATGTTTTGTAATAAACGTTTTGGCTGAACGAATACTTAAATAATTTTTTCATTAGTCGTAGCCTTGTATAATATAATACATACTTACCCTCATACGCTTACTAAAAGGTAACCAATGATAAACGTCAACTGGTACGATTGCAGTTCATTAACCGAAATAGCAATTTATATCCTTCCATATTCGTTTTTTGTGGTAGAAGAAAAATGTAAAACAAACCAGCGTCCTTCGGGGAATGACAGCGTTAACCACTCACCCACCACGCTCGGTTTCCTAGAGGCATATAAACCAGAAATTAGCGGTTGCGACACATTTACAGCGAACCGCGCTGGCTCCGTTTGACCTGTTAGATGTGTTACCGCTGTCAGCGAGGGCCATCGAAAGGTCAGCAGGTCTGCAGCGGACTCGTTGGTATTTTTCTCGGGGAAAGCAGGGCTCTCAGCCGGTATAGCCGTCTGGTGACGAGGTTGCTGAAGGCTTGGCTGTGGGTCAGCAGATCGAATCCAACCCGCGCGCCGAGCTCATCTTCATTTCCTGCTGAGTTCTCCTTTTTTCACGAATAGTACGCCCAGTGGTTTTCTTCCCCCCGCAGGATAAGGTTAGGGTAGCCACAGCAGAAGCGGATTAGGCGGCAAGTCGAAACTCTGTCACTGTGAGGTCGAGCAAGCCTTCGGGCCTTCCGACCAATAATGCCATTTCCATTTATTAATACTTTGCTTTACTACGACGGTGTCACTGAAAGTAATGTTTCTTATCATCAAGTAGCATAATAGCGTGTGCCTCATTTTTTTTAACCGGTTTATTCTGACGATGCTTGTTAAAACACGTGGTTTTACAGTTAAATTTGAATTCGAATTATAGTATAGTTATTTAGATGTGTTATTAACCATCTGGAAGTGCAGTTCAACGTATTACCGTCTCTTGCTGTATTCCAAAGATTTTTTTCAACAGGCAAAACGTAACGGTAGTCCTTTGTCTGTTGTGACGCAATATCTCATGGCCGACGGAAATTCTGTTCAACAGAAGATCGCTCATCTATGAATTAAGTGCCATAAATAGTAGGGACGTAACGGAGCTCCGCATCCGCAATTGCGGTACTTTCTCATAAAATCCTGCATCCGCTTTCGCATCCGCATCCGCAATTTTTCATGTAAATCTATAGCGGATGTTTTGTTTACATTGCAACATATATTGTTCTTTTCTCTTTATACGAGATTCTGCCCATCGTCGCTTAGCTATCAATAACGTGGTTGTTCTTTCTGACGATCTTTAAATAAAAGTAACAATGAACTCAACCTTTCTTATTAATTAAGTGACTAGTTTACAAGTTTGAACTTGCATGTAAAGTAAAGTGGCTTGTTCACGATCCAATTTATTTATTTTTTAATCTGCATAACGTCTGTCTAACAGCGAGGTCTTTGGAGACGGGAAAGGATGGGGGGGTCAAGGAATGTGAAGGAATTCGGCCATGGCCATTCGAAGGAAGCATTCCGGCATTTGCCTGGAGTGATTTGGGAAACCATGGAAAACCCAAATCTGGATGCCCGGACTGGGATTCGAACCGCCGTCCTCCCGAATGCGAGGCCAGAACGCTAGCCGTTACACCACCACGCTCGGTGATCCAACTTAAAGGACATCCATGAAGAACTACTGTATTATGCGCTCACCCTTTCACGCTAATAGAAGAAGTCCAACAAAATGCTCCAAGCAACCCTTTCCACTCGTACTTTCTCGCGGCACACCATGTGTCTTTATCGCACACTCGTAGGATGTTTCCTCCAATCACGATCTAAAGCCATAGCTTGTTGGACAGCAAGAACCCGTGTTGGCTGTCTGGGACTCCACAAACACGTCCTACATTCTGTAACCTAATTCACGGCCCATCAGGAGTTCTTTATCGAAAATCGGATCATCGTAGGTCCTACAAGTTGGATTGTGAATGGGTCTCTAGAGCGGTGGAAAGCGGGATGGCGAGCACGGAGATGTGCGGTCCTGTGCTTGACGCTTGAATTAGCCGATCCGCGAACTATACAAAGTTCATATGACAAAGATTGCTTTTTAGACGCTTGCGTAGCTACATAAATAATTTAATTCACTTTTGAAATCATTCCACATTTTTAGTTGCTGAAAGATGAGTCAAAAAATAAATCAATATAGCAGTATTATATGGAAATAGACTTTACTAATGAAAAAATATAAAATTTGGCATAAAAATATACTTATTTTGATTTTAAATTATTTTTTTTATAAAATATTAAAATCTATCTGGATTAATTATAAATTTATATTTCCACCTCCCCATCACAAAACATGCACATCATCATCCGCATCCGCATCCGCAAAGATGACTTACAACCCTAATTTAGTAGTCAGCGTAAATGAAACTACGGAGGTTTCCCGGTGTATCAACTCGGGCCTCCCGCCGCGAGAGCACGTCAATTTGATACAGTGCTCCCACTTAGAAAGCACTCAGATTGTTTCTTGTTCATGCACTTGAAATGCTTTGCAAAATTAAAATCCGTAGTAAGAAACACTTTATTAATTTAATCATGAAGCAAGAGTTAAGCTCCTAAGTAAATTAATTCTGAATGATGTCAGATTAACGTTTTGATTGGCCTTTTTTACGCTTTCCCGAAAATAATGATATTTTCTGCTTGTTATTCCGAGGAATCACATCTGAAATGGATTTCGCCGTCTCTCTGCTATTGTCTGCCCTTCTCGTTAGTTGACATTAGCAAATATGCGTACACTTCTGAGGCGTGACAGACCTACACTGCAGCTGTCACTTTGATAATAACGAGGAACCGCTAGAGAAAGTGTCCTTCACGCCCTAAGCCAAATTGTAGCGTGTCACTTTGTTGTATCCCTCACTTTATTATTCAGTTGGTTGGTTGGACAGCCTGCTTTGTTAAATATTCCACTTACTTTTTTCGGGGATCGCACTGCTTTAATTGATGGTTCAGTACCAACGTTTCGAAGCCCAACCTGGTGCCTTCATCAGGGTTTTCAGACTCGAAATGGTGTGGTTTTCACACAACTCCGTCGCTGAGCTAACTGTTGTGGTTACCGGCAGCGGATGTCAACTGTTCCAGAGATCTTGTCGTTGGAAGTTTGTGTTGCGAATGTCCACGAGTGTACATTTCCACGTTTCGCTTAAGCCATAGCCACCGTCTTTATTGAAATTTTTATGATGTTTGAAGATTTCTATTGATTCCCTTATTTTTCGTTCTAGAAGACCTTTGGGTTGTGCTATAACTTCTGTTTTCTCCCATTGAATTTTATGGTCTTCTTCTATCTGATGTTCTGCTACAGCTGATTTTGTTGTATGACCAAGTCTTGCGTGACGACAATGTTCTTTTAGTCTTACAGTAACCGCTCGGGAAGTTTCGCCAATTACACCTTTCCACAATCGCAGGGTATCTTATATACTCCACTTGCTTGTAATGGTGGTCTGCGATCCTTTGCTGATCTCAAAATGTCTCTAATTTTGTTGTTACTATTAAAGACTGGTTGGATATTGACTTTCATCAGCACTTTTCCAATTCTGTCGGTGACTCCCCTTATGTAAGGTAAAAAAGCCTTCTTCTTTTGTTCCGTTATCTCTCCATGTACCTCTTTACTGTTCCTCTTGTTACTGCTTAAGGCGCTGGCTATTTTTTTTTTTTTTTTTTTTTTTTTGCTGTCGTCAGTCTTTCGACTGGTTTGATGCAATCCTCCATCCCTTCCTATCCTGTGCTAGCCTCTTCATTTCTACATACTCCTTACAGCCCACGTCCTAAATTATCTGCTTCATATATTCTAATCTCTGTCTACCTCTACAGTTCTTACCTTCGACTGTTCCCTCCACTAACAAATTCACCAATCTAGCATGTCTCAAAATATGACCTACCAGCCTGTCTCTTCTTCCTGTAAGCTTCTTCCATAAACTTCTTTTCTCACCCATCATTTCCAAAACTCGTTCATTTCTTACTTTGTCTGTCCACCTAATTTTCAGTATTCTTCTGAAGCACCACATTTCAAATGCTTCAAGTTTCTTTCTTTCCGGTCTTCCTAAAGCCCATGTTTCGCTACCGTAAAGTACTGTGCTTAAGATGTTCTTTCTAATTCCCAGATCAATATTTGAATCTAAAAGGTTTCTCTTTTTCATGAAGGCTCTTTTTGCTAGTGCTATTCTGCTTTTAACATCATTCCTGCTTCGACCATCGGTTGTAATTTTGCTTCCCAAGTAACAGAACTCACTCACTTCTCCTATTGCATCCGATCCTATTTTTATATTTAATCTGCTAGTATTGGTATCATTTCTGCTACATTTCATCACTTCTGTTTTACTTTGATTTATATTCAGTCCAAAATCTTCCTTCAGTATTTTGTTCATGCCATTCAATAATTTCTCAATATGCTCAGCCCTCTCTGCTAATAAAACAATGTCATCCGCAAATCGTAGCATACTGATTTTTCTCCCTGAAAACTTATGCCACATGGAAATTTTCCTTTGACTTTCTTCATTGCTTCTTCTACAGGGTGCGGCAGAAACAATGACCCAGTTTACACATATTATTTAAGCATGAATAAATACACTTATACATTATTAGTGTGTACTGTTTGGAAGAACACTTCATACAATTTATTACACAAGTCACTTTTTGTAAATTATGTCCTGCAGGTGTCCACCGTTGTTGACGATGCAATCTTCGGCACGAACACGCAGATTCACCATAACCTTATGGAGTGTGTCGCCTGTTATTGCCTCGATTTCGGCTTGAATGTTGTGTTTCAATTCCTGAATAGTTCTTGGCCTGTTCGCATACACTTTGGATTTCAGGAATCCCCACACATAATAATCACACGCCGATAAATCAGGCGAACGGGCTGGCCAGTGAACATCACCAAAGCGAGAAACGAGATGCCGTGGAAACATTTCGCGCAAGACTGTCATGGATCTTCTGGCTGTGTGCGCTGTTGCGCCATCCTGCTGGATTCAGAACGACTGCACGTGGATATTTTTATAGCGCATTTCCTGCATTACGAACTCTTGCAACATAACAACATATCGATCCGATGTTACAGTGACACAATGACCTGCATAATTTTCAAAAAAATAAGGACCAAGAATACCCTGCGCAGAAACGCCACACAACACAGTAACTTTTTCACTATGAAACGGTTTTTCGCGAATCTGGTTGGGATTTCTAGGCGCCCAGTACCTACAGTTCTGCTTGTTCACATAGCCCGATAGATGAAAATGGGCCTCGTCCGACATCATGAAATTGTCGAGGAAATAGGGTTGAGTGTTGATCATCTCCAGGAGCTGTGTACAGAAAGCTTGACGTGCCTGCTGATCTCTGTGCAATAATTGCTGCACCACTTGGAGCTTGTATGGATGGAACTTCATATCCAGATGCAACATCCGTCGCACACTTCTGTCTGAGATGTTAAGGACTTGCGAATGCCGACGAACTGATCGCGTTGGACTACGCACTAAAGCAGCTGTTACTCGTATAATGTTTTGTGGGGTGCGAACCGTACGTGGCCTACCAGGGGGCGTCTTGTTTGATGCAGATGATGTTGCTCTAAACTGTTGGACCCATCTCCTAATCGTCTTTCGGGACGGAACTTTATCATTCCGACCAATGTTAAACTGTTGCCGAAACAAACGCTGCGTTTGTATCACACTATCACCACATTTGAAAAATGTTTCAATCACAAAAGCACTATGTGCATTCGACCAACAATCCATACTGACTGACAATGCTTTCAACTGCACTACACAGTGGTACCAACATCAACTGTCTAGGAAGCCGTGTCAAACTGTAGTGCGCAATTTAAAATGGGTCATTCTTTCTGCCGCACCCTGTACATACAAGTTGAATATTAACTGGGATAGACTACAACCTTGTCTCACACCCTTTTTAACTGATGCATGTCTCTCGTGATTCTCTACTTTTATTACAGCCACTTGATTCTTATATAGTTTATAGAGTATTCGTCTATCTCGATACTTTAGACCTGACTTCTTTAAAATTTTGAACATCTTGTCCCACCTAACATTATCAAAAGCTTTTTCTAAATCAACAAATGCCATAAAAGTATCATTGTTTTTCTTGATCCGCCCTTCAGGTATTAATCTTAAAGACAGAATTGCTTCCCTTGTACCCCGATTTTTCCTAAACCCAAACTGATCTTCACCTACTATCTCTTCTACTACCCTTTCCATCCTTCTGTATATTATTCTGGTCAGTAATTTTGAAGCATGTGATGTTAGACTAATGGTGCGATAATTCTCACATTTGTCGACTTGTGCTTTCTTTGGAAGTGTGAAGATGATATTTTTATTAAAATCAGTTGGAATTTCTCCTGTTTCATAACTTTTTGATATCAGCTTGAATAATCTTTCAATTCCTTCCTCTCCTAGAGATTTAAGAAGTTCTGCAGGGATCTCATCAATACCAACTGCCTTATTTGCTTTCAAGTCATTCAGAGCTTTATTAAATTCTGTCCTCAAAACAGGATCTCCTAAGTCATCAATGTCTACATCGCCATCCTTTTCCAATACACTATTGTTCAAGTCGTCCCCATCATACAGTTTCTCAATGTATTCCTTCCATCGGTTAGCTCTATTTTCTGAGCTTAAAAGAGGTTTCCCATCGGCAGTTTTAATGTTCATACCTCTTTTCTTCATTTCTCCAAAATTCTGTTTGATCTTTCTATATGCAACATCTACTTTTCCTACGACCATTTCCTTTTCTATTTCTTCACACTTTTCTTGTAGCCATTTTTCTTTTGCTAATTTGCATTTCCTATTTATTTGATTTCTAAATTGCCTGTACTGCTCTCTTCCTGCTTCATCCAGAGCATGTTTGTACCTTCTCCTCTGATCCATCAGCTGCAAAATTTCTTCTGTGATCCAAGGTTTTCGGGCAGCTTGTTCCCTAAAGCCTAATGTCTCTTTGCCAGATTTCATTATTTCGGTCTTTAATGCATTCCATTTGTCCTCGGTTGAGCTCCTTTCACAGTTAATTCTTAGACCTAAGTCTACCATTTCTGCAAATTTTTCTCTTATGCTAGATTGTTTCAGTTTATTCACTTCCAGTCTGTTCTGCTTATACTGCTTCCTTATTCGCTTGAATTTCAGCCTGCACTTCATTATTATCAAATAATGGTCAGAGTCTATGTCTGGGCGCTGGCTATTATCCGACTACTATACCCATTCTTCCGTAGGACCCCGTGTAGGTGTTTCCTTTCTTCTTGTATGTGCTCTTTATCTGCTACTCTTTCCGCTCTACAAAATAAGGTTTTAATCAAAGCGCTTTTTTTGAGCTGGGTGGTGATGTGATGCAGCATTTAAGTAGAGGTCTGTATGTGTAGGTTTTCTGTACGCAGTGTGTGTTAATTTTCCCTCTTTTCTTTTCACCAGAACATCCAAGAAAGCCAGTTGCCCATTAGTTTCTAATTTCATTGTGAACTTTATTTTTGGATGGATGCTGTTAAAATGGTCCAGGAAAACTTTAAACTCCGCCTCTCCGTGTCGCCATATCACAAACGTATCATCTATGTATCTAAACTAGATCAACGGTTTGTTTCTAGCTGTCGAAATGGCTTCACGTTCAAATTTTTCAATAAATAAATTTGCTACTACCGGAGAGTGGGGGCTACGGAAGAATGGGTATAGTAGTCGGATAATAGCCAGCGCCTTAAGCAGTAACAAGAGGAACAGTAAAGAGGTACATGGAGAGATAACGGAACAAAAGAAGAAGGCTTTTTTACCTTACATAAGGGGAGTCACCGACAGAATTGGAAAAGTGCTGATGAAAGTCAATATCCAACCAGTCTTTAATAGTAACAACAAAATTAGAGACATTTTGAGATCAGCAAAGGATCGTTTTTTTTTTTTTTTTTTTTTTTTTTTTTTTTTTTTTTTTTTTTTTTTTTTGTAACAGTTTAACGTCCCTTTTTAACAACGTGGTCTTTAGAGACGGGAAAGGATGGGGGCAAGGAATGGGAAGGAATTCGGCCATGGCCTTTTGAAGGAAGCATCCCGGCATTCACCTGGAGTGATTTGGGGAAACCATGGAAAACCCAAATCTGGATGCCCGGACGGGGATTCGAACCGCCGTCCTCCCGAATGCGAGGCCAGAACGCTATCCGTTACACCACCACGCTCGGTCAAAGGATCGCAGACCACCATTACAAGCAAGTGGAGTATATAAGATACCCTGCGATTGTGGAAAGGTGTAATTGGCGAAACTTCCCGAGCGGTTACTGTAAGACTAAAAGAACATTGTCGTCACGCAAGACTTGGTCATACAACAAAATCAGCTGTAGCAGAACATCAGATAGAAGAAGACCATAAAATTCAATGGGAGAAAACAGAAGTTATAGCACAACCCAAAGGTCTTCTAGAACGAAAAATAAGGGAATCAATAGAAATCTTCAAACATCATAAAAATTTCAATAAAGACGGTGGCTATGGCTTAAGCGAAACGTGGAAATGTACACTCGTGGACATTCGCAACACAAAACTTCCAACGACAAGATCTCTGGAACAGTTGACATCCGCTGCCGGTAACCACAACAGTTAGCTCAGCGACGGAGTTGTGTGAAAACCACACCATTTCGAGTCTGAAAACCCTGATGAAGGCACCAGGTTGGGCTTCGAAACGTTGGTACTGAACCATCAATTAAAGCAGTGCGATCCCCGAAAAAAGTAAGTGGAATATTTAATTGATATGAAGCCTGCTAAAAGCATAAAAAGCCTGCTTTGTGTTTCCGCATACCTCTGTCCTACGATGCTGGCTGCCAACTCTGTAAAAGATTAATGCTGCTGCTAAAAAATAAATGCATTAAACTTCAGGGATGCATCAAACATGCCCAAAAAAGTGAGTAAACTTCTTGTTGGACTTCTTTGTTTTGTCGGATCACTTGCACCATTCTTGATAAAGCCATCCATCCTGCACTTCAAAGTACTTTAACGAGGTCATCTGTTTCTTTTACTAACAAATCCTTCCAAGAACCATTGACATATAGCAGACAAAGTTAAAATTTGTAGAGGGCAAATGTAGGTGAGCGTAGGAAAGGGGGAAGTTGGGTGTGTAGGGAAATTGCCCCCGGAGCGTGTGCTCCATTGCAATTAAATAATTTTTTTTAAAAAAATTAAGACAAACTGAATTTTCGTTGCAAAAGCTCAAACTGCTTTACATCAAAGATACTGTTATTACAAACGTCTTAAGATAGGCACGTCAAACCAGATACAAACAATACACATTGGTTAAATATATTTCAGGTACACATAACGATTAAAATAAGACGTAAAACTTTGGACAGCGATGAAAGAAAGAAAATTAAAAAGAAACATTTAAGATATTTACAATATTATTAAAAGTACGATATACTTTTACTGAAATAAAGTTGAACTTTTGCCCTATGGGTTTGTAATAATCTCTTTTGGTGGGGACTCAACTTTGAAGCTTATTAGACACACTGTATGGCGTCAGCAATTAAAACTTTTCTCTATCAATATATTAATCTTGAGCCTCGTACATGACATGTCGCAGGGGTTACAAGAATATGAAAGATGGATATCAAAACACATGAATTTATTCTACAAATTAAATGACATCAACATTGACAAGTGATTAGATTTTGCAGATGGCTAGCTCAGTTGGCTTTCTCAAACAAGTCTCTAGCTACTCAGGGGTATTTTTCGGGCCATGATGTGTTGCAACCATGTCGCACTGTTAGATTCACTTTACCGTGTGCACTGCTGTCGACACTGCTGGCAACCGGATGCGCACCTCAGACACCCAGAGGATGTCGGTAGACCGGCCACACGTCCACTCACTTCCACCCACAGTCCACAAGTGTCTCGTCTCCACTCCGCCTCGGAGCAGCATTCCATGGAACAGCATACAAGAATATCCGAGTGGCGGGTCACTTGTCTCTAGGTTTGCTGTCCCCGTTGTTACTGTCAACAGCGCAGCGGGTGGCTTGACGAACGGGCTCGCGGCTTCCGCTCGCCGAAAAATAGCCCTCCCTCTATCTGTGCACACTGCGTCGCCTTGGAAACGCGACTTATTACAGGTTCTACGTCGTGAGAAATTCGATATCACTAAGACCGGCATGCGGCGTAAGGGCTTGGGAGAGACTATACTAGCCTCTTCCAACCAAATGTCAACCTTGCCTTAACGTGGTGCACCCCGTCTGCGCGGACGAGTTTCTGGCAACTGAACAATTCAAGGTATGACGGCCTTCTCAAAGGAAGGCGGAAGAGCTGGGAGTGGTCCAGGGCACCCTCTTGCCTTTGTGGTTGGAAACGGCCCCTAAAGGCGGATGAATCAGAAATGATCAACGGCATGGGGATGCAGAACTCAACGGGAAACCACTGCATTAAAGACCCAAAGGATATCCCGGGGACATGTAATCCTCTCAAATTACATATATCATGATGGCTTCTTCCTGGGTAAAATATTCCAGAGGTAAAATAGTTCCACAATCGGATCTCAGGGAGGAGTCATCAGAACGGATACAAACATTCTACGAATCGGAGCGTGGAATGCTAAAAGTTTGTAAAGGACAGGGAAATTAGATAACTTAAAAAAGGAGTGGAACGACTTAGGTTAGATGTCATTAGGATTAGTAAGATTAAGTGGAAAGATGCACAGGATTTCTAGTATGGGGAACACAGAATAATTGACACAAAAGCTGTCGGTGGAGTCGCTGGTGTAGGATTCGTAATGAACAAGAGAGTAGAGAAACAGATTAGATGAACAGTTTAGTGATAGGATTATTCTGATGAGGATAGAAACTAAGCCTGCTCCAACCACGTTAGTTCAAGTTAATGTAAGATGATGAAGAAAGTAAATAAAAGATATGAAGAATTAATTCAATACATGAAGCGATAGGAAAAACAAATAATTATGGGTGATTGGAATGCGGTACTGGGAGAAGGAAAAGAGAAGAATATCGTAGGAAAAAGAAATAAGCGAGGAAGCAGGTTGTTAAATGTTTGTGAAAAATGCAAACTAATCATGGTGAACACACTTCTTAAGAAACATGCAAGAAGGATACAAACGTGGATTATAACATGGTCAAACAGAGATTCAGGAATCAAGTTCTATACGGTAAAGCTTACACAGGAACTATAAAGTGCAGGCTGAAATTCAAGAGATTAAAGAAGCAACACGGGCAGAAAAGACTGGAAGTGAACAACTTGAAACAATCTAACACGAGATAAAAATTTTCAAAGATGGTAGGCGTGTGTCTAAGTAATAACTCTGAAAGAGGTGCAACTGAGGACGAATGGAATGCATTGAACTCATTGAAGAGAGAAATAACCAAAGCTGGCGAAGAAATATTAGACCTTAGGAAACAAGCCACCCAAAAACCTTGGATCACTGAAGAAATTTTGTAGTTGATGGATCATAGAAGAAGGTACAAAAATTATTAGAGAAAACAAGGAAGAGAGCAATATAGGCATTTTAGAAATTAAATAAACAGGAAATACAAAAACGAAAAACAAAAGAAATAGAAAAGGAAATGGTAGTAGACAGGTAAAGTTTATGTGACCTATAGGAAGATCATTTGGAGAAATGAAGAAAAGATATATACATATTGAAGACGAATATGGGGATGATTTGAACAACAGTGTACTGGAAAAAGAAGGCGATGTTGACGTTGAGGACTCTGAAAACGTTATTTCAAAAACAAAATTTGATAGAGCTTTGAAAGATTTTAAGTCAAATAAGGTGGTTGGAATTCATGAGATTCCTGCAAAAATAAAATTTATAGCAATTGTCTAACTGTTTGCGTGTGTTATTAAAACCACTGAAGTGGAAATCGGATCTACTGAAAGTATTCAGGTTACCTTTATCCGGCTGAACAGTCATTTTATTGCAGTATACTAAGGCAAATACATTTCCTGTAAGTTTGATGACGCAGACGTCCACAGTGCGTAATTGGTCTTAGTATGTAATGGCTCAGGAACCTTCAGTTTAACGGAATTGAATGTAACAAAGATGTTAATACGCTTCCTTAAATATCAATTTATTATAGTAACTAATGAAAAATTAACTGAAATGAGTCTGATCAAACAATTCTGGCATAATGATACATGCAGTGCTATGGTGGCTTTGCCTGCGTCTGTCTTATAATGTTCTGGCACGTGTGCTAGTTAATGTAGAGTGTTGTTCTGTCTCATAACTAGGATCAAACAATTGAGGAAGTGTCGGTCCATTTAGGCCTTCTTTCCGTAGAACACTCAATCACCAGTATTGTATGCCCTAACTCTGTACGCACCTCTGATGAGAGGTCTGTGACTTTGCTAGACAACATTGTGGTTAGGGACCATGCACCAATACTTTCCCTACTCTGCTACTCAAGTCCTGAAAGATTATTTTTTTCACTACTGGTACTCGAACCACTTAATCCCTTGCCAGACACAATACACTTGTCAAGCGTTCTGTTTATGCAGATTTATTTTTCCTGAGTCTATCACTAATGATGAGAGTAACATTTAATTGTAACCAGTATTGGTTAGGTGGGGAAGTTGTCCTTTTTATTGCCGAGTTATCTCAGTCTGGTTGTTAAGTAACAGCGGGTTCCTTCTTCCTCTGCGCAGTCGATAAAAACGACAGCTCTAACGACACGTAATGCGTGTCCCGCTCCGTCGTAACTCGCAACAAGCATCAGCTGACGGTCGTTAAGATAAAACCTGCCTTTAATTGCCGTGAGTCGGCTGCCAAGAGAATTTACTGTTGTTTCATAAATGATTTTTTTTTCTGAATAACAGTCTTCGATTGACTGGGCCGTTTATAGGACCCAGAGCTACTGCCTTTAAAAAAAGTATAGATTGCGATCAGACCCACACGATCATAAACAGTAACGCCCGTCTCTGAGCCCAAGCTGTCTGGCGTTCCGTTGCCGGCAGTTATTCTTCATTACGATGATCGATTCGCGAAACTTATTATTTTTTTCTACTGATATTTGGTTTTACTATATGCGTAATTGATTAATAATCCAAATTTCTTTGATAAGATCACGTAGTCCAAACGACTTCAACAGTTTTATCTCAGTGAAATGTGGTCATAAACAGTTACAGTCCAGGAGTTACAAATGGGAAATTGTTTGACACACGAATAGTGGTATTTTGGTTGTTTCTTATTCAACTTGTTACCATTGATTTCAATCTGATTATAGAGACCATTTCATAAAATTGTAAAAATCGTGTTTCTGCATGCAATTTATTTCAAAAATAATTTTCAGTATACTGCCGGTGAAACAGAAGCTAACACTCGTGTCATTGGAATAGGCTTCAAAAGTGACAACACTTCTGGCCATAAATGTTTTGAACTTCTAGCGGTTAATTAAATACTAAACCTCATTAAACTTTCGTAAGATTAAAAAAAGTTTAACTAATTGGAAAGCTTAAAGCAGCTATAAAAATCACCAAAGGAGCTGGTTGTGGTGTAGGACTCCTTGGCGTTTTACGCGTTTGTCCTGTTTTAATGTGAACGACTTCTTCCGCGTGCATACCACCACTTAAATCAGCTGCAACTAAGGCTTCATTTCGTACGTAGACTCATTCCGAAGGTTTGGAAGAATAACTAAAAACAAAAATCGTACTTGTGTAAATTCATATTCCATGGTATAACTCCTATATACCAGGTGTGTAAATGTGTGTAAATATGAAACCGGAATTTTTTGATCAAAAACACACGTTCATTGCATAAAAATGGTTCGACATACCTTATTTAAAATATTGTCCATTGCAAGATATACATTTTTCCCATCTCTCCGGTAATTTATGAATGCCACGCCAAAAAAAATTTTCTCTTTTGATGCAAACCAGTCATCAAGCCATTTCCACACATTTTCGTAAGAAGTGAAGCGCTGCTCGGCGAGTGCGTGTCCCATCGATGCGAAGAGATAGTAATCCGCCGGAGCTAGGTCAGGCGAGTAAGCCGCATGCGTCAGTATCTCCCAACTAAGCGACTCGATCATTTCCTTGACTGGTTTTGATGTGTGTGATGGTGCGTTGTCGTGAATCAAAGTCACTTTGTGTTGTCTTTTCTTGTATTCTGGTTGTTTTTCCCGCAATGCTTGGTTCAAACTGAGTATTTGCTGTAGATAACATTCACTATTAACAGTTTCACCAGGTTTTAGAAGCTCATAATAGATCACACCACTTTGATCCCACCAAACACAGAGCATTGTCTTCTTTCCATAGCGATTTGGCCTTGAAACTGACTGACGGTTCACCTGGAGCTACCCATGATTTTTTACGCTTAGGATTCTCGAAAAATATTCACTTTTCATCACCAGTCACAATTCTATGGAGAAATGATTTTCTTTTATATCTGGCGAGCAGCATTTCGCAAGTGGTTTTTCGGTTTTCTTGCTGTCTGTCAGTCAGTTCATGTGGTAGCCATTTTCCCATCTTCTGGATTTTTCCCATCACTTTTAAACGTATGGAAACAGCTTCCCGTGTCACATTCAATTGATCTGCAAGTTGTTGTTGCGTTTGAGCATCATCCTCATCCAACAATGCTTGCAACTCACAGTCTTCAAACTTCTTCGGAGGTCTTCCACAGTCTTCATTGCTGAT
Organism: Vandiemenella viatica; assembly: GCA_031002005.1. Classification (NCBI taxonomy): domain Eukaryota; kingdom Metazoa; phylum Arthropoda; class Insecta; order Orthoptera; family Morabidae; genus Vandiemenella; species Vandiemenella viatica. The sequence goes on from CM061920.1 coordinate 163,791,793, forward strand.
GTCAAAATCTCCACTTTTGAATTTTTTAAACCACTCGAAACACTGTGTTTTCCCGAGAGCACGCTCGCCGTAAGCTTCGACAAGCATTCGATGCGATTCTGCAGCAGTTTTCTTTAAATGAAAACAGAAAATCAACGATGTCGGCAAATCGTAGTTTGTGGGCACAAACGTTGACATCTTCAACAGTGTTAAAAACTGCACTATCGTATGAAACTTGTATTGCCGGGAGTGGAAAATCACAGCCGGCTGTCGACAAAAGAAACTGGTGTCAATGGCGCAATCGGGCGGTAACTGCTTTGATCGCTACAGCCATCTATCGGCAAATTCCGGTTTCATATTTACACACCTTTTATATATACATATATCCTTTTGTTAAAAGATGCGAAATTAGTAAATTATTCTGCTTCCCAATCCCTCAGAGTTAATAATTATAGGAAGAATAATCTCTAAGCCTGTCAAAAGCGATGCGTTGAACGGAGTCTGGCAAGTTATTTGTTCACAAACGCTTAACTAAAAGGAATTGTGATAAAATAACGCTCAATAGAAATTCATAAAAGTTTCAGGTTCCATCCTGGTCCAGGTTGCATTTCAAACAAACCACAAACTGAGATAATTACCTAGTAAATTGGTGCCAGTGAAAGCAAAGGAAACTGAAAATGAATCTTAACAACTTACGTTACGCCACGTAACATTAGTTTTTATACGTTCAAACTAAGTAATTATTTCAATAATACGGGGCTCACGAAAGCAACCGAAATTATTTTTAGAAATCTCATAAATTGTCTCTCCCTGTTTTAACGAATGCCAATATTTCTGTTGTAAAATGAAATATTGCATCGCACGTTTATTAATAGATTCACTGCATCGCGATATAAATGTGATGTCACATTTCTTAGCTTAACATAGAAGCGACCGGTCAGCGATCGGTTACAAAATGAAAACATCTTCTTCGAACGAATATAAACAAACTGAATGCCACTAATAGTTAGTACGTTGATTTAAACGCAAAGACTACTTTTCTTTCAGTCTTCTGGCAATAATTTCTTCGCAGTTGCTTACCTAAATAAAATTGTTACTAAGTAACGCGCATGACATCTCCGGATGAAGGCCTGAAGCGTGACGTCACAGCGTGACGTCACAGTATGACAGACACAATGACCAAGCTTAGCCTTTTATTACTAACGGAACGTGGCTTAGGCCACTTCAGTTACTATCCTAAAAGTAGCTTCCACTGTACCATCTGTCGCTGGGAATTTATTTGGGCTTATGAGAAAATGATCTGTATTATGCCGTAGAACCCATAGTGACGAAAAAAGGTATTTGAGTTGATTCAATTTCTGAGTAACGTAAATTACACGATAATTTTTGCCAGTATCTGCTGAAGACAGTAAAGCCAGTCGTGAATGCCCCTGCTCTATAACAAGGAGGTCTCATTACCTTCCATCGTTTCCCTTGACTTTCTTTTACCGCTTCAGCTCACGTTTTATTACTAAGAACGTCGTTTGAAAGTTACCGTTAGTGCAAGGTTTGGTAATTGTGTGGTAGCCTAATTCTATAATGGCTGTGATTTCTTCTTTACATTGAAAAATGGATGGAGCTTCCTTGCTAACACCTACGCGTTGAAAATGGGGACAAAATTGTTAGTCTCCACCTACGCTAAATTTACGATCAGTTTCTAATTCAGTCGGTTACCGTGACTAGTTAAACGATTAAAGCACGCTCTCTGACGTAGTCTTAGAGAGAAATTTAGAGATCAGTTTCTTTGAAGCGTGAAAAAGCAGTCTATGTAGAAATAAATGTAATGAAAGTAAAAATAGTAAATTGTCAGTTAATTCCAGGTGAAAAGCTGCTTCAAATGAAGAGGAGCAGCAGAATAATTGGTTATAGGCAGAATAAAGAGATGCTATTAACACGATGGAATAAACAGACAAGCACAGTGTGATCTTCGACGTAAGGTCATCATATACATAAAATCTTCAATCAGTAACAGTAATTTGTAAGATAACATTAAAATCCAGTTTACAATTACCGGTGTAAACGGAGTATTATTTTTCGAGTCAACTGTCAAATTTCCGTCATCTTTCTTCATAATTCGAGTGAGTACACATAATTTATATGTTCACGACAGTTGGAAATATTTTGTAGAAAAGAATTCTGGGAGCAGAAGGAAGGAAATCTTTTTTTCGACAAGTCCGTAAGAGGGAAGTTGTGAGTGCTTTTCTGCAGATGTAATCCTCTATCATCTACATTCCACGCCCGCAATCCTCTTCGCGTAAAACTTGAGAGGCAGTTGATGAAACTTTCAGACGCAGGAGTTACCAAATTGTTCTGGTTGGCGTTATCTTTGAAGTGAGGTGTTCACCAGGTGGTAGTACCCAGCCGCTAGCAGGGATGATCTAAGACTTAACTACACCGAAAACGACGGTGAATGATCGACTTAAATGCAAATCTTGGTCCCAGTTTAGGCTTCTTACCCTGAATATATGGACATACCTACACTTCTACAGTCGCTCAGTAAAACGGGCTTAATAGAAAGACAAATGGTTTGCAGACAAATGACCTAAGGAATTTTTCATTTTATACAAAAAAAAAATCTGCAAAGGGCTTCGATGTTGACAATAGGTCATGTATCAAATACTGTTGTGATGAAATACCCGTGGAATAACTGCTATGTTCCAAACATAGTGACATGAAAGTAATAATTAATAATTTGTGACGTTTATTTTGTCTGCTACGTTCTGCTGCTTATTTATTTAAAACATATTTATCTTTGGCCTACAAGATTTTTTTTGTATAAATTTCAATTTGATGACGGATATTTACACGATACTATAAGGTTTTGTGTCCCCGCGGTCACTTAGGGAATCAAAAGATCCTCGTTTCGAATTCCAGTATGGACTGTTATTTTCAAAGGACATTATCGTTGTTCACCTCTGACGAAGCATACCTTTACAGTTCAGCCCCCCTAAATTATTAGTTTTGCTTGGACGACTAGAACAGAGGCGTCATCGGCATTTATACAAAGTTTCCCCTCCCGTGACATTCTTCACAAGCTCTTCACTAGAAAACATGACTCTTGTGTACTGGCATTTCTGCTCTTTTACAGTAAGTTTACTGAAGTTTTAATGCCGAAATGCAAGTGAAAGGGACTAAAAAGTTAAAATTTGGTATTAATGTTTATATCAAAGAGGTAAATTAGCTGTAGTGAGAGTGTATCAGGAAGTTAGTGTGGTCTTTATAAGGATCTGCAGGTCGCGAGATGGCCAATGCAACTCGCGGATAACGCTTTGTAGGTAACGGAGTAAAATTTTGTGCTGGTAATAGAAAAAAACTTGAGTTTCCGTTCATTCAATAATATACCGTACAGACAGCTGCTAGTATATTTGTCGGGGTAATGTCCCTTTTTGGATTTATGAACTTCGGTTGACTCCTACGGCAAATGAGATGTTTAAAAATGGCTTATAAGATCATAGAAACAATCATTCGTACATCTCCAGCAAGGTATCACAGGAGAGCAGCAACATTGCTCAAAGCATTTTGAAGTAATAACCAGTATTTTTAAATTTATCTATGAAAGGTGTATTGCGGAAAAAACAAAATTCAGTTTTTCAAATTATTTTTTTTTTTTAAAACTGTGCTGAAGCCTGAAGCTAAATAAAAGACTTCAACTCAATATCTTTCCTTAAAGTTTTCTTTCACGCGATGTTTGATGTTATCTGTATTAAGAAGAAATCAGTTTTAATGGGAAATTAATAAATATAGTTGTTCGAAAGACAGATTAAAGTACGGGCAAAAATTATATTAAATGCTTAGTTTTTTCAAAAAATGAATAGAGACGTTACAAAACACCAGGTGGCAGACTGCGAAGTCGAATATATTGGCTAAAGCTGTCACCTACTGAACGAACGATACCACCATTCGAAACGCCATTTACAGGCTTTGCGCTTTACGGCTCGTCTATGTCGAGGTCATTAGGGCCGGAAAAAGATGGGGACAAGATCAGGAAAGCATTCAGAATGGCCTTAACCATCAAGCATTCACCTGGCCTGAATCGGGAAACCATGCTAAACCGAAATCTGAATAGCCGGATAGATATTTGAACCCGCGTGCTCCCGAATGCGAGGCCAGGGCGATACCGGGCAACGAACATAACTGCGCGTTTTCAGATCCGTTAACTGGTTAATGAACCCCGCAGAGAGGAAGCCGTGGAGCATCGACTTAATGCAGGTCACCTCGGAGTGTTGGTCGTTTAGGATGTTCCTCGTTCTTTCCATTTAGCGTGTGGGAACAGTGGCGCGCGGCGCTCTTTGCCGCCGTGTTTCGGGCTGGCCGCTGACCCGCCAGCTCCGTGCCGTATGGGACTCGTCTGACGAGACTGCGCGGTCAGCTGTGGCCTCGTGCACCGGTTCCGAAGTGGCTCAGCGTGCTTTACGAGTATTCAGATTTGGGAGCAATTCTTATGAAAACACGTGGAACTGAAACGTAACTCCGCCACAATAGTGCTCATTCACTTTAAACCATAAGTCGTCGTTCCACTTTTTCTTTTTTGTTTATGGATTTACGTCTCTTCAACGTCGAGGTCGTTAGAGGTGCGAAAAGACTGGAGGTAAGGTACGAGAATGAAGTTGCCCGTGGCCTTATGAATGAACTATCCCTGCATTCATCTGAAGATATTTGGGGAAACCATGAACAAGTTAAACTGGAGGGCGATTCAAATCCGCGTCCTCCCGAATGCGAAGCCAGAGCGTTATTGCTCACCCATCACGCTCGGTAAAGTCGTTCCACGTTTAAATGTCTCACATTCTGCGTTTCCTGGAACCACTGTAGTATAATCCCGAGATAGTAAATTAGTACAAATTACAGTCGATTTTAAACCGATATTTTTGCGATTACTCACACAATTTCCGTGTATCTATCGTGGAAGAAAATAAAATTTCGGTAGATAACTATGAACTCTTCGTGGCGGGAACACTGAAGGAAACCTTCTCGGGCTTTTAGCCGCGTCAAAATAAAATTTTTGAGGCTGTTAGCAGTTAGAGAAGCTTTTTTTCCAAAATTTCGTTACTTTGAAGTTCTTCAAAGTAGACGAATGCTGTTATTCAAACATATTTTAGAACTGTCTTATAAATAAGCGCACCAAGACCCAAGTGAGAGGGGGGGGGGGGGAGGTACCGTCCGGGCCAGGTATTCTGGAGGACACGAGTTCGACCGCCGGTAACACTATCAGATTTCGGTTTTCCATGGTTTTATGAGATAATTACATTTAAAAACCGGCGTGGTTTCTTCAAATTTCTTTCTGTTCCTTCCCCATAATCCTCTCCCGCGGTTGCAATCATCCTTTAACGACGAAGAGATGCAAAACTTAAACTAAAAAAAAAAATCCTTAGGACTTGCGGGCGCGCCGGTTTGTGGTTTGCTGAGTGTGTCAGCAAGACGGCTGGTGTCGCTGTGCTGGTGACACTGGAGGCGTCGTTTCCGGGCCGCTAACAGCAGCATCCTGGCTGGCTGTCTGGTCACTGGGTCGCCTCGCACCACGCCGCACAAAAAACACTTACTTCAATTCTCGTATTTTACAATCTATCGATTACAGAGGTTGTAATAACTTCACCATCGAGGTCATTTGCTACTTGGCACTTCTGAAATGTTGCGAGAGATCTTAAGGGATATTGGTCATACAATAAAATAGCAAGTCGTTACAAGAAATACTACCAAAATTTCAGAAGAAACTGAATGGTCATAGTAGATGCTAATATTTCGCGGAAGCGTCCCATAATCAATATTCCTCGAATAACAGAAACATTTATACTTTATTTAATCTTCGTTGTAATGACTGTCCGCCAAAGGTGAATTCCTATTTGAATTAGATTTTATCTTTGGCTGTAGACATATACTTCCAAGTGACGACGCGTCCTTGTTTTTCTGTATGGTATTAATATCACTTGTCTTTTAGTACTCAAACATTTTAATATAAACTATGGTTAAAAGACCAAGAAAGTCTCAATTATTTGTCCCATAAATTGTTTTCTCTTTAGTACTTTTATGGGAATGTTGTATAGTCCGTTTCAGTTAAGCTTTGACATATTTGCCAACTTTCTGCTTCACTACGTCATCGTAATTCGTGCTATATTTTTGTATTTCTCTATGTAATTTTCAAATTTCGAAAGTTAATCTCATTAACTAACCCAAAACTTATAAAAAATGGTATTTGTTGACTTGTATTTTTCTAAAAGCACTTTAGGTCGGACGATAACAAAGGATTGTAATTCGAAAATGAGAAACCGCTGAAGATGCTTCGATAAAAGAAGTGAAACTCCTTCGGGAAATAAATAAATGAACAAAAATTCTATTACCTATCTTTTAACTACTATAGTAAAACTAAAAGGAATACGACCACCACAAGAAGAGAGCATAATTATGATTACAACACCTGTGATTCTCAAGTGTCATTCAGTTCCAGCTGTAAAGCAAGATTAAGTTAGTGTTCATAGTCTTCTCAGGCCAGGCAAAAAGACGGTGAAGTGATAAAATGATTTCCAAACTGATATCGATAGCATTACTGACTGAATCAAGAGGATCGTTCTTAAAATCGTAAGAAGTAAAAAAACAGTTAATGGTTATTTAATGAAATAAAAACAAATGACTACAATGAAACACCTCTCTGCCATGTTGGTTGGTTCGAGTGAAATCTGCTAGTGGGTGAACTTCTACATCTGCGAGATACAATACAATATTATATAAATATATAAAATAAATTAGGTTTGCTCTTCACTGGTTGAAATAATAAGAAAAAAATTATCCATCAGTAAAAAGTCAGAAATGTATAGGCTAGAAAATCTCCTGCGGAAATGTTTAAACACAGTTCCAGTGGAATATTTTATTTTTCTTTTCAAGAAGATAGTGAGGTAACAAATAAACTAATCAGCGTTACAAAAATAATTTAACAGCGATGGTCTGAATGCCTGTTAATTGACAAAAATAATAACTGTTGGAAAAAGATAGAGTGGAGATTCAAACATTATAGAACTTTTTTGTGGGTATAGAAATCAATTCACATACAGTTCCCCACCTACACTATTCGTACAAACTTTGCTTCACATTTGGTTTTCAGAATTTAAAAAAACTACGCTACGTAGAGAACGCAAACAGGTAATTTTTCTCACTTTTTTTTACTTGTTGAAATCTTCTATCAACATAAAATTTTTAATGGCATAAATATTTTTGAAATGACTCCTTTTCTTCAATGGTATGGGGCTACGTTCGTTACTTAATATTACTTTCAATAAGTTGAACCTGGTTTTAGATCTCAAAATACACCTACAACTAGCATTAATAAAAACTGTTTTGAAATCTGTATAGTTGTGTGAGGAGTAAGGTTTTACTTTCCAATATCTCACTGAATTTTGAAAACATAGGGGGTTGGAAAATAATTTCCTTATGTACTTAATATTCACCTTGTTCAGAGACTACATCATCATGTGCTTGATTAAATAGATGGGTTTTCTTTTCTTTAAAAAGTAGTCCTGTAAACAATGATGTATTAACATCAACAAGTATGAATTTAAGCCTTACTGTAAGATTAAAAGAACACAAGTCCCATTTTCTTTTTACGATTTTAAATGGCCCCACAGGCATATAGATGTATCTCTACTCACTCTGGGATTATTACGTCTGTCGGTAATATTCTATTCAATTATGTTTATTACTGTAACGAATTTCCTTTAGCTCATAAATCATGTTGCGTAGTGATCTGCACTAACACAATAAAGGAACATGTCTTCAGCGAAACAAGTGCGCAGAATCTGTGCCAACTGAGTGGGCCCGACAGGTTCCATGGACCAGAAGGCACGGAAACCTTGCCTTGAAATGAGGCTCTACGCACGTTGAAATGTTAGCGCGTTGTATATTCTAGGAGACCCTGTTCTCATCTTCAAGTAAATGTTCATGTATCCCATAAAGGCATCGCGGACTAGAGATATCAATTTTTTTAAAAAAAAAAAGAATTAGGCGTTACCTTTTTTGTGGCTTGCGCTTCATCCGTTCCAGCCAATTCAGAAACATCAGCTAGTTAGTGACGCGTGAAACCAGTCTAATTATGAATTTCCAGAAGCACTACTTCCGCTGACAACTGAACGAAGTAAGAAACTGAATCTCCCCTGCTTTGATATCGATTTCCCTATTCCATGTCTGGTGATATCATTTCTCGTGTGCAGAGGATGGTTCTGGTGAAGTGCACATCCTGACGAACTATTCAGCAGTTTCCTCAACTAGGTGTTTTAATTTTTTAGTTTGTCATTAGGTTTAAGATTTTATGCACATTCGTTCCATCATATTTCTACCTGCATAATTTACTTTTCAAATAGGCCCATCCATTCTAGTTTTGGTGTAAAACGATCAGTCACTTGTCCAAAGAGTAGAAGAGGAGGTGGGGTGAAAGTCGTAATCTCCATACTGTGTACCACTTGAAACCGAAACGTCTCCGCAGTGCGCGTGGAGAGGGGTCATACGACGCACTTGGTGTGTGTTTGTTAGTCAGTTGGAGACATTAAATAATCTGTCCTCTTCTTGTCTTCCGGACCTACAAACAATCCTGAAGTACTGGTATTAAGTTTCACGCCCTCTATTCTTTCATAGTCAAGCACAGCACAATACATTTACGCACATTTTTTTATTTTCAGTCTGTCCCTTTTTTAAGATTTATTAATACCAGATTACTGCGATTCGAACAATTAAAAGCAACAAATTCCACCATGGGCCGCAAGCTACAGAGGGGAAACAGTCTCCATGGTAAGCGCTGAGAAGGGTACGATAGGTCGGAATTTGAACAGTTCTGCTGAAAAGATTCTCCTTTTAATTTCATTTTTCGCAAATGTATGTGAAAACATTTCTGAGGTATCCACGGAATAAACGTAACTCGAAGTTCATTAAATGAATAAGGAGAGTTGTTTTATTACAGCCGTTGTTGCTCTTTCAGATATTCAAATCTATAATTCAGGATTCTTTCTATTAGTGCTCTTCTCCAAGACAGCACTGTCGAAAGTCAGCGTCTCCACTTGTGGTCAAATCGCAGAACATTAAAGTATAATATATATTATTGTGCAGATATTGGTAGTAAGGGCAGGTAGTATTAATGACTAAAACATATATATCGAAGACTGTTGTGTGTTTGAACTAGTTTCACTACCCCTCCTTCAGGTGCAATTAGCAGTTCCTTCACACCTGTCTTGTTTGTGTCTAGAAACTCTTAAACTGTTTATATATATCTACCGTTTGTATTTTATTACAACTGTCACGCAGTTTAAACCGTATGAGATCAGTAGCAAAAACTACTATTGAAGACGTGGTATGTCGCGTAATGGGCGCAGTTGAACGCGTTCCTACAGCTTGAGCTGCTGCTTGGCGGAGGCCAGATGCGCTCGCGGTTTGTTTACAGAGCGAAATGGCGCAAAAAACCACCGCCGCCACGCCCCGTAACGTATCGGCTCTCTCAGCCGAGTCAATAATTTCTAATCAGGACTGTTAGGGATTTTAGTATTCCAATCTAAACTATGTAACATTCCTACTACTCAGATGCGATTCACGTACCGTCGTGGCTGACCGAAGATACCACATCTACACAGCATTACCAAATATGGTATCAATTAGCAATTTATTAATATTAGGGGAAATAATTGAAGCAAATTTAGTCATACTTTCTCCACATATATATTAGTTATGTAACTGAAAGTCTAAACATTTTTTTTAAACTTATTAATGTCAAGTATCGTAAAAACAATAATTATCTTGCCAAAAAAATTTAAACTGGCCCTTTTTTTTTAAGATTATTATGAAACAGTGACGACTTTTTAATACTGGTCTTTAAGAATTTCATACTGCAAATTCAGTCGGTTCAACCTAATGAATATTAAGAATGCTCTACTGTAACGATTCCGTGTTGATAAGGAAATATGATTTTAAAACTATTTTTCTGACTTACAAATACATCATATATCTTTTCTACTTACTATACGAGTTATTTTAAAGTTGTTAGAGCAATAGTGTAGAAACACCATGAATTATTGCCATTCATTGAGTACGCTACTAGCGTTTTCCGCTGTTCCGCAGGAGCACTATACTAGTCTCTGATACAAGTGAATGTATCATACTTCATCTCTGGATGGTGCTCATCATGTTTCTGTGATTATTCGGTACGAGATGTCCGTCGCAAATCCCGGTCACCACTACCAAGCCAGCGGTAACGATTCCACATGAGGATCTACACATGCATTGCAAATACCTGTTAACAACTAAACGCCCTTCTGAAGTTCCAGTTCCGGTAAGAAGAAAAATTGGGTCGTATTTGAATAATCAATATTTTTTAAAAAAATTTTTAACCATCCACGAAGAATTTCCCGATATCAATCAAATAAAACTGAGTTCTTTATGGAAAAATGTAAACTCATTTATGGCATACTAGCTGCTTATTTTGTATGTAATATTTCTCGTGCATATAATAAACATGCATAATAAAATGTTCTTTACGTTTTAGAACTTATGATTTAAATATTTAGTTGGTCATTGTTAGAAACTGGGCATCTATATGAAACATCTCCTGCAGGTAAACTTAATCAATTCAGCGTATTCAGCCAAAGAGAAATTTCTTTAACGGGTGAGGTACATCGTATGAATAATATTAATTACAGCAAACAGAGCAAAAATCGGTAGAAGGAATTTTTTTCGAGATACCATTTTTGGTTTTCAGAAGACACCAAAAACTATTTCCTTGTTATCTACTACAATATATAACAGCGTAAGGATAATATTTTAGGAAAGAAAAAAATTACTTCCGATTGAGTTTCAGAACTTGTTTAATAATACTGTAATTTTCCCGACTTGACGCTTATAGGGCCTACTGGTGTACGAAAGTAAGGTAAGATTGATTTTCTCTCGAGAAACGTCTGTGTTGTGTTAAATGCTAATTCATAAATGGAATTTAAAGCCATTCACGGGCAGAAGGAATCTTCAGTGCAGCGATTACTTGTTTAACAGTCCATTACCATGGCTGAGAATGCGGCTGGCTTTACGCGAATTCTCAGATTAATGCCTACGCCGGCAGCGAGGAAGGAAGCGGAATATAAATCCCGGAATTGAATTCTGCCGGGAAGGAGCGGCGCTACGGGAGGGCGTCATAACAGGAGTTAACCTCCCAGTGCTGAAAATCCTCAGATAAGCCTCTCTCAATGGCTGTTCACAGTGAATCTGAATAACTCGGATCGAACCGAAAGTCGATTGGCATTAAAATCTTTGGAGGATAACTAAAGCGAGTCGGAGGAGAAAACGAAAAAAGGTTTTGAACCATTCGAAAGAGAACATTTCTTTTAAAGCAAAATTCATGTACGTTCTAACACCTATTTGCGTGTTTTAGAGAAAACATCTTCATCTTACCATTTTATAACACGGCAGCGTGCTCCAGTAATAATGTTATTTCTATCTATCACGTGATCTGGGTCGTGTACCGTTACAATAGTTCAGCTTGAGATGCATCAGATTTTTGTGAAACACCCACAGAGAAATTAAAAAAAGTTAATTCGTGCCAAAAGTGTAGTTTCCGCTTACACAGATACACTAAACAAGTACTAACACCGAGTTGGAAAATTTTATCGCGGCCTTTTCCTTCTAGGATTGGATAACCCAGTGCAACAAATTTTAATTTCCAACTTTCAGTTGCAGAGCTCTTAATTCACAGGCAAACGAGAAAGAAACAAGAGTTTTGTGGGTATTGTTTATCTCTCATGATTTAGATGTTGCTCCCGAACTAAACTACTAAATTAAAAGATGTAAGCGAAAAGTTGAACAAACGCTTGAGGAGTAACTCCAAGTTACGAAGATAGGCAGAAATTACAGTTATGATTCCCTCTACAAATAAACATATCCTTCGTTTCAAAATAATCCTCAGGATTCAGATCGAAACTCGCCAGAGTTAATGGAATTATGTCTCTTCAAGCAATTGACATAGACACTAATGTTGTTTTAAGCAACTGTAAACTCTTTTAGAAGTTAAATATTAAAATAAAAAATAGCTCTGGTTGCAGTCTGTCGGCCTCGTCTTCAAGGTCGGCGACATGTGATCGGCCACAACCAACAAGACGAACACACAGCTGCACTGCCCACAGTCGGCAGGCGCTCAGCTGCTACATTAATCATTTCGTTATTAATACCACTAAAACAATGCATTGTGTGTTCCCCTGAGTCCTGAAACGTAGAGCCCACAAAAGTTTTCTCACAAACCGACTTTCTCGGGAATGCTGTCTGATCTCCGGAAACACATATCGTAAACACAAACAGTAATCATGTGTCATTGTATCTCTATCAGATACACGAGTTTTCCGGAGCGATGACAGTGGACGAAGCACCAATGGAAACTCCTATTCATCAAAACCATCTCTTGCTGCAGCTCTACAGACTGCGACATGATATGCCCTTGCCCTTGCCGTAACTAATCGAAAGCAAGAAACACTAAAACTCGCAGTTTGTTCAATAAAGGGTTATTTTTTCCTGAATTCTAATTTACTTTTGATGGCATAGATTGTTAATGGCGATCATAGTGTGGTGTCTGTAGAGCGTTTATGTTTTGTGACTTATGTGTTTTTGTATTACTCCGTCGGCGAAATATTTATTTTTGTCCGTCAAATGGTACAGTATTCCAAAATCAACAGATGTCACTGCAGAAAATCGACTAAAAATTCTGTTCAGGAGGACAGGTAGGCACGCGTTTGTCGCACCCCCTCTACTTCACTATGGCGGGAAATGAAGACCCAGCGGGTTCGTAAGCTCGGGAGAATTAGTTGAATACTGCTCTAAACGGCTCCTCCCAGTTGAGATAAAGTCGTGGCGTATCTTATTCCTGTTTCGGTTAGCCTAACGTCAGACGTTTTCGGCTGAAACCACTCACCCTCTATCAGATATCACACGAGCAGCAACAAGTGGACTCAGTACAGTGGAAGAAGCAACAGGGTCTCGTGTTGTTACCTCGCCATCAGCAGCTTAGAAGTACTCTGTGTTCCCGTCATGTCGAGCTCAAATATGTTCACGAGTAAAAGTGAAACTGAACGAGAAAGAGAATTGTTACGCCCAAACAAAGTGAGCACTCTCGGTTATAATTATAATGAAGAGACAATGCATATTGAAGTGTCACGCTGATTGCGGCACCAGGAAAAGATAGTTAATTTTATTTATTGGAATTTTATTATTTAATGAGAAGATGTGAATTGATCAGCAAGGCACCAATTTAAATTAATATTTATTGGATCACGTACATGGATTGATTAATTAATTAAATGTGATTCAGAGATGTGATTTCTTATTATAAACTGTCCGGCATATATTGTTGTTCGTCAGGGTCGTTACTGGGCTAGTGGACGCGGTGGGTAGACGCACGCAATACACACAATACCGTATGGATTCTCCTGCGACGGCAGCTGCAGGCTTCTTGTGATGACAGCTGCGGTCAGGTCTATGGTGGCGCCTCTTGTTGGGCGCACGGTCGACGCTGCACAGACGTAAAGTGGCCCCTCAAGCAGCTAGGACGCAGTCTGGCGTCGAACCTGCTCCCTGGAGATACGGGCTGGAAGGCTCTTCAAGCAGAAGCGCGCACTCACCCTTTCACTCGCGTCTTATATTCCAACGTCCGCCCGCGTACGAGGTGCCCACCTGTGTGCCTCCAAGCGAGTCTGTCACCCCTTCCCTAGCGGTCCAGGGGATTCGGGGAAATACGAGGGGTTGCCACATTCCTGTGGGCGACAGCTACCTGCCTGCATCTAGCTGCACCCTCGCAAATCCGTTGGCAAACATAGGTTGCTACAACTTCACACGTATGTACTGTGTCAGTACAATATGAAAGAGGTTAAGTAGCTTCCTGTCACGACCTAAGCAGAGTTGTGTCGTATACGTCTTTATTGAACTTTGAAATAAACGTTCTGAGTCATCCTTTAAATTTTCTTAACGCATTACTGGTAAACTGCACAAAATTTCAACATAGATCTATTTCCGTAAGGTGTTGGGACACGTATTGATACGGTTTAATTCCTTTAGTGTATATTTGCTACTACTTTTAATTTGCTGTTTTGTTTCGAGATATCAAAAAACTTAATCCAGGTCTGAATTCAGCAGTTAGCTCTACTTCCAGTTCATACTGATATTCCACCTCCTGTTTCCACTACATCTAGCCGCTCGAAGTAAAGAACGCTGGCTTTATTACCAGCTGAAAATAGGGTATTTCACTGGAAATCCCCTTAAAATCGTAAAGCTGAGTTTTCAGTTATAAAACAAGGCGCAAGTGCAAACTTCTGTTCCACTCCTGTAATACGTCTTTCTGCTTACGCTTTTGCAAAACACTGTATGGAAATTAGTAAGTTTCATAATCGATTCGCCGATGGTGGATGTCATTTGAAGACTTCAAGAACTCCGTGACAGCCAGGGAGTGATTACTTTTTTTATTTTATTTGCTCGACGTCGAGGTCATTAGAGGCGGGGAAAGGACTGAGGCAGGTATCGGGTAGGAATTCGGCGGTAGCTTCCTGCAGGAACCATGGAAATCCCAAATCTGGATGTCCGGACGGGGATTAGAACCCGCGTCCTCTCGAATGCAAGACCAGAGAGTTACCGCTCACCCACACGCTCAGTTATGGCTACGAGGTGGCAGGTGCCTCACAACACACCGATATCTCATATGACCCACTTATCTACAAACGAACGCATACTGTCTCGTGAACCAGTTACTAGTAAACCACTTATATGCACTAAAATTATCCGTTTCAGGCACTATAAAATATTCACACGACGAATGCTATGGCACAAGTGTCTGTTTGACTTTTACGTTCACCAAGCCGACGCTACAGACTTTTCTTTGGAGAGATACCCCCAGAAAAATGTGTGGTGCCGTCAGGATTGAATTCCGAGCCGCTCACGCTGGCGACAATGTACATCAAACAATTGCTATAGGAGCTCTGGCGTTCTCGAAAAAAACACGTCACGTTCAAAAAACTCAAAAGGGTCTCACATAATGGAATACTGAAATATTTTTAAAAGTAAATTTGGCTTAATTAAATTCGTATTTTATATTTGGAAAAAGCAGCAAAGTGAAATGTAGACATAAGTTTTTACAGGAGAAAATCGAACTTAACTTGCAAGTAAATCTTAAGATACAGGGTAACATAATTCATGATGTCTGTCCACAATTTCTCATAACAAAAGCGGAGTTCTTTTATAAATTCGATGTGAACTCTGCTATTCTTTCCAGAAGCGTAAAGACAGTGCTATGTAAAGTATATCATGGATGCATTCTTTTTTTAAATATAAATTAATTTCTATTTAAAATATGTAGAGATTTACAAAACATTACTATCTCTAATTGAAACTCCAAAGTCTAGAGAGTTATAATCTAAAAGAGATTTAAAAAAAGTCATCGGACCATTTTATCTGCATTCCGAATTGATCAGTGAAAATTTTCTTCCATATCAGAGTCCTTCGCTTGCAGTGTGAAGCCAGTGTTGCAGTATACTAGTATCTTTTCTTTTCTTTTTTCTTTTGCGGGCTGGATTGCGTCTCTGGAGTCGTTCCTATTGTCGGCTGTTTTATTGTTCATTTCGCCGGCTGTTGTCACGGAGCACCTTCATTACGAACATTAGTGTCGCCCTGCTTCGTGCATATTTTATATCCCACCCTACACTGTACAAAGGGACAGCAAACAGCAGCCGTAAAAAATGAAGTCAATTTGGCTATAAACAAAGCAGAACAACTCCTGTGGATTGCTGCATTGCACTGGTACTTGCAACAGAAAAAAGTTCATTTCAGATTAGAATTACGTATCTATTCGTGTCGATTTTCGAAGGATGACAGTTTGAAGCATTTCGACTGTATTTCAGCTTATTTGCAATTTAAATTATTGTTTACAAAGTATTATCATTACGCTCATGGAAATAAATTATGTATTTGTTGCAGTATATTACGTAATTTCGAATTCGATCTACTTCCCACGCTTTGTTGGTCTATTAGATTCCGCGAAGATAGTTTCTAGATTTTTACAGAAGTGCCACTTCTTGAGAACGAAAAATTGATAAAATGAATCATGAAATCTAAATTTATCACTAAAGTGCTAATACAAAAAGGAAAGCTGCTATTTACACCAAAAAAACAATCCTTGCAAACTAATCCTGGCGTAAAGCCTGGTAAGGAGAATAACTTAAACTAGATTCTGAAACTAATGAAGCGGTGAAACTGTGAGGAATGAAACATGAAAGTGCGACATGGAATTTGCGAGTTTTGTTTCATTAAGAAGTTTCCCTTTATCCAGACACATAAACATGGACTTAATTATGATAGATATAGGAAGATTTCACTAAGTTTTATTCCACAACAAAAAATTAACTTTTTTCAAGCCAAATATAACAAAATCAGTTTTCATTTGATGAGAAGGTAGGTATAATGTTCTAGTATTTTATTGCCATAAATGTATTAAGTCACAAAAAATTGTAAGCTGAACACAAACATTTGAGTTGCAGAATTTTTCATATATCAATATTTAATGTCTTGAGTTAATTTGCTTAATGTAACAGCAGATCTCCTTGCTCGAATGCATTAGTATCGTAAAATCTTAGTTTAGTTTGTTTGTTTGTTTTTAAATAAAATAGCAGATAGGCTTCACCGACGTAGCAGTGCTTCGTCTATCTTCTGCCAGACATACACACATTACGCGTGTATTGCAATGAGTGTGATTAAGCTGATGGAATTTTTGGCCAATGTTGCTCGTGTCCACCGTATTCGAATGGGGACCAGAATCAGGGGGAAGGGGTGAGGGGAGAGGGGGTGAACAAGCTGGGGTTTTTTTTAAGGAAAGAAAGTATAGATTACTTACTCAAACCCTGAAATTGTAAAAATGAATGGCTGGAGCGATAGTTCAACCAGAGCGTTACGTAAACGCCGGTCGGTCTAGTGATATATCCGTAACAGTAATCACACAGTTCCCTATCAGTTAGTTAAATCGAAATGTGAAATTAGAGATTCATTTGAGAAAATTGTTTAAGAGTATAGAAAATTTCTAGCTGAATATACTCTTATGTTATGTGTTCTTTGTGTAGTTGTCAATGAATAGATTTATAGAGATTAAATACAATAAATATTATATTTACTTGTGATTTTATCATAAGTAATCTCAATTACTTTGGCTTATTAAGATATACGGTACACTTTTAAAAAGTTAATAAGTGAGAGAGCAGATGTTGTGGATTTGATGTTAAGATAGTGCCATGATACATATTACATCGAAATGCGAGAGTCAATGAACTACTCATGTAGACATTACTTCCTGCACAAGTAAATTATTCGAAAATCTCAAAAATTTATATATCGGTATCTAGACGGACATGATGTACTGCTATTCTTTGATAGTGGTTTTAGTATTTTTCATTTATTAGTTAGTAAGATCGTGTGTCATGTATTTTGTGGAATTTTGATGCATTTTTTAATCATGGTTGGTCGAGAAATAGTGATGAGATTGTCAGAAGAGCTCCGAACTTTAGCCACTGGTTGGGGGTTGGCATCTGCCAGATTTTATTTGTTCAATATCAAAAATTTTCCACGTTAAATATGACACGTCTACGTCAAAGTGACGAAAATCATTTGACATTTCATCCGAAGCTAATGCGCTGCAAGTTACTAATGAAACTTGTTAGTTGCAACTTGCAGCAGGCAGCCTCCAATGTAAACGAACTGCCAGTAATACAACTATAGTGACCAGAGTTTGTATGATACACGACTGCACTTTCATTGACAGAATCATTCGCTTTCACTTAGTACAATCAAATTTTGTACTTAAAAAGAACGATGGTATTTAGGCGATTATGCCTTACAGATAATTTGGACACCAGAATCTGTGCTCGATACTGGATTCGAATGGATGATGTGTTCACAAGGATAGCGTGTTGCCGCTGAGGCACACAGGAACTTACTCGTATGATGAGTAAATTAATATTTCTTTTGTTTACAATTCTAAACCTCAATTTAATTACATCCAAATATTCAGGTTTTTTTCCGCGTTCATAAACTGTTTACGACATCGCGAACACCCGGAGGGTGGGCAAAACATGCGAAGCGTCAGCAGCACTGGCAGTCACGTGACTTAGCCCTGTTCCAGCGCTCTCCGTTGTTACCGGATCACTCGCCGGCAATTAATAATAAACGGGCGCAATTAGTACTTCATTACTGCAGCGGGGCGGGCGGTATCGACCGAATCTCGGGGTCGCAGTAAAGCGGTTGTTATGGCAACCACGGTCCGCGTCCACCCCCGAATGCAAATAGCGCCGTCAGGGGGAGACGGACACCGTACTCAGCCGAGTAAGCTGCCCTAAACGACAAGTGAATCATTCACGTTATAACATTTAGATCCTTCACCGTTTCGTTAGAAATTGATGATGCTGATTAATCAGTCCAAATATTTATATTTACGGAACGCTAGGTGATACGTTTCTAACAAGCGACAGTTCCCTGCTCTCTGCTCTTGTATAAACTGAATATTCCATTCTGTGACTATAACATAAATTGTGGTTGAATTATTACTTTTATAAATGGGCGCAGAGGACAGGAACAAGCTGAAACCAGACTCAGGTGTAGCGGCTATACTAATTGATGTTTTAAGTGGTTTTCCACAATTGTCTAATCGACTGCTGAGATGGCT
>CM061920.1:163811498-163838405 GCA_031002005.1 Vandiemenella viatica
TCTTTTCTTTTCTTTTTTCTTTTGCGGGCTGGATTGCGTCTCTGGAGTCGTTCCTATTGTCGGCTGTTTTATTATTCATTTCGCCGGCTGTTGTCACGGAGCACCTTCATTACGAACATTAGTGTCGCCCTGCTTCGTGCATATTTTATATCCCACCCTACACTGTACAAAGGGACAGCAAACAGCAGCCGTAAAAAATGAAGTCAATTTGACTATAAACAAAGCAGAACAACTCCTGTGGATTGCTGCATTGCACTGATATTTGCAACAGAAAAAAGTTCATTTCAGATTAGAATTACGTATCTATTCGTGTCGATTTTCGAAGGATGACAGTTTTAAGCATTTCGACTGTATTTCAGCTGATTTGCAATTTAAATTATTGTTTACAAAGTATTATCATTACGCTCATGGAAATAAATTATGTATTTGTTGCAGTATATTACGTAATTTCGAATTCGATCTACTTCCCACGCTTTGTTGGTCTATTAGATTCCGCGAAGATAGTTTCTAGATTTTTACAGAAGTGCCACTTCTTGAGAACGAAAAATTGATAAAATGAATCATGAAATCTAAATTTACCACTAAAGTGCTAATACAAAAAGGAAAGCTGCTATTTACACCAAAAAACAATCCTTGCAAACTAATCCTGGCGTAAAACCTGGTAAGGAGAATAACTTAAACTAGATTCTGAAAGTAATGAAGCGGTGTAACTGTGAGGAATGAAACATGAAAGTGCGACATGGAATTTGCGAGTTTTGTTTCATTAAGAAGTTTCCCTTTATCCAGACACATAAACATGGACTTAATTATGATAGATATAGACAGATTTCACTAAGTTTTACTCCACAACAAAAAATTAACTTTTTCAAGCCAAATATAACAAAATCAGTTTTCATTTGATGAGAAGGTAGGTATAATGTTCTAGTATTTTATTGCCATAAATGTATTAAGTCACAAAAAATTGTAAGCTGAACAGAAACATTTGAGTTGCAGAATTTTGCATATATCAATATTTAATGTCTTGAGTTAATTTGCTTAATGTAACAGCAGATCTCCTTGCTCGAATGCATTAGTATCGTAAAATCTTAGTTTAGTTTGTTTGTTTGTTTTTAAATAAAATAGCAGATAGACTTCACCGACGTAGCAGTGCTTCGTCTATCTTCTGCCAGACATACACACATTACGCGTGTATTGCAATGAGTGTGATTAAGCTGATGGAATTTTTGGCCAATGTTGCTCGTGTCCACCGTATTCGAATGGGGATCAGAATCAGGGGGAAGGGGTGAGGGGAGAGGGGGTGAACAAGCTGTGGTTTTTATTAAGGAAAGAAAGTATAGATTACTTACTCAAACCCTGAAATTGTAAAAATGAATGGCTGGAGCGATAGTTCAACCAGAGCGTTACGTAAACGCCGGTCGGTCTAGTGACATATCCGTAACAGTAATCACACAGTTCCCTATCAGTTAGTTAAATCGAAATGTGAAATTAGAGATTCATTTGAGAAAATTTAAAAGTGTTTAAGAGTATAGAAAATTTCTAGCTGAATATACTCTTATGTTATGTGTTCTTTTTGTAGTTGTCAATGAATAGATTTTTAGAGATTAAATGCAATAAATATTATATTTACTTGTGATTTTATCATAAGTAATCTCAATTACTTTGGATTATTAAGATATACGGTATACTTTTAAAAAGTTAATAAGTGAGAGAGCAGATGTTGTGGATTTGATGTTAAGATAAGTGCCATGATACATATTACATGGAAATGCGAGAGTCAATGAACTACTCATGTAGACATTACTTCCTGCACAAATAAATTATTCGAAAATCTCAAAAATTTATATATCGGTATCTAGACGGACATGATGTACTGCTATTCTTTGATAGTGGTTTTAGTATTTTTCGTTTATTAGTTAGTAAGATCGTATGCCATGTATTTTGTGGAATTTTGATGCATTTTTTAATCATGGTTGGTCGAGAAATAGTGATGAGATTGTCAGAAGAGCTCCGTACTTTAGCCACTGGTTGGGGGTTGGCATCTGCCAGATTTTATTTGTTCAATATCAAAAATTTTCCACGTTAAATATGACACGTCTACGTCAAAGTGACGAAAATCATTTGACATTTCATCCGAAACTAATGCGCTGCAAGTTACTAATGAAACTTGTTAGTTGCAGCAGACAAAGAACGATGGTATTTAGGCGATTATGCCTTACAGATAATTTGGACACCAGAATCTGTGCTTGAGACTGGATTCGAATGGATGATGTTTTCACAAGGATAGCGTATTGCCGCTGGTGCACACAGGAACTTACTCGTATGATGGGTAAATTAATATTTCTTTTGTTTACAATTCTAAACCTGAATTATATTACATCCAAATAATCAGTTTTTTTTCGTGTCCATAAACTGTTTACGACATCGCGAACACCCGGAGGGTGGGCAAAACATGCGAAGCGTCCGCAGCACTGGCAGTCACGTGACATAGCCCTGTTCCAGCGCTCTCCGTTGTTACCGGATCACTCGCCGGCAATTAATAATAAACGGGCGCAATTAGTACTTCATTACTGCTGCGGGGCGGGCGGTATCGACCGAATCTCGAGGTTGCAGTAAAGCGGTTGTTATGGCAACCACGGTCCGCGTCCACCCCCGAATGCAAATAGCGCCGTCAGGGGGAGACGGACACCGTACTCAGCCGAGTAAGCTGCCCTAACCTACAAGTGAATCACTCACGTTATAACATTTAGATCCTTCACCGTTTCGTTAGAAATTGATGATGGTGATTAATCTGTCCAAATATTTATATTTACGGAACGCTTGTTGATACGTCTCTAACAAGCGACCATTCCCTGCTCTCTGCTCTTACATAAACTGAATATTCCACTCTGCGACCATAACCTAAATTATGGATGAAATATTACCTTTAGAAATGGGTGCAGAGGACAGGAATAATCTGAAGCCAGACTCGGACGTAGCGACTACACTAATTGATGTTTTAAGTGGTTTTCCACAATTGTCTAATCGACTTCTTTTCTTAATTTTTATAAACGATCTCGGAGACAAAGTGAAAAGCCTTTTTAGATTGTTTGCTGATGATGCGGTTATTTACAGGGAAGTAAGGAATTTGGCCGATTGTTTAGCAATTCAGCGTGATCTGGATGTTATTTTGGCATGGTGCGCTGAGTGGCAACTCACACTAAATTGTAGAAAGTGTAAGACAATGAGCATAACTAACAAAAAGAATCCAATTGTTCACAAATACGAGGTAAACAGTTCAGTTATTGATGTGGTCGATTCTATGAAATATTTGGGAGTAACAGTACAAAGGAACATGAAATGGGACTTACATATTAATACGTTGGTAGGTAGAGCTAATTCTAGGCTGCGGTTCCTAGGTCGAATTTTGAAAAATTGTAATGAACAAACAAAGGAGATAGCGTACAAATCTCTTGTGCGTCCACATTTGGACTATTGTTGTGCCATTTGGGATCCGTTTCGTAAGGGGCTGATTGAGAGTACAGAGAAGAGCCGCTCGATTCGTGACCGCTTGCTACAGTCCTTATGAAAGCGTTACAGAAGTGATTAGTAAACTAGGCTGGGAGTCTCTGGTAGATAGACGACGCACGTTTCGTATAAACTTATTGGTAAACATGCGTACTCCCACTTTCACTTACGAGTGTAGTGAAATACTTCGTCCACCAACCTATTTGGGTCGGCATGACAGGAAAGATAAAATTAGAGAAATAAGGTGCCGCACTGATTCTTATATGAATTCCTTTTTTCCTCGTACCATTAGGGATTGGACGAATACGCTATCATCCCACACTTGAATTGATTGATTTTGTAGACCTACAGCATACCCGAGAATTCGAAAAATCGTCAAAACAGTACCACCTCACAAAATGAGTAGAGAACTACAAGCCCATTACTGACTCATTTATCCATCGTATAGTAAGGTAAACTGATGTCTGTGTGGAAACGATTTTTTATCATTATTTTTTTACTTTTTTATTTTATTTTTTTTATTAATTTTTTTAAAATCAGTAATATGGTTGCAACATATTTCAGATAAAATGGAAAAGGTAAACCAAGTTAATGGTCTATCACTGAATCTCCCCAAGGCGTTTGACAGTGTAACCCATAAAATGGTGGCTAACTAAGATAAAGAACAATTCGGTTTGGTCAAAGAGTGATATTCTGATTAAAGGAATTCTTACGAGGCAGGAAAGCAGAAAGTTAGTGTGAGAAACGAGCTGGAAGCTAAAATAGAAGTGCCGCATGGTAGTATACTGGGACCATTTCTCTTCGTTATTCTAAAAATGATGGTTTAGGCGTTTAGGCGTTTAGCCAGGAGTAACGTTGTTCAAACATGGCATACTGCTATAAAAGAACATTAAAACAAGGAGGATTCTGAACATGTACACTAGGATCTGTACAGGATATCGAGCTGGCTATGTCAACATGAAGTGAAGATAAATACCGAAATGATTCACCTAATTATTTAGAGAGGTAGAAAATAAATATTTTGTGTGATCGTAAAGTCATGAAGGATTTGATTCCTGAAGACGTATATGATGCCATATCATTTAATAGTAAACATATTTGGGCATAACACATTGATCAGTGTAAAGTCCTCCATTTCTTGATGAAGAGGTGAACAGGCGGCGTAACTAGGGGAAAAAAACCTTTGTTAGACTGTTGCTTCAGTATAGCGCAGTAGTATAGGACTCATAGTAAAAGCTATCAGGTATCGGAAATTGATTGGTCTAAGCGAGGACAACTAGATTTTTATGTAAAATTTACCATATGACATAATCAGTAACTGATATGGTAAAGGATCTGGGTCAGGAGTAACTGAAAGGCGGGAGAAGTGAGTCCTGGGAGTGTGCGGTAAATGAGGACTACAAGTATACAATCAGGTGTAGTACGTGAATATGGCATAAACTAACATTCGATTCAGGAATAAAGAAGAGAGTAACATTTCCAGTCTTATACATAAGACTAGAAAAATTACGGAATATTTTACGAGCATATGTCAAACAAAGGAAGAAAATTTATTTATTACGAAGTTAACTGTGTAGAGAAAATTGCACCTCTGTTAATTAATAATAGTAAACTACAAAATTTCATTAGTTCAAAAATATCAGAAGCATTCAATAAAATTATGACGAACCTTTTTAAATATTTTTAGACGTAGTGCAATGTAACACGTATTATCATCCGCTGACCACTTGTCAAGAATATTAAGCTGTATTTTCTTATAACTGAATTGCTTTGAAAGCTGACAGTGCATTCCATCTTTTTGCACCATAAGTTACCCTTAAATAACCAAGATTCATCATGTTATAAAAAGACTATATACGTCCTATGCCAATTTACGTAAGAAAGGGGCGTTTTAGAAGAGTCAGGAGCAAAAACGAAATCTTAGTGTGTAATATTTGTAATTATTTTTTTACAAACTTTCCAGACATGCTGCCAGACAGAAACTATTTTGAATTTAATCACAGCGTCATATGGTAAATATCTATTTTAACATTGTATCCCAACTTTTCATAATTAATAATTAATTGTTCAACGTTTAATAACTCCTAAATGAATCTTGGGGAAATAATTGAAAGAGAGAACCAGGAACTTAGCATTTGGTTTAGTAAGTGAAAAAGCTATAACAATTTTAACGAAGGAAAAATGACTAACGAAAGTAAGCTTTTGAATGTCCAACAATGGAGACACATTTAGGTTGTGATTTTAAAGTAGGTAGTGGTGAATATTGCAAAATTGACAAGTAATACTTATAACCTCGACAGCGCCTTTACGTAGTTTCCTGGCTTCTCTCTGCAATTTCAAATTTATTCCCAATAACGTTGGGTCGTCAGTACAGTCTTTGGTATTTAATTGTATTTTTCAGGTCCACAAGGAATCAACTCATTTCATTTTACTGTTAGACTTTAAATAATATCTTTCAAAGTTCAAAAACAATTTTGTATACTTTTAATAAGTATCTGTAGCTTGTGGTGTGTTGTAAAGTGAAGAATTGTTAATATTGCCTTTCAGTGGTTGTTTACGTCCTCCATGTTTCGGTAAGAAGCTGTATTTGATTGGTTGGCGCATGTATTGACTTTCCTGAAAATTCTACAGTAAACCCCTTCTCGAGGCTAATTTATAAAATTTGACAAGCTTGCACCATTTTGGACTATTGTCAGATCACTTAGAACAATTTCAACTATCCGCAATTTAATTTTTATTGTCAAAAGTTTAAAATTACCGCTACGCAATAAATTAGGATTAAATTAATCTTAGTAAGTATCTTATGCAGTGTTTTTTTTTTTAAATAACTTCGGAGATCAAAGTCTGATGAGGGTGCATCAAGTTTAATAAAAAGAAGAAGTTATTTTTAATCTGGAGTTCTAACCAGGAGCAGCACGCCTGGTGAAGCGAGTCAGTGGTGACGTCACAGTGACAGTCTGTCAGCTTCTGAACAGCTGATTCACAGCACAGCGAGCCACTGTTGTGAACGCGACGCGACGGGCAGGACTCGCCTAGAAGTTCTGCAACTCCTGGGCACATCTCTTGCAGAGGAGCTAATGTTTTCATCTGCACAGCTAAAGGAATCAGCACGCTCACTGATTTATTAAAGAGCCGCGGTCAAAATACCGTAGAAAGGTGGAAAACTCCAATACATGTCTCGGTTACACACTGATTCTTATAACCTTTTTAAATTACCGAAATTATGATATGATTTTTCCAAATGAGGAACATTCTTCGGATGTCTCGTCAAATCAACCACCGGTAATAAGTACGGAAACTTGTGACGTGTTACCTGTTTCACACCGGAAGATCGAAAAACTTAAGGTGTAGACGATTTAAAAATAAGTAACATTACTAGGCGAAAATATGATGTGACATCACACACACATTTTCCACTACCACTTTACTAAATTAAGAGATCTGTAAATGTTGAAGTTCTGTTGCAAAAACTTTTAAACCAAGCTTAATTCTTTAGTATCAATATTTGTGCAAAATTCTGAGGGTAGATGAAAGGATCGCACGTTGTGATTAGCACCGAGCTTTGTTGCGAGTTGCTGTGTTGTGGAACAGCTTCCCACGCCAGTGGACGTCACTTTCGCCTTCCTCATCGAAAGTTGGCGCGACTTGATTTCTCTGCGGCGCTGATCAGATGGCCCGTCTGTCACGCTGCATTTCCTTCTTCATCTTCCAAGTATTGTGCAATGCAGCGACACACACAATTGACGCGCTTCGTTCATCAATGGCTAAATGTCTATTAACACTTAAGAGCGAAAGAAACTGGTATAGGCATGCGCATGCAAACACAGAGATATGTAAACACTCAAAGTGCGGCTGCGGTCGGCAACGCCTATATAAGTCAACAGGTGTCTGGCGCAGGCGTTAGATTGGTTACTGCTGTTATAATAGCAGGTTATCACGATGATTGGAAACATGTTTCCTGGTCTGACGAGTCTCGTTTCCAATTGTATTGAGCGGATGGACGTGTACGGGTATGGAGACAAACTCATGAATTCATGGACCCTGCATGTCAGCAGGGGACTATTCAGGCTGGTGGAGGCTCTGTAATGGTGTGGGGCGTGTGCAGTTGGAGTGACATGAGACCCCTGATACGTCTAGATGCACTAGTCTAGGTGACTTGTACGTACGCATCCTGGCTGATCACCTGCATCAATCCATGTCCATTGTGTTTCCTGTATATTATACCGATGGGGCACTTTATATTCACGAAACAATCTTGGCTGGATTGTTCTTAAGGTTTCAAGTTTCCAGCCTGTTTCCTTCATGAAGTACTTTATTTAAATGTATTCTTTAAAATTATTAGTTTCTTGTCGAATTTCTTGAACTACGAAATTTTTTCAAATTGGTAGCATTTTTATTAGCCTTGAAGGCGTATCTTGGCAACTGTAGTATGGTAGCTAGGCATCTGTTGTATATCCTTTGAATGAGTTGGAACTTTTATTTGCATGCGACTCGCCGCACTTGGCTGGCGGGTGGTATTCCTGAGCGGTTCACATTGTCATGTTCGTTCTGCGTCGGATTCGTGAGTATGGATATTCTCTTTTTATTATTACATGATGATCGAAGGTCAGTCTTCTGTCCAGTATAACTCGTCTGAACCACTGTTTCCCAAGCCATATGCTACAAAGTTTCCTGACAATTTTTTCTCTGTCAAGTCGAGCATTCGTTGCCCACGGCGTCACTGGATGTTATAGGCATCAGAGTGCCTTTCCACACAAAGGGAAGTGAACTGGGTAAAGGAACGGGCCATGGTCTTTTGAAGGGACCATCGTGGAATTCGCCTAGAGTGAATTTGGGAAACCATGGAAAACTGAAATCAAGCGCAAGAAACATCGCGACCACAAAGGCGATTCAAAGCACAGGGGTCGGCCTACCTGAAATGAGAGTACAACTAGTCCTATTTTTTTAATTTCATTCCTCCCAGATGAAGCCCGGGAGACGGCTAGTACAAGGCAAAAAAAAACCTTCTCAGCCAAGAAGGAGGGTACAGATATAAGGAAGGGGAAGGAATTAAGCCTTGACCTTTTAAACGAACCATCCCGGCATTCGACTGGAGCGACTTTGAGAAACCATCG
The DNA here is from genome assembly GCA_031002005.1 of Vandiemenella viatica. NCBI lineage: Eukaryota > Metazoa > Arthropoda > Insecta > Orthoptera > Morabidae > Vandiemenella > Vandiemenella viatica. Next base: position 163,820,117 of record CM061920.1, read on the forward strand.
AAAATTGAAATCCGGAATCGTATATTGCAGGGGTTAGCCCAACCAAAGAAGAGCTTCACCCAAAAATGAAACCGACTTCTGGATATGATTGTGACGCTCTGTCGCAGGGGTCAGCTCAACTGCGCTCTTTTCTATACGTAGTACAGTTTTTACGTATAGTTTTTGTATAGTAAAGGCTCGTGATGCCCCGGGCTAGCCTACGGCATCACTTGGTGCTTTGTCACTAGAGTGGCTAACCGCTTGAAAGGACGCGGATTCGGGAAATAAACTGGGAGTTCGACCATGGTCTTTTAGAAGAACCATCCTGGATTCGCCTGTAGTGGAAAGCCGAAATGAGAATGATTTAGTTACCCGGCTAGAGAGCCACAAAGGCTGTCCAACGCAGGGGTCAAACCTACCCAAGTGGTGGAACTCCTTCCCCCCCAAAAAAGAGCAGATGCTACTTCATGTATAAAGAATAACTTTACTCTCTTGACACCCGATTTTTTTTAATTGAATGCCACAGGCTTGCCCAGGGTATCACTGCGTGCTATAGGCATCTCCGCCGAAAGGAACTGGGTTGGGTAAGGAGTTCAGTCATTGCCTTTTACAGGATTAATTCCTGTCAGGTGAAGCCTGGAAGGCAGGCTGCAAGAGGGTCTCGGGGACCCTTTTCAGCCGTACTACTAAGCTAAGAGCAGGGAGTGGGAAGTAATTCGGTCGGACTTTTGAAAAGACCATACCGGCATTCGCGTTGAGTGACTGTGAAAAACGTAGTCACGATTGCCGGACGAGGATCTGAACTCCTGTCCTCCCAAATTCCAGTAAGGAGGGCGACCCTACCCGTGACTTGGTCGTCAACCTTTTTTTTTTTTATTTCTCCCATGCGAAGCGTGGGGATTGGGAAGTTTGAGGATCTTGTAGACCCTTTTCAGCTGACTTAACTTGAAGGGATGGAAGCGGATGGAAGTTGGCCGTGGTCGTTGTAAACAACCATCCCGGCATTCGCCTGGGATGACTGCGGAAACCCGCAATGAGGATGGCGGAACGGGATTTGACCCCCGTCCTCCAGAATGTTACGAAGTAGAACGATATCACGTTTTCTCAGCTCACATCTTTATATATTTGGCTGAAAGCAATTCGGGTGTACGAAGCAACTTCTTTCTCGTTGATCGCCATAATCGTAACAATTATTGGACAGGTTTCCATTTGGTTTCGTACACTGCCCGGCGCAAAATCTCAGGAGTAAGATCAGTTATGTTTCATATCGATGCAACGTCATGAAACTGAGTAATAAACAAAAAAGTCTGTCCTTTGTCTGTTATTTTCATTGAAAAAAATGTTGGACGGATTTTCTCTGTGTTTCAAACATTGTGCAGCTCGAGATAACAGGAGTAAGATGATGTTCGTTTCATCTTAATGCGACATCAACAAACTGAGAAATAAAAAAAAGGTCCGCACACTTAACAGTTTCGAAGTATCAAGTGGATATTGTTTACCGTACTGAGTGACGAATGATTAACTCACCTCTAACAATCGAAATGATAACGTGGTCTGTGCACCATGCGGGTGAGGTCTCGTACCACAAACACCGCTATAGCATGTTACCAAGTAATTACGGAAGTTCGAGTAACAGTTAAATTATGATCTAGGAGTAAGAGCGTAAACAGATTTATCCAGCAAGTGAAATCAAAACAGCAAACAGTACTTGCGGTTTACTATTTTTTCATTTGAATTTCGATCACAAAAAATATAAACTGTACTGAACATAGTTCCATATCTCGACAAAAATTTAAATCGTTATTTATTATCTAAATCAACTATTTAAGACAGCGGTCCGAATATAAATAGTACTCTTCAACGAAATCGCTGCCAACAGCGAGTTAACTATAAAATCTTTACTATCTGGGTTCACCTATATTGATTTAATATATAATTACCGGCAGTGCTCTTAAAACCAGTGTTAGTGAAGTAACGCAAAAGAAAGTGGCTGCTGAATGTGTCAGTGTTAGCCCCTGAAGACAGACGTCCCGCCGCTCTGCCCTGTCCACTGGGTTGCCGGACAGCCTGGCTGATGAAGCGTGCTGACAGCCGACGGCTATTCCCGGATAAAAGGCGAACGCGGCTTTGGCTTCTAACTACAGCCGCCTGCACAAGAAGCTGTACCGAACAAATCTCACTTGATTATTAAACCTCGTCACGTTCACAGCTACTCTGTCACTCTGTACCTGCTTAGATTTCAGCAAATAATAGATTTTGCAGATTGCACAGTACTAAAGTGAATATATTTTATCTAAAGATAAAAACTAAGTTTTAATTCTTCCATATTGGATTTCGGTACTGGTGCTGCCAGAGGAAGAAGCATTTTTAATTAATACGATTCGTACATGAACAGTTATCTTTGAAATAAACTGAACTTAACTTTACATTTTGGTAATTTTAGATGGTATTTTTTTAGTCAGTCAGTCTCGTCTAAATTACCATTTAGCGTTCCCTTCTGAAATACAAGTGGGAGTATAAATACTTTTAATTATCTGATCTGATAGTTTAAAAATAGAGCCAAACATTTTTTGGTTAATAATCATTCGTTAAAGTTAATAAATATAAATTTTATAATATGGGATTGACTTCAAACCAAAAATATTAATTAAATAGATTGACATAAATTATGACTTTATTCACAAATTAGGTCGTGAACTTTATAACTGAAAGTTTAAGAAGAAGCAATAAAAAATCAGATAAACAAACACTTTTCGGAATTACAACTCTGTAACACATGAATGTTCATAGACATGAGTTTTAACAAACATACCAGACAATTACATAAATGTAAAAGTTTAACCAGCTATGAAAACAGTTAAGTGAAACATAGACTCATATATACACTATGTTAATCACAGGTCACAAAGGGTCTCGGGAAAGAGATAAATGTGAATACAGGAAAAAATTTCAGTAACGAATAATTTATCAGTGTATCCTGAGTCAGCAACACATCGTCGTGAATACGATCTACACTTGTAGCGCCTTGGCGTTGAATATGCGACTTGGCGTGGTGATTATGCCGTGGCCGACGACTGTGCATGACGTTAAAGAGCAGTCACTACTGAGGTAGCTTGGTTCAGCAGACTTTCCCCTGATCTCGCTCGCGACTCGAGTGATAACTTCCGCCATGTCCCCCCTCAAAAGGGAAAACACCAGACGATTTTTTTTTTTTTTTTTATTTTTTTTTTTACGTATGGCTTTACGCCTCGACGACGTCGAGGTCATTAAAGGCGGGATGGGACTGGGGACAAGGAACTGGAAGGAATTCAGCCATTGCTGTTCGAAGGAATCATCTCGGCATTCACCTGCAGTGATTCGGGGATAAAATGGAAAACCAAAATCTGGATGCCCGGACGGGGATTCGAACCGGCGTCCTCCCGATTGCGAGGCCAGAGCGTTAACCGCTCACCCACCACTCTCGGTAATACCAGTCGAGACTCCTTTGTCGTGATTCGCGGGACACGGGGACCAATTGACAATAACATTTACCTTATTTGTAATTCCACATTTAATTTATTGGTCGCGCCATTCATTCTCGTTTTAGTGACTGGTCACTTCCCCATGACTCAGAAATCCCATCTGCTTTGGCGTATTCTGCCACACTCCTTGTCCTCGTGCAAAACAAAATCCCCTCTGTCATCTGGTGATTGATCTTGACTGTTTGCCAATAATAGAAATTTTCCGCAACCACTCACTGTTCGGTAAGCTTATATTACTGTCCATTTTCTCTCTCTCCACTATTCAGAACCACAGATCCAAGCTGGGGCCGTGGACAGAGATGTTTATCTTTCTCGTCTATTGTACTCTTGAGTGGCCTCGCTATTTGGACTGAGAGCCTGGTATTGAACCGTCCTACTCTACACCTTCGTCCATTGATATAGTGATTACGGGGAATTACCTCCCTCCCGATCCCATGGCCAAGTGCGTATACTAGCAACTGAAATCTAGGAATTACCGTCAGTAAAATGAGTGTAATGTAATAAACTACACTGTTGTTAAAATAGATTTCGCTGGTGATTAGAAGACGACATTTCTTTCGTCAGCTTCATAATATTAGCCCATACTAATTCTTTAAGTATTGGATACATTATTATTACGCTTAATATACTTGGATCGCTTTGATTTATTGTAATACATTCATCACTGATTTTCCAGGAGATGATCTCTGGCACAAAACGTTCTTCAAGGAAATAAGGAGGTGTGGTAGTTGCTATTACGCTACGAGCTTTTAGACTTAGTGTTATGTTTGTAAAGATCTCTGAAGGGCTCGTTATTTTCCAGTGATGATAGCGACCACACACTGCAGTGGAGATCTTTGAAACAGCTCTTCAGGTCTCAGTCTATACGCAGCGCTAAATTACTAAAATCATCTCGTCAGGTGAGAAGTGGGGATATTTTTTTAGTTCGAAGAAACACTTGTACAGTTTTCTCTGATGGAATTGATAACATGGCTGCAAATTAAAGATCTTTTAATATCTGCGAATTCCAGTGCAGAATTAAGGACGTGTAAAGTAGTTCAATTTGTTTATTTTATTGCAGTAATTGTTTGTTGTTACTGGAATAGCAGTACACCATGCAGAACCTAGAATGTTACTCGCTCATGTCATCCCCATATTCATGAGAATTTTAATGTTAAATGATATTTTTTATATGAATAATTACACAAAAATATCTGTAAGAGATAAAATACCTTTGAATACAAACACGAATACTTTAATACAATTAGCTAGAGATCTTATTTAAAATTAAACTGTTGTTACAGATACCCGAGTAACAAATAGAACAAAGAAATGCGTTACACGCACACAGAGATATTGTTCAGCATCTAACATGAACTAGCTTTGCCTTTTTTTTCTGACATCTAGGTCATCAGAGCATTAAAGGAGGGAAAGGACAGGGGCAAGAAACAGTAAGGAATACGGCCTTGGCCTTTTAAAGGAACCATGCCGGAATTCGCCAGGAGTGATTTGGGGAAAACATGGAACCCCCCCCCCCAAAAAAAACCCAAATATGTATGGTCTAACGGGGATTAGGACCCGCGTTCTCCCGAATGCGAGGCTGGTAACATAAACAAGACTATTTCATAATAAAATATAGATTTATTTTAACCGAAAAAATGAAATTTCACAGTAGTTAGATCCTTTTAAAGAAGTTTCATATTTCCAGAGAGTAAAGTTGAAAATTCTGACAGTAAACAAGTTCAGCTATAAACCAGAGTATATTAAGAACTTTATCCTTTTCGCAATTGTCTCCACAACATTACTGAATCTTATGAAGTAATGGTTTGGACTAACTTTGCTTCTGTTCACAACAAGGTTCCTGATGCAGCTCCCCTCTCGAGGGCGTAATGAAGCCAGTCTAAACCTGCAAATTAGCTGTTCGAGAGTTAGGTCGAGCTTGTGTCGTACAGCTAATACAAAGCGCCTCGTCTGGGGTAAACAGTATCCCAGCGAGTTCGTGGTTATTTCATCCCATGTTGGCTTATCTCCATCCTGCTTATAACTTCCTCTGCGCAAAGTCAACATCACGCTTCTAATTTCAGCCAGCCTTTTCGGGTTTAGAAAGGCTTCGAGAGGGGTTTGCAATATTCAGACTTTCTTCTTGCATAAATCAACGCCAACGTTTGAAACCAAAGATAAACATGGAATATCACATGAATCTTACGACTCTCTTCTTATCTGTGGCTTGAAATGTGGTTTAATTTCACCATGAATCTGTTATTCCTATCCCACCAAATACCAACGAAAAGGTACACAGGTGGTCTAATAGTTTGTCGCTCAATAATCGGTATTCACATCTGCGTTTACAATAAGCATTTCGTCGTAAATCAAAACTTTGTCCTGCAACGGCAATTTCCATTGTGGTGATTAAGACTGGGGATAAAGAGACAAATCAAACTAACGTCAATATTTCAACACACACAGTCGCTTATAACGGTACTAACTTTACTGGATTTAGACAGTGAACAGAGTTCCTGGACAAATTTTATTAAAAAGGCTAGTAGTGAAACCAGATTAAACAATGATCCACAGCAAAAATTCGTTTCTGATCTCGCATTCGGGAGGACACGGGTTCAGATCCCCACCAGCTATCCAGATTTTGGTTTTCCAATATTTCCCAAAACCACTCAAAGCAAATGCCGCGATCGTTCCTTCTACCATGGCCGAATTCTTTTTAAAAATCGTTTATTCGCATACCGCAATTATTCGAAATGATTTTCGTAATTTAAAAAATGAATGCTTTTAATTAAGTATGGTTTTCATGTAATTATAACTGAAGTATTACATATTAAAAACAAAGTTCAGTTTTATGTGTAAGCTTGAAAAATGATTAAGATCAACAACAGCAAGTTCTTCAGGAATATCCTTATCCTAAAATAGTTTTCACATTGGATAATTCACACAAAAATCTTCACGATATTCTACCGAACCTTAAATTGTTCAATTGCTTAGTTTTATACATGGTATGTTTCATTTAGTAGCACCCTCGTCGCTCTTCTTGTCTAGAGCTATTTAAATGGTTTCGTCGTTAATTTATATGCCATAAAGAATAGGTGGTAGGGGGTAATATTTACCTCTGTCTAGTAGCAGTAATATCTGAGATGAAACAGACACTTCCTCTCCGATGTAATATCAGTGCCACGGCTTTGTGACTGGAGGAAACCAATATCTCTGAAAGCTGAAGCTCTGAGATGAGCAACACCTGCGTTGTTTCTGATAAGCACGTCGTCTCCCAGCATTCTACAGGCCGCCTACTCTGCAAGACTCTGTGTGTTGAAGCACTGCTCAGCGTTAAACGTGATCTGCTTTTTATAACGAATCAATGCAGCAGTATAATGCGATACTTCAGTAACCAGTGAAAATTTGTAACGTGCATTTCTCGGGCCTTCAGTTATTGTAAACGCATTAAATCTCTGATTTTAAAGTCCATCGCTAGGTGAAACTTTGAGGAACAGTTAAATAACGGCTTTTAAGTCATATGATACTACCCTAAAGGAATCTATTTTATGGGTTGTGGTTGATAAGTAGCGGATAAAGTGTGTTTCAACCTTTGTGGCACATGAAAGAAAGACAATTAGAGCTTACATAAACAGAGTGGTAATAACAAGGGACTAATGAATAGTAAACGATGAAAACCTGACGCTACTGTAATTCTTCAAAAACAAGTTGCGGGAATAAATGCTCAAAAGCGCTTACGACTGCAAACTGCAGTAAGACATAAAACTCATGCTGAGAAGACTCAAACAAAAACAAGTTTCGTTTATAAGTTGAGGCCACCATCTAGTGTGTGTGTATTTGTGTGCATGTGTGTGATTTCTAAAGGATAAAAAACATATTTGTATTCATATTTCCATCCGATTGCTTTAAACAAAACCGTATTATTCCCTTAATGTATTGTTTCCTGATACTGTTTATAATAAACTCTGTAAATTAGCGATATGCTGGACGAGTTTGAGGCTAAGGAGATCGTCAGATAAATTACACAATGGTAGCTGCTCATTTTCACTCGTAGCAGAAGTCACCACTTCATTCATTGTGACGACACAGACGTGATTCACTGCACACTGCAGAAGGTCATATAAACTTTCGCGACTTTTTATTTTATGCTGGGCGGGAAAACAGAATTCTAATACATGGAGAAAGAGTTCGTAGCCATATATCTAAGGTGTTTTTGCTAGCTGACATTCTCGGACGGTAGCTACTGCCAGTGAAACTTCAATTTTGTTACACAAGTTTGTTTTCAAGACTATATCCACCAATAGTCTCAGAAAAGAAATACACAACTACGTACGAGAATCGGCATTGAATCATGGAACGCTGACGTGTTTTAAGGATTCAAAACCACAAGTTTGTCAAACATAGTTGATATTAAACTTAACTGCAAGCTGATGAAGAAAAACACAGATGCAAGATTTACTATGGCTATAATGTGAAACGTGAATGATATGCATTCAGCTGATATCTGAAACTGAACATCTCGACATTTGTTTCTGTCTTGTAAAAGCGCTGAAACCACAAGGAAAACTTACAAAACCGGGCAAATATGGGTAGAGTAGAGACCATCTTTACAAAATGTTACAATTTTAGGGCCTTAATACTCGTCGACGTCGGTCATTACAACCGGCAGAAGTTGAGGAACGGGGAGGAAATCGGCAACGGCCTTTCTAAAGAATACACCCGTTTTCAGCTTCAAAATACATTTCTTTATTATACGGAAAAAATGGCTTTGTCACCGAATTGGGTGTGCTTTGCGCCGACTGGTTTGTGGGTGAGGTGTTCCGCTGAGGGGATGCTGACGGGCGCTGTTCTCGGCTCTCAGGCCTATCAGCAGTCAGATCTGATCTGGCGCCATCAGCAGCTCTCCTGCAGCAGTGAGCCTCACTCGCTCTCTCTCTCTCTCGTTACTTCTACATTCTACACACAATTTCGTTTTCTTTGCGTCATGTCCATTTGACTCCATTGTTTCTGATATTACAAGTTGATATTATATTTTTCTACTTGCCTGTACCTATTCCAGCGTTCACTGTGTCTTATGTTTCCATATGGCATTAATTCATAAGACACTAGCACCGAAAGAAATTTTTATTCCGCTAATCTATGAAGATGTCTGCTAATTCAACGTCAAATATCTATGGACGTGAATCGTCTGATGGCAAGTAATTAAAACTTTTTATTTTTACTGTAATGACCTAGCAAGCGTCTAATGTAATGGAATTTTTGTGGACAATATGTTAATGTTACTGTTTAGGATAACGAAATGAACATAAATTTTCTGCAGGAAAATGTTCACCCTTTTTTAGTTATTTGGTTTGCAAACATCACAAGTAAAGCGTAACATTTAAGGCATTTTGTGCTGTAAGTAACTTTGGTAACTATGAATTATTATTTAGTTTTATAGGAGCAAGATCGCGAGTGATATTACTGCCCGCTCAACTTTATCATCCTTAATAAATCCTCGAAAGTGGTTCTTTTCCGTCTTGATGTTACAGTTAAATTCTTCAGCTGCAGGTAGCATATAATTCAAATACTTCCCACATACGTCTAACACTCTCCAACTTTCACATATACCGCTACATTCTTTTAAAACTCCACCTCCAGTTTTTAGCAAAGATTTCTGCCTGCAGAGAATATTGTAATTTACCTATCTTACTGGGATGTTGCTCGTCGTGGGAAGATGTCAGTAGTGTGTTTCCGTTTCCCGTTGCCTGTCCCACTGTTATCATGTCTGTGTCCCGTGCAGAGTGTTATGGATGAGAGAATAAAACGCGGTGCTGGCCATTCACAATTACTCTTTCGAAAGATACCTGGTGGGAGTCAAGTTAAACTTAACAGTTGTCATTAACAGGGCCGTGTGCGTTCACTCCATAAGCACTGCGGAAAGATTTGGTATAACTTTGGAATACTATCTGGTAATCGGGAATCCTGCACCACGACCCCTTCTGGCCATGTTCCGAAAGGTGAAGCTTCCTTTCAGCTCCGGAGTCGAACCAGCCTTAATTGAGTTTCGGGCAGGACACTGTGACTGAAACTCAGCGAACCCCCCTTACGAGCAGAAAAGAAAATTGTTTATCGAAGTGTCTTTTGCGTTTCTAAACAGAATTATTAACAAGACCAACAGAAGTGTATAGCTTATGTAAAACCTTACACAGATCCATAAACTTTAAAATACAATCGGGGATCAGAATATTCAAGTCAGTATGATCAATACAAATCTGTTATTTTCATGGCTCATTATCTATTTTGGAGCCGCGCAGTGGTCTGGGTTCGTTTTGCCGCACAGGCCGTGTTTGGAGTTTCAAGTATTCTGAGCTCGACTCGCACCGCGCAACGTAACAAATTGTGCGAGGCGCGCAGGCTCCAACAGAGACTTCTGTACATCACAATACATTATTCAGCTCTGCTAGTGGATTAGAACAACCCCAAACCTGCTAGCTTCAGCAGTTCCCTAGAGCAAAACTCAAGAAGTACGAGTTCCCACACAACTCTCGCGCTTCTTTATTTCTGTCCATATCAGATAACGTTTATGATCTGAGATATGCAAAAATAGACTCTTCCAATTTATTGTATGCTCTTGATGAACAATCATCAACAAAAGATACAGAAAATAATAAAGAAGATTATTTACATGAGTTGACAGGCAGAGTAGTTTGACAATTAAAAATCAAATGTCTCCCTGAAAAGATTTTTTTTCATGCATTTGAATTTTTTCGCTTCAGCCAGAAAGATTAAAAGTTCAAGCTGAAAAATTTGTTCAAGTTACTGGAGTTTTTACAATGAAAATTTTCAATAACAAGTTCTCAGACTTTTAGCGATGCCTGTCATGAATTGAGAGTAGGGTGGGTATTGGTGGAAGAGTAATACATGCAAGGGAAGAAATCATGACTACAAGCTGTCAGTTGATTTCAGGCATTAGGGAGTTAGAAAATTTTCTTTTGTAGGTAATGGTATCAATGACTGAAATAAATTACCAAAAGAAATGCAGAATAATTTACATCAAACAAAAATAATTATAAACTGAAATTTGTAAAAGGAAAAAGGTAGGTGAGAGGTTATATTACACTCAAAGAATTTGAGAAAAAATTATTAAATATAGTTTTTTAAGGGAAATTTTTAAAAAAAACCTCCATTTCAACTAAATTAATTAAAATAAAACATTCGCCAGTAAAATCATTTTGACAATTAGGAATCGGATAAAGTCATAGTTAGACGTTATAAAAACTAATTGTAAACTTGTACTGCCCAGTTAGCGTTTAGTTCCAGTTTTCTATAGTGACATTGTGTCTGCGATAAAATACAGTGCATGCAGTTATCGAACTAATGTATCTTAAATTACTCAATTGCAATGAATTGATAGCACATGACCTTGATATCACAGTATTAATTACATACCTACAACATATTAATGAAAAAATGAATGTCTTGTTAATTTCCACAGCCTGTAATAACAAGTTATAAACCATCATATTCATAACAGACAGAAAATGCCGGTGTTTTTAATGTATTTAATGTGATGATATAATAATAATTGTATAAATAATTAATATCGGAATGCATTTGAGCAAAAGAACCAGGCAACTAGCAAAAGAGCAGACCTGCAGGAAGGAAGATGAATAAATGGTCGTCTTGGAAGAACGTTTCATGAATAAGCACGGTCCAACCGAGCGCGACTGATGGGCGATTACACTCAGGCCTCATACTCGGAAGGACGCAGGTTCGATTCCCCGTAGGGCCAAACGGATTTGGATTTTTCATAGTTTTCCCAGATCACTACAGGCGTATGCCGGGATGGTTCTTTTAAAAAAGCCATGGGCAAAGTCCTTCCCGTTCCTTGCCCCCAGTCCTTTCCCGCCTCCTACGACTTCAACGTCGACGTCGTACTAGTCTAGGTGATGAATTAGTTACACTAATACATATTATAGTGATAGGTTGACACCGATAAATGTTATAAAGTGATATTATTTGAATGTTTTGAGTTCCTAATTAAAATATGTAAAACTGAATAACAATTAAGTTAAGTGGAAGTGGTTCTTTGCTTGATCACTATTGAACGACTAATTTTGAAAGCAAGATATTGAGAAAACAACAGGATGAATATTTTAATTTATGTTGGGAGAAGATTGATACAACTGGTATGAGGTGATCTTTACTGAAATACGGACGTAAATGTACTCGTCGATGAGATGGTTTAAGACTGCATACAAGGTAGCGGATATTAACTACATTCTTTTAGAGGTGTGTTGACTCCCTTACTGCTTTACGCCTCGTCCTCGGCTAATGGGACTGGGGACAAGGAACGGGAAGGAATTCGGCCATGACCTTTTTGAAGGAAGCGTACCGGCATTCGCCTGGAGCGATTTGGGGAAACCATGAAAAACTCAAATCTGGATGCCCGGACGGGGATTCGAACCCACGTCCTCCCGAATGCGAGGCCAGAACGTTAACCGTTCACTCACCATCCTCGGTAGGTGTGTTGGGACTGAAATGTAACTTAGTTAGATAATCACGAGGCTTACAACGATGGGGGACTTTATAAGGTGCATTCATCTCTTCGATTGACAGAAAAATTGGTTAGCATTGTGGATAACCACTTGTTAAATATTTTCATGAGAACTCACATTTCGTTGACGTTGACTCCTGGAGGAATCAACACCCAGGCGACATGTCTGCCAGTGCAATGTCAGTAAACACTGTCCGTTTGGCATTTACGATCAATATACTGCTGAGATGGAGCTACACAAGTGTTATAAAGAAAAGTGGGGGCTGTGGCTCTAATGCTTGCTTGATGCTGCTTTCTGTTAAGACCTATTCGGTGCGTACCAATCAGGATCACGAATTGAATCCAAGAATGCACCACACCATCGCGTCCGATATTCCAGTAGTTATATATTGCGATGAGTATGAAAACACGACAGAATCGGCTTGTTACCGGTCAGCGAGCGATAATGACAATCCGGCGCACACGGACCCGCGTGACCTCGCACTGTGCAGGCAGTGGTCCTCTTGTGCTGAGGAAGAAGTCAAATTTTCGATACTCACTGTTCTTTTCTGTCCACTGTGTCTGCTCGCACCACAGCTCCGTTCCCGCATCAATGTAACAGTGTCGTATCAGTCATTACTTCAATCAGTACGACTAATATTTAATTAATTATATGGTCAGGAATATTTTTTTTTATTCCCGGAATTGATCTGTGCAATATTCTGTTACCATCCAGCTCAATGGCTGAGTTCATAAGTGTTTCAGTCTTAAAATAAAGTTTCTGTTTCCTAATATTAATATAAAATTGGTTGCTGCTCGACTACCGAAGAAGTGTATTGTCAAGTAGAACAACCAACGTGAGCTCTTTGTGATGTGCCAACGAGAACAATCAAGACTTCAGGACAGTGGTTATTTTTTTATGCGTGGTTGAACCTATGGATCTTTTATATTCGTTTTCTGTTTTCCTGCACTCTTGAATGGTGGTCGCCAGGGATGTAAAATATCTTTCACCACTTTAAATGAATCTTTTTATAAATAACGTTCCTACCGTATATCAGGAAACACTTCACGAACTACCAATCAAAACTGAATGTTAGTGATGCCTTTAGAAAGAGATATGGACAGTTCAACATAACTCTTTAAGTTTTCTGCAACTGGTTACTGGACAGTCTATATTTATTATAATTCTTTACGTTCAGTGGAGTCTAATAAATGACCGCATAGTAAGTCATATGCTACGTCCTCAAATATCAGTTTTACGCTGTTAAAAAATATGTGTCGTTTACAGTTATCCTTAATACAAAATTGTTAAACAATTTTACTTTCTTCACATGGAACAAATATTTGAATTGCAACAAGAATTAGGAAGCTCTTCTTCAGAGTTTCCACCCTCATCCATAAAACTTGACGCTAAAGGTGAAGCAGGGAAGAAGAGATTTTTTTAAAAAATTTATTAATTTTGTTCAAACAACCCTCATATTAAGTTTATATATTAATGATACCAGTTGTAATTTAAAGCTTCAGGTGTATGCTTAAATGTGAAAATACAATCAAGTAGCAAATATATTAAGAACTACAAAGTGTAACCGCGAAGCTGGTAAAAATAGAATCATTACTATGTGAGTTATCATATCCAAAATAGCCGATAGTGATCGTCGTAGCAAACAACAATCTCCGGTCCGCAAAATCCACCATCTAGCTGGCACACAGTACTGCAATGATTATAAAGGATCTCTCAGGTTTCTTTGACATATTAGTATAAGACAAGCTCTAGAATAAGGACATAAAAGAAGATTTTGACTACTTCTGCAGAAAAAGTTATACACCACGCAATATTTCCACGAAATTTTGAAAAATAATAAAACTCAAAAAAACTCGTTTGGTTATTCTTCGACAGCGTATCGCACTCAAATGTGCATATGTAATACTATATAACCATCATAACAAATACGATCGAGAGAGCTTGCAGAGACGTCAAAACACCAAGATCTGTTAAATCGTTAAGTATTGTAGAAGTGATTTCGCTTCCTGTTTCTAACCTATCTCCTCTGTTTTGTTTCAGGTAAGTGTCGCAGCTCTGGCCAAGTTGCGGTAAGTGTGCTCCGCCCCGCTTACCCACGTGACCATGGCAGGCGTCCTGAGAGCGGGGTTCACTACTCACAGGAACAACCTACACACCACTCAGCGTCGCAACAGTATTATTTCAATCATTTTATTCCAAATAAGACCTGTAACAGAGCATAACTTACGCTTTCCACTCCATACAGTATACGGTCTTGTTCAATGGTTATTTAGATGAAATATAGCTACTGTATAGTGTGACTGTCGTATGAATAAATTTTTATTTTTGTAGTCAGTGATTGTAATTATTTTTGATTAACAATGTTTGATTTAAAGCTGTTGATTGTGGGTGCAAGCGACAGCCATAATGTTTAATTTTATTTTCTGTTGCTGTAAACAACTTAGTCATTACCTCGTGATTTTGCTTCATACTAAAATATTTGAGTTCTTGCAAGGTAAATTAACGAGAGCGAATTATAAGGTTGAATTTTCTCAAACAGTCTTAGCGATGCTACAGTCCTAATGGCTGGCGCCCCGTTTTTGTTCGAGAACGTTCGCAATTTAACAATTTTCTGAGTAAGTACGAGTAAAAAGTATCACCGTCTATCTACTATTGAACACATTATGAACTATTTCGTAATAATACTGTAATTTATCTCAGACACTGCAAACTTAAGAATTTCCAATGTATAGATCTATAATTTGCTGGCGTCTTATTAATAAACTTAGTTTAAACTCATGGGTGAGTTGTTATTTATGGAGCAACTACACTGATGAGCCAAGAAACATTATGGCTGTACCGCAGTTGGATATCATCAGTGAATTTGAGCAGGACATTCGAAGACTACCACCGGACTCTGCGGAAGAAATCGGACGGCAAACTTGTCGCATCCTCTGTATAGCCAAGCCTGACAAGAAGAACTAGTCCGCATCGCAGTGGAGAGTTACGAGCAGCACCTAAAGACGTCATGGTCCGTTTTGATTTGGTGTCGCTTTTAACAAGAGTCTCCCTGCTTGATTCACTGGAGCTGCTCAGACAGCATTTTGAAACTCCGATGATGGAACTCTTCCACCAGACGCTCACTTCATCTTAATTCCTCTTCGTAGGCGATGGGGTCGCCACGGATTCGCCACTGTCCCCAGTTGTCGCCAATATGTCCGAGGACATGGCACTGGACAGTTGCGGCCGATCATCCAGGTCCTGGAATGGGACCGAGTCCGATATGACCTGGACTTCGTCCACGATTGAGAATCCGAATATGTTGAATGCGTCTAACCCAAAAATATTAGTAGCCGAGGGCTGATCCACCACAAAAAAGGTGATTGGTCTGGTGACTTGTTTGTAGGCGGCCGTGATGGAGAACTGACCCCGCAGGGGAATGTCTCTATCCCCGTACGATACTAGACACCGTGAAGGTGGAGACAACGGTTGTGAGCCTAGTCGGACATAGGTGGCTTGGTTTGTCAGCGAGACGGTTGCCCCCGTGTCCACTTGAAAACGGATGTCCTGGTTGGCGACTCTAAGAGTTAAGAATAGTTTCTGTGAGAGCGGGTCGCCAGTATGAGGTGTGGTCTGTAGTGTATTGACAGTTTCTTGCTGCATGCGGGCCATCGGGCTGGGGCGAGGTGCCCGGTTTCGGCAGACTGACCGCAAGTGTCCCTCTTTACCGCAGCGTGTGCAATGTGCCCAACGGTCTGGGCAATCTGCTCGTGAGTGCGAAGTGAAGCACTGTGGGCAAGACGGCAGGGGCCTCTGGAATCGTCGGCGGGGTGGGGTTCGGGGTTCGGACGTCATAGCTACGTCGGACAGCGATGGCGTCCTGCTTTGTTGGCATCTGGAGTGCGCCATGGGTGTGCCTCCTACGCGGGAGTTGCGTTGTGTCGTTTTGACCGCCGCCACTTGTGGGCGTGCCATGAGGCGCTCGTTCGCTGCCTGCGCAATTTCATGCGAGTGCGCGATGCGTAGAATGTCCTCGAGTGATGGGTTATCCAGTTTCAGTGCCGCTCTGCGCACCTCCGGGTCTGGAGCTAACTGCACTACGACGTCGCGGATCAGGGAGTCTGCGTATGAAGCCTTGCACTCTGCGATTGAGCAAGTGAAGTCGCATTTGCGGCTAAGACCTTGGAGATCCGTCACCCATGACCGGTATGATTGTCCTGGTTGTTTGTGATACTGATGGAACTCAAGGCGGGAGGCCACCACATGGTATCTTTGAGAGTAATAGCTTGTTAGCAGTGTACACATTTCCTTGAATAAGAGGGAGACCGGATCGGATAATGGAGCCAGTTTCCGCAGGAGGAAGAAAGTGTCGGGTGATGCCCACGACAGAAACAGCGAGCGCTGTAAGGCATCGTCCGTCACCTGGAACGCCGAGAAATGCTGTTTGAGCCGATTCAAATATGTGTCCCAGTCTTCCTTGGCGTCATTAAATGGTGGAAACGCTGGAGGCCGGATGTGCGAATTTTCCGAGGCCTGGACTGATTTGGCCTCCTGTGCTAACAGTTTCTCGAGTATTACTTGGAGCGTTTGCTGTAGCACCGCTGTCTGCTGTTGTTGTTGCTCCAGAATGCGAGTCACGACATCCATGATGCCTGCTGATAACCTTTTTCCTCGTCGCCAATTGCTATGTCCTTACGGCGGCCGAACGTCACACGTCAGAAGGCGGTCCACGGGAGACGGTCACGAACAACCCGAACAAGTCCCAGGAGCAGGCAGAAACGTAATCCAAAAAACGCGCACTGACAAGAGTCCGGCGTGAAGCTCACAGAGTCCGAAGAGAGTACCAAAACGTAGCCAAGAACGAGCACTGTCTGAAGTCCGAGAGAAAATTCACAGTAAGAGAGAGTACCGAAAGCGCAGTGAACACTGAACTGTGAGTGGAGCTGCGCTGGCTTTATTTATATGTGCGGCGGATCGGCTCTGATTGTCCGCGGCAGAACTATGATGTGGTGGCGCGGGTTGGCCCGATGCCAGCGCCGTCTATATGAGGGCGACATCCATGCCCTCTACCGGGCATGCGGCGATGTCGGGATGGGATACCAGACTTTTCATCCCTCCTATTATGTCGCCCTATCACGCTTCCCTGGGGTACTCCGGACCTCACTTCGGTACTTGATGAATGCTCACCGTCGAGAACTACACTCTGTGTTATGCCCTCCAGAAAGTCTGCAACCCAGTCGCATATTTGTCTAGATATGCCGTAACCACGAAGTTTCCTAAGTAACCTAGTGTGAGGGCATTGGACCAAAGATTATTCAGATTGGTATCAAATTTTACGAAATAGGAGACATATCACCAGACTTTAATAAATCATCTTCATTCTTCCGTAGAAAGACAATCTGACAAATGTGAAAATTATCACCCTACAAGTTTAACATCTTATACATCAAAATTACTACCGAGAGTAAAATACAGAAGAATAGAAGGATGATAGAAGTGGATGAAGATCGATTTGGGTTTAGCAAATACAGAGATACACGACATCATTTCTTTTTTTAAGATTAATACTGGAAGGGAACATGAAGAAAAATTAGGATACTTTTATAGCATTTGCTGATTTGGAGGAAAGCTTTTGATAATGGCTAAGATCTTCAAAATTTTAAAGAACTCAGCTCCAAAATGTGATAATAATTTATAATCTCTGTAAGAAAAAATGGCTATAATAAAAGTAGGGAATCGCGAGAGGCATGCATTTGTTAAAAAGAGTGTGAGGACAAGGTTGTAGTCTATACCAAGTAATAGTCAACTTGAATGTAGAGGAAGCAAAAATGGAGGTAAAAGAAAAGTGTTCAAGAAGAAAATATCGATATGCTACGATTTGTTGATGACGTTATACTGTCAACAGAACAGACTGAAGATACTGAGAAGTTACAGATTTGCATGAACAAAATACACCAAAGCAACACAATAGCCATTAAATGTAATAAAAAATTGTAGGAATAAGAGTATATTAAATATAAAAATAGAATCTAATGTAAAAGAGTAAGTAAGTGAATTCTGTTACTTAGGGAGTAATGATCCGAAGCAGGAATGATGCAGAATACCGCTGGCTGGTAAGAGTGTTCTTAAAAAAAGAAAAATCTTTTGGTTTCAAATATCGTTTTAGGGCTCAGAAAAAAAATTTAAAACTGTATTTATGGACTACAGCACTTTGTGGTAGTAAAGCATTAGTTTAGGAGTACCAGAAAAAAGGAAATTTGAAGGATTTGAAATGTGGTGCTATAGAAGGAT
>CM061920.1:163839405-164348512 GCA_031002005.1 Vandiemenella viatica
TGAGTGATGGTGGAAAGCCGTAATCAGGACTGCCGAACAAGGATTTGAAATCCTGTCCCCCTGAATTCCAGACAGGAGGGCGACCCCACTCATGACATGGTCGTCAACTGTCTTTTTTTATATCTCCCATGTGAAGCGTGGGAAGAGGGCAGCTTGAAGATCTTGTAGACCATTTTCAGCCGATTTAACTTGAAGGGAGGGAAGGGGATGGAAGTTGGCCGTGGTTATTCTAAACAACCATCCCGGCATTCGCCTGGGAAACCACGGAAAACCGCAATGAGGATGGTCTGACGGGATTTTACTCCCGTCCTCCCGAATGTTACGAAGTAGAACAATACCACGTTTTCTCAGCGGACTTCTTTATATGTTTGGCTGAAAACATTTCGAGTGTAAGATGCAACTTCTTTCTCGTTGATCACCAGAATCTTAATAATTATTGGACAGATTTCCATTCGGTTTCGTACATTGCCCGGCGCAAAATCTCAGTAGTTAGATCAGTTATGTTTTATATCGATGGAACGTCATGAAACTGAGTAATAAACAAAAAAGTCTGTCCTTTGTCTCTTATTTTCATTGAAAAATCTGTTGGACGGATCTTCTCTGTATTTCAAACATTGTGCAGCTCGAGATAACAGGAGTAAAATGATATTCGTTTCATCTTAATGCGACATCGGCAAACTGAGAAATAAAAAAAAGGTCCGATCATTTAACAGTTTAGAAGTATCAACTAGATATTGTGTACTGACTGACGAATAATTAACTCACCTCTAACAGTCGAAATGATAATGTTGTCCGTGCACCATGCGCGTGAGTCCTCGGACCACAAACACCACTATAGCATGTAACCAAGTAATTACGGAAGTTGGAGTAACAGCTAAATTATGATCTAGGAGTAAGAGCGTAAACAGATTTATCCAGCAAGTGAAATCAAAACAGCAAACAGTACTTGCTGTTTACTATTTTTTCATTTGAATTTCAATCACAAAAAATATAAACTGTACTTAACTTAGTTATTTTTCACATAGTTCCATATCTCAGCAAAAATTTAAATCGTTATTTATCATCTAAATCAACTATTTAAGAAAGCGGTCCGAGTAAAAATAGTTCTCTTCAACGAAGTTGCGGCCAACAGCGAGTTAACTATAAAATCTCTACTATCACCTATATTGACGTATTATATAACTTCAGGCAGTGTTCTTAAAACCAGCGTTAGTGAAGTAACGCAAAAGAAAGTGGCTGCTGAATGTGTCAGTGTTAGCCCCTGAAGACAGACGTCCCGCCGCTCTGCCCTGTCCACTGGGCTGCCGGACAGTCTGGCTGATGAAGCGTGCTCGCAGCCGACGGCTATTCCCGGATAAAAGGCGAACGCGGCTTTGGCTTGTAACTACAGCCGCCTGCACAAGAAGCTGTAACGAACAAATCTCACTTGATTATTAAACCTCGTCACCTTCACAGCTACTCTGTCACTCTATACCTGCTTAGATTTCAGCAAATAATAAATCTTGCAGATTGCAGAGTACTGAAGTGAATATATTTTATCGAAAGATAAAAACTAAGTTGTAATTCTTCCATATTGGATTTCGGTACTGGTGCTGCCAGAGGGAGAAGCATTTTTAATTAATACGATTCGTACATGAACAGTTATCTTTGAAATAATCTTAACTTTACTTTACATTTTGGTAATTTTAGATGGTAGTTTTTATTCAGTCAGTCTCGTCTAAATTACCATTTAGCGTTCTCTTTTGAAATGCAAGTGAGAGTATAAATACTTCTAATTATCCGTCCTGATAGTTTCAAAATAGAGCCAAACATTTTTTGTTAATAATCATTCATTAAAGTTAATACATATACAAGTAAATTTGATAATATGGGATTGACTTCAAACGAAAAATATTAATGAAATACATTGACATAAATTATGATTTTATTCACAAATTAGGTCATGAACTGCTTTACGGAAAGTTTAGGAAGAAGGAATAAAAATCAGATAAACAAACGCTTTTCGGAATTACTACTCTGTAACAGGTGAATGTTCATAGACATGAGTTTTAACAAACAAACCAGACAATCACATAAATGTAGAAGTTTATCCAGCTATGAAAACAGTTAAGTGAAACATAGACTCATATATACACGACGTTAATAACAGGTCACAAAGGGTCTCGGGAAAGAGATAAATGTGAGTACAGCAAAACATTTCGGTAACGAATAATTTATGAGTGTATCCTGAGTCAGCAGCAGCACGATCTGCACTTGTAGCGTCTTGGCGTGGTGATTATGCCGTGGCCGACGACTGTGCATGACTTTAACAGCAGTCACTTGGTTCAGCAGACGTTTCCTTGACCTTGTTCGCGTCTCGCGTGATCACCTCCGCCGTGTCCCCCGTAGAAAGGGAAAACACCAGTCGATATTTTTAAATTTTTATTTGTCTTTTTTACTTATGGCTTTACGCCTCGTCGACGTCGAGGTCATTAGAAGCGGGATGGAACTGGGGATAAGGAATTGGAAGGAATTCGGCCGTGGCTGTTCGAAGGAAGCATCTCGGCATTCAGGCCAGAGCGTTAACCGTTCACCCACCACGCTCAGTAATACCAGTCGAGGCTCCTTTGTCGTGATTCGCGAGATTTGGGGACCAATTAACAATAACATTTACATTATTTGTAATTCCACATTTAGTTTATTGGCCACACCATTCATTCCCGTTTTAGTGACTGGTCACTTCCCCATGACTCAGAAATCCCATCTGCTTTGGTGTATTCTGCCACACTCCTTGCCCTCGCGCAAAACAAAATCCCCTCGGTGATTGATCTTGAGTTATTGTCAGTAACAGAAATTTTCCGTAAACATTCACTGCACGGTAAGCTTAATTTATTCTCCATTTTCTCTCTCTCAACTATTCAGAACCACTGATCCAAGCTGGGGCCATCGACAGAGATACAAGAGGCAGATGTTTATCTTTCTCGTCTATTGTAGTCTTGAGTGGCCTCGCTATTTGGACTGAGACCCTGGTATTGAACCGTCCTACTCCACTCCTTCCTCCATTCATATAGTGATTACGAGGAATTACCTCCCATCCGATCGCATGGCCAAGTGCGTATAATGACAACTGAAATCTAGGAATTGCCCTAAATAAAATGAGTGTAATGTAATAAACTACACTGTTGTTAAAATAGATTTCACTGGTGGTTAGAAGACGACATTTCTTTCGTCTGCTTCATAATATCAGCCCATACTAATTCTTTAAGTATTGGATACATCATTATTACGCTTAATATACTAGAATCGCTTTGATTTATTGTAACACATTCAACACTGGTTTTTCAGGAGATGATCTCTAGCACAACACGTTCAAGGAAATAAGGAGGGTAAATGTCTGTGCATGTGGGGTAGTTGCTATTAAGTTACTAGCTTTTAGACTTAGTGCTATGAAGGGCTCTTCATTTTCCCGTGATGGTAGCGACCACACACTGCAGTGGAGATCTTTGAAACAGCTCGTCAGGTCTCAGTCAATATGCAGCGCTAAATTACTGATGTCGACTGGAAAATGCATCATAAAATATGTCGTCAGGTGAGAAGTGGGGATATTTTTTTAGTTCTAAGAAACACTTGTACAGTTTTCTCTGATCGAATTGATAACATGAATGCAAATTAAAGATCTTTTAATATCTGTGAATTCCAGTGCAAAATTAAGGACGTGTAAAGTAGTTCAATTTGTTTATTTTATTGCAGTAATTGTTTGTTGTTACTGAAATAGCAGTACCATGCAGAACCGAGAATGTTACTCGCTCGTGTCATCCCCATATTATTATTTTTTTTTTTTTTTTTTTGCTGTCGTCAGTCTTTAGACTGGTTTGATGCAATCCTCCATCCCTTCCTATCCTGTGCTAACCTCTTCATTTCTACATACCCCTTACAATCCACGTCCTCAACTATCTGCTTCATATATTCTAATCTCTGTCTACCTCTACAGTTCTTACCTTCAACTGTTCCCTCCACTAACAAATTAACCAATCCAGCATGTCTCAAAATATGACCTACCAGCCTGTCTCTTCTTCCTGTAAGCTTCTTCCATAAACTTCTTTTCTCACGCATCATTTCTAAAACTCGTTCATTTCTTACTTTGTCTGTCCACCTAACTTTCAGCATTCTTCTGTAGCACCACATTTCAAATGCTTCAAGTTTCTTTCTTTCCTGTATTCCTAAAGTCCATGTTTCGCTACCGTAAAGTGCTGTGCTCCACACATAGAGTTTTAAGAAGTTCTTTCTAATTCCTAGATCAATATTTGAAACTAAAAGGTTTCTCTTTTTCATGAAGGCTCTTTTTGCTAGTGCTATTCTGCTTTTAACATCATTCCTGCTTCGGCCATCGGTTGTAATTTTGCTTCCCAAGTAACAGAACTCACTCACTTCTCCTATTGCATCAGATCCTATTTTTATATTTAATCTGCTAGTATTGGCGTCATTTCTGCTACATTTCATCACTTTTGTTTTACTTTGATTTATATTCCGTCCGAAATCTTCCTTCAGTATTTTGTTCATGCCATTCAATAACTTCTCAATATCCTCAGCCCTCTCTGCTAATAAGACAATGTCGTCAGCAAATCGTAGCATACTGATTTTTTCTCCCTGAAAACTTATGCCACATGGAAATTTTTCTTTGACTTTCTTCATAGCTTCTTCTACATACAAGTTGAATATTAACGGGGATAGACTACAACCTTGTCTCACACCCTTTTTAACTGATGCATGTCTCTCGTGATTCTCTACCTTTATCACAGCCACTTGATTCTTATATAGTTTATAGAGGATTCTTCTATCTCGATACTTTAGACCTGACTTCTTTAAAATTTTGAACATCTTGTCCCACCTAACATTATCAAAAGCTTTTTCTAAATCAACAAATGCCATAAAAGTATCTTTGTTTTTCTTGATCCGCCCTTCAAGTATTAATCTTAAAGACAGAATTGCTTCCCTTGTACCACGACTTTTTCCTAAACCCAAACTGATCTTCACCTACTATCTCTTCTACTACCCTTTCCATCCTTCTGTATATTATTCTGGTCAGTAATTTTGAAGCATGTGATGTTAGACTAATTGTGCGATAATTCTCACATTTGTCAGCTTGTGCTTTCTTTGGAAGTGTGAAGATGATATTTTTATTAAAATCAGTTGGAATTTCTCCTGTTTCATAACTTTTTGATATCAGCTTGAATAATCTTTCGATTCCTTCCTCTCCTAGAGATTTAAGAAGTTCTGCAGGGATCTCATCAATTCCAACTGCCTTATTTGCTTTCAAGTCATTCAGAGCTTTATTAAATTCTGTCCTCAAAACAGGATCTCCTAAGTCATCCATGTCGACATCGCCTTCCTTTTCCAATACACTATTGTTCAAGTCGTCCCCAACATACAGTTTTTCAATGTATTCCTTCCATCTGTTAGCTCTATCTTCTGACCTTAAAAGAGGTTTCCCATCGGCAGCTTTAATGTTCATACCTCTTTTCTTCATTTCTCCAAAATTCTGTTTGATCTTTCTATATGCAACATCTACTTTTCCTGCAACCATTTCCTTTTCTACTTCTTCACACTTTTCTTGTAGCCATTTTTCTTTTGCTATTTTGCATTTACTATTTATTTGATTTCTAAATTGCCTGTACTGCTCTTTTCCTGCTTCATCCTGAGCATTTTTGTACCTTCTCCTCTGATCGATCAGCTGCAAAATTTCTTCTGTGATCCAAGGTTTTCTGGCAGCTTGTTCCCTAAAGCCTAAGGTTTCTTTGCCAGCTTTCATTATTTCGGTCTTTAATGCATTCCATTCGTCCTCGGTTGAACTCCTTTCACAGTTAATTCTTAGACCTAAGTCTACCATTTCTGCAAATTTTTCTCTTGTGCTAGATTGTTTCAGTTTATTCACTTCCAGTCTGTTCTGCTTATACTGCTTCCTTATTCGCTTGAATTTCAGCCTGCACTTCATTATTATCAAATTATGGTCCGAGTCTATGTCTGCTCCTGGGTACGCTTTACAGTCTAGAACTTGATTCCTGACTCTCTGTTTGACCATGATATAATCTAGCTGATATCTGCCTGTATCCCCAGGACGTTTCCAGGTGTATATTCTTCTTGCATGGTTCTTAAACAGTGTGTTCGCCACTACTAGCTTATATCTTTCACAAAATTCTAGCAACCTGCTTCCTCGCTCATTTCTTTCTCCTAGACCAAACCTTCCTACAATATTCCCCTCTTTTCCTTCTCCCACTATTGCATTCCAATCACCCATGATTATTAGATTTTCCTCCCCTTTCACATATTGGATTAATTCTTCAATTTCAGCGTATATTTTTTCTATTTCTTCGTCATCTTCCTGTGACGTTGGCATATATACTTGTACTAATGTGGTTGGGACGGGCTTAGTTTCTAACCTCATCAAAATAATCCTGTCACTAAATTGTTCATAATAACTAACCCGTTTCCCTACTTTCTTGTTCATTACAAATCCTACACCAGTGACTCCATTCACAGCTTGTGTGCTAATTATCCTGTGTTCCCCAGACCAGAAATCCTGTGCGTCCTTCCATTTAATCTCACTAATCCCAACAACATCTAACCTAAGTTGTTCCATCTCCCTTTTTAAGTTTTCTAACCTACCTGCCCTATTCAGACTTCTAACATTCCACGCTCCGACTCGTAGAATGTTTCTATCCATTCTGATGACTCCTCCCTGAGCAGTCCCCACCCGGAGATCCGATTGGGGGACTATTTTACCTCCGGAATATTTTACCCAGGAAGAAGCCATCATGATATATGTAATTTGAGAGGATTACATGTCCTCGGGATACCCTTTGGGTCTTTAATGCAGTGGTTTCCCGTTGCCTTCTGCATCCCCATGCCGTTGATCATTTCTGATTCATCCTCCTTTAGGGGCCGTTTCCAACCCCAAGGGCAAGAGGGTGCCCTGAACCGCTCCCCGCTCTTCCGCCCTCCTTTCGGAGGCCGTTGGCAAGCAGTGGGTGACTCCTTATACCGGGAATCTTTCAGTCGCCAGAGCCTCGTCCGTGCAAACAGGGTGCACCACGTGAAGGAGAGGTTGACATTTGGTTGGAAAAGACAAGTATAGTCTCTCCCAAACCCTTAATTTTAATGTTATTGATATTTTTTAGATGAATAATTACAAAAAAATATCTGTACGAGATAAAATACCTTCGAATACAAAGTACAAACACAAATACTTTAATATAATAAGCTAGAGATCTTATTTCAAATTAAAATCTTGTTACAGATACCCGAGTTGCAACAAATAGAACAAAGAAATGCGTTACACGCACAAAGAGATATTGTTCAGCATCTAACATGAACAAGCTTAGCCTTTTTTTTTTCTTTCCTTATGACATTACTCTTTGTTGACATCTAGGTTATTAGAGGAGGGAAAGGGCAGGGGCAAGGAACGGTAAGGAATTCGACCTTGACCTTTTAAAGGAACCATGCCGGAATTGGCCTGGAGTGATTTGGGGAAACCGTGGAAACACCCCCCCACCCACCAAAAAAAAAATATGGATTAGAACCCGCGTCCTCCCGAATGCGAGGCTGGTAACATAAACTATTTCATAATGAAATATAGATTTATTGTAGTCGAAAAAATGAAATTTCACAGTAGTCAAATCCAATTAAAGCACTTTCATATTTCCAGACAGTAAAGTTGAAAATTCTGATGGTAAACAAGTACAGCTACAAACCAGTGAATGTTAAGAACTTAATCCTTTTCGCAATTGTCTCCGCAACTCCACTACTGAATCTTATGATGTAATGGTTTGGACTAACTTTGCTTCTGTTCACAACAAGGTTCCTGATACAGCTGCCCTCTCGAGGGCGTAATGAAGCCAGTCTAAACCTGCAAATTAGCTGTTCGAGAGTTAGGTCGAGCTTGTGTCGTACAGCTAATACAAAGCGCCTCGTCTGGGGTAAACAGTATCCCAGCGAGTTCGTGGTTATTTCATCCCATGTTGGCTTATCTCCATCCTGCTTATAACTTCCTCTGCGCAAAGTCAACATCACGCTTCTAATTTCAGCCAGCCTTTTCGGGTTTAGAAAGGCTTCGAGAGGGGTTTGCAATATTCAGACTTTCTTCTTGCATAAATCAAACGCCAACGTTTGAAACCAATGATAAACATGGAATATCGCAGGAATCTTACGACTCTCTTCTTATCTGTGGCTTGAAATGTGGTTTAATTTCACCATGAATCTGTTATTCCTATCCCACCAAATACCAGCGAAAAGGTACACAGGTGGTCTAATAGTTTGTCGCTCAATAATCGGTATTCACATCTGCGTTTACAATAAGCATTTCGTCGTAAATCAAAACTTTGTCCTGCAACGGCAATTTCCATTGTGGTGATTAAGACTGGGGATAAAGAGACAAATCAAACTAACGTCAATATTTCAACACACACAGTCGCTTATAACGGTACTAACTTTACTGGATTTAGACAGTGAACAGAGTTGCTGGACAAATTTTATTAAAAATGCTAGTAGTGAAACCAGATTAAACAATGATCCACAGCAAAAATTCGTTTCTGATCTCGCATTCGGGAGGACACGGGTTCAGATCACCACCAGCTATCCAGATTTTGGTTTTCCAATATTTCCCAAAACCACTCAAAGCAAATACCGTGATGGTTCCTTCTACCATGGCCGAATTCTTTTTTAAAAATAGTTTATTCGCATACCGCAATTATTCGAAATGATTTTCGTAATTTAAAAAAATGAATGCTTTTAATTAAGTATGGTTTTCATGTAATTATAAGTGAAATATTACATATTAAAAACAAAGTTCAGTTTTATGTGTAAGCTTGAAAAATGGTTAAGATCAACAATAGCAAGTGCTTCAGGAATATCCTTATCCTAAAATAGTTTTCACATTGGATAATTCACACAAAAATCTTCACGATATTCTAACGAACCTTTAATTGTTGAATTGCTTAGTTTTATACATGGTATGTTTCATCTAATAGCACGCTCGTCGCTCTTCTTGTCTAGAGCTATTTAAATGGTTTCGTCGTTAATTTATATTCTATAAAGAACAGGTGGTAGGGGATAATATTTACCTCTGTCTAGTAGCAGTAATATCTGAGATGAAACAGACACTTCCTCTCCGATGTAATATCAGCGCCACGGCTTTGTGACTGGAGGAAACCAATATCTCTGAAAGCTGAAGCTCTGAGATGGGCAACACCTCTTGTTTCTGATAAGCAAGTCGTCTCCCAGCATTCTACAGGCTGCTACTCTGCAAGACTCTGTGTGTTGAAGCACTGCTCAGCGTTAAATGTGATCTGCTTTTTATAACGAATCAATGCAGCAGTATAATGCGATACTTCAGTAACCAGTGAACATTTGTAACGTGTATTTCTTGGGCCTTCAGTTATTGTAAACGCATTAAATCTCTGATTGTTAAAGTCCATCGTTAGGTGAAACTTTGAGGAACAGTTAAATAACGGCTTTTAAGTCATATGATACTACCCTAAAGCCATCTATTTTATGGGTTGTGGTTGATAAGTAGCGGATAAAGTGTATTTCAACCTTTGTGGCACATGAAAGAAAGACAATTAGAGCTAACATAAACAGAGTGGTAATAACAAGGGACTAATGAATAGTAAACGATGAAAACCTGACGCTACTGTAATTCTTCAAAAACAAGTTGCGGGAATAAATGCTCAAAGCGCTTAAGACTGCAAACTGCAGTAAGACATAAAACTCATGCTGAGAAGACTCAAACAAAAAAAAGTTTCGTTTATAAGTTGAGGCCGCCATCAGGTGTGTTTGTGTTTGTGTGATTTCTAAGGACAAAAAACATATTTGTATTCATATTTCCATCCGATTGCTTTAAACAAAACCGTATTATTCCCTTAATGTATTGTTTCTTGGTGCTAACTGTTTATAATAAACTCTGTAAATTAGCGATATGCTGGACGAGTTTGAGGCTAAGGAGATCGTCAGATAAATTACACAATGGTAGCTGCTCATTTCTCCAGACAGAACACTCGGAGCAGAAGTCACCACTTCATTCATTGTGACAACACAGACATGATTCACTGCACACTGCAGAAGGTCATATAAACTTTCGCGACTTTTTATTTTATACTAGGCGGGAAAACAGAATTCTAATACATGGAGAAAGAGTTCGTAGCCATATATCTAAGGTGTTTTTGCTAGCTGACATTCTCGGTAGCTACTGACAGTGAAACTTCAATTTTGTTACACAAGTTTGTTTTCAAGACTATATCCACCAATAGTCTCAGAAAAGAAACACACAACTACGTACGAGAATCGGCATTGAATCATGGAACGCTGACGTGTTTTAAGGATTCAAAACCATAAGTTTGTCAACATATTGATATTAAACTTAACTGCAAGCTGATGAAGAAAAACAATTTACAGATGCAAGATTTACTATGGCTATAATGTGAAAAGTGAATGATACGCATTCAGCTGATATCTGAACATCTCGACATTTGTTTCTGTCTTGTAAAAGCCCTGAAACCACAAGGAAAGCTTATAAAACCGGGCAAATATGGGTAGAGTAGAGACCATCTTTACAAAATGTCACAATTTTAGGGCCTTAATACTCGTCGACGTCGGTCATTACAACCGGCAGAAGTATAGAAACAGGGAACGGGGAGGAAATCGGCAACGGCCTTTCTGAAGAATCCACCCGTTTTCAGCTTCAAAATACATTTCTTTATTATACGGAAAAAAAATGGCTTTGTCACCGAATTTGGTGTGCTACGCGACGACTGGTTTGTGGGTGAGGTGTTCCGCTGAGGAGATGCTGACGGGCGCTGTTCTCGGCTCTCAGGCCTATCAGCAGTCAGATCTGATCTGGCGCCATCAGCAGCTCTCCTGCAGCAGTCACTCGCTCTCTCTCTCTCTCTCTCGTTACTTCTACACTCTACGCACAATTTCGTTTTCTTTGCGTCATGTCCATTTGACTCCATTGTTTCTGATATTACAAGTTGATATTACATTTTTCTACTTGCCTGTACCTATTCCAGCGTTCACTGTGTCTTATGTTTCCATATGGCATTAATTCATAAAGACACTAGCACCGAAAGAAATTTTTATTCCGCTAATCTATGAAGATGTCTGCTAATTCAACGTCAAATATCTATGAACAGTGAATCGTCTGATGGCAAGTAATTAAAACTTTTTATTTTTACTGTAATGACCTAGCAAGCGTCTAATGTAATGGAATTTTTGTGGACAATGTTACTGTTTAGGATAACTAAATGAACATAAATTTTCTGCAGGAAAATGTTCACTCTCTTTTAGTTATTTGGTTTGCAAACATCACAAGTAAAGCGTAACATTTAAGGCATTTTGTGCTGTAAGTAACTTTGGTAACTATGAATTATTATTTTGTTTTATAGGAGCAAGATCGCGAGTGATATTACTGCCCGCTCAACTTTATCATCCTTAATAAATCCTTGAGAGTGGTTCTTTTCCGTCTTGATGTTACAGTTAAATTCTTCAGCTGCAGGTAGCATATAATTCACTTCCCACATACGTCTAACTCTCTCCAACTTTCACATATACTGCTACATTCTTTTAAAACTCCACTTCCAATTTTTAGCAAAGATTTCTGCCTGCAGAGAATATTGTAATTTACCTATCTTACTGGGATGTTACTCGTCGTGGGAAGATGTCAGTAGTGTGTTTCCGTTTCCCGGTGCCTGTCCCACTGTTATCGTGCGTGTTGTTCATGTCTGTGTCCCGTGCAGAGTGTTATGGATGAGAGATTAAAACGCGGTGCTGGCCATTCACAAGATTCGAAAGATACCTGGTGGGAGTCAAGTTAAACTTAACAGTTGTCATTAACAGGGCCGTGTGCGTTCACTCCATAAGCACTGCGGAAAGATTTGGTATAACTTTGGAATACTATCTAGTAATCGGGAATCCTGCACCACGACCCCTTCTGGCCATGTTCCGAAAGGTGAAGCTTCCTTTCAGCTCCCGGAGTCGAACCAGCCTTAATTGAGTTTCGGGCAGGACACTGTGACTGAAACTCAGCGAACCCCCCTTACGAGCAGAACAGAAAATTGTTTATTGAAATGTCTTTTACGTTTCTAAACAGAATTATTAACAAGACCAACAGAAGTGTATAGCTTATGTAACCTTACACAGATCCATAAACTTTAAAATACAATCGGGGATCAGAATATTCAAGTCAGTATGATCAATACAAATCTGTTATTTTCATGGCTCATTATCTATTTTGGAGCCGCGCAGTGGTCTGGGTTGGTTTTGCCGCACAGGCCGTGTTTGGAGTTTCAAGTATTCTGAGCTCGACTCGCACCGCGCAACGTAACAAATTGTGCGAGGCGCGCAGGCTCCAACAGACTTCTGTACATCACAATACATTATTCAGCTCTGCTAGTGGATTAGAACAACCCCAAACCTGCTAGCTTCAGCAGTTCCCCAGAGTAAAACTCAAGAAATACGAGTTGCCACACAACTCTCGCGCTTATTTATTTCTGTCTATATCAGTTAACTTTTATGATCCGAGATATGCAAAAATAGACTCTTCCAATTTATTTTATGCTCTTGATGAACAATCATCAACAAAAGATACAGAAAATAATAAAGAAGATTATTTAAATGAGTTGACAGGCAGAGCAGTTTGGCAATTAAAAATCAAATGTCTCCCTGAAAGGATTTTTTTTCACGCATTTGAATTTTTTCGGCTCAGCCAGAAAGATTAAAAGTTCAAGCTGAAAAATTTGTTCAAGTTAGAGTTTTTACAATGAAAATTTTCAATAACAAGTTCTCAGACTTTTAGCGACGCCTGTCATGAATTGAGACTAGGGGGGATATTGGTGGAAGAGTAATACATGGAAGGGAATAAATCATGACTACAAGCTGTCAGTTGATTTCAGGCATTAGGGAGTTAGAAAATTTTCTTTTGTAGGTAATGGTATCTATGACTGGAATAAATTACCAAAAGAAATGCAGAATAATTTACATCAAACAAAAACAATTAAAAACTGAAATTTGTAAAAGGAAAAAGGTAGGTGAGAGGCTATATTACACTCAAAGAATTTGAGAAAAAAAATATTAAATATAGTTTTTTTAAGGTAATTTTTTTAAAAAATCCTTCATTTCAACTAAATTAAATTAAAATAAAACTTTCGCCAGTAAAATCATTTTGACAATTAGAAATCGGATAAAGTCATAGTTAGACGCTATAAAAAATAATTGTAAACTTGTACTGCCCAGTTAGCGTTTAGTTCCAGTTTTCTATAGTGACATTGAGTCTGCGATAAAATACAGTGCATGCAGTTATCGAACTAATGTATCTGAAATTACGCAATTGCAATGAATTGATAGCACATGACCTTGATATCACAGTATCAATTACATATCTAGAACATGTTAATGAAAAATGAATGTCTTGTTAATTTCCACAGCCTGTAATAACAAGTTATAAACCGTCATATTCATAACAGACAGAAAATGCCGACGTTTTTAATGTGATGATATAATAATAATTGTAGAAATAATTAATATCGGACTGCATTTGAGCAAAGGAACCAGGCAAGAAGTAATAAGAGCAGACCTGCAGGAAGGAAGATGAATAAATGGTCGACTTGGAAGAACGTTTCTCGGTATAAAAATGAAAAAGCACGGACCAACCTAGCGTGACTGATGAGCGATTACACTCTGGCTTCATACTCGGAAGGACGCAGGTTCTAATCCCCGTAAAGCCAAACGGATTTGATGTTTCATGGTTTCCCCAGATCACTGCAGGCGTATGCCGGGATGGTTCTTTTTTTAAAAAGCCATGGGCAAAGTCCTTTCCGCTCCTTGCCCCCAGTCCTTTCCCGCCTCCTACGACTTCAACGTCGACGTCGTTCAAGTCTAGATGATGAATTATTTACAGAAAAATATACACTAACACATATGGTGATAGGTTGACACCGGTAAATTTTAAAAAGTGATATTATTTTAATGTTTTTGAGTTCTTAATTAAAATATGTAGAACTGGATAACAATTAAGTTAAGTAGAAGTGGTTCCTTGCTTGATCACTATTGAACGACTAATTGAAAGCAAAATATTAAGAAAACAACAGGATAAATATTTTCATTTATATAGGGAGAAGAGTAATACAACTGGTATGAGGTGATCTTTACTGAAATACGGACGTTGATGAGATGGTTTAAGACTGTATACAAGATAGCGGATATTAATTACATTTTTTTAGAGGTGTGTTGAGACTGAAATGTAACTTAGATAGTCACAAGGCTTACAACGAAGGGGGACTTCATAAGGTACATTCAGCTCATCAATTGACAAAAAAAAAATTGGTTAGCATTTTGGATAACCACTTGTTAAATATTTACATGAGAACTCACTTTTCGTTGATGTTGACTCCTGGAGGACTTTGACGCATTGCCCAATGACTCAACACCCAG
This sequence comes from Vandiemenella viatica, assembly GCA_031002005.1. NCBI lineage: Eukaryota > Metazoa > Arthropoda > Insecta > Orthoptera > Morabidae > Vandiemenella > Vandiemenella viatica. The sequence continues at coordinate 163,853,863 of CM061920.1, forward strand.
GCGACATGTCTGCCAGTGCACTGTAAGCAGGCACTGTCCGTTTGGCACTTATGATCAATATTCTGCTGGGATGGAGCTACACAAGTGTTCTAAAAAAAAGTGGAGGCTTTGGCTCTAATGCTTGATTGATGGTGCTTTCTGTTAAGACCGATTCGGTGGTTACCAATCAGGATCATGAATTGAATCAATGAACGCACCACACCATCGCGTCCGCTATTCGGGTAGTTAGATATTGCGATTGGTATGAAAACACGACAGAATCGGCGTGTTACAGGTCATCGAGCGATACTCAATAATAACAATCCGGCGCACACAGACGCGCGTGACCTCGCACTGTGCAGGCAGTGGTCCTCTTGTGCTGAGGAAGAAGTCAAAATCTCGATACTCACCGTTCTTTCCTGTCCACTGTGTCGGCTCGCACCAATGTAACAGTATCGTATCAGTCATTACTTCAATCAGCAATCAGTACGGCTAATATTTAATCAAATATAAGTTCAGGAATATTTGTTTCATTTTCGGAATTGATCTGTGCAATATTCTGTTACCATCCAGCTCACTGGCTGAATTCGTAAGTGATTCAGTCTTAAAATAAAGTTTCTGTTTGCTAATATTAAGATAAAATTAGTTGTTGCTCGACTACCGAAGAGAAATTGTTTAAGGAAGAAGTGTATTGTCAAGTAGAACAACCAGCGTGAGCGGTTTGTGATGTGCCAACGAGAACAATCAAGACTTCAGGGCAGTGGTTATTTTTTATGCGCGGTTGAAGTTATGGATCTTTTATATTTGTTTTCTGTTTGCTTCCACTCTTGAACGGTGGTCGCCAGGGAAGTTCAATATCTTACGCCACTTTAAATGAATCTTTTTATAAATAACGTTCCTACCGTACGTCAGGCAACACTTCATGAATTACCAGTCAAAACTGTCTGATGTTGTCTGATTCCTTTAGAAAGAGATATGGACAGTTCAACATAACTCTTTAAGTTTTCTGCAACTGCTTACTGAATAGTCTATATTTATTATAATTCTTTACATTCAGTGGAATCTAATAAATGACCGCATAGTAAGTCATATGCTACGTCCTCAGATATCAGGAGTACGCTGTTAAAATGTGTCGTATCCAGTTTAATACAAAGATTGTTAAATAATTTTACTTTCTTCACATGGAACAAATATTTGAATTGCAACAACAATTAGGAAGCTCTTCTTCAAAGTTTCCACCCTCGTCCATAAAATGAGACGCTAAAGGCGAAGCAGGGAAGACGAGATTTTTTAAAATTTTATTAATTTTCTTCAAACAACCCCCCTTTTATTAAGTATATATATATATTAATGATGTCAGTTATAATTTAAAGCTTCAGGTGTATTCTTAAATGTGAAAATACAGTCAATTAGCAAATATATTAAGAACTACTAAGTGTAACCGCAAAGTTGGTAAAAATAGCATCATAACTATTTGAGTTATCATATCCAAAATAGCCGATAGTGACCGTCGTCGTAGCAGGTCTGCAGGTAGTCTTCCACCATCTACCTGGCACACAGTACTGCAATGCATATAAAGGATCTGTCAGGTTTCTTTGACATACTAGTATAAGACAAGCTCTAGAATAAGGACACAAAAGAAGGTTTTGAATATTTCTGCAGAAAAAGTTATACACTACGCAATATTTCAGTGAAATTTTGAAAGATAATAACTCTCAAAAAACTCGCTTGGTTATTCCTAGACAGCGTATCGCACTCAAATGCACATTAGTAATATATCGCCATCATAACAAATACAATCGAGACGGCTTGCGGAGACGTCAAAATACCAAGATCTGTTAAATCGTTAAGTACTGTAGAAGTAATTTTGTAGCACTGCGGTAATGCTTCCTGTTTCTAACCAATCCCCTCTGTTTTGTTTCAGGTAAGTGTCGCAGCTCTGGCCAAGTTGCGGTAAGTGCGCTGCGCCCCGCTTGTCCTGAGAGCGGGGTTCAGAGAACCTGTTGTATCGCACTACTCACAGGAACAACCTACAGACCACTCAGCATCGCAATATTATTACTTCAGTCATTTTATTCCAAATAAGACCTGTAAGAAAGCAGAAAGTATAACTTACGCTTTCCAGTACATACCGTATACGGTCTTGTTCAATGATTATTCAGATGAAATGTAGCTACTGCACAGTGTGACTGTCATATGAATAAATTTTTACTGTGTAGTCAGTGATTGTAATTATTTTTGATTAACAATGTTTGATTTAAAGTTGTTGATTGTGGGTGCAAGTTACATCCATCATATTTAATGACATTTTCTGTTGCTGTAAACAACTTAAAGTCATTACCTCGTGATTTTGCTTCATAGTAAAATATTTGAGTTCTTGCAAGGTAAATTAACGACAGCGAATTATAAGGTTGAATATTCTCAAACAGTCTACAGTCCCAACGGCTGGCGCCCGTCCTTGTTCGAGAACGTTCGCAATTGAACAACTTTCTGAGGACGTATGAGCAAAAAGTATTACCGTCTGTTTACTAATGAACACATTATGAACTTTCTCGTAATAATACTGTAACTTGCCTCTGACGTTGTAAACTTTAGAGAAGAATTTCCAGTGTATAGATCTATAATTTGCTGGCGTCTTATTAATAAAGTTAGTTTAAGCTAATGGGTGAGTTATTATTTATGGAGAACATTGTTACTCTAATATGTAAGCAACTACACTGGAGAGCCAAAAACATTATGGCTCTCACAGGGTTTACAGTACGCACTGCCCCGAGATCTGTACCGCAGTTGGATATCATCAGTGAAATTGAGCAGGACATTCGAAGACTACCACCGGACTCTGCGGAAGAAATCAGACGGGGAACTTGTCGCATCCTCTGTATAGCCAATCCTGACAAGAAGAACAAGTCCACATTGTAGTGGAGAGTTACGAGCAGCGCCTAAAGACATCATGGTCCGTTTTGATGTGGGGTTGCTTTGTACAAGTGACTCCCTGCTTGATACATTGGAGTTGCTCAGACTGCATCTTGAACCTCCGATGGTGGAACTCTTCCGCCACACGCTCACTTCATCTTAATTCCTCTTCGTAGGCGATGGGGTCGCCAATTTGTTCATGGAACATTCCGAGGACACTGCACTGGACAGTTGTGACCGGCTTGCTTTTACAGATACGTGGACGACACTTTTGCCATATGACCACACGGAAAGAAAAAAATTAGACGATTTCCTGAAACATCGAAATGGAATACATAAAAGTATCAAATTTACGATTGAGTTTGAACAAGACAGTTGCCTGCCGTTTCTGGAAATTCTGACAGAAGGAATACTGATGGCACACTAGCACACGCTGTGTATAGAAAACCAATTCACACCGATCCGTATCTGATTGAGGCACTCCACAGGTGGGAGACCCAAGTAGTTTTTATATATTATGACTTCTGCTCACCAGGAAGTCTGGTAAAGTTGCGTGTATGTCATGCTATAAGGAAAGTATATAAACGGAGCAGAGACTCATGGTAATCATTCTAGCGATGATACGAGTGGCAAATGGGGAAATCCACTGACATAAGTAACTCTGACAAAGTGCAGATTGTTATGGCCCGACGGCTGGAAATGAGAATCTCCGAAACGGCAAGGCCGGTCGGCTACTGTAGTGAGCTCCTATGGAAAGCGGTTGAAGAACGGCGGATTCACGAGTAGGCGGCACGGTTGCGGACGTCCACAGAACGTGGAGGGTCGAAGGATTGTCTACTCTGTAAAGCAGGATAGGCAGCTATCTGTAACAGATCTGACGGCAGAGCACACCGTTCGACGCACTGTTGAACATGGGGCTCCGCAGCAGACGCTCCCTACATCTTCCATGTTGACTCAACCACATCGTCAATTACGATTGCAGTGGACACGATGTCATCGAGATTGGATCGTGGATCAATTGAAACGTGTTGTCTGGTCGGATGAATCTCGCTCTTTTTACACCAGGTCGATGGCAGTGTCCGGATACGCCGTCTTCCAGATGAACGACTGCTCGAAAAATGCACCGCACCACGGACGCACGAGGGTGGGGGCGGTATTACACTTTGAAGGACTTTTAGGATGTTTTGTTGCCGCGTGCGTAGTTAGGTATCGAATTTAATTCATTTGTGAAATCATGCCACGTTTTTTTGTTTCTTTGAGCGGGGGGAATCAACCCGGCAGTGTTATCTGGGAATAGACGATGCTTACGCAGAATGTAGAATCTGTGTTAAAAATATTCTTTTGTTGATTTTAATTTCTTTATTTTTTAATAATTATTTAAATTATAAATGATTATAAGTTTAGTTTTCCATCACCGCCTCCACTTCTGGTAAAGGACTCCGCTTCTACGTCAGCAAATATTAATTGCTTCACATCCTCTTCGCCGCTTGTGCTGCAGACCTGACGATGCGAATCTGCCTACTGCAGACATCTGTGCGTACATTGTGACCCGGCTGTGTACTACATAGCAAGCATTCTGTGATGTCACATATTGCTTCATCGGTCCAGCTGCCTTAATCCGACACGGCCCCATTTTTAATTAGTGATTCTCTTTTACATGTGCTTTCGATGCCATAGTGGAACAATATCACCCCAATAATTATAGTCTATATATATATATATATATATATATATATATATATATATATATCGCCTATATCAACGCAAGTGTAGCATAACATTAAAGATATTTACAAACTAAATTATCGAAATAAGCCAGTCCAAACAGTTAAGAATCGTCCTCCAAACATCGTGGCTAAACTGGGCTCTTACAATTACAAACTTTTAATCAATTTGTCATGCATAACACTAGAACATACGAGGCTGTACCCAGAAAAACCTGAATTATTTTTTAAAAGCTACATGTTTTCAATTTTTTTACAAAACAGCCTTATCCCCTTCAAAATACTCTCCATTACAACTAATACATTTGTCCCACCGGTGCTTCCACTGTTCGAAACATTTTCTGTAGTCATCTTTAGAAATGGCTGTCAACTCCTCCCTCGTTTTTTTTCTTGTCAAATCGGTGTCCTTGCATGCCCCTTTTCATGCGTGGAAATAAGAAAAAGTCGCATGGAGCTAGGTCATTCGAGTATGGTGCGTGGGGCAGCGGAACCAAAAACTGCCTAACAGAAACAGCTGTGTGTGCAGCGCATTGTCATGATGGATGAACCAGTCTCCTGTCTGCCACAAATCGGGCCTTTTTGGCGAACACTGTTGCGTAATCGTCTTAAAACTTCAAAATAAAAGGTTTGATTGACGGTCTGATGTGGGCACCAACCTTTGAATGAACTACGCTCTGGACATCAAAAAAAGCAAATGAACATTGTTTTGAACATTGACTTGACGACATTTTTTTGGACAGGGTGACAATGATGTCTTCCTTTGGCTTGACTATGGCTTTGTTTCTGGATCCTAACGATAACACCATGACTCATCACCAGTAATGACCTTTGACAGAAAATCTGGATCTATTTCAATCTGTTGTTTCAACTCAACATTCTTTTTGATTGTCAGTCATAACCCGAAGAACAAACTTGGCAGCAACCCTTTTCATTCCCAGTTAAAATTCGCTGAACCGAGCTGTAAGACAAGCCAATAATCTCTGACAGTTGATCAATTGTCTGTCGACAGGCGAAGAGCACAAACTCTAAAAATTTTTCTACTTTTTCGTCGATTCGGGCAGTTGATGGATGTCCAGAACGAGTTTTGTCATCAATCGACACGTCGCCATTTTTAAACCGAGTGAACCATTCGTACACTTGAGTTTTTCGTCATCTTTGTAAGCTGTTTTCAGCATTAAAACAGTTCCAGCAGCATTTCTACTGAGAAGAAAGCAAAATTTCACAGCTGCACGTTGTTCACTTAAACTTGCCATCATCAAAAGCGAAACAATAAAAAAAGCAACTCTACCAAAACAATCACTGCAGATTAACAGAACAAGCCATCTCGACAGCACAGGTGGCACTGAACTGACAATGAGTTGCGCTATAAATGCCCAGCGGCAGAAGCACGTACTACACAAGCTCCGCCCACGGCAATGGGATTCCGGTTATTTTTTTGGGTATCCCCTCTTATTACATAACATTTCCATAGTTTCTCTCCATAAAACAATGTACATTTACACAAATTCACAATTAATTACAAGAAAACTGTACACAACCATAACTAATCAGCTCCCAGCTTGTTATACAAAATTCTTCGAAGAACATTCATTAAAGGCCTGGGTCTGAGAGCCGTTATAAGCCTTTCCGGTAGCCTTAAAAATATTATTATTATTTCATATCAAGAGATATATTTCAATTTACATCACACTACCAAAGGCGGTGAAAAATGAAATTGCATCAGATATGTGAATTGACAATGATCAGAAACTAAACCCTGCTGTCAATGTCAACGTTGTGCAATCAATTTACCAGTCTAGAATCATATTATGAAGTATGCCGTCACGTGAGCAGAAATAATTTGATAACATCACCGTTTTCTTATTATGATACCGTATTGAATATTTGCGACACAAAATTTCTGAAAAAAATATATGAACCTAGGACACTTCTTAAATCAATATCATAGCACATTCCTGTATTGGGTTAAATCAGATTTCACATTTGTTTAACGCTGATCTTGATATCATCGGGACACGAAGATAATTATTTTTTTTTTTAATTTGTTCGGATACTGCTTAAGTTTATAGGAAACTCAGTTTTCTTGTATCCTATTTCTTTTATGTTATTCTCATCATGCCCTGTATTTAAGTATGATTTTGACTGACAGGTTGGGCTTTGTAATAAAACAGAAGCTCATAGGAAACAGAGTCAAAAAGAGAGCGATTATCGCCCTTTAAGGTCTTTTTTTTTCTTCTTCTTCTTCTGGTTTTACGCCTCGTCGATGTCGATGACATTAAAGGCGGGAATAGACTGATGTCTAGGAACAGGATAGAATTCGACCATGGTCTTTTGAAGAAACCACTTCGCCATCGCCTGGAATGATTTGGGGAGACCATGGAAAACCGAAATCTGGATGGCCGGACGGGGATTCGAACCCGCGTCCTCAGGAATGCGAGGTCAGAGTGTTAACCGCTCACCCACCACGGTCGGTTTTAACACTGAAGGTACTTGCAGCCACGCACAACACTGGGTTCCACAGACTAAGCAACAAAGCTAATTTTCGGTTTTGTAATTGAGCTAAAAATCATGAACTGAAAAATAAAAAATAAATCGCCTTGATATTAATCATACATAAATTTTCTGGTCGTAAAACTTAAGTTACTGTCTTAAATTAGAAACAACAGATGCAGTATGACACCCTACCCGCGTATTAAAGTATGTGTAAGTGATAGTTACAGAGTACAGATCTTCCACGCCTGGCGCTTGCCTCCTGTTAAACCACAACAGTGCAATACTGACATAACAACAACAAAAAATAAGACGAATCAAACAATTAAGTTGCATTTACAATCACTACGATGTATTAAAGTGAGATGATAGAATTAATCCTGTAATGCAGTTTGATGAAGTGCATATTATTATGCCCTAAATTACATAAGCATTAATTTCCGATTATATTTAAAAGCCTCGCGATGATCTGTCACGAATAAATCACCGATCTATGAGGTCCACTTAATATCGGAGCTTTCAGCTCGTGATATCATAATGCTGCCTAAGCTGACACATAATCGAAAGAAGACTTTAACTTAGTGCTACATTCACAAATCTAGTTCTAGTAACGCCGAAACGGGTGCTATTCAGTTTATAAACTATGAGAATTCTAAACAGATCCTTCACAATGTTATACTCTCAGGCAGTTTAAATGTATGATGATAAATATATTGTTCTTCTCCACAACGATCTTATATATATATATACTAGCAGTTACCCGCGACTTCGTCCGCGTTGAAAAGTGTTGTAATATAAGATTTTCTTGAGAGGTCTGGTTGCTCAGTGGTTAGGGCGTCCAACTGGAGATGGAAAAGTCCCCAGCTTGAATTCCAGTCTTGGCGAGGATTTTCAAAGGTCCCTAGCTTGACCTTCACCTCTGGCATAGGTTGGTGTGTGATGTGAATTACGCCAGAATGCTCACTTTGTTCTGATTCCGTGTTGAACTGTGGGTCCTCTATGTCCGGTAGGATTACTGGGTTACGTTAAGAGGCTACGAAAGGGACTGATTCCGGAGACGTAAAGAAGTCTTGTCACCAGGTCAATACGACCATACAGTTTATTTAAGAGCTATTTTTATTAGTAATAGTAGTAATAAATGTTGCAATAAAATAACAAAAATCTATTTATGTTCCACAACTACTTCACTGAATTGATAAAGCAGTAAAAATATTCAGTTTGTAAGGAGTATTTTCAGTTTAATATATCCGTATATACAATATTGAGGATTTGTCTCCTAGGTTTTGGCTATTTTCATAGCCCTAGTTTTCTTAAATTTCTTGGAAATATTTGAATTTCGTTTACCCAACATCTCTTAAAATTACTAATTTCATCACGCGAATAAAAATGAATATAGTTTTAATTAATGGAAGCTCAAAACGTCAAAATATTAGCAATACATTGATGGAATAGACTAAATATCAACAACAAAAAAATACTAACATCCAAACAGCAAATAAATACTTAAGTGGCCCAAGGACGTTCATTTCCATTAGTAAAATTGCGATACTAAAAATGAATATTTTGATTTGCATTGAGTACTGAAAAAAAATCTTTAAAAAAGAAGAACTTAATTTCCTCTTTGAATATTTTTTTTTTTTTTAGGATATATTGGTTCCATCAACAGAAATTTACATATTATAGTAGTAAGTATAGTAGTAATTGATTCTTTTATCCATAATAATCAGAGGTATTGCGGTAATGGTTTCTCTATCTCTGGAAACAACTGAATTGCCTATATACCAGTTTACTATAGTTCATTCGTTTCGATCCATTAATTCTGCGCTAAAATATAAATTTCAATATTAAAGTAGTAATAGATTGTTTCTTCATATTCGGTTTCTTATTCTGCATACAGAATATAATGACTACCGGCGAATTACCACTCCGCTTTTCCGCCACTCCACTACGGTATCTGAATAAAACATTGATAAATTTAAAAAATTTACTTCGGGCAACGCCGCATGGTTCTGCTAAATCGTCCAAGCTTAATATAGATCTTTTGATACAATATCGGTACAAAGCGATACATGATGTCACTAAAATGGCGCTCATGAAAGAAGCTTAATAACTAATAATGTTTCAGTTCTCATTCTGGCCCAGGCTGCGTTTTAAAATTACCGCTAGAAAATCAAAGCTTCTATCACTCGCACATTAATACATTCACTATATTGTATGTTAGTGACGTCATGAATAGCGAAATAAACTTTACTTATTATTAACGCAGTAAATTAAATACTGAATACGTCTAAAACTACATTCAGCCGCATGAACTATGTCGTCAGCTTCATGACAGTTATTGAGGTAACGTAATTATGCTAAAATGCTTTTAACTTACAGTGTACAACGGAAAGTCCACAATTCTCTACGATCGTTAATATTGCAGGTCAAGTTTACATCGCGATAAAGTGAATGTTATTGCTCGTGATTTAGTAAGGTGTATAATGAAATTAATTGTGATAGTAATTTATGATATACTAATTAGGAATTTTGATACAGAAAATTCTGTTACCACTCGAAATGTAGGTCCAGAGCATTTAATGTGTTGAGATGTGTTCGTATCGTTTGATTTTGTAGCGGCAGTATTAGCAGAAATGTGGTTTGGTTGAAATGCTGCCTGGACCAGAATGTTTTTTGTTACAGCAGATGGCAGAAGGAATTTAGTTGTTATGCTCCCTGCAAATGAGGTGTATTGTGTTGTAAACGACTTTCAGTGTTACTTCATGAAACAATAAGTTTCTACATTAGCCCATTGAATACATTCGTTTTAAGTGTAGCGTTCGATAGATATTTGCAGAATATTGAACAATAAATAATAAGCACTGTTTCGTGAATCATAGTCTCTACTATTCGTACAAAAATTCTTGACAAAAAATAAAAAGGGTTAGTTAAGTTTTAAATTTCGGCAAAAATAATTTGTAATACACAGACTGTATAGTAACAAAAAAGAAACAGGAAATAACCGAGATAGAATGGAATCCTTTACATTTTTATAAATACCGTACGACATTTGGGGCACGACCATTTTGCACTTTCAGTGAACCGACTTTCGTGCTGGTATACTCATAGCATTTTACTTTTTTTTCCAAGCTTTGATTTTTTATATTTATTATAACGCATATATTACGAACGAAATTATGGTTAATATTTGATATGTCATAGTATTTTATGTACGCAAATGAAAACATCTCTTTGCGAACTTGACAATACCTACCTTTCTTTTTTTAATTTAAGGTTAAGAACAGATTTATATTTCCTGCTTGTCAAGTGCGTCAGTTTTATGGCTTTTAAACTAAACACAAACTTGCATATGTAAGTAGGTTTTTGCTATTATTTCTGACTTTGAGAAGTAGTGTTTGCGATTTACTTAAAAAGCAAAGAGTAAACGTGGCACGGCTATCAACGAAGTAGGAAACTCTTTGTTGCTTCCGAATTGATATTAATGGCAATTTCTAAAAGAACTATGCGTTTTTGCGGGATAAAATCTATCCTATTGCACTTCGCACGCAATTAACTGACTTCATGCCAAATTTCATTCAAATATGTTGAGTTATTAAGGCGTGATTGACTGCCAACGTACATCCAAACACACATCCGAACTTTCTCATTTTCTCATTTATAGATATATAGATTTACGCGGGCGTTAAAAACTTAAGGATGAAAGTAGCTTTCGCATGCTGTGTCACTACTAGGTAACATAGCAAGATGTCACTTGAACCACACATATAACTGCTACGGTATGGTACAGTAGGCAACTGAAGGAAATACGCCATGAGACACCATGAGACGAACGGAAATTACACTTCTATACAGTGACAATAAGTTACACTGAAGTCACTACGACTCAAGATGGTCCCCTTGGGTGTGTTGTCACCACGGACAGCGATGCATGCTGTTCACCATGCTTCCATGCAGGCCACGAGGATGGTAAGCAGTTCTTGCGGTAGGACCTTCCATTCTTACACCAGCGTCGTTGCCAAGGGAGCGTCGATAATCCACGAAGCTCCATTTTTGCCTCCTGTGAACCCCCCTCTCCCCCCCCACCCCCACCCCCCCCCCCCGTAGCCCGACGTGACTTTCTTCTTTACCTCCCTCCCACCCGCGAAGCACGTAGTTTTTTCAATACTGATTCTAGAAGACATTTTGTACTGTTTTCTCTTATCAGACTATTGTAATTTACATGCGGACTTAATTAATTGACGGAAATAAATATTTACATGCTGTTGAGTGTTCTGTACATGATTTTAACCGTGAAAAATAATATTAATGAAAAGATACGTAACCTGGCTCGGAACCCCTCTCCCCCACGTATCCCAGGGTAGCTGTCCACTGAACCCCACCCTCCTTAGACAGTGCCACGTAGTTTATGGATGCTCCCCAACTGCTGGGTGGTGGTTGGTGCATGCGGGTGTGCTGCAATACGTCTCCCCAACGCATCCCACATGTTCTCGATGTGAGTTATGTTGGATGAACGGGCAGGCCAGTCCATTCGCCGAATTTACTGTCGTTCCAAGAGCTCCTCCACACGCGCACCCGTAAAAATGAAGTCAGGGCCGAATGCACACCTGAAAAGACTCACATGGGGAAGGAGTACAGTGTCACAATAACATTTAACGGAAAGATTTGGAAGCAGCACACAGTAACTCTTAGACCAACAAACCGATTATGTCGACAATGTTCCTGTCTGCATTTCGTGTTACGTCCAGAATCGATACTCACACTGAATACAGACTACGACTCCACTCCTCATCCGTCCGATCCTGGTGCTCCTGGCACGATCGCAAACGGTTCCGCGGGTGTTAACGGACACAATGTAATCGTCATCGGGAAAAGAAACCAACCCCTGCAGTCACCATGCGAGTGTGCAGTGTGAGATTGCGTAACCTTTTAATTGTTGATACAACTGCATCCTCTTAAGGGTGCGTTTATGTTGGAGCTGCGATAAACGATGAGAGCGGCGCTACTAGCAAAGCGAAGAAAAGTGAAACATTGTCGACAATGGAAGTGTTTATACTGGAGCAGCGCGCAGAGCAACGCATAGTAGCAGAGCAGCGAGCAGAGCGAAGCTAATCGCTGTAAGCATTTTCTTCGCTCTTATCGATGATGGACATCGACCGTTTGATTGGTGAAATTTTCAGTAGGCCCCCTTTGTGGGACCAAAAGGACAAAAATCACCACAACAGATTCGTTTTGGACAAATTGTGGGATGAAGTGGCTGCCGAATGCGATTCAACAAGTAAGTAAAAATGTTTTATAATTAGTACAATTTTCCTAAAATCTGTGTAAATTATAAATTTAAGATTAAAGTTAACAAAGGTAACATATTAACATAAGCAGTGAAAAGCAATTCATAATTCAAATTAAAAATATCGAAATAACAGCATAAAATCTACATACAGTATTCCTAATCATTTAATTGGGATTGTGACAAAAATAGATTTTAAATAAGTTGCGGATATTTTCTGCAGCTTGGTTAGTTCTTCCAATATTACTTGATGTCAAATTTCTATGATTTGAAGTGCTTGTTTCTTTAAGGTTATGTTCAATGCCTTCTCTGTCAATAATAATATTATGAAGCAAGCAAATGGCTTTAACAATATCGTCAGCTACGTCTACAGAAGTTTCTATTGATGTTGATAAAATTCTCCATTTAGAATAAATTATGCCAAAGGCACATTCGACAGTTCTTCGTGCTCTTGACAATCTAGCATTGAAATATTCTTTATCTGCGTCTAAATTTTGTCTTCCATAAGGCTTTAATAAATTAGTTAAAAGAGGGTATGCTTCGTCACCTATAAAAACATAAGGTGCAGTTATTTCAGAATTTGGTAAAGGAGATGCATTTGGAATATTCAGTCTTCCATCTGATAAATACATATACAAAGCAGAAGATCTAAATGTTCCACCATCACTCTGTTTACCATAACCTCCCACGTCGATGTTTATAAATTTGTAATTAGCGTCTACCAATCCTTGCAGAACAATAGAAAAATAATTCTTGTAATTATAAAACATCGAGCCAGTGTGTTTAGGACAAATAACTCTGACGTGTTTTCCGTCGATAGCGCCGATGCAGTTCGGAAAATTCCAAATATTGTTGTAGTCTTCTGCTATTTTTCTGAAATCCTGTTCGTCTGGAATTTTCATGTGAAGTGGTTGAAGCATTTCCCATATAATCTTAATTATTTCTCTTACAATTTTTGAGACTGTTGCAACTCCCATACGAAAAGAAAATGCTAGACTTCTAAATGATTGGCCGGTTGACAGATACCTGGAATATGAAATACGAATATTTAGTTCAAGCTGATTCGTACAATCCTATGTTTATTAAAACATTTTATTTATTTATGATTTTCTTTAAATTTCCAATTTAGTTTTTATTGATGATATCTGTTTATTTTTTAGGAACTACAGTAAGGAACAAATGGAAAAGTTTACGCGACAAATTTAGGACTACATTGGCATCTATTCCTAAACACAAATCCGGTGATGCCCAATTAAATGATTACAAAGGAGAATGGAAATATTTCAAAGGTCTTTTGTTTTTAAAAGACAATTTACTGCAAGAAAATCCGAGGGAAATTTTCCAGTAAACTTCAGTGATGAAATTATTTTTGACGAGCCATTAAAAAGTACACATCATAGTTATGACGACATTGAGAGCCAACCATGTCTGACAATGCAAGAAGACATTATTGAATCTCCACCTGATTGTTCAGACTCTATGATAAGCACACCATTTTCAGCTGGTGCGTGTAGCACTGCTACAAAACGTCCGAAAAAAATGAAACATGCAGATATAGGTCAGGCATTATTAGAATTAGAGGAAGAGAAAATGCAATATTTGCAAGAAAAGAAGAATACAAAGGAAGATGAAGATTTAAATTTTTTTTAAAGTTTATTGCCACATGTTAGGACATTTTCTGGATGTGATAAACTGGAATACCGGATGAGAGTTATGAAATTAACTCAAGAATTTTTAAAATGTAGCCAGAGCACTTGTTCAGTTATCAGAACTATTAATGATTATGACTCTACATCAAGTCAATACATAAATGAAACCACAAGAAATTTCTATGATAATGCGGATACTAATTTAAATCTTTCACAATAAAAAACTTTTTTAAAAGTAAAATTATGTGCACTTATTTACCTGATTGTAATCATTAACCGCTCCTCATGTAAAATTGGTCTTGCATGACAGTTGCACCATCTTTTCTGAAGTCTCTGAGATATATGTAGCAATATGTAATCAAAGGTTTCTACTTCCATTCTCATATATTCCGCAAATTTTGTTGGATGTTGCCTTAATTCTTCATAAAGGTGATGAAATTCTCCGAAAATACATCTTTGCCTATTAATAGGGTGAGCAGGAAATCTGCGCTTTTCTAGCGTACATTTGCTAATGTAATATTTTATAGCACTTGAAGATAAAAGTATTTCTTCTTCAGAATCACTCATTTTTTAAACTTTACTCAGTGTATCGGCACTTGACTTATCGGCACAGGTCTACGCTACTATCGAAGCTCCAATATAAACACCATTATTGAGCTCTGCTTTTGTCGCCGCTTTTATCGCCGCTCTCATCGTCGCTCTCATCGTTTATCGCAGCTCCAACATAAACGCACCCTTAGACGTGGCTCCCTTATTGCCTGTTGCAGTTAACAGATAGTGCTTGGCCGTGTGGAGTCTCCGAGCCACGTTTCAATGAAGAACACCGTAACAGCTCGCTGATTGACTCACATTGTCTTGAAATATAGTCTTCGCGGGTTTTCCGCCGTATATTGTTGAAGAGAGACAACAACGAGCTTTCGGCGGCTGGCTCTGCCGCCATCTTCAGGTTAGATGTGTGCTGCAGGGAGTACCGCGAAGACTATATTTCATCGATACGCCGTGAAAGCCTTCGTTCTCACATCACATTGTCTTGTCCAGTTCCTTCAACTGCCTCGTACTGCGGGGCCAGACACGTCTAGCGCTATGGTCGCGCTGACCTCAAGTTATGAAACGTCCAGTTCACTGTGCACGAGTGGGAGACCTGTAGCAACATGCTCCAACACTCTCATTCATTTCCACCGACTAGTTAATATGTTATTAAACTTTATCTATCTCGTCCTTAAGTTTTGCACAGCAGTGTATGCAGGAAAAGGAAACGAGCGATGAGGAAAGCCGTTAGAACTTTTTGAAAAATATGAACTGCTCTTAGCGAACTCACTATTTAAGAATCATGTACGAAGGGTATACACCTGAAAACATATTGGGGATAGTGTTGATGTCAAGTAGATTATATTATATTCAAACAGAGATTTAGAAACAAAGTTCTAGACCGTAAAGCATACCCAGGAGCTGGTACAGACTCTGACCACAATCTGATAGTTATGAATGGCAGGCTAAAATTTAGCAGACCAAAGAAACCACGTGGGCAAAATAGAGTCGAAGTGAACAATTTGAAAGAATTTCAAATAAAAAAAAAACCAGCCGTGGTTCTTAGAAATACCTCTGGTAGCAACTCAATCAAAGATGAATGTAACGTACATAAGAGAAAAATAATCCCAGCTGGTAACAAAGCATGAGGCTTTAGAAACCAAGCTGGCCTAAGGCCTGGGACCACACAACAAACTCTCAAGTTTTGGGATCAAAGCAGGAAGCACAAAGTGCTCGGGATGAAGAAGGAAGTGAACAGTACAAATATTTCAGATTCAAATAAAAGGGAAATGCAAGAAAGCAAAAAAGAAGTGGCTGCAAGAAAAGAAAGAATAAGTGGTAAATAAAATTTTCGCTGTTAAAGTAGATGAGGCCTCTGGGAGGATCAAACAGAATATTGGAGAAATGAAGCGAAGATGTATAAAAATTAAAGCTGCTGATGGGAAATCTCTTTTAAGCTCAGAAGAAACAGCAAACCGATGAAAATAAATGCTTAGAGAAACTGTACGGTTGGGATGACTTAAAGCAACAGTGTGAAAACAGAAGACGATGTTGATATTGATACTTTAGGAAACGCTGTTTTAAGGACAATATTTGACAGAGAGTTGATAGATTTCAATGCAAACAATGCATTACGAATTTATTATTATTATTATTATTATTACTCCGCGATTCATTAAAAGTGTGGGGCGGAGGGTGCATTGCATCTATCCAAGAAGGTGATAGTTTGGAAGGGATATACGGGATATGGCAGGAGGCACCCATGGGCTATTGTGAGGAACCATCCCAACATTCGCCTGGAGAGATCCGGGAAAACCATGGAAAACCCAGATCAGGATGGCCGGAGTGCTTTATCGCCCGGTAAATCCTATCTATTGCATTCCCTAATCGCTCGTGGAAAAAATGAGTACAGAAATTAATCGGTTCTGGCCCTGATTTCTCTTATCTTATTTTCGTGGTCATTCCGAGATATGAATGTTGCTGGTAGCAATATTTGCTGGCTGTCATTCCGAAATACGTCAGTCGTAAAGTTTTCAATTAGCTTCAGTCGAGAGCAACGCCTTCGGTGTTCCAGGTCTTCCCAACCTAGCTCCTTCAACATCGCACTTACGCTTTCCCTCCAACTATATATACCTGTCACGAATCGGGCGGCTCATATTTGGACCTTCTCTAATGCCTCCATTAACCCCTTTTGATGGGAACCTCATACAGAACAACAATATTCTAAGTGAGGACGTAATAGTGACTTGTATACAATCGATTTAACTTGATTTAAATTACGACCTAGAAATTTGAGCATACGATTTGCTTTCCCAATTACATTCTCGATATGCTCATTCCACGACAAATTATTACGAATTGTTACCCTTAGGTATTTAGCGAAATCTACCGTTTTAAGGACAGTATCATTAATTGTATATTCATAGTTAAGTGGTGTCGCCTTTTTACATACACGCATGACTTGGCACTTTTTTAGCGTTTTACTCCAACTGCCAATCTTTACATCACCGAACGTGGTGGTATAACCGCTAGCGTTCTGGCATTCGGGAGGACGGCGGTTCGAATCCCCGTCCGGGCATCCAGATTTGGGTTTTCCATGGTTTCCCAAATCATTCCATGCAAATGCCGGGATGCTTCCTTCAAAAGGCCATGGCCGAATTCCTTCCCATTCTTTGTCCCCCATCCTTTCCCGTCGCTAAAGACCTCGCTGTTAGAGAGACGTTAAACAGTTAAAAAAAATCTTTACACCACGCAATTATTTTCATAATATCGTCTTGTAGCAAAGCGCAGTCGTCGTGGGTTTTGATTTCACGACAAATAATAGCATCAATGGCAAATAATCTTTTCATCCCTCCTATTATGTCGCATAAATCATTAATGTATATGAGAAACAACAGAGGCCCTATCACGCTTCCCTGGGGTACCCCGGAGCTCACTTCGGTACTTGATGAATGCTCACCGTCGAGAACTACACTCTGTGTTCTGCCCTCCAGAAAGTCTGCAACCCAGTCGTATATTTGTCTAAATATGCCGTAACCACGAAGTTTCCTAAGTAACCTAGTGTGAGGGCATTGGACCAAAGATTATTCAAATTGGTATCAAATTTTACGAAATAGGAGAGATACCACCAGACTTTAATAAATCATCTTCATTCTTCCGTAGAAAGACAATCTGACAAATGTGAAAATTATCACCCTACAAGTTTAACATCTTATACATCAAAATTGCTACCGAGAGTAAAATACAGAAGAATAGAAGGTTGATAGAAGTGGATGAAGATCGATTTGGGTTTAGCAAATACAGAGATACACGACATCATTTCTTTTTTTAAGATTAATACTGGAAGGGAACATGAAGAAAGATTAGGATACATTTATAGCATTTGCTGATTTGGAGAAAGCTTTTGATAATGGCTAACATCTTCAAAATTTTAAAGAACTCAGCTCCAAAATGTGATAATAATTTATAATCTGTGTAAGAAAAAATGGCTATAATAAAAGTAGGGAATCGCGAGAGGCATGCATTTGTTAAAAAGAGTGTGAGACAAGGTTGTAGTCTATACCAAGTAATAGTCAACTTGAATGTAGAGGAAGCAAAAATGGAGGTAAAAGAAAAGTTTTCAAGAAGAAAATATCGATATGCTACGATTTGTTGATGACGTTATACTGTCAACAGAACAGACTGAAGATACTGAGAAGTTACAGAATTGCATGAACAAAATACACCAAAGCATCACAATAGCCATTAAATGTAATAAAAATTGTAGGAATAAGAGTATATTAAATATAAAAATAGAATCTAATGTAAAAGAGGAAGTAAGTGAATTCTGTTACTTAGGGAGTAATGAACCGAAGCAGGAATGATGCAGAATACCGCTGGCTGGTAAGAGTGTTCTTAAAAAAAGAAAAATCTTTTGGTTTCAAATATCGTTTTAGGACTCAGAAAAAAACTTTTTAAAACTGTATGTATGGACTACAGCACTTTGTGGTAGTAAAGCATTAGTTTAGGAGTACCAGAAAAAAATGAAATTTGAAGGATTTGAAATGTGGTGCTATAGAAATGTGCTGAAGTGGTCAGATAAAATACAAAATGTACTTGTTTTTTAAATGAGGGGTGAGGAAAAACGTTTGTGGACGATTCTGTCAGTAAGAATGAACACGATGGTGGGTCGCATTTTAAGGTACTAAGGATTCAATTGATTTGTTAATGAAGGAAACAGTTGAAGCAAAAATCAGTCGAAGAGATCAGAGATTAGAATATATGAAGGAGATACTGTAATTGAGGACGTATTAGTTGTATGGGGTGTGTTGAGATGAAGAGATCATCTTAAGATATAGAGAGATGGAAGATTGCCTCATACTACTCGAGAGGCTGATAACAGTATATACATTCCATTTAGTCTGCCCAATATGTAAAAATAACGAGAAATTGTATATTCGTCACTAAACCAGTCAGGAGTCGTTACTATCATATCGTCACGTTAGTCGTTACTTTTGATTCACTCTAACATTAGTATGAAGCACTGCATCGAGGAGTGTCGCGTGGAGGATGACTCGTTACTATCGTATCGTTTCGTTACTCTTTACTTTTGATACACTCGATCACTAGCATGAAGCGTCGGATCGTGTCGCGTCGCGTACTGTTACAGAATGACTTCGTTCCTAGTTTGTGAAGTTTAAGTAAATTGTTCATTCAGTAAAGTAAGTGTAGGTAAATTGCATTGCAAAATAATTTGGAAGTTTAAATATCACATTTTAGAATAAACGCCTCTTACAAATATTTGAAATCAATAAAATCTCA
Source organism: Vandiemenella viatica (assembly GCA_031002005.1). Classification (NCBI taxonomy): domain Eukaryota; kingdom Metazoa; phylum Arthropoda; class Insecta; order Orthoptera; family Morabidae; genus Vandiemenella; species Vandiemenella viatica. The sequence continues at coordinate 163,873,230 of CM061920.1, forward strand.
CTAAAGTACGATCAATAGAAAAACAATAACCATCTCAAATTATCTATCCAAATTTCTTACTTACAAATTGCGCACAAAAGCCATTAACTACAAAATAACTCTTTGTTATCAAAATTACTTACTTCGTTAAAAATATCAACACCTAACAGTAAATATTAATTATATTAAAATAATATGCGCGCTACATGTTTGTACTCAAACATTTTCTTTGTAAAGAAACGAATTTAAATCAAAATTTCCTGAGATACGTGATGCACAATATTCAAATGTTCATTCTCTCGTTCAGAATCATTTAATCGCTGGGCGAACCGTTCCAATTCCTGCATGAGGCGTCGTGTTCGTTCGTTTATCGAATCAAAATGACATTTATGCGACAAATGCGAATTCGTTCTTTTATCGAACCATACCGACATCTATACGACAAATGCGAGTAACGAAATTAATTTGTGAATTACTTCGAGTTAGGCATTGTACTCAGTAACGATTACATACGGTTTGCTACAGCTGTAGTCTGGATCCTTCTATCATGTCAATCTCGTAACAATCTTTTCATCTTTTACGTATGTTTAACAATGATCTTCATTACAAGTATTAGAAGTTTCCAGGCTTCTTATGTGAAATGAGTTTCAGACGTAAAACATTTGCTTCCACATTAATAATTAGTAAGGAATGCTATTTGGTTATGTAAATAATATGGAAATTAATAATTTAATCTATAAATTACAAAAAAACTAACTATACCAAAAATATGAAGAAGCGGTCTGGTGTCTCAGTGGTTAAAGCGTCTGATTCGAAATGGAAAGGTCCCCGGTTCGAATCCCTGTCTCGGCGGGGATTTTTGTAGGCCCTTAACCCGACCTTCACCTCTGTCACAGCTTGCTGTGTAATGTGAAGAACACTAGAACGCTTTCGTGGTTCAGATTCCACGTTAAACTGTAGGTCCCCTCTACCGTGTAGGATTAACGGGATAAGTTAAGGCGGCCACGACAGGGGCGGAATGCGCAGCCAGTAGAAACCCTGCCACCAGGTCATTCCGACAACACGGAATTATTGTATTATTATGAGAAGTAATTGGTCAATAAGTAATTTTATAGTTATAATGAAGCTACGCAGGAGTTTTTAATTATGTTAGGTAGTAAAGGAATTGTAAGCATTCTTAGGCCTTAACCAACCGAAACATTCACGTGCTGGGAAGTCATGATCAACAAACTGGTGAACCCTATACAAGAGTTCATGATGGACTCACTTTATCTTTCACTAGGTGAACCTTATACAAGAGTTCAGCATGTTCTCAGTTTTTCTAATGTTCGCATAACATTAATTCTGTGCTTCAGAAGGGTAGTAGTAGATTTTATACATTACTATCGAGGGAAAAAATTGCATTAATGTCAGAATTGATGCAAATTGAATGTATTTTCTACGGTGTGTTACAAAATGAAGAAAGACAAAGCAAAAAAAGGCGATACCAGAAGTCTGTATTCCTCACAGCGCTACACTAACCATTCCACCAAGCCGAGCTCTGTGGCTTGGGCCTGGCGTAGGGATGCTGATTCTCCAGTCCTGCCATTCTGGTTTCGGTTTTCTATAGTTTCCAGAAATACCCCCGGCGCAAAGTCATGGTTTTTCGTTCAAGATGCTATTCCCGAATGCTTTCCCGTTCCATGTCCCCAGTCTTTTCCCGGCTCTAGGAATGACCTAGATGTCTATGGGCCTTAAAGCCCTAAGTTGAAAAAATATCACAGCGACGCCCGTCAAACCCTTGAGCTCCAACACGCTGATCGCTGCCACCTGTATACTGGAGTTCGTTCATCACTGTGTACTCACTAACCGCCTGCATACAGTATATTATCAAAAGAATCGAGACACCCATATGTAATAAGGAACTGAACCTAGATTTCATGACCGGCTCATCCGCTAGTATAAAAGGAGGCGGGAGTATTGCGTTGTCAGTAAAAAAGCAATAACAGCAGAACGGGTCGGTAATCAGAACGTGCACTAGTCTTTAGACGTCACCTGAGTAACAAATTCATCAGGGACATTCCACCCTTCTAAGCTGCCCAAGTCGGCTGTTGGTGACGTCATTGTGAAGTGGAAACGCGAAGGAACAACCACAACTAAACCAGGACCAGGCAGACCTCATTTAAAGACGAACAGCGACCGTCGAACATTGCAACAAATCAGCGGAAGGAATCCCTCGTGAGTCCCACAGTGCTACCTGCTGTCCAGGCAGCACAACGACTGTGCGTCGGCAGTATAAACAAAGAATAAAGTACACAGGTCGAGCTGCTGTTCACGAGCCAGGCACTACCGTAGTGTATGATAAGCGACGCCAATGCACAGTGGATGACTGGAATGATTAATCACGCTTTGCACTGCGGCAATCCAATGAAAGGTTTGAGGCTGGCGAATACTTAGATAATGTTGCCTGCCATCATGAATCGTGTAACAGTGAAGTATGGAATCTAGCGTGGTGGGTGAGTGGTTAACGGTCTGGCTTCCCCGTCCGGGCATCTAGATTTAGGTTTTCCATGGTTTCCCCAAATCACTCCAGGCGAATACCGCGATGCTTCCTTCAAAAATGCCATGGCCGAATTTACTTCCCACTCCTTGTCCCCAGTCCGTTCCCGCCTCTAATGACCTCGACGTCTACGAGGCTTAAAACCATAAGTGAAGTACGGAGAAGTTGGTGCTATGGTATGGGGGTGATTTTCATAAATAGGTTGCGGTCCCTTAAGAAAACTCTAAATGCGGAAGGATATGAACACATTTTAAACCATTGTTTATTGCGAACACGATGATTATATCAGCATGCATAAAGCTGCATCTGTGAGATAATGGTTTGTTGAAAAAAATTTCCTGAAATAGACTGGCATGCCCGATGGAAGACCTTTAAGAAGTGTTAGAACGTCGAGTTGACATCAGACCCAAGAGTCCAACATCACTACCTTCTCTGCTTACATCTCTTGAGGAAGAATGGGCTGCCATTCCTCCATAGACATTCAAACACCTCATTGATACTATCCCCAGCATAGTTAAAACGGTTACAAAGGCAAAGGGTGAGCTCACCCCGTATTAATGTCCAGTAACAAAGAACGTGACACGAGTAAAGTCTAACATGTGCAATCTGAGGTAAGTAATCGGATACTTTTGATCTGATAGTACATGAACCTTGACGATTAGTGCTCCCTGATAAGTTATATTGACTTCTTTTAGTTAGAGAAAGTGTCATTATTTGCCTTGCAACTTTTTCCCAGGAGCAAACTATTTACGACTTACACGAATTGTAAGTTTAAATTATTTCAGTGTTACAGGTTAATCTCTGATAACTTATTCCACTCCTTCGCCCTCACCTACGAGTGAAAATTTATTTATCCGCTAAATTATGTGCTAAATTATAGTCATGGTCTTATCTTCCCTTCAATAATAGACTAATGCTATGAGAATGTCACCTCGCGCAAAACCGAACTCTTAATATCGCCCGCGACCCTATCGGCTGGTATTTCGCATTAGGGTATAACGCGCCAGCTATGGCAAATACTTTGAATAGGTCGGGAAGGAATTGTATTTAGTTATAATACAGTTTAACGAAGAAAACGCAGAATGCATATTTGTTTCTTTTTTTCCCCCAGTTTGATTTGAAAGAAGAAATAACGCTGTTGAGCAGTGAGCAATTAAATTCCATTTCTACAGTTCTTCGATGTCAGAAACTCTTGGAGTATTTCTGCGTTTGGTACCGTGTAAAATTGAATTCATGAGTCTCTGTTATGAACGGTTAATTGCTGCGCTATTCATATGGCTCTAATTTGACTGCCATGTTCGCCTCTAAACTTATTGTCCTTTGTTTCTGCCATGCGCGTCTTTTTGGGATTTCTCCTTGGTGGAGACTCATTTGTTTTTGGGTACCGTACCAGCTCGATTCTCAGCGCACCGCGATTAAAACGGCGGCGGGGCGAGCATTTATTATTTTTATCGCAGTTTTTCGGGTCTTGCGCGGGAAACTTTATGACAGTGTGCGAAAATAAACGGCCTCGCTCAGCAGGTATATGGAGAGGAATTGTTACTCTGTGATCCACGCAGGAAGCGGTTCAAAATAGCTTCTAGCCAAGAGATAAATTTGCTCGTTACCAGATAAATAAAACCGCGGCCGAAAGAAATAGCTTCCCCATATCGTTTTGTTGCTCAATTTAGCTCCCCACTTTTCACGTATAAAGCTGTTTAATTGGAACCAATGAAAACTTCACACTCTGAATTTGTCACTGGACATTTCGACTATTAGGGCAAAGGAGGCGATGAGCCAGTAGGTATGGCTATCAGCGATTAACTTTTGTTCACAGGATAACTGGAACAATAGGCATAAAGTTTACGTTAAGGTTTTTTTTTTTTTTTAACTGCTTTACGTCTCTCAACAGCGAGGTCTTTTAGAGACGGGAAAGGATGGGAGCAAGGAATGGGAAAGAATTAGGCCATGGCCTTTTTAAGGAAGTATCCTGGCATTTGCCTGGAGTGATTTGGGAAACCCTGGAAAACCCAAATCTGGATGTCCGGACGGGGATTCGAACCGCCGTCCTCCCGAATACGAGGTTAAGTTTTCTGTTGCGCCGCTTATTAACAGGTTATTGAGGTGTTGAGAGCTTGCAGTCTCTGCTTAAGACCACCCGTTTTAGGTCGTTTCGTCCAGCCACTTACTTTTACTATTCTCGTACTATTTCCGCACTATATAATAGTGGCACATGAGATAAGAATTTTCGTGACCGAATCTACAGCTTTGTAATTTTCATTTGTTACACATTAACTTATCGCTGGTAATGTTGCTTTTTACATTACATTTATCAATTATTTCGTTCATATCTCGTACCAAATTATACTGTTGTTTAAAGCAAAAGCAGTAGTACAGTTATTATTGCTTTTTTCTCGCTCCATCGCAATTTAATTAAATATGTATATGTTCAAAAATATTTGTATCGTAGACGTTGTTATTCTGAGTCCACAGTCAACCTTACTAGATGCGAATACAAGGAAACATACGTACTTCCATCCTCTAACCAAGTATAGTAGTAAAAAAACGTACCCAATTTGTCCTTTGAGCTACTAAAAAGTTTGAAGACCTGGTTCTGGGTTTGTCTTAACAAGGCGAGGTGGAAAACGATCTTTACCTAATATATACACTGATCCGTGTTATAACATACAGAAAGTAATGAGATTATTACAGTTGCTTGGGACTTCCATACTCCATAATTTATGGGTGCAGTATGACAACAATCTAATGCGTGATTTGACGATAGTCGTCGAAACGTTACAATTGCTCTATGTAAAAGTATTACCGCATATTTTCGGCTGCTTAACGTGTTCATTTACACGCCGGCATCCTGAGTGGGCAGCTACCGTGGAAAATACAAGACAACTTCTCCATTAAGTGAACCAAAACAGAACATTGAAATCTGGAAGGTCTTTAAAATCATTCATCACCTACGATATTCTTTACTTACAGCTGTTAATGATTAAGTATACATGGCGAATAATAGGTTAAATTAATTAATCCTGAACTTTTTCATTCCTGAAATAATATATGCTCTGGAAATTTCATGTAACTGCTGCTGCCACGTGTCTTTGGGGGAAAATGTTCTGGAGGTGTAAAATCATACTTAATAGCTGAAATATTGTTGTGACTTACCTATTTTTTTTTTTTTTTAAATGGTCCCTTAGCACACTTTTTATTGAATATTGCAGTACACATTTTGTAATTATTTGCTTTTTACTTCAGGCATTTAAAATAATTATACATTTACTCCTTCAGGTCAAACACGATAGTCATCTAGCGTGTAATAATACTTTTAGGTAGGTTCGTAATTGGTAATTATTCAGTTACTGGCTTATAAGCCCGTCTAAACCAACGGGTTGAACGCTGTGTTCTGGCTATTCAAATAACGCTCATAACCTAAAAATGATGTAATTTGGTACATATTTTACTGCAACAGCGATATGTCTGCATCGACTGAATATAAATAAAGTAAAAACAACCTTTTTTTTAACTGCTTAACGTCTCTTAGCAGCGAGGTCTTTAGAGACGGGGGCAACGAATGGAAATGAATTCAGCCATGGCCTTTTGAAGGAAGCATCTCGGAATTTGCCTGGAGTGATTTGGGAAACCATGAAAAACCCAAATCTGGATGACCGGACGGGGTTTCGAACCGCCGTCCTCCCGAATGCGAGGCCAGAACGCTAACCGTTTCACCACCACGCTAGGTAAAAAGCAACTACTAATTAATATGTTAATTTAAACGCAATATATATTTTTTTCGGTCTCCTGACAATTCATTTCTTCGAAGTTGCTTAACAAAATAGAATTGTTACTAAATAATGCCCACAACATCAATTTTTCAGTAACATCTCTGGTCGCAATTATTCCCGTAATGAAAGCCGGGCGTGTGACGTCATCGTTACGGACACGATGACACAATGATAAATTTTAGCCTTTTATAAGTATAAATTACTTATTAATTGTGGCACATGAATAAGGACGGGACTTCGTTGTCAAATGGATTCGTAACTAAATGACTTAGAGTTGAATCTATTGGAATAAGAAAGAATTATAATATTTGATTAGTTGGATAATTTACAAATTATACGCAGTCAAAATAAAAATCGACAACGAGCTCTGAAACGATATGATCTCAGTTCGCTTACTGGCTTTAAAACACACAGAACTGCTCGGTGGGGCACTGTGGACAGTACTCATCATCGGCAGCTGCGGTGCCTGGGGAGCGTTTACAGACTACGTGGCTCCGTCTAGAGGGAGGGGGAAGGTGGAAGGGGTGGCTGCGAAGCTACGCCGAGCTACGTGGTGGAAGCAGGGGGGAGGGGGGGGGGGTTCCAAGCCAAGCCAAGCAACGTAGCTTCTCATTGATGTTATTTGTGACAGTTAAAATAAGGTACAGAACACCCAACACCATGTGAATATTTATTTCTGTCATTTCACTATCTCCGTATGTAATTTACGATAGTCAGACAAGAGAAAACAGTACAAAATATTTTCTGGAACCAATAGGGGGAAAACGCTACGTGCTACGTGAAAAAGGGGGCGGGGGCGTTAGAGACAAAAGCCACGTCGGGGGGTCACAGGAGACCAGAATGGAGCTACGTGGTTATGGACGCTCCCCTGGTCCCGTGGTCTATCACGAGCTGGCGTTCGCTCCGAGGGAAGCTCGGCAGTCGGCCGGCTGTGCAGCCTAGTAAACAGGTCGTCCGTAGATGACTTTGGCGGCCGGGGCAAGTCACGGGCCATCATCGTTCACCGCCTCTTCCCTCCTAGGTTGGTATAAAAGGAGTATTGCTTGATTTCCCTACTACTTCGCTCATTTTTATAACCGACTTACAGATTTTAACATGGTGAAATAATTCAGTTGGCTATGTGGATGAGGAAAATTGTCAACATTTCTTCATCTGTATTCACTGTAATTTATCTCTAAAAAAAGTGACTCAAAGAGCTTTCCTCTGCTCACAGTCATACTGCCTCGCTCAGCACACAGCAACACCGCTACTACTGCAGGGCTAGCTGACGAAAAACATGCTTTCACCTGCAAAACCCGGGCCCGTATCTGAATAGAAGTTTCAGCATTTTCAGTAAGCCGCGTTTTAACACTGAAGCAGGTGAAAGCATTCTGCATTAACAATGGCGAGTGTCCTGCCTAAGGATTGCAATCCCGCAGTCTTTTCAATCCCGCGGGATCCGCACGGGATTTGCGCCAATCCTGCGGGATCCGTGCGGTATTGGTACAAACAGTTTTTTAACGCATATATTTAAAACATAGTTACTTAAAACGTTAATAAATTAAATAATAATTAAATAAATACATAATTTTTAATGTTAAATGATAAAAATTAACAGTTAACAATATTTTGATTGGCAAAATGACATTAAAACTTTTTAGCGTGTCTTAAGTGTATTTCGAGGTTTTACATTTTTGTTTTTTAATCTAAACCAATTTTTAAATAAATAATAAAAATGGAACATAATGAGTCTTAGGTCATATTATGTGCATTACAAAACATCACATAAGTTTAAAAATATGGTATGCTTAATGGCCAAGTTACCAGAGTTTTTTTTAAAAAAAAATTCTAAATAAACGTTCCATAACACCGAGAAAAGCATTCCATTTCACATAGTGAAGTGAATGTAATCTGTAAAGTGTAGACTTGGCTCAGAACAAGATCTCATAACTTTTTGTCACTGCGCAAGCACGAGACTTAGAAATTATTATTTTTTAGTAAGAAAGGAGGCTGACTGCAGTGAAGCCCTCATAGGTTGTATCTCTGGATTTCATTGCAAACACACGCAGTTATACAGGTGAGGAAGACGGCGGAGGCAGCCGTCGAAGTATGGTGCTCCTACAACACAATTCGTCGATACAGCCGTGAAAATTTCATTATAACTTTTTTTATCTTTAGTCGAAATAATAACAAGGAGAAGAGGGATTAATCGAAAGCCTGAGTGGCACATGTAAGCAGGTGGATTTCGTCAAAGAAAAGCATTGAGGCAGTGGCCAAAACAACAATAAGTTAAAGGATATAGAGTTTTCTTTTGATAGCTGCTAAATAAATAGGTACGCCATCGTTAAAATTACGATAACATTAGTTTCATATCAATAATAATCAAATTTTCAGCCGCAAATTACTTTATCTGCAAATACAGAAAATGGGAATAATGAAATCGTGAATAAAAGCTGTAACCGTGTAGTTCAGATAATGTGTGCGACACTTAAAAAATAATTATATAGTTAGAAAATCGTACTGAATACGCACCATACCTCAAATTACAGAAATGTGTACTGGAAACAAACGTAAGTTTTGATGAATACGTAAAAGTGTATTTATTTATTTTCGAATGACGAAGGTTGACAAAAACAAACGCTTGTTCACACGAGTCAAATGCCAACTGCTCTGGTACAGGCAAACAGTGCAAAATATCCGACAGAGACCGAGTGGGGCAGCGAGTCACGCAGACTGACACGCGTTTCCGCCGATTTTGCGGATTGCGGATCCGCTTAATTTTGTGCGGGATCCGCCAGACTGTCTAATGATGCGGGATCCCGCGGGATTGCGGGATCCCGCTTTGCTGGATTGCAGTCCCTAATTGCAATCCCTATTCCTGCCTCGCCAGTACTCTTTGTCACTTTATGTTCACTAACATAATATGGACGCCACTTCTCTGCATGTGAAGACAGAAATGTTACATCGCTGGGCAGAGGATGAAAGAGTGCTGGAATTGTGCAAGGCGTAAATTGGTGATGAGATGTGGAAAGATATTAGTGAAAGAATTAAGAGTGGTGCGTAGAAGTAAATTGATAACCAGCACTCGATTTCAGGCATAAGGGTGTGTGGGAAAATTTTCTTCCGAAGGTGTGGGTGTCAGTGATTGGAACAAATTACCAAGGGAAATGATGAATAATTTACCAAAAACGTTGTAAGAATTTAAAATTAGAATTCTTAAAACAAATGAAGGCGGTTATCAGAAAAATGAAAAATGTGTGTGTACGGAAATTGCCACCGACGTGCGCTTCATTACAATTAAATAAATAAACTATCCTGTTTACTATTATTCATGAGTTACGTAATTTTTCCAAAACGGTCTTAAAACTGTTCTAATAGCAGTTCTAATTTCCTACAAAACTCACAATGAATGTATTTTTTCCAGCGACGTTCCACATTACAAGTGCAGTCATTTCGTCTGTTTAAAAATCACACCGTTTTCTGTGCGTGGTAGCTCTCTCACATGTTTTTGACATCCAACACGAAGTAATAACTTATTTTAGTGCTTTTTCTGCAATAAATATTTTAGAATCAAGAAAAACGTTATTCTCAAAAGTTCGTTTACTATCTTTCTCAGATTTACCGTAAACCATGTATCTCGACTAATGGTATTCCTTCTCTTTTCGTTTCTTTACTTTTAAACGATCATTATTAGCTCTCTAATCTTTCATTATCTATCAAGATGTCTGGTTTGAAAAAGCGGAATGTGGACACAGAATCTCGTCAATTCCAAAACAAATGGACTGATGAATACATTTTATCATGCACAGTGGTAAACCTATGTGTTTGTTGTGCAGTGAAACAATTTCTGTTTTTAAAGAATACAATATGAAGCGGCATTACTCCAGCAAGCATTTCACTCAATATAATTTACTTACGGGCCAGTTAAGAAAAAATAAAATTAAAAAAACTCATAACAGACTTAGGGAAACAGCAACAAATGATTCAAAAAGATCAAATCTAGAAAGCGTTGTTAAAAAGCTTGTTTTACAACAGTTACAATCGCGTATTTTTTTTAACAGAAATTATTATTTGAAGAAACTACAGAAAAATTGCTTATTACGAACCTTGACCAGTTTACGTGCGTTGCAATGTTCTTAGCTTTGGCATAATTGTTTCAAGTGGTATAGATAAGTTAATACATTAAATTCCATAAATCAATAAAATCATTCCGAGGAATATAATCGTATTTACGTTAGTTTTAACAATTTTTATAATTTTAAAAAGTTTGGGTAAGAGTTTACACAGATTTCTCCACGTCTATTTCCCATTTACTCCTTGCAAAAATTTTGTTGCCAACATCACAGAAATAATCATTCGCCTGTGGAAATAGTATCCGCGTGACGTTAGCAGCAACCAGCACAGAAAAATATTTACCCGGTTCCCCAGTCAGACATGTTTGCTTTTTGCACGAACAATTCGATAGAGAGTTTCATTGCGTACTTCCAACTGGCATGTTAACTACACGACGCAAAGATTAAATAATCCATGAAATTGCACGCTACAAACCACTCGCATTCAATAATCGAGTGGAATGAATATTTTACGTGTCAGAATGAAGCACGGAGATTTCAATACCGAAGCGAAGCTTAAATATTTATCCGATCAATATTTCACGCCCATGTTTCATTAATTTACCAACTCATTTTGGTCGGTTTGCATTATCATTCTTAAACCGTCATGGGTTTATCTTTCTTTTTCCTCATATTAAAGAGAGGGCACAATGTTTGATTGCAAGCATTTGAACAGATCAGTTGTTTTGAACAGTCAGAACAAGCTTATAGTATCTGTGGCATTCAGGTTTTTCTTTTTACACATCTGTGCCACAATATTTTTGAGTGAAATTGAGCATTAACATAACAGCCGAAAGGGCTAGAGTTCTTATCTTACTAACCGTTGAGATATTTAATACTGGAGCAATTCATTTCGATGTAGGCATGATAGGTCTGTGCGATAATCTTCCATTTGATGAAGTTGTGTTTAAAAGCAACAGGTTTTTTATTTTTTTGCTGTGTAGTTCTACAATTGCGCAGATTGATATTTTTACAGTTGTAATTAATGTAATAAGTATCATTTCACCAGGAAATGATAGGTAATATTTTCATCAGTTACTTAAGCCTATAAAAAGTTTTTCTCGACCATAAACATATTTATTTATGAGTAGGTTTTTCAAAATTTATCTATTAGAATTAATATTACAGGATAAATACGATAGTTCAAATCATTTTTGCACCCTTATTTTTCGCTGTAATCATCAGTCAAATTTCGTCAGTCACCAGCATAATGACTGATAATATTGAACGACTGATTAATGAAGTAAAAAAATGTGGAGTTAAATTCTTATATAATTCTGTTTATACGCTCCTTTTTTTTTTTTATTTTGACCATGGTATAACTTTTTAAAGGAAAATGTAAAGTTGAAAAAGCTGATCTAATCAAACTGGCAGAACAAAAGGGTCAGAAAATAGTTTTCTTAACAGTTTCCCCAAAACAAAAATAAAAGCAACTCTATTGTTTCTGTAATACATTGCATAAATTAGTAAACAATTTTGAGCAATATCGCCCTCAACGTTACTATATTCTAGTAGAGTTCCTCTATTGCAGGTTGAGTAAATAATTAACCGCAATGGCGGAACAATTAAGTCGAGAAATTCTGTATGTTACAGTTTAATTACATTTCCTTTTAATTTACGTGGTTAAGCTTAGTACAAATTCATTTTATGTTACAGATGTTCTCAAAGTTTTTGATATGATAGCATGGACATTATGCAGAAGTACAAAAAAAAAAAAAACCTCCCATGTTATTTTGCAAAATTATTAAACTGAAAGTAGGTGGTGGACTCCTCCTACGGTCGATCAGATGCCAATATAAAAGTTGCCGAGGTGATCCCAACTTGCCCTATTTGACCAGGTTAATTACGTTCACAAAACTGGTATCAGGACTGAAACAATTGTTCTCGATCTGTTCTCTGATTATCGTCTCTAACAGCTGATCAATGAACCAACATGGCAGCTTGACGATGGTTCAAACATTGTAAATCTTACTTTTGCAAACAGGCCAGACGTAATCGAAAGTATTTCAACGACTGCAGCACTAAGCTATCACAAAACCGTATTTGCAACTTTACAATCAATAGCTGAGAATAAAATGAAAGAAGAAAATATTGTGCACAGATTTGAAAAATTTTCAAACATATCTTTTAGAACGGACCTAAAGAACAATGACCACTCAGCTCAAATAAAGAGGCCTGTTGAAGAGATGTAGAAAGTTATATGTGTATAATTAGGAATAGTACCGATGGATTTTTTTTATTTTTATTTTTGCTTCAGACTTTGCACCTTGTTAATGTCATTAGAGGCGGAAAGGAACTTAGGGTAAGGAACTGGTAGTAAATAAGTCATGGCCTTTTGAAGGAACCACCCAAGCATTCATTTGGAGTGGTTTCGGGGAACCATGAAAACCCAAATCTGGATGGCCGGATGGAGATTCGAACACGCGTCCTCCAAAGCGTTATCGCTCACCTTCCACCTCGGTTCGATAGACACATATCAAAGCAGACAATTACAGAAGCGAAAAATCTGTGGTACATAAGATTTTTCAAGAAGCATGTTTTAAAAGAACAAGGGTCTGTACGGATGTAGAAACCAGGACTTTTGCAAAATGCAATGCGTGAGCCATTTCACAATTTTTATCGCAATTCGCTTTCCAACAGCCTTGCAAAAAATCAAACCAAATTTGAATAAGAATGTGAGATTAGTGGAAGCTGTGGTAAGATGAACGTCTTTGATACCTAATATGTAAAAAAAAAAAAAAAAAAATTCACCATAGAAAATATACATGTCTTAACGATTTTTATCCATAATAACTATTTGCAATGCGTGAGCCATTTCACAATTTTTTATCGCAATTCGCTTTCCAACAGCCTTGCAAAAAATCAAACCAAATTTTGGTCTTAGTTCGTTTTAATTCCATCAGCACGTCATTTCTGATGCAAAAAGAATAAGAATGTGAGATTAGTGGAAGCTGTGGTGAGATGAACGTCTTTGATACCTAATATGTAAAAAAAAAAACAAATCACCATAGAAAATATACATGTCTTAACGATTTTTATCCATAATAACTATTTATCTATCTGTTTAACATCTGGCTGCAGTAGAATTTTGGAGCATAGCAAATGCTCGCACATTACGAAATTATTGGTTGACAACAAATTCACTGCACCAAACCAACACGGATTTCTGGTCCTATGAAACAGAGCTCGTTCTATTTTCTCATGACGTGATGAAAGAAAGGTTAACAACGGAGTAATGCAACAGTCTTGAGAATGGATGCCTGGAAGGTGACAGTGCGTCGTCGTATCGGAAGAAGCGTCTGCTTACGTTACAATTAAGGATTAGCCGGCCTCGGTAGCGTAGGGGCTAGAGCACTAGCTCCGCGTGCCGAACGTCGCCGGTTCGAATCCGGCCGCGGGCATGGATGTTGTGTGTCCGTGTGAATGTCCTGTCCGTCCTGTGGTGTCTATACTTAATAATCATAACATACTGGAGAAACTATATCACTGGATGAGATAAACACATCGAGCTGGCTGAATGGCTTAGTTGCCGAAAGCCATTAAAAAAAAAAAAAACAAAAAAAAAAAAGTAAGGATTGCCATCCCGCGGTGTATTCAGCCCCGCATTTTCGAATTGAATCCCGCGAAATCCGGCACATTTTTAAAGTGTTATCAAATTAAATAATAAAAGTCTAGTTGATAATTAATAAATCAACTTCAATTTTAAATAATAGAAATCAATAGTTAACAAAATTTTAGCTATCAAAAGAACATTAATTTAAAATTTTTAGACTAGCTTAAATATATTTTTCACTTTTGCACTTTTATTTTAAATCTAATTCCAGTTTTTAAGAAAATAATCAAATATGGTAAGTATTCAGATCACATTACATACCTTACAGTAAACCAAAACAGTTTGAAAAATTATCTGTTTGTCTACTAAGCAGTCAAACTACCACTTTATTTGGAAAGAGAATTACATAAATAGCCAAAGGCCGAGAATGCTATTTCTGCCTCCTCTCTTGTTGATTTGATTGAAATGATCATAAATAAAAGGTTAACAACTTTGAGATCATTACATCTGTAAACCATGTCAGTAGTTGGATGGTCCAGCGTTAGGGACACGCTTTGTGCTTCGATTGTCCTGTCCAGCTCTTCTTTGTCTACGTCCGAGTCAGTCAAAATTATTTCTGTGTGTTCGACTTATCTTTCAGTAGGTTTTTTTTGTGTAATTCGTCAATGGCCAATTGTGTACTGTATGCAAAAGCGTAATTGCTGGTATAAAGGCGGAAATTCACCAACTTTTGCCATGACAATTGTTCGGTCGGATCTTAAGCTAAAAACATGGGTTTAGAGGTCGATACCAAAGCTTGACAGCCGTTCTTCGGCTATAGGTCTACTGCAGGAACTGAGTATTCTAAGCAACCCAAGATTAAAATGTTTTACTTTGAGGTGAACATAAATGTTCAAATAATGATCATTTTTTGGGACCTCCACTCATCAAAACTCAACGAAAATCTTTGTCATCATTTCTTGAGATATTAGAACTCGACAATCGAATCAACTTATATGGTATCTGAAAAATTTGTGACAATAGATATTTTATTATTAACAGAATTGGAAAGTTAAAATCCACTTTTTTAAAAACAGATATCTCAAACCCGATGAAATACAGAAACAGTTTATCATAAAAACATTTTTGCAAAGCATTCCAGAAACCATTTATTTCATAGATTTTTTCCTTTTTGAAATAGCTGTCAATAGTTTTAACCATCTTTTTGTATTATTTCTACTTCCTACTCAGAAAAAAATCCCAGTTCTATAATTTGTGTATGTGTATACGATCGGGGAGCTAATATTGCAGTACGACGATATACACAAATTTATAATGCATGCAACAAAAACATAGGGGAGTGCTTATATAAACGTACAAATCGCAAAAGGTGACAAAAAAAACACATTTTTTTGCCGCGAGTCAATTGTGTACTTGAAGAGTACGGGAAAACGAGGCAATACAATCGTCCAAATCCAGCCAGAAAGTGGCCAAGGGGAGGAAAGGTTACGCAAACTTAAACATGTTTCCGCCCCATTTTACGGACTGCCGATCCGTTTAATTTTGTGCAGGATCCCGCGGCATTGCGGAAGACATCACTTGCCTATGAATACAAAGCAAGCCGATAAATTCCTTGTAATCCATTAAGAACCAGAGTGTAATAAAACAAAGGAACGTGAAACGCGATTAACACATAGAATCGAGCTTTGTAGCATCTGATTCTAGATTGCAATTCATGGGTCGAATTTTGAAGAATTCTAACTTATGTGTAAATTAAATAGCCTGTAAAACTGTTTTGCGCCCTCATCTGAAGTACTGTTTTACGTACTTGCGGAATCCGTATCGCAAAGAATTAATTGATGGTATAGAGAATCTGCAGTGAAGAGCCGCGCGATTTTTGACCGCTCGACACAGCCCCACACACATAACTGATGCGGAGATTGGGCTGGTAGACAGACGATGCTGCTTCAGCATAAATTCATTTTTTAACACGCGTACAACTTCTGTGATGCACGAAAGCAGTGAAATATTTCTGCACTAACGTTCTTGGGCCACATTTATAATGTAAGTACTGATGCATACATGAATTCCTTCTTCGTTCGTGTCATTAACGACTGGAGTGCATATAATATTGATTAGTTTCTGTGTAAGTTACTCTATGCAACCCGATCTGCAGATGTAGGTCTCGTTGCAACTCACTGTAATCATGAACATGCTTTACCCTCATAACCATACGCCTTTTTGACATTATTAATAATGAAAAACAAAAGTTTTGGTATTACTGTATAGTAATAGGATTTATTTAGTGTCTAATTGTGAAATTCGCATTTGCCGACACGACTAATAGGTATAAAGAAACCTTAAAAATATTGTTTTCAAGTTTAATTTTTTTTTTTCAAATAATAATTTCCTTTTTTTTATCAATTGAACGAACGTTGAGTCTTTTCTAGAAAGTTGTGTCCCTGTTGGTGGATTAAAAATTTCGGAGAACGATTGCGGAAAAATTAAGCATAGATTTACTTACGTCTTGACTTGCCGCTGGAGATTTGGTTATCTGGTCCGCTTTATTTGTTTATTATTTTTTTGGTATATAAAAGGTGTATATACAAATTATCTGAATTTGTTGGTAGCCAATTTACTTTAACTAGCTTTCTTTTAGTTTTAATATGATCGGAGTAACCAACGTTGTTTCCACAAAACAAAACATTTTGAAAGGTTGTTGGTGACATGCAGGCAACAGGTATTGTTTACAGTGCAGATTCCCAAACTGTGAGTGTGGGGTACGAACAAGATCGAGGGGAGGGTTGGGGGGGGGGCGGTGTGCGAGATAGCGTAGCCGCCGGTGTAGACCGTACCCTAGCTCTACACCGTCGGAAGAGTTTCTCCTCCACCGCCTCTTACAGTTGAAAACTTTAATTCTAACATCACGTACTTAACAAGTTTCCTCTAAGATGTCATTGTTAGTACTGAGAAGTACATTTTTAGTAATGAAATTGTGGCGGGATCAGGGGATGGGGTCATGGTAACTTTTCTTTTACGAAGGGGAGGAGGTATGGGAATTTTTATTTTGAAGGAAGGTGGTCGTTGTAAGAAAAACGTTGGAAATTCTTAGTTTATAAGAATTAATTCGTGCAGGACGTACACTGAAATAATATTACAGCGGGACGGATCCTGAATTGATATGATGTAATCAGTTATCAGTTGGCTATTACATTGTAGAGCTTCCTTTCTCATTATGCATTGCGGTCTATTTTCGTTAATTCTAAGAAACAATATGTGGGGCAAGGCCATAGTCTTTTTGAAGGAAGCATCCCGGCATTCACCTGGAGTGATTTGGGGAAACCATGGAAAACCAAAATCGGGATGCCCGGGCGGGGTTTCGAACCGGCGTGCTCCCGAAAGCGAGACCAGAGCGTTAACCGCTAGCTTACCGGTGTTTCATTAATGACACTTATGAGACTTTTTTCCTACAAGACTAAATCGAGGGTTTACGTTATTGCATCTGTTTGATGCTTACGGCTGCCATATTACGAAAATCGAATAATGGCCTCAAGTCTCTAGTAGGACAATCAGATCCCGCACAGAGGAAACCAACTTTTTTTTTTATCTACATCAAGAGTTAAAGTTAAGTAATTCTTGTGAGGAATCATGTTGCTTTCTAGCAATGGCTATCACGGTGGTCGAGTAGATCCTTTTGATGGAAATACAGCGATTTTAGGGCACGAATATACAATGATATACTATTTCATCTAGATCCTGTTCAACAAGATTTTTTTTTTGAACCTCTTTAGAGTTGTGAGCCCCTGCAGTGGCTCACCTTGATTCCGCCCCTTGTCGCGTCCTGTGTTGAGCAGCCGTCTACCACGCAGGTGGTCCCACAGCAGCGGCGATTGGCCCCATTATATCGAGCTGGGGCTCAAATTACCCACATCCTCCTTCCTCTGCTGCCACCGCGCCGCGCAACCACGGACAGACCCTCTCTGCTCAAACATAAATACTTAGGTCTCATACAGTTATCCTATACTTTAGAAAATATTACTTCGCTTCTCCATTTTCAGTTAATTGCATAAAACTTTATTTTTTACGCGTTATATATCTGGTAGTAATGAAGTGGAACATATTCGACAGAATAATTTTTCTTCTCACGGGTGAAACGCCCTAAACCAATAAACTCATTTCTAAATGGCTAATACCAATAGTAATTAAATTGTCCGATTCTAATACTGTACCTGTGGGTGGAATTCCTACCGCGGACATCTAATTACTAAAATTCATTCCTGTAGTCAAAACTTCTTCAACTAAATTCATAATTATAATCGTCAAGATGTCGTCTGTAAAAAGAATTTAATTGGAGTCAAAAGTTCTTCAGTTTTAGTTTAACCTCCCTGCTTAACGTTCCCTGTTAATGGTCACGTTTAATGGAGAAGCTCAGATTTGACAAATGTATGCTGCGTTCTGATTCTTAAACGTTAACTTGTTTGGTTAATGTGTAACGTTGAGTCGGAAACTTGGTACATTCCCTTGATGATAACGGAAAACCGTCTAGAAACCATAATGTGACAGCAGAAACTAGAGGTGGGCATCGCTTGTTAAAATCTCGGCGTCATATGTATCATTACTTAATCTCAAAAGAAAAAAATAAGTATTTTTTCACTAAGATATTCCACATTTTGCACTCTTTGTAGTTAACGTCTATAAAGATAATTTGATTTAGACAAACTGAGCTTAGTCGACTTTTTTTCTTATGGCTTTAGGTCAAGGTCATTAGAGGCGGGATGGGACTGGGAACTAGGAACGGGAAAGAATTTGGCCATGGCCTTTTTGAAGGAAGCATCCCGGCATTCTCGGAGTGATTTGGGGAAATCATGCAAAACCCAAATCTGGATGCCTGGACGGGGATTCGAACCGGCGTCCTCCCGAATGCGATGCAAGAACGCTAACCGCTCACCCACCATGCTCGGTAGGTTAGTCGAGATGACTAACCCAGCCACAGAAAATACTCTTTCACTCGGCCTCATCATTGTCTAGGTATTGAACGACGTTATGAAGAGAATCCGTAAACTCTTTTTTCCATCTTTTCGACATCTGCTTCTATTTCTGGCAAGGGATCTCTCTCTCTCTCTCTCTCTTGACAATCTTCTTGCATTCTTTTTACGAGCCTTTCAATTTCTGGAATTCCATTTATGCCTCAACTGTCACGAGATTATGGAGCCCATGACCAAGACAGAAATGATTAGCCAACGAATCTGCTGATCGCATGTTTTCTCCAGCACCAGTGACAGCTGGAATCTTCCTTTCCTTTAGTCCGAACTGTTTCTTTACATCTCTTTTCATGCCTTCTACTTTGTCTCCAGTCTTCATGTCCTCCATAGGCTGAGTACTCACTGCTGAATACTTCACTGCTTTTACAGCTTTTAGGCAAGCTAAACAATTGACTTGATCTGAATTGACGATTTTCTTCTTATTGGCTCCTTCTATCACTAAACTTTCGAAATATTTCCAACAAAAATTAGTTTAGCTTAGAGAGCCATATAACACTGTTACAGATAGATTTTTATCATCAGTTTTAGCTAATTCAGTCTTTTTTAACAACTTCTTATTCACTCAATTTAACGATTTTTTTTTAACCGTCGTCGTGTTAGGAACTGTTGCTCAAGGACACGCCGCGAACCAATTGTCGGCGAAGGCGCGCCACTGAGACACAGCGGCGCCCATCTCTAGTAGAAACTCCCGTCCCGATGCTGATTATAACAAAATGGCACTGTGCAATTGTGTACGCGAAGAAAATGACAGTGCGTTCTATTATGACGACTCGCGGTCAGATGAAAAGGTTTATCGAACATGTAAAACTAGCTGTTACTCGCGTAGACTTAGAATTACATTGCTAGAATTGGATATAGTAAGCTGTAAGTTACGTAAACAACACCGAGCAGTGAAACCATCATCATACCATTCTACCATCGAACGTGTCTCATGAAGACAATCAGTTTGCATCATGTTTAAAAATAGAATTACATAAGGTGCGGGAAGGGGGGAGGGGAGGGGATGAGAGGATTTAACTGAGGGCAGCTTAATTTCAGTTTGGTATTCTTTCTTTAGCATGAGCATCAGATTCTTGGGTTCTAATAACTTTAACTGGACACAAAATAGTATGGTGCAACACAAATCAACATCTATACTAAATAATAGAAACAAAATTTATTAACGTATCATTCACTAGCTGACTGCGAGAGAAGTACAGCCTGAGCGACCATGTAACTTTACAGACTTACACCAGCATCCAGCTATCTGTCACCATTCCATACGTTATCAAAATTTCATAACAAAAACTGTTATTTATACCGAAAAAAATATCCTATGTCCTCCCTGAAGATACAAGGAATTTCCTTGTCAAATTTCTTCAATATCGGTTTACCCATTTAGTCGTAAAAAAGTAACAGACAGAGACTTACTTTCGCGTTTATAATATTATCAGTGTGGATCACACACAAACTAAAACAAAGCCTGAGTGACCAATACAGCATAAAAAAATAAATGCGTGAGCCTTGTTCGGCAGCCTGCGATTTGCCAAACATTCCACCCCTAATTGGTGGGACCTACAGTTTAACGTGGGATCCGAACAACGGAACTTACTCACATGCCTTATACGATGAAAAACAACTCTCGAAAATTCCTGACCTTCCAGGTTTTGAACTTCGTACCAGACTCAGAACTTGTGACTCTAACCACTGAGCCATCTGGCATCACAGGGACTTTTTTTTCGTTTTTAAGTTTTTTTTTTTTTTTTTTTTTTTTTTTTTTTTTTTTTTCGTTTTTAAGTTTTTTTTTTATCCGGTGAGGGTTTATGAAATGTTCTTTCATAATGTATGAGATAGCAAAGCTCATATAAGAAGTGCTTCAAGCTGCGGTTTCCGGTTGTACTCATTCAATTCTAATTTCACTTTACCTATGGTAATGAAACGTGCATTAAAATCTGACCGTTTAATTAAACCACGAAAATTTAATACTAATTTAAAAGTATTTATCGAGATTTAAGCGTCCTAATGAGAGACGTGGGATTAAACACTGTTTAAATCCACTCTGGTAAACAAGTACTTTATGTTGCCTAACAAAATATTGTGGTACACCACAATTTAATTATTATTTTAGTATGTTAACATTAATAATTTTCGTGTCTGATTTGATGTATTATCGCAATTGTTTCGATTGGCATCGACGGAAATAATCTAGTAGTTTGAAGAAGATCTCTTAAACAGAAAATATCATTAAATGAATAACATGAGATGAGTGGAAAAATCAGGATATAATGTTAAAAGACACTGCTGTTGAAGTTAATACAAAACAACGGGAAATTATTCAATTTATTTAACAAAATAAACATGAATGCAAAATTTCCAACATGATATTGGACATTCATTAATAACAAACTCTAGGAGATTATGTACAATTTATGTTAAACTCAGCGTACGAGCAAATAGGATCCTACTTAATGAAGTTAATCAGGAATTAACGGGCTTTCATTGCTGATTTTACGATGAATTGTGGATTAATCCATGATTTACCACTTAATGACTTTCAAGACGGTGCGACGTCGAAGTGAAATCAGATTACAGGATTTCAATAGTGCACTTCCTTCCTCCTCAGCCGTATGGCGTTGCGTATAGTGATACTGCTTCAGTATTCCAAGTCCCAGTCATCAGATCACTGCACAATTAATCTTCACAACAGACTGAAGACTTCTCAACATTTGAACAGAATGTACGAGATTCCTCAACACAGAGTAGAATGAATTACACATTGTTTGCTACTACAAAGATATTGCCACTAAATCTTCTGGTTCTCCATTGCAAGCGTCCGGCAAACAGGAACGCGCGTTCAATTGCCCACGAAAAACACAAAATTGAAATATCAGTTTATAACAACCGCTCTCCTGCTTTCTTATTTGCTAGACAGACTTGCAAAGCATAATTTAATATTAACTTGTATTCCATTGGCCAGTAAAAGCGTGTGATTTGGTTTTCCTCGGATTCTGAATATTTCCACTTCACTCCTTGCGGTGTATTGTCTCACAAAATTAGTTATTGTTTCACCGCTACACTTTCTTTATCTGTATCTGTATCTTCAATGATCTATGTGGAAATTTGATTTTTTTAAATTTCTTCTTTATTTTATTATAGCACTAGAAGGGAAATTAATTAATTGTGTGGTTCTTAATTTGCAAATAAGGCGACATGACATGAAAGTAATTGATGTTATTATACAGCTTTGTTTGGCTGGGTAGCTTTATTTTATGACAGGACCAGTATTCATCGCGTCGTCGTCCGTCGGTTCTCAGTCCGGTGAGAGAGAATAACGCAGCCTCTGATCTGTCCCCTCGCGGGGCCTTACCAAGGGGAGTGACAAAATTCGTCGCTCACATTCCCACGCAAATCACCTCTCGCCAGATTTTGATTCTCTAACGATTTCATGTACATCGGTATTTAAGTACCTTCCGTATTCATCATTTTTTAAACTCTGTTTGACTTGTTTTTAAAAGACTTCCTAACGTATTAAAGATTTTTGTCTTGAACACTAAGTGAGCTTAGAGCAGAACCACTATGTCGATACTTCACAGCATTATCATCCTCTTTGGACGGTCCAAAACAAGGGTTATTCGATCGCTTCCAAATCATCGCTACAACCATCTTGAGATTCCGTTGTTAACAACCGCCTTTTTTTATGTTTATTCCCTAGCCCGCCCATACTACTTTAAATCTCCTCAACTACAAGCACTAGTACAACCAATTGTTGTCATACGAGCTTCTCAATCCGTCGAAATGGATGGCTGAATTCTTTCAATTAATTTCTTACCATTTGCTTAACTAAATAGACTTATTACTAAATAATGCCCATAAATTTTATTTTGCAACCTTGTACACATTTCCAATTCCACTTTGTTGCATCACAGAATCCTCCTCACAATTTTCACTATTAGCGTGTAATTTTAAACAAAACACATACCTCTCTTCATAATTTATTTTAAATTGAAGGGAAAAATATTGATCCACTAAAAAAATATAAATAGGAAACTTAAGTTCTTAGCTTAGTATAATAGCCACATTAATGGGCAAACAATATAATGAAAACATCTGCAGCAATCGAATATAAATAAAAAACAACTAATGTCTGGTTTACAATTTAAAATATATTGAACCATTCCAGAAATGTAAATAGATAACCTAAATTCTGAGCTATTAACAGAGGTATCTACGGATAGGGATTGAGAACATGTTTGGTCGTTATTGGCCGCGAGGAAGGCAGACTGCGTGACGTCACAGACCACATGACACGATGAGCATTGGCTAGATGGAAATCCATCACCATGTTTTGGCTATAATTTATACTTCCCAAGTCACGAACTTACGAGTTTTTATAGACGAACAGTGAGTTTGTAGGTAATGGGCACATGATATGGCCTGTTTCTTGAGTTTGATCATTGCTGGACCTCTTGAAGGCGAACTAAGCCAATAGGAACAATGTGCAATCTGAAAGTGGCCAAAAAAGGAGAGCTTTTAGGGACAAAAATTAGGTTTTAGAGTGAAAGGTGATGACCTTGTAAAATGATCCGTATGAAATACGAACCCGACCTGTATTTGACGGTAGGGGTGTGGTGAGTTTGAAGGGACTTAGAAGTGTTAAAGAGGGCCAGAGATGATTTCAGTATGTAGTAGATGCAGCTTTCTGTAAATCACAGAGCAGAGAAATTATGAGTTAGTGAAAATAAAAATAAAATATAAATGATTAAGTTATAACTATTAGAATTTTGGTAGCCGTTAGAATAATGGTTTATGGAAACCGGTATATTTCACACAAAATAAAATCTGTTTATTATTTCTCATAGTGGTCGAAAAATGCCAGGTTATCTCCAGATTGTAACTGAAACTAGCCATAAATTCAGATGAAATACACATTTATACCGGCAGTAATTTCAGAAGCATCTAGTAATCAGCGAAGACGTCTGTTTTTATGATTATGTAAAGATATTTGGCGTAGTAGCAATTAAAAAAGAAATAGCCTAGAAACCGGACAGCAAAATCGTCTCTGAAACTTTCTCGACATAAATTTGAGTAACAAAGATACTAGTCTGTTGTGACAATTCACATCTTGCTGCATTCAGTGTTATCTGATATTTCAGTTGCTTCTGCGTTTATGAAAAAGTGATTTGTTAAATAAGTTTCTTCTTTTGTATGTAAAGGCTTTTAATTTGTACAGAGCGTTAGTGAATTTGAAACTAATGCCGATAGTGAAATATCAACAACGTAAATATGATAGTTTTGAGCTCGACAGATAGAAAGAGGTGTAAGGGAAGTTAAACGAAGATCTGCAACAAAATGCCTGGTACGTATGAATTATGCACGCTTTCTCTCCTAAATAGAGAAGGTGATGGTGAGGAATCGATCCGGTAAATCCAACTGAACAGAGGATGGATGCCGTTAGCAGCATTCTCGTGGGAGCGTTGAAAGAAATGCAGGAAACTGTCCATCGTAGAAAGCGCTTCAAATGTTCCCGCGATGCGCGTCCGTGCCACCTAGCGGGCCGCTGCCGTTTTTGCTGTGCGAGTTGCGAGCGGCGCCGGCAGATGGCAGGCCTGTCGGTTGTTGTTGGGTGAGCGCCTCGCCTGTTGTGCAGCGTCCCAGTCCAGTCGGACTCGCTTGTTTGTTGTGGTGTGGTGACAGGACAGTAGCCGCTCCAGACAGCCCAGGACAACGCCGGCGGAAACTATGGCCAAATCCAAGACCCACGTCACGTAAGTAGAGCCACTACTTCTATCAGACAGCGATGTAGCTTTTGAACTGTTGCTCCCGGGTGACTTTGTTTTATGTACAAAGCAGCAGGCGCTCCAGACTAAGCACCTGTTACAGCCCACAACACCCCTCCAGGATGCGCCACCTGCGGAAGCAATTAACTAATGAAGCGCACACACTGAACGTACTTGTCCCTCTCAAAGACGATTTTTCCAATTAATAAAATGTAAGAATATGGGAAGACATTCTTGCAGGGTTCATATAGTGTGATTTGTTTTCAGATAGCGCATTTTTCTAGGGTTACGAGAAGTTTATTTTGGTATGCTTTTATCTGCTCATTGCTAAAGCTGTATGTTGCTTGTCCAGACGGATGAATGGTCCTTTTGGGTGTGTTTATAAGAAAATATGATCCTCATTTTGTTTATCCTGATAGATAAAACGTATGAAATGTTATTTACTGATTGGTGTTAACGCTGTTAGAAGCGTAGATGCACTTTTGTTTACATTTTAGTAGAATTTACTTAACTTGTACTACTTTACAGTAAATTCCATCATTAGAAAGAGATCCTACAGTTGTCACGATAGTTGCATATCTGAAGCACTGTTTCAGAACCGCGTAGGATTAGTTTACACTCAACTACGCCTATTCAGGCGAGTAAATCAGTTGCTTGTTCTTTATGCGAGTATAAGTGTCGTTAGCGTTCTGTTTGGTTTGGCATGTTTCTTCGGGTAGCGGTAGGAGCCGAACCGATGGAAGGTTCGTGGACGCCAGGCCTTTAAGTGGATACTTTTCACGCGTTCTACACATCAAAGAGAAACATTGGGGATTATAAACGAGTGGTCAGATACTCCTGTCTATTGAAGAATGTCCTATGAACAAATAAGTTGTTTGGAAAACGTATAGTAGGATAATCAGAGCCATAAAATACTGGAGCAGGAGACTGCTCGATGAAAGATTGTTTCTTGAGCATAAAGTTGTGTGCTTTGTTGCATTGGCGCATGAAAATGCGCATTACTGTTTTGATATACAGCCACAATGTGTTCGGAGACGCAGTACGCAGCACAGTTTTCAATGAAGGCGATGAAAAGTTTGTGAATACCAAGTCCGGCAATGGTCCCGTAGTTTCAAATCCACATTCGGCCATCCAGATTTTGGTTTCCCATGTTTTCACAAATCACTCCAGATGAATACCGGGATGATTCCTTGAAACGGCCATGGCCGAATTCCTTGCCGTTCCCCACCCAACTTCTCTCGGCTCTAATGACCTCGACATCGAAGAGCAGTAAAGCTCAAAGCAAAAAAAAAAAAAAAAAGGGGGGGGGGTTTACGTCTATAGTGCAATATTATTTTAGTATCCTGCTTACGAATATCTTGCAGTGTAATGACTTAGAACAGTTATCCGTGTCTTCAGTTATGCAGGGGCAGTTTTATAATCGGTCTAAATGATAATGCGTTGCGCGAATCAAGCTCAGATGTAATGAGATGAATCAAAGTCCAGCTGTAATCCTCTTGAGTATTATCACATTTTCGCTACAGTTTTAAACAGATATTTGGTCTTCAAAATTCGGCATCAGTCCATGTACGGCAATTTTATCTTCTTGTGCTGTTCAGTTTACATGCAGAATGTTTCTATATACATGATTGGAAACCTGCAGTTTGTTGATCCCATTTTTCGTTGAGGATACTTCACGAGTAAAACTTTTGGCATGCATGGCCGTCTCTGAGAGGCCTCTCGGGAGAGCGGGATATTGAGAAATAACTCTAGATTGAATGTTGGGAAACGTTTGAGCATCATCAGTTTGTTCAGACCTGATGAACGAATGATCAAATTCGCGCTAGTTACCCTGATATGGTAAATGCAGTTCTGTTTCGGCGAAGAATATTCTCGGTAGAAAATTAACGGCTCTACCGGAGGTCGCAATTCCGCTACAACATTCACTAATGACACAATAATGCCGCGGTAATCAATGGCACACCGCTAAATGTACTTCGGAAAGCATTTCAGCGGTGTCTTAGGTTTGATTACTGCAGTATTCTGTCTCCACGCGGAATCGTGATCTCCAGTAATCCCACATTTTCATACGAAGGAGATTAGTTGACACTAAGATGTTCCATATAGCATCACCTGCAAGAAGAGAGGGACAGGGCCTCAGTGACAGCCTTGTGGCTGTGGTGTTTGTCATGTAACAGAGACGTCGGAGAGAAAGTCGGTCTAGCAAGAGTCCGTGTCTCCACTACGCGTGAGATGCGCTTTCAAATGGCGATAGCGTATCTCCCTGCACCATGACGCTGGAGGGAGGCAGGAAGCTTAGCGTAGCGTCTCGCATTCCTACGGTCGCCGGATCCAATCCTGACAATGCCGTGGATGCTTTTAAATGTTTCGTGCTCTACCTGCGCATTCGAGGGACGCGGGTGCACCGTGCACTCAACGACATTACGCTTTTCCATAGTTCCCGAAACCACTCCAGCCGAAAGCCCAGATGGTACCTTCCAAAGGCCATGGCTGAATTCTTATCCGCTCCTTCTTGATTCAAGTCCTTTCCTGCCTCAAATGTCCTGACGTCGACGATGCATAAATCCATACGCGTAAAAAAATTTCGTATGAATTTGTCATAAATGAGGTTACTGTATTTAATCGGTCGCCTAGTCTGAATGTTGCTGAGGAAAACTGTTCTAAACACAACAATGGTATGCTTATTATCACCATATTTGTTATTAATTACACCTAATCAGTTATGCAAATTTTACTTTGTATGTATTCTACGCACCATCTTGATTTCCAGCCTCCAGCGCGTTATTTCACTGGTTCCCAGGCGTAACATTGTCCGCTTGGCCCTCAGCCTTTCATTCTATCTGTTCATAACATAGTGTACCAAAGTCGAGCAAAATGTGTTGTTACGGTTACCACTGGATGATTTAGGAGAGAACACCGCTTCCACAACTACCAAATACTACAATCAGCTTAAAACGAAACAAAAAAAACAACAAAAAACGGCCACCTTAGTTGCTTAACCTATTCAGCTAACAGAACCGTGCATTAAATATTATATTTCTTTGAAAGTGAAGAGAAGATTAAGAGCCAGTAAAAGTTTGTGAAAATCAGGATTCAAATATGGGACTTCTTCAGTCCTTGAACACGTTATCTCTAACGCACGAGATCCCTTCGGTAGACAGCCAATAGCCCTTTTCTAAATCGGCCATGAAAGAAATACCTCTTTAAAATTGTAGATTTTGACAATTTTTAAACAAGTTAATATATGCTATCGACCGTTGCAGTTTCATTACAGTTTTTAAATTTATTGCACTATTTTCCACTTGTTAAGCAATTGAATATTTATTATACTACGAGTCAAGGAAAATCTGCACAGTAACTTTCCTATTTCAGTCCAACAAGAATCGTCCATTCTTCGAGTGATTTGGTGGCTCGGTGGTTATGGTGTTCAGGATTCCGAGTTGAAATTCCGTCGCTGCCACGTAGTTTCAAGAACTAAACTAGGTTAAGACGCACAAGGGCGTTCTGTGTTTCGGACTCCACGGTAAACTGTCAGGCCACGACAGAGGCGGACTGCGCGGCAAGTCGAAACTCTGTCAGCATACGACTCGTCTTTACGCGCGACGTGAGGCCCAGGAAGTCGGTCGGCTGGGGAATGTTGATGATTAGCCCTAACTACCTGTTGTCCGGACCACATTCTTCTGGCAGCGCCGCCTCCGGCAATAACACAGTGTTTACGTTGTAAGAAGCTCTTAGCAAGTCAGATCTGAGTCGGTAACGGTCCTACATGAAGCCAGCCGGTAGCTAATGCATTGAGGGGACCAAATACCATGGGAACAGTGGTACTGTAATATATCACTATTCGCTGCTTTTATTCAACAAACCATAAAATTTTATAGTGAAAAAGCGCACAATAGGAATCTAATCTAGTTCCATACTCACCACTAGCAACGTTCGTATGTTTCTCATAGTTCCTCTTACTCCCTCATTTTCTAACGTCTACATGTTAGTGATACATAAATTAGAAATCTTTATATTTGTGGAATAATTTCTTCCGCCTTATAATTGCTTATTCGGTTATAGTCATATATGTCCATCTTGTACTATGGCCTTCAGTTAGGATGTGGTGGTTAGCGGCAACTCTCTAGCCTCGCATTCGGGAGGACGCAGGTTCGAATCCCAGGTATAGATTTTCATGGTTTCCCGATATCGCTCCAAGCGAATGTGGGATTGTTCTTTCAAAAAATATATAAAAATGGCTGAATTCCTTCCATTTTCTTGCTTCTAGACCTTTTCCACCTCTAATGACCTTGACGTCGATGTTATAGAGTTATACAGGGCGTTCGCCGGGAAACGCAACCCACTGTTAGCGCTACAAGGAAGAAACTGCTCGCGGCGAGCGAGCGCTCATCTTCCGGCATTGTTCGACCGTCGGCCGCGGACTATTTCATAATAATTACGCTTCATAAACTTCATAAACTTGTATGTGCTACGCATTTAAATGTGACGTAATTCATTAGCTTACCTTATAAAAGATGCTGGAAGTGTTGACCCTCTTGTGTAATGCACATTTCACATCTTCTGAACATTTTTCGAGACACACGCTGCCCTAACTGACTTAATGATTTTTTGGGTGACTGTTCTAGTCGAAAAGCGATATCGTCAATTTTCTCCTCTGTGAGAATACGGTTGACCGACAGTCTCTTTTTGTTAAAAAATGAACCCGTTTCTCTTACTTTTTTAACCAGACGCAGAATTGTTGATTTAGCTGGCAGTAAAGCGCCAGAAATTTCGTCGCGAAATTTACTGCGACACTTTTTAAACGACTTCTTCTTCACATATGTATCGTAGAGAAATATTCTTTGTTGCAAACTGTAACGTACCATAATTTTACTCACACTCAAACACGGTACAGATTAGTAAGAGTATGAAGCCCCAAACCAGCCAAACCGCGAAGAAACGTTTATTCACAACACTGATTAATAAGAGACTGAAGTCACAAACTAGCTACAATGCAAAGAAACCGTTCTTAACAATGTAAGGGTCCCAATATACTGCGTCACTGCACTGTTGGGGCAGCGGAGGTGTTAAACAGTGCGGTGATTCACGGTGTCGTTTGGCGGAAACTGCTGGCTCCACTGACCGAGCAAGTTGCCGACGGCAACAGACTGGGAGGGTTGCGTTTCCCGGCGAACGCCCTGTATATATACAATATATAAAAGGATGTCTTTCAGAATAGCATTATTCATTTCAATATTTTATGCTATTTCAGCTAAGATTTGTTGCTGCTACATTGTTAATATGCTGTGCGAAATTGAACCATTTTCTTTCGTACACTTGCTGAGCGTGGTCATAATTCCAAAGCTTCCCATATGTTTGTTCGTTTAGTTAATCAGATTCGTTAGATACGTTTACGAGGGCCACGCTCATTTGCCAAGTTCGCGCCATTTATCAGAAAAACATCTTGGCTACATTAACAAGCAGTTTCGGATAGTTGATTTTTAATTTCAAATATAATTATGTTTGATGGCTTCGAGAACTTCTTTTAGCTAATGAAGAAAGTTGGAATGTTATTCATAAAAACCCCACTCAATTTATAAATATGAGTAGTTATTACATGTTTTAGTTATTCAATACTACTAAAGCAGGATAGTTAATTGCAAGAACCCGGGTAATTCTTAGGGAGCCGACAACTACTTAAGTTATTAATCACCTTCCACTGATTGAAGAAACCCTCTTAATGGATGGACTTAATAGTTTGTCGATATGTTTTCGGAGAAATTTTTTTTGTTTGAACCATTAACCCAATGAGTGTCCATTAATTTCAGGTGAATGACTTAGTGAATTTATTAATACGGGCCACGGTCAATTTTCTTCCGATGTGTGAGTGGAGATTTTCCCGGCGTATCGATGCAACAAAATCTCGGCTGAACATCCGAGAAGATTTTGTTGCAATTTTCTTCTGAAGGATCTGCTAGAACTCCAGGCGGAAGAGCGGATTTTATGGAGTGGCATAAAGCCGCAGAAATCGGCAACCGAGCGAGGTGGGCGAGTGGTCAACGCTCTGGCCTCCCAATCTGGAGGACGGCAGTTCGAATCCCTGTCTGGGCATCAAGATTTGGGTTATCCATGGTTTCCCAAATCACTCCAGGCGAATGCTGGGATACTTCCTTCGAAAGGCCATGGCCGAATTCCTATCCATTCCCTACCCCAGTTTTATCCCGGCTTTAATGATCTCGACTTCGACGAGGCGTAAAGTCATAGGCCTAAGTAAAAAAGAAACAAAAAAAACACTAAAATAAGACTGTATATTGGAGAAGATATGTGAAGAAAGTTACGCTAGATGTTCGAGGTGAGTGTAGGAGTGTGGTTGGAGAATAATGCTACTACCCCCCTGGGGATCCATAATATGGCAGCGCAGGTTGTTATCCTCCCCAGAGCACGCACTTCGGCCAGCCGTTCCGCCCAGGAAGTATTTATACTACAGCTGATTACTAGTTGTTCTCGCCAGACTAATTGGTTTCAGATTGGGTCACAGCCAAATATTGGTATAAGCTACACGGCGAGAATAGGTACGCTGAGACAGCGTGTGAGTGTTGTGTCAAATACGAGCGTTCTGTCGGTTACGAGGAATGAGAATTCTTTCCGCTTGCAATCGATTCACTGTGTGGGTGAGAAATAATGCACGACTCTCTGAGCAGAATCATGAAGGGTCACTGAGGTATAACCACCCAAAGCTGTTCGGTTTCTGGGTTCAATTTGTATTGCCCCTCTGTGTACATGGGCGAGTTCAGCACGAAGATAATTAATACCAATCCGAACGCCTTGAATAATTTCTTGGTGATTTGTCTTATTAAACGGAAAGAGTCTGCTATTGTTGCTTTACCACCTCACCTTCCCCCAACGTCGTTTCCATTCAGGGAAATATTGCCTGGAGTGGAATTGAATGCAAGACTGAAAACGCTGATGATGATTTCAGAGCGGGACGAAGTCCTGTGTGCCCTGCAGCTGATAGGACTTCCTGTGCCAAGCATTGACCCGCCAGCTCCACTCAGACCCACTGGTCAAGACACCGTTTTAATTAGATTGTGAGAGTGGTCTGCTGCTCAGTGGTTAAAGTATCTGACTGGAGATAGAAACAGTGCTGCCAGTCACTTGGCTCTGAATATCCGTAAACGGCCGCTAAAATTTCCATAGATTTGGTACAAAAATCCGGAGACTCTCTAACTGAAACAATAATTATTGACGAGAGAGTCAAAATTAAGAATTTTTATTTCCAGGTCTTTAAAATTACAAAAATAATATTCTACATTCAAAGTAAGAAATATCTCTGAACATATTTCATACATCGTCACTTTCATCATTGCTGCTGCTATGCTTAGTAGTTTTTTTTTAATTTATTTATTTTTTTTTTCCCTAGTGACCATTCATTTTCTTTGTTGACATTAAATTTAGCATATCTTCTGTAACAGGAAATGAAAACTGCCAGCCCTTTGTTTCTCGGATATCGGTTAGGCCTTCTCGGAAGCCACTGCTTTGTAAGCAGCGCCAACGAGCGTGTCACCGTGCATGAAGAGTGCGCTGCTAGTTTTGTGATACGGTCTTGTAAGATCTATAAAAATTGTAACCAAACAAAATATGGGCCTTATTTCAATCGTTGGTTCACACAAGCGGTTGCAAGAAAACGATTCTGTAATGCATTAACACTATACGCTCAAAGTTAACGAAACACCAGTATAAGGAAAAGTCAACAAATGATAAAAAAAGTGTCAAAAATCCGTAGATATTTGAACAAAATTCGAAATTCCTCACTAGATCCGTATAAATGGCAGCACTGGATCGAAAGGAGCCCGGTTCGAATTCCTCTCTCGATGGGGATTTTTATACGCCGTTAACCCTGCCTTCACCTCTGGCACAGCTTGCTGTGTAATGTGAAGTACGCTAGAATGCTTCCGTGGTTCGAATTCCACGTTAAATACCGGGTTAGGTTAAGGAGGCTACGACAGGGGCGGAATGCGCAGCCAATAGAAACCGTGTCACCAGGTCATTCCAACCACACGGAATTATAATTATTATTATTATTCGATTGTCACTCTGAATCAGTAAGCCCAACAGAAGATAGTTTCGGTTGGTGGATGGTGTGTGACAGATGAAACACAGTGAGCGATTAGCAAATTGTGTTCAGAACGTAATGAGGACGAAAGTATTTCTTTCCCGGTAAAGCGTAAATAAATGTAATGAACTCTGTGTTTTGGTAAACAGTTGGATGGTATAAAATAATCATAAGTTTAAAGTTTAGTGCATTTTTAAATATTTTCGGCGTCTTTTGATTTTCTTCAGTTTGAAGTGATATTTTTTTCTCATTTTAACTATTTCTTTGGTGGACATGAGCGATGTATATCTCAACATTAATACACGTTTACGTAAACTAAGTTAATCACGAGTGGGTGACTAAATGGCAGCAGCTCGCTAAGTCAACAGTTCATTAAGAATGCCATTTGCACATTTTATTACCAGTGATGTTAATGGCTCAGTGTCTTGCGAAAGAAATAAAAGACGGAATTTCGTGATGCAGAAGTTTTTAAAAACGAATTGTATTTCCCTTAAATGCATCTCGGACAGTATCATACACTTATCCTTCCTTTCTTTACCTCTACCTTTGCTTCTTAATTATGTATAAGAAACTAATAAGTATGGTGTCGCAACCTCTTATAACCTCAACTCCTTTATCGTTTAATGGCACTCTGGGAGTATTCGATTGTGATGTGATCGTACTGGTCTGTCTGATTAATATCTCGCACATTGTGTGTGGCTTGCCTTCTAGCGATGGAGAACTTTGCTCATAGAAGAACAGTGAAGTGTGCTAAGACAGGAAGTGTCGCAAGCTTGTGAGTCAGGCGGTGTGTGCGATGGGATTTGGTCCGGACGCCGTCTTGTGACATAGCAACTCGTCCGTCGGCCTCTGAGTTCATAGAAATCCTTATCTTCTGTTTGCTCAAAGCTTCATCAACTATGTGACAACTACGACTTCTGTTAAAGCGCAAAATTCTATTTCATATGCTTAAATTGGTTCATGCAGATATTACCAGTGTCACGTTAATGAAATATTTCTTAAGTTGCACCCAGTGTGACGTGTGTGTGTGTGAGATCACATGTTACATGATGTCCTGGATGGCCGTCAACGAAAATAAGAGACTCTTCCTTGCCAGTTGCTTCTAACACAATTACTGCTTTACATTCATTCAAGCCGACAATCGGCTACCGATCGACCAGAAGTAATGTTACCACTGTTAGCCTTTTCCGTAGTGAAGGGAGTTCAACCACCTCCACACAGGGATGTCCAAATCGAATGTGAAATAGTGGCAGATTCGTGGAGAAACACAAGACCCCCGCGCACATGTATATCAATCAACCTTTAAAAAACTTAACTTAGTCCACAACCCGAAGTTTGGTTGGATCCTCCCGAAGGAGGCATACTAAGCCATTGTTGTTAGAGGTAGGACGGTCAGTTCCTTTCCTCTGGGACCTAAACAATCGATAACGCCTGACTATTAAATGAGGAGATTGCAATCACTGTATGACTGTGGTGTAAGTTGGAACAAAACGCAAATATAAAGCTTCGTATTCTAGGATTCATCTGCAAAGTTTAAGCAATCATCTAATGGTATGCTTTAATAAAGTTTAGCTTGATCTGTTGGTTAGTTGCATTATTGGGGATCGCGAAGTTAGTTTTTGAATTGCAGAGTCCATAGTAGTTCTAACGCAGTTCTAGACTAGAGTTCTGGTTCCAACCAGTACCGGATTAACCACGTAGCAGGAGGTAGCAAGTTCTACGGGCCTCGCGCCTTCTAGGGGGTCTCACGCCTACTAGGGGGCCCCCCGCACATAGGCTAGATGGGCGAATTTTTTTTTTTTTTTTTTTTTTTTTTTTTTTTTTTTTTTTTTTTTTTTTTTTTTTTTTTTTTTTTTTTTTTTTTTTTAGCTCTACAATTTTCCCCCGGACGGCAAAAATCAAGGTGGCCTCTTCTTCACATTTGCTACGGGCCCCGCGCTGTCTTAATCCGGCCCTGGTTCCACCTAGCTGTAAGCTATTTACCAGATAGGTTTATCGAGTCCCGGCATCAGCAGAACGTCCGACAGTTTGAAGCTCTATTAATATGTTAGCTATAATGATATTTACTAATTTAGTGTAACTAACGAAATAAAATGACTCGTGCCAAGAGATATGTTCTATTGACTTCAGTTCCTTTAAACAAATCAGTGTACTGTGGCTACCTCGTCACATACCTAGCCAGTGAACAGGGGTTACTTGGTCAGTTTCGTGATTATTATGGATATATGCTTGTTGCATATCACAGCGAATAGATAATGCCGTGATACGTGCTTCCGGCAATTATGACAGTACGAAGACTCGCAGTGTCGAATGTTGATTAATTGATTAGTGGTGTGAAGTGTAAAGGTTTCGGGTAGGGGTGGAATCCTTGTCTAGATCTGAGTAGCACTTTGGCCTCTGTAAACTGTGTCAGCCACTGTGGCGTGCGCTTGCAGACAGTAGGTCGCGGCAGCAGTTATGGCCAAGTCGGTGATACTTCGCTGGTAAGTAATTGCAGTCTTCTCTCTGTTACCCACTACTAATCACACAATAACACTGCTCTTTGTACACCCATAATGTGTGTCCAACTGGAAACATCTTTGGTCATTTTATTACTATTACTCCGCGATTCACTAAAAGTGTGAGGTGGAGGGTGCATTGCACCTACCAGGAAAGGTAATGGTTTGGAAGGGATATACGGGATATGGCAGGAGGCGCCCATGGGCTATTGTGAGGAACCATCCCAGCATTCGCGTGGAGTGATCTGGGAAAACCATGGAAAACCCATATCAGGATGGCCAATATTAGACGTGGAGACAAAAAATTTCCAGTAATAAATTTTCAAAGTGTTAGACAATTTTAAGAAAACAACTATGTGGCATTGAAATTTTAACGGTGAAGATCTAGCACTAATAAGTCAATTTCTACGTACGCT
This sequence comes from Vandiemenella viatica, assembly GCA_031002005.1. Lineage (NCBI taxonomy): Eukaryota > Metazoa > Arthropoda > Insecta > Orthoptera > Morabidae > Vandiemenella > Vandiemenella viatica. Next base: position 163,908,945 of record CM061920.1, read on the forward strand.
ACCACCATCGTTGCCTGTTTATTTTTTTAATTATTACTATTTTTTTTTTTTACTGCTTTGACACTTGAGTATCCAACCCGGTAGATAATAGCCGGAGATCCTACGGCAAGATTAACGTGAATGCGTCTTTCTTTAGCCACATATCCAGTCAAACAACAAATGTTTATAACATTTTATTTAAGAAATTTTTATTACGATGTACCCATCCGCTGAACACTCTACTCAGGTACACTAGAGGGCTTTCTTTTGCTCGGTTTTCTTCCTAAATCGATGGAGACGACAGGGATAGCTTTCAAATCTATCTTCGTTACGCTGGTTTTGCTTCCAACTTCAAATAATTTTCTTTGACATTTTTACCTTCAAAGTTTTTCGAAACTTACTTTTACCATCTTGCAATGGTATTAAATTGTGGGCCGTAGAGTATTTCGTACGAAATGTTGATATTTCGCCTAGATTTGCGCGAGAAATGAGCGGGATGAGGTCTCTAAGGCCACTCGGCAAGACATGCATTGCTGCTTCGCAACTCCACCAACTGCGACCCTTCTCCGCGTTGCTGGGGCGCGGGAGAGTTGCTTGACTCTTTCAAGCTTTCCCTGTTGAATGCTGTGTAGTGGTTTGAGTTGTAGACTGGACATTTCTGATGTTACTCGCAATTCTGGGATGCCACGTAATAGCGAACTGGGAAGAAGTATTCATGTCGTATATGGATCTCTCCTCGGCTTAGTGACTCAGTGACTGAGACCAGACGGCCATTTTAGTTCATCAGCAACTTACTGTTTATTGTAAAATCCAAACCTGGGTCTTTCAAACCAAGTTCGACATGCAAAAACTGCTGGATACCTTACACAGTTATACCACTAATATTATATAATTGTTTATTTCTGTACATTCTCATTAATGACTTTAGTTGTTGGCTGCAAACCTATGAAACAATGTTATACTGGCATTTTTTATTTAATTATAGTTGAGATTGTAAGACATGTCATATTAGTTTCATTCTAACAGTTGATAGATTTAATGTTTGGTCACACATTCTACAGTGAATAGGTACGTAGGAAACTATAGACAAAACTGTAAATCTGCATACTGCATTTATTTACATTCTTTCGACGGTTATGTGCAGCAATAGTGTATACTCGAGTTCCCATGTATGCTGTCTTATAAATTTTCTTAACTTCTCCTCATCGAAGAGTTAGATTGTGTTGATATTACTACTTTGTAGATGAGTTAACATTCATCAATAAACCTGGGTGAATAAACGGAAGATTTAGTTGTAACAACATAATTCTTCAAGGTTCATCGATAGTGTTGTAAGCAAAAACCTTAGTTAAATGGTAATAATGTTTTTCAAGAACCTTTGATACGCTAACAATTTTACAGTAGTGATTTGCAAGATGGCTCACTCTAACCTTGATCCTGTGTGTCGGCAGTTGTGATTACGGTTTTCGAAGCATCTAGGTGAATGTTAAGACGGTCCTTGTAGGTGTTACACAAACACAGCAATAAGCAAACGGTCAAGTACGCGCATGCTGGCAGATGGAAACACTCACAACGCTAATTACCACTGCCGAGTTGGAGGGCCCGCAGAGTCCATTGGTAATCTCATTATGCCAGTGATTTCTGCGATTTCCTGTTGGTAAATGTAACCGTCAAGACTCTGAGTAATGAATACGGGTGAAGTACTTGGATTATTTCATGCCGATCGTAATTAAAACTGGAGCGTAAATATTCCTGAATTTCTGAAGCATTTAGTCACAACCTTGTTTGAAACTTGTGCTGTTCCACGAATAAGTAGTTTCGATATGAAGATATTAATCAAAACCTATTTCAATGCAAGTAGGTTTTCATAGATCACAGGCGAGTAATTGGGAATCTGAACATTATCAAGAACATAAATTTGTAATAATGAGTAAGTCTACTCTTTCAAACAATAACAGACATGATAACAAAAAATACACAGAAAATCTTCATAGATCTATTAGATATTCAAGAATACACACACATGCACCTGTTTCCCTGTAATCTTCAGTATTATATTAGAAACGAGAAGAGATTCAACACGTAGGCAAAAGAACCTTCACCGTAATACGATATTTTAATTTGCATTGCGACTTGTGCTCTGCAGTAGTACTCGTTAATCGTTCGTGTTAACGGTTCCGCATTACGTTCCTTATATATTCTACACAGTCTTGTGAATAGCAGTTGAAGATCGACTCCTTTTTGTATATCACAGTCTTACTGCAACTCGCCGAATTCGAAGGAAAGAATCCGCGTCCTAATATTCCAGTCGCAGTTAAGTTTGTAAAAGAATTTTCGAACTGATAAGCTGGTGATGCCTGAATGGCACTATTTGCGGGAAATCTAATAGAAAAAAATAGTAATAAAAGTCGATAGAACTGTGTGAAATGTTTGTATCTAAAGTAGTTCTGACCTGTAAGTGAGAGGAGTTTGAAGCATTTAATCTGTACGATTGAAACAGCAGTGATCTGGTAGCTCAGTGATTAAGGCTGTTGCTTTCAAATAGTTCGGGATCCGGCACCGGCTTCAAATCCCGATGGGGCCAAGAATTTTTGAGTGTTGTCTTTGTTTAAATGAGCTACTATACGTTAAACTGCAGATCCGAAAGGAAACGAACTGTCTGTCCTATCTATGTAACAATCGCTTGTTATGGCTGTTTTTGAAATTTCTAACCAATATTCGGGTTGTGAGCTTAACAAACCATATTTATCCTCTCTCCAAGGCTACGGGTTGTGTATGGATGATTGAACGACTAATTATATAGCGTCTCTTAGAGTACGGCACATTTCTTGGAAGTGTTGCTCCTAGAGGGTAGAGCGTCATGGTTGAGAGTGTTACCTCGTTGTCTTGTGCCCGGTGTAAGTCGGTGAGTGTTGAAGTCAGCTGACGCGGGGGCGTCCGTCTCCCCCCATGCGAGGCCAATTGTCGGCGCTGAGGTCATTGCGTCAATTTGCGCCTTGGTCGCGCGGGGCTCTCCTTGCCAGTCTTCGTCGGGCGCGGTGACGGGCCAGATGGAGTACCACCAGCAGCAGCAGGCGGGGGCGAGCAGGGCCACCACCCTGGTGGTCGGCAGCAGCGGCCACGGCAGGGGCGGCCGCACCAGGCACCAACCCAGGTGACCGCAAACTAAACTTATATTGCAAGCTACAGAGTTCCCTCAAACTATTTAGATTTTCTCAGAATTGGAAATTTGGTAAATAGGAACAATGCAGTTCACTTAGTATTTAAGGGAAAAAACTTCAAAATTCCAATTTCTCTTTTATTGGACGAGAAACCCCCTCCCGACCACTCCGCCGGTCACGACATTCTTTCCCTGTTTGGAGGATCGTCATATGGGGCAGAGTTCAGCTGCACGACTTCCCCGTCTGACCGCGTCCGGCATGCACGCTGTACGTCAACTGCAGCGCTCTTTCCCTAGTGTTAGTTCCAACTGTGCAATTGTTTTCCTCCAACGCAAAAAATAATTACTTTGTAAGGAATGCTGTTAGACCGGGCATTCCTTCAATAAGAGCAGATAATGAGAGAAAGCTTTTGTTCAATTTGCTTCCAACCTCGGTATTCTACTTACTTGCTGATAAGCTTCGATATTAGAACAGATCGGATCATATCACATACAAAGATAAATTCACCGAAGAAACCATAAATAATTTTGTAATCAAGCTGCAAGCACATTGCACCAACCACGTTCCTCGATGCTACAGTATTCTGTAGTGATATAACAGAAACCATTATCATTCTAGTGGATTAAAATAATTATTCTCAATTTCGATTGATCAATCCATTTCTGATTACACTTTGCCGAGGAAAACTTCTTTTGATTGAAGCAATGGATGAACCAAGTCGTCAAATTAATTGAATTAGCAAAATTTTACTTATTTTTAAGTTTATATAGCGTATATAAAAGCCTCTCAATCTTTAAGCCGCGTCGATACGTCGCTGCTGCAAGCTCAAGAATTAACGATTAGACAACGCCAAGGGAAACATTGTCATCTTGACGGAAGTGGTGTTAGCTAGCGGAAGTCTGTGGCTGGATGTGATCAAGCGCCGCCTGGCACGTAAGAAATGAAATCCTGCCACAGCATGCCGTATGCCGGAGCTCCTCAGTATTGGGGTTCGGATCTTTAAGACAAAAATAAAATAAATAGAGAAATATGCATGCAAATATGACATTAAAAACTGGTAAATATGACCCAAAAATAACAAAATATGACCAAACATTTAAATTTACTATACATCAAACGTACTCAATTACGCATCATTTATTTGCATCATTTGCTTCCGTGCACACACTGCCCCATTGGGAAATTAAATTTTAAATCTGTTTGTTCAAGTCTGTTTAATTTCACACAATTTTCGGAAAAGAACTCTTTTGTCTGTACTAAATACTCTCCAAATTCAATTACGTAACTTCTAACTTCGCAGAAAACTGTTTTCGGCATGGAGGTACTCACTAATCCACTGCAGATTTAACGAAGACTAAGGATTATTTTCAACAGTATTGGCGACAAAGAGACACTGATTGACGCAGATCGACACAACCATGCTGCTGCTGTAGCATTGTCGAGATTAAATGGAGGGCGGAACATTAAGTTTAGAGAGTGACAATAATGTGTAAATTTAATTCTTGACTGGCGAATTCTTACCAATTCAATGATAATTATTTTTAATTTCTTCTCATTTATAACTTCTAGTGAATTACTATTAAAAAAATACCTGAATTTTCCTCAAAATATGACTATAAATATTATCTTAGTATGACCAAACTAGGAAAATGGTCTGAGTGTGCATTTATATGCCATATAAAATAAATTTAAATACAATCAGAAACGTTTAATCAGTGTTTAATTCAGCATTACAGCTCAAAAAGAGGGCAGGGAAAAAACATAACTTGTCATAAAGATTCCAACCCTACTCATTATAGTTCTTGGTCAATTTCGCAAGAGGTCGAATTCTCGGAATGTCCACAACTTCCGACTCAAAATAGCATTTTTACTAACAGAATATTTCTAGTTTTTTCTCTCGTAACTCACACGGCCCGACTTGTCTGATAGTTCAATGTTCAGCGTCGGATAAGTAGGTACCCGGTGCGAATCTCGATCTTCACATAAATTTTTACCGTCCTTTAAACTGGCTTCTACCACTAGCAACTGAAGTGCGCTATGGAACTACTTGCTTACTGTTCTCGATTAGGTGACTCACGACACAACGGTTAGTGTTCTGACCTCGCATTCGGGAGGACGACAGTGGGGCGAAATCTCAAAAAGCTGGTCAAAATATGGAAACGTTATCCAAGTTTAACGAAACTTTGTACAAAATCTGTTTTGAGCACGCTGATTACGATTCCAATGTCAAAATTAGGAGGAAAAAAAAAAAAAAAAACCCAGAGGATCTAATATGGCGGATTAAAAATTAAAAATGGTCTAAAAATGTTTAAATTGTCGTACAAATTTGTATACAGGGTTTAATAAGCTCACTGAGCTGATATCGATTCCAATGTTAACAATGCAAAAAGAACAAATGGCTGATTCAATATGGCAGATTAAAAATAAAAGGGTTAGAATTTAAATAGGTTTCAAAAATTTAAAAATGTTTGAATTATAAATTTTTATGGATAAAAATGTGGTATACTATACATTCCTATTTCCTTTCGTATGAAGCCAACTTTATCGTCGCTCTCGTTGGTTGGACCAGCAGATTCTGGAGCAATAAAATATAACTTGTATTAGCCTTTTATATTCCATAAAATCTATTTAAAAGTAACCCCATACATACAGGTACCGGTATTATTAAAGATTGTTTAAAAAAAGGAAGTTAATTTCGTATGGTATTCTTCAGTATATCGTCTTAATTAAGTTAATTTCGCCAATAACAGACTAAGTTATAACCAAAAATTTCGCACACCTATAGGTGTATCCAACTCTAGTTGACTTAGCTAGGCGAGATTTGGAAGAAGAATGTTTTAAACTGCTAGATTTTGAAATGATGTGTTATTTCAGATATGTAGATGATAGTTTTATAATAATACCAAAAATAAAATTGATTGTACTTTAAATATTTGTAATAACTATGACAATAACTTACAATTTACACATGAAATTGAAAAAGACCAAAAACAAATACCGGTAAACTGTAGATAAATTAAGCTGCACGGATTGTGGAATAGCAGTTTATAGCAGATTTTTTTTTTTTTTGAGATTTCAATAGATAAATAGTAGAGAATGAAGTTAAAATAAGGTTCGTTGTGGGACTCTGTGGAACTTATAGTTGTTTTCATTTTTGAAAAAGGAAAATACAAATTAACTGTTCAAATTTGTTTAAAAATTATTAATTAACTTTAAAATGTTTTTTATGTATTTGTAATACATGTAAATATTGTACTCACCATCACGATCTCTGTCCATTTTGAATGATGAAAATTGCTCAAAACTGAAAACTTTTACACCAGTTCAAAGTAACGGTTGATTTACTTCCTTTATATCTTGCAATAGTTGCTCGCTCAACGGTCTCTTTTCAGATGATGTACAGCGTCTGCGTCAAGCCTCGGACCTGTTCTAACCATGAAGTTAGACACTTTGGGAGTCAGTCTACCCAGCTGTATACTTAAAATTCGCCAAATAAAAACTTTATTTTTCGACTTTTGGCCAGCTTTTTGAGATTTCGCCCCACTGTGCGGCGGTTCGAATCCCCGTCCGGGCATCCAGATTTGGGTTTTCCATGGTTTCCCCAAATCACTCCAGGCAAATGGCGGGATGCTTCCTTCAAAAGGCCATGGCCGGATTCCTTCCCATTCCTTGCCCCCCCCCCCCCCCAATCCTTTCCCGTCTTTAAAGACCTCGCTGTTAAGAGACGTTAAGCAGTTAAAAAAAAAAAATCGGCTCAAAGAAATTAATACGAGATTACTGATTAATGTACGGAGATTGTATTTCCGCTAGTAAAACCAAATAAAGATAACGCAGCAGCGTTCTTAAATATTTTTTTTCTCCGTAATTGTTTATATCGACTGTTGACGAATCTGTCAAAGTTGACAGTTTTCTTGGCGGCGGTCTGATAGCTCAGTGGGTAAGGTCCCGGGGTCAAAAGGCGGTGCTGCCAGGAAATCTGAGGAGCATCGCTTTGTTGATATGAATTACAGCAGAGTGCTCCGTGGTCCGGAGTACACGTTCAATGCAGGTTCTGGTGGAAATAAACCGACCGTCTTACCTCTAACACAATGGCTTAGTACGCCTCCCACGCGACGATCCAACCAACCTTCGGGTTGTGGAATCGATTAATTTTAAGCTATAAACGTGCAGAAAATCTCTTATAATGTTGTTCTTGTGGGTCATATATAAGAATCAAAGAGTGATAGTGCTGTAGAGCGTTGGTTTTCAGATTACCATCGCACAATAAAAAGCACATCAAACGCTACGACCAATCACGTGTTAATATCATGCTTTTCTCGCCGTTACTTCTCATGCCAGACTGTTCTTTAGCTTCTTCTTTCTTATTTTCTGTCCTGTTCACTGGCTGAACTTCATGCAAATTTCAGCCATGTTGTGAAAAATATCCGTTGATCCATAGGCAAAACTAAATTTGCTCAATTTGCTTGGAGAGATATAATTTTATTTTCAATATTTATAAGTGCAGTACCATTCCTTTTTTTTTCAGAAATTACAACGCAGATAGCGCGTGGTGGGAACCTGAATACATATTGTGCGTTTTTACAGTGCATTGCGCAGCGAACGTCACCACAGACTCAAAAGTTATTCCGGACACTGCGTATAGGCTATATTGGTCTACGTACTTGAGCCTTGGGTTTAATTAGCAGAATAATCGGGTGTTGCGGAGACTGTAAAACCTTGGGTGAAAGATTGAAAAATCAGGATAACATCATCGAAAAGAAAAATCACGTTCCATTAACATTAAATTGAGAACCACAGAAAAAAATCTGAAATTGTGTCTATGAAGCTAGTTAATTTGAGAGCAGGAAGAATGAATTACTTTAAATGTGTCTTTAGATAAGAATATTGAAAATAAAATTCAGCGACAAACTACGACCATTAGAGTATATTATGTGGACGGTACGGTCGAAAGAATTACAGCAGACTGAGACGGTTGTTCAAATTGGAGAGACTACCAACCTGTTACGTAATGCAACCCTCTAATGTTAATGACATGTCTAAGGAGCAAACAAGAACGAGCCATTTCACATTCGAGCCGCATATAGCAAAGATACATTTTGAGTGGTATCGTTACTTCATTGTGTAAAGAACGGTACGGTTATCATACCGTGCATCACGCCTCAAAGTTCGAAAGGGTGTACAAAACACTTTTGCGCGCTCACTTTCGCAAATTAGAATCTACTCAGGAGATAAGCAGGCTCTTAGCTTGTTTAACGGCATTCCGTAAATAATGTGAAAGTCTCATTTTCTTTCAAATCCACCATAAGTAGGAAATAATGCTTTTTGCAGTTGCTTTTTTCCAATTTGTTAGATGGAGGGTATTCCGTAAATAATGTGAAAGTCTCATTTTCTTTCAAATCCACCATAAGTAGGAAATAATGCTTTTTGCAGTTGCTTTTTTCCAATTTGTTAGATGGAGGGTAGAATTCTAAAACTGAAAAACACATTCAGCCGGAGTGAGTAACACAGCATATCGGTGAAATAATTTACTCAAATTTATGTTCAGTGGGGTAAACATGACTACAAATAAGTTATCTAGATAAAAACATCTGCAAATTATAGCGAAAAATTACCAGAGAAACGTTGTAGAAATGAGCATATATACTGACAACCTGAGAGATTCACCACAGTAGGGTATTCTAATACTAAATCGATGATGGTAATCTAGTGAGTATGTGACACGGAAGAACAAAGGACCAAGACTTAGCAACAGATCGGGCCAGAGTGGTGAGGAGCGAGGCGAGAGATCCTGATGACCCGCGCTCCTCTTCACCCACCAGACATAGATTTTCCATGGTTTCCTTAAATTGCATTCAATGAACGCTTCGAAGTTTCCTTCAAATGCCATAATCAAAGTTCATTAGAGGCAGAAAAGGTCAAGGAGCGAGGACGGGAAGTAATTCGGCGATGGCCTTTCTTGAAGGAGCCATCCCGGCATTCGCCTTGAGTGATTTCACTATACCACAGAAAACTGAAGTCAGAATGCCCGCAACTCCTGTTGCTTGTACGTCTTTTCTTTTGAATTTTGCAATTCAATCGAAGTTAGAAATATCAATATCTGCATTATTATCTGTTAGTTTCCGAGAACACCTGAGTTTTACTTTGATTCAATATACGTCCTAGACGTGTTTTCTGATTATTTAGCAGTTCAAGCTATACTTTGACAGTTCACTTTTTGCGTTGATAAAATCTTATACCATTCATCCGATTGTATAAAAATCGTCGTTGTTGGTCAATACTCGTTTCCGAGTCTTTTTCACTCGCAGACATTTATATGGGCGTCGTTGATGGCTGATCAGGCAGATCCTGGCGTAAAATAATCGTCCACAGATGTTGCACCTGATTGTGGGTGGCGGACGCGGCAGGGTTTGTCTGTTACGAACCTCTACTGCCAGAAATATCGCGACAGCCGCGGAGGTGGCTTCGCGCCAGAGAGTGCGGTCTTCTGCAAGGTAGTCCCAAAGGTACCGAGTGTGGTGGTGTAACGGCTAGCGTTCTGGCCTCGCTTTCGGGAGGACGGCGGTTCGAATCCCCGTCCGGGCATCCAGAGTTGGGTTTTCAATGTTTTCCCAAATCACTCCAGGCAAATGCCGGGATGTTTCCTTAAAAAGGCCATGGCCGAATTCCTTCCCATTCCTTGCCCCCTATCCTTTCCCGTCTCTAAAGACCTCGCTGTTGAGAGACGTAAAGCAGTTAAAAAAAAGTGTGTTCTTCATGGTGTTTTTTAAACTGGTCTTTACAACGCTTCAGAGGGGCACCACGAGGTCTTTCGCCAATGCTGAGCTCAGACGAGGGTGTCTGCTGTTACTCATTCGGTGGACATATCCAACCCATCTGAGTTGGTGACAGATTGTGAGGGCTTCTATACTGTATATAATAGCCAGGAAATAACTCAATTTGTGTACGATATATTTCATCGTTCGTTGCGAAAACTAGTGATTGATTCTAGCTCTAAGAGACTGTACACCATCCAGCCTACACTTGTTAACAGAAATGAAGGATATGGTTACTAAAGGAAGAGTCGTATGGTCATAACTAATTTAATTACGTGGTCGACAGGCTCAGAAACGAGTTGTGTAAGACTACCCGAGCTTATTTTGGGGCCGTATGTGAGGAGTTTAGTGTCATTTTGGTGTAATTAGCGCAATTTTTAGATATATCATAAGGGGAATCTGTTGCTCTTGAGGGGTTTACTACATGAACCGAACCTTGTAAGCAAGTTTCACAAGACTAAGAAAGTTGTGGAAGTGAATAAATAGAAGTAGGTGGTTAACATGCAGGTCTTTCGCCATTTAGCACTCACAGGGCGCATTTGCTCGCTCCAGATATTTGCGTTAGAGCCGACGGAAATCTTTACTGGAAGAGAATATCGACTTGGTAGCTGAATTCGTTCGTAGTTTTATGTGGGAGACTAAGTATTGGTCACTGATTAATGCGATAAAGGAACTTTTAAGTTCAGCCGAGTGTTGTTTTGTGTCGCAACTGTCTTTTAGAAATTTTGAGGGCTCGGAATATTTTTTGAGACCCAGTGTCAACTTCTGAGCTTGAAGAGTCTTATTACAGTTTTAAATAGATCGTTTCACAACCACAAAGATAGATTTGCGTGGGGAAGATAAGCGAAAATTGAATGACTGCGTGATATTTAATGTAAACGTTTTAAATGATATCACTGAAGGAAGTGACATTGGTTATTCAGAAAAGTGAAGATAGTCAGATACGTTAAATTTTGTGTATAGATACAGGAAGCGAGATTAAATAATTAACGCCGAGTAGGAGTAGAGAACTAATTAGGAAGACAAAATTAGCATTTTATGTGAATATATATATGTAGGGAACTTCTTAGGGGGCGTCCATTAATAACGTGAGGTGTTGTTCCGGACCCCCTCCCCCCTCTCTCTCTCTCTCTGGCGAGACTTCGTGACATCTGGTCGGACCCGCTCCCCCCTCTAAAATGTGAGATTTTGAGGATTTTGACGGTGACCCCCCCCCCCCTCTTCCCTACAAATAGACCTCGTAACTTTTTGAGACTTTTTTTTTAGCTCTCATGCTTCCAAGGGCAGTTATACCTACCCTAATGTCGCGTTTTGGACGAAACCCCCCCCCCCCTAATTTAGACTTTCGCGTCATTTGTAGACTTTTTTTTCTTAGCTCTGTTATCCTATAAAAATTTCAAAACATCACATAAGATTTCCGTTGATTCCCCCCCCCCTTTGTTTTGTGAGATTTCGTGAGGTTTCACCGGACTTCCCCCCCCCCTATTTCACCTCACGTCATTAATTAGAGAATTTACATAACAGTCGGGTAATATTTTGAAACGAACAGTTGAGTAATCAACTGATAGAAAATTTTCTATGGTGGTGTGATTAACAATTTTCGGTGGATTTTCGGGTTTGACAATTTTAAATTAAATATCTGTGCGATGAGCATGTTTGAAAAGAAAATACAGTTTTAAATATAAGAGTTTCAAACTATTACGAAAATTTTGATTATTTCAGTAGTTTTCTGTTCCTTTTGGTTATTTTTGAGTTTCAGGAACCTGAAGTTGCCTAAAGTCTACTGAATGCAGCCGCTGATTGTATGACACTTATGACGACTCCTTTAATTACACCATGATATGTAAGCAGTTGAGGCAGTTTACAAAATTCATAAAAGGCGAAGTTTCTTTTAAGGGTTTAATTTTAAAAAATTACGTGGGAACTGAAATGACAGTAGATTTCAGTACATGAAATCTGATACTATAAAAATAAATACATTGAAATAATTCCCTGAAAATTACTTAAGCGGAAAAGAGATCTCATTTTATCGTTGGCGGGCGAATGTTCGTGTAAGCGAAATTTGTCCGGGGTAGCGAAATGAGTAGAGCCATGATGAGGGGGGGGGGGGGTGAATACGTAGTTAGCGCCTCCAGTTGTCCAAGTGGCGCCTTCCGCTGCACCCAGTTAATTGTCACCGAGGGGCGAGCGGCAGGAAGCGCACTGCTGCCAACGCAACTAGTCTCTTCCGACAGGCTTACCAACCAAATTTTCAGCTACACGCGGTATTATTTAAAAGTTAGACAGGTGTGGAAATCTAAAATTTAATATTCCATTATATACTTTTCACGCTAGCTCCAAGTTGTTTCCATCGAGTGTTGTGGGTGTGTGGTTATCGCTCTGTCCTCGCATTGGGGCTTCCAGATTTGGGTTTTCCATGGTTTCCCCAAATCACTCCAGGCGAATTCTGGGAAGCTTCCTTCAGAAGGCCATGGCCGTATTCCTTCCCGTTCCTTGTCTCCAGTCCGATCCCGCCTCTAATTACCTCGACGTCGACGAGGCGTAAAGCCATGAGTTAAAAAAAGTTTTTGTTTTTTTTTTTACTGTTTGCTTCGCTTGGTGGAACTGTGATCCAAAGCATCGTTCATCTTCAATTAACGTAACGGCAATGCACATGCGTGACAACCCGATTGTATTTCTGAAAGATGAAACGCCTCTTCAGCTAGATATTTGTTCACACAATTCAATCTCGAAAAGATCAAAACTTTTTTTATTTGGTTGCTAAAGTGGAAAGGCGAGGAGTAAATAATTTGATAAGCTATACTATGGAAAATCAGAATTCAAGCAGAGTGCGAATCTGAACCAGAAACGACTCTAAAAGAAATGCTCCAAGAGTAAGTCAATTGCTGGCGATCCCAGAAGGACCGGGTTCAAATTTTGGTAGCGGCAACCACATTTCGGGGTTTTCAGCTTCTGTAGAACAGTTCATGTGAAACATGTTTTTGAAAGTATAGCATATCATTCTTCTGCATACTTCCTCTCACTCGATTTTCAACGTTGATTACCGAGTTTACTGCGTGATATACTACAATGGGCGATGAAAGGTAGAAGTAATGTATTACTCAACAGGACAGTTGAAGTAGAGGAAGAGAGTAACTCTCGAATACATTTGAAGCAACTTTCCTTCCAATTTCCTGGAATTATCTACTCAAACCTTCTACAATCTAGATCAAGACATCGGTTCCTGCCTATCTTTCCGTTACACATTTTCTACTGTTCCATTCCCCCCATTTTTGTGAGAAAAAGAGAAGGTTGAAAGTAGAGGCTAAGGCAGATGAAGTTCCGTATTTAGCAACCGGATCTAATCTGCCAACTACGTATGAAAACGCAGTACTGGTAGCACGCCGGCGAGCAACATTTTTTAGCTTAATGCAAAGCATGGGTTGAATGTAGGGAAATTCATGCTTTAGAGCTAAAATGGAAAACATTGATCCTGCCAACCACTGTATTAGATAGCCTCTCGTGTCAGCTTGAAGCATACCGCCCGTTGCATACTCATAAGTCGCGAGCAATGTGCTTGTTTGTTTGCCCATACGCGGCTGACTCATTACGAGGGTCCTTTTGACGCCATGGAGAAAAACTTCGGCGTGAAAATGACTACTGGCGAGCTCTCTGCGTGTGAGTGCAGGGGTTGGTAGGCCTGCAGGCTGTTTTAACTCTGGGGAGAGCTGAGGCAGTCGATACGCACGCACCTTGCCGCTTCAGAATCAGCGCGCCCGCTTCCGGGCTTTCTTTGCACTCAGCCAGCCGAAAACTGAGACCCATCCCACGCACATTCCGTCGGCTTAACAAGCTGCAGGTAAGATACAAACCATGTCACCATCGCCATAATGCGTTTGAAAAAGATGGACGCAAGAATATACTGTACCTTTAACGTAACTGCGAAATTTCGAAGGTAAACTAACAAATGACGACTATTAATTAGTAAATACGTGATCTGTCAGTTATACACCATCACCACGTTTTCCCGACATTAGGAGTAGGCTGCTTTTGCTGGGTTTCACTCACATCACCATTGCATCGTTAAATTTGGAGCTTTTCATAAGTAAACCTAGGGGACCTGCAGTTTAACGTGGAATGCGAACCATGGAAGCGTTCTGCCGTAGTTCACATTACACAGTAAGGTGTGCCGAGGTGGAAATCGGGTTATGGATCTTTGAAAATCCCCGCCGAGACAGGGATTCGAAACTGTCACTTCCGATCTCCAGTGAGACACCAGGCCGCATGCCCTTGCTGACTGACAGGTCATACTGCATATAATGCAGGAAGCATTGCCATCTATTTGCGAAACGTGAAACTATTTTCTATATGATAAATGTTTTTTTGTTTGTGAAATGTGTGGTAAATACGTGAAATTTGGGGACCAGCATTCGCCTTGATGGCTGCGAAAACCCTGATCCAGCGTGCGGAGTCTCAGCACACTGGCGGGTCAGTTGTACACAGCATAATATTGAGAAAAAGTTATGTAAACTTTTGGCACTTTTCACAGTTAAACATTTAGTCTTTATTTTGGCAGCTGGAACTGACTTTCGGTCCAGTGACCTGCCGTCTGCCTCCTTCACTTCACCGACGATGCATGAAAGAGAAAGTCACAGATTTTATAACGCAGTTCCACGTCGGTGGTGTTTAGGACGGCGGTTTAAAAGGTGTTCATAATATTATTTTTAACTAGCTGGTACCCACGACTTCGTTCGTGTTTGTAAAGAATTTGGATTGACAGCTACCGACATCTAACCACCATAGTGCTCGATGAGAGACTCGACGCTATTATCAGACACAAATGCCAGTCATCTGCGCTATGTAGTTCAGGCAGCAAAGTAAAATATACGAACACACATGTCTTTGGACGAAATACGAAAATATCCTTGATCACTATCAACCACCATATCTCCCACACTACCACAGTTACCGAAATTCGACGTGTGACTCTGTGCTACTACCACACACAAACGTCAGTGATCTGCGATAGATAGTTTTGGCTGAAAAGTGATACACCAAGGCACATGCGTTTTTGGTAGAAATTTGAAACTGCCACAGGTCGACCAGTTTGAACCCCCATATCTCCCACACTCCCATAGCTACCGACATCTAACAACCATAGTACACGACAGGAGACACGATTATACTACCACACACAAACACCAATGCTCTATGTTATTTAGTTGTGGCAGGAAAGTGACATATGCGGAGACATGTCTTTGGTGGAAATACGAAAATATAGTTGATGGGCCACTTTCAACCACCAATCTCCAACACTACCACAGTTACTGAAATTCGGCCAACGTTGTGATCGAAAGGTGACTCTGTGTTACTACCACACACAAATGCCAGTGATCTGCGATAGTTTTCACTGAAAAATGATACACCAAGACACATGCGTCTTTGGCAGAAATTTGAAATTGCCGCAGGTCGCCCATATCTCCCACACCCCCATAGCTACCGACATCTAACAACCATAGTGCACGACAGGAGACACTATTCTAATACCACACACAAACACCAATGGTGTATGGTATGTAGTTGTGGGAGGAAAGAAGTATAAGGAGACACAAATTTTTGGTCGAAATATGAAAACGCCCTGCATTGACCGACTTTAATCATCATATCTCCCACATCCCCCACAGCTATCGGCATTCGGCCAACGTTGTGCACGACAGGAAACTCCATGCTACTTCCACACACAAACACCAGTGATCTGTGCTTGGTAGTGGTGGCTGAAAAGTGAAATATAGGAAAACACACGTCTATTTGCGATTGTAAAAGAAATAGTTCTGCAGTTTTCGATACACTGTCAGTAACCATGTGCTGCTCTTGCAATTGCTTCTGTATACGAACTGCTTTAATAGACATCTTCCATTTTTTTCAGTCATGGTTTCATCGCCTACAGAAATTAAATTACAGGGATGATTCACTCCGTGTCTTGCTCAACTGTGATATTTCTCAACTCATACATTCACTAATCCTAATCATAATCTATAGTTTCTTAATGCGCTTCTGCGCCTACATTTAATTGATTTTGATCAATCATTGTTATTTCCTTACTGCCCCGTATTTCTGATCCTGCTGAATAAGTTTTGAAATTGTTCAGTGGGTATTTGTGTCATTGACAAGAATTCTTCTCGGGTAAGTTCGTCTGTCCACAACGTTGTTGCCGAAACGTTGTGGACAGAATACCCGAGAAGAATTCTTGTCAGCCATACGCCGGGAAAACTTTAGTCTCACATATGTGTTATTGTAACACTTCCGTCTCTTACAATGTTTGAAGAATACAGGCGAAGAAATTTACGATGATTAAATGTTGTACAACAACTGCAGAGATCTCCAATCAGAATTTTAGGATACTGCATAACATTCCTGCCTCTCTTGTGATTTTAACCAGACGACATGACAGAACTGTTAGGTCTGGCTTTAGAGATTCTCTGGAAGCAAACTTGAAATGAAAAAAAGTCGACATTCGTTAGATAAATTAATTCAATTACCGTCACTTGATCAATTCTATTTTCAAAGCAAGGCATGTCTTACGATTTTACTTTATTTAATTATTAATAATCTACACAATTGTTTACATAATCATTTAGTTTAATTTCTTTTAACAATAAAATTTATTTTTTCATTGAACGTGCAATTCAGTATTAAAACTTCGTATCTCTCTCTATTTTCTCGTTTTGCCATCCGTCTTTTTCTGGATCTGAACTTGTACTGGTGACAAAAATGCCTCTGCCGCTAAGCAAATATTTTCTTCTTCACAGCAGGCATACTCTTTGGTGAAATTAAGAAGCAAAGAATAAATACACTTTTTTTTTGTTATCATCCGATCAGCAAATTTAGCTTTACAGGATAAAGTTTTTTTTTTACAAATCATAGCATTCTTATTGACATGGTTGAGGTCAGCCGATTAGGCCCCCTTAGTAACTACATAACAGTGATACAGTAAATATTTTGCGACAATAGTGAAAACAGTAATAAGAACAGTTATTAGTATTAAATCAGCAACACACACACACACACACACACACACACACATATATATATATATATATATATATATATATATATATATATATATATATATATATATATTCAACAGTTATCAGTGTGAAAATAGTAGTAAAATACAGTTGTAATGAAATTGATTTAAGGTAATTACACTTTACTGCTGTCTGCTTGGTATATAATACATTATTCAAGTAATTAGAAACATTTAACATGAAACAGAGGTCGAATGTGACTGTTACCTCACAACTATAAACTGAACGGGAAATAGTTATCATTTCCAAGCATATTTCATCAGCAAAGTGTTTGAGTTGGCTGCCGGAATTCAAAAGAAAATTTCCAAATCGTTCTGAGAAATTCATTCATTGACTAGCATCTGCCCAGAGACACCTTTACTGACAAACTGTTCCGTTTCCAGCTCACATCCTGACTTGAACACTGCGCAGTGTCATCGTGTGCTACATTCATTGTTTGTAACTCTGAGAGCGGTGTGCATAAACGCCTCCATGTTGTCCTTTAACGAGAACTGGCATTTATGGTGGAGAGTAAAGCAAAGAACAAAGCGACACTTATCTGAATGTGCATGAGGTGGCGATTTAAAATACCCCAGCATTATACTCTGCGCTGGGAGATATTGTTCTTTACACTTTAGGACTTAAGTGAGTTATACAAACAGATAACGCTACTTCGCAACATAGATGTGCTCATGGTTTTTTTCTATATTTCTCTTGCATATACATGCAGTTATTTGTTAAAAATACATTTTTACATGGAGCGCTAGAAATACAAATTTGGTGCGTTACTTTCCAATTCTGCTGTCGACTTCTCGCACAACTCAGCATTGTGTGAACTTAAGTTGTATTCTGATTACAATTTCCTGTTTAGCACGAATCTGAGAGCAAAAACTGCAAATCAGTCTTCAAATATACATTTCCGCAGGAACTGTTTGTTAGAAATGTTTAAATAACGCTTCATAATTTGTCAGTGTCTGGTAATTATACTTGTAGTATGCAAAATATGTTTTCATTAATTCCAACGCATTTCTTTCGGTCACTCTTCCCCTATACAGTATCCAACCTATTCATCCGTTTTACTTCTACGTTGCAATTGACATACGACCATTAGATTTCACAAAATACATCATTTTTCTGCCTCTCACTTAATTTCTAGAACCAAAAACTGCGTGTACCGTGACATTTCTCTCAAATCAAATACTGTATTAACCTTCTGGCACTAAGCATTAACATCATTTCCGCAATTCGTTACTTTACATCAGGACTGCCAGTGGCTCGCCAGTGTATTTCAGGTTGCCCACCTACAGCAATTTCCTTTTGGCCACGGAACCCTAATTGATCATACATTTTTTGGCGGATCCCCATTTTTATAAGCGTAAGCTGAAAAACCAGTCTCGCATCGGTAAGTCGTCGCAAACGGAAGCAGAACCATGATAGCCTTCTCACGGCGCGGTTATGACTCTTTTCAACGAACATTTTATTTAATTCTCGGACGGAACACGGAACCCATGTGACCCTTCCACGGAACCCCAGGGTTCTGCGGACCACCATTTGGGAACCACTGGTCTAGTATATGCTAGCTCAAAAACCTCTGCAAAGTTCTAAGTGATGGTTTTTAGTTTTTGATTATAATTTTAATAAAAAAACCTCTGCAAATGTCTTATAAATGGTTTTTTCCTTTTTTACCGTAACTGAACTGTTACTTATATCTTTGTCATACTTAAATATCTATTGTAACTATAGGCAAGTATTATGTGGCCCGCTGACTAATTTAGAATCGAAATTCTGGCCTGTCTCCAAAACTTGATGGTCAGCCTTGTTTTAAATGAACTCCCGGCAAAAACAGTTCAATGCTGTCTATCATCGCGTTGGAGCAATTCTTTAAATGATTTACATACTAGGGACACGTAATTTCTCTCCCTATCCTTGACAAAATAGAGAACTTGTTAACTGAATGAATAATGAGAATCAATATAGATTTGCTCATGGTACGTCTAACAGTAGGTTAGTCTTCATACTCTTGACTTTAGTTCTGTTGACCAATGAACAGAATTTGTCACAACTGTATTCTGAACCTAGCGACCGATAGCTCTCGGATAGCTGTTACTGTCACAATCAGTGGTCCAAAAGCCACCACAGTAATTGCACTGATAGGCAGTTTTCACAAAATTCGGTGGTTCTGATTTAGTCAAATGCTGACTCCTGAGCAAAAAATACCAAAAGTTTTAAATAAAAATTTTAATTGTAAGCTACAGTTGTAATTAAGAAAGTTTAACAATGTTGAATAAAATGGCGAATAAAATGGAAAAATTGTTAAATTTGTGATTTCATTGAAATGCGATAACTGCCATTGATGTAATAGATAACATTTTTTAGAGGAAGAAGCCATTAAGTATAGACTAATTGATCATGAATTTTGAGGGTTGCTGTTTTGACACCTGTTAGGAACATTTTATTGCCAACTTTGATCTAGATTGGTCACTTCCAGCAGAGGCTTGGAAAAATGTGGGAACTAACAGAATAAAATAAATGGTCTCGGAATATAAAAATTAAAAAAAAAATATGGGCAGAATTATCTAGAGGTCGAGAAATGTTGATAGGTGTTTAAAAGAAAAAGGTATTTTGAAAATTGATGGTGTGGTATTGTGAATGCGAGTAGATTCTATTCACTTTGCGCGAGGAACCAAGAGAACTAGAAGTGCGCTACATAGGGACAAGCGAAATAAAATGTAACACTCGAAGCAAAATATGTTGCAGAAGGAAAGAGTTGTCTCACTTATAATTAGTCAAAATGTGATTATCACTGCAGTAATTATTTTAATTGCAGATTAGCACTAGCAATAAAGCTTTCTTTTAAAAGTAGAAACAATGGTAGAGTTGACTCACTGCAATACCAATCTAGTATTCTGATCTAAATGGTATCGGAGCAGGTTCTTGTTAGTTTTCACAGTTATCTGTCTTTGATGGTAACGTTCCGCTGGATGAAGCGGTTATTACAGCACCTGCCAGCAATAAGCAGTTTATTCGCTGTAAGTAGTTTCTCTTTGCTTTCTTTATGTCGGGACGTTTAAAGGTCATGACGTTAATCCAAGAGCACCACGAAAAATTACTGTTTGTGGGTTCTCACGGAAGCGACCGCAACGATGATAACTGTACTGTAGAAATGATAATTACTGAACCTAAGGGTTAAAGGTTGCAAAAACTATTTATCTTAATTATACGCTCGAGTTTCTATCTGTCTCCCTGAATGTCATCTGTTTTCTAAACAAAGGTACGTGAGCGTGTTAACACCGCCCCCTCTCCCCCACTATCGACACGGTATCAATCGTTTTTTTACTGGCTCCAGGTCGATGATTCTATGCAGAGGTCACTTTGTAAACCTTGTACCTAGCACTTGGGTGATCTGTAACATTCAGGTCTGCCATTCGGTAGGACGCAGATTCGAATCCCCATCCGGCCATTGGTTTTCCATCATTCCAGGCGAATGCCAAGATGGTTCGTTCAAAAGGCCATGGCTGTATTCCACTCTTGACCCCAACTCTCTTCCGCCTCCAATAACCTCAATGTCGAGGGGGGCGAAAAGCGGTAAGAAAAAAAAAGTTAATCCTGTGTTGTATAAATACACTCAATTTCGGCTGCGCTCACTGACGTTTATTTTCTCTTGACCACTTTTTATTCCACTTATTTGGTTTACTGTGCGTTCCGGTTTAACTTAATTTATTCAGTATTTGATTTTTGCTTCGTTTTGGTAAAACCTGAATGCTTCGTTTGTAACGCAGCATTTTTGTATTATCTCGCGAATTTCTTCAAACCTCTCGAGATTTTGGTCATTCCGTACAACAGTATCAGAAACTGATACTATAAAGGAGCTTTATTTGAAGACAGGAGGAACGTAAGTGTGTGCTGGAAGTGTATAATGTGTACATTCGAAATGAGGCCTGGAAAGATATTGGCGGAAGAATTAAGAGTGATGGATGGAAGGGAAAAAAATGATCATGACCTCATGATGGCACTCCATTTCAGCCGTAAGGAGAGGGAAAATTTTCTTTTGTATAAAAAGGAGTCTCGGATTGAAGTGAATTATCTAGGGAAGTGATGAACAATTTGCCAAAAAACGCTGATAGAATTTAAAATTAAAATTCTTAAAGAGCAAAAGTAGACAAATGTGAGGGAAGTCTTCACTCAAAGGGTTTAAGATACCAAAAATAATAATAAGAAAGGGATGAAAATTGTCACCGCAGCGTGCGCTCCAGCGCAATTATATTAAACCTAGGCTTCATTTGTTACTTTATTCACAATGTTTCTCCACTGAACTTCAGTCCACTTCCTTTGCTGTTTGCACCATTCATCACACTCTGCTTTCACGTCTACGGTCCAGCCTGTTGTGTTCTGAAGCACCATTGCAACATTAGAGGACGTTGCGCGGGGGCTGCCTATCCTCGGTTGCTGAGACGTGATTAATCAGACGTGTTGAATTTTAAGCAGGCCCCTCGAGTCGGCGTTACATCATGGACGCTGTGTGTGTGGCAGCGATGCAGCTCAGCCAAACAAAAACAGCGCGCTCCGCGCATCCAAGATTAATGCTCTCTGACCTCGTGGCTGTACTAATACTTTCACTTAACCCTCGCTGGCCAACTCGCTAACATCTTTGCTTAGAATAAAAGTTTATAGCCTAAGATATTCTTACAGAATTCTGCCAATGACGGTATGTACGTGTTGGCAATATTCTGAAAGTAGTATATAATAATGGACAGGAAATGGCATCTGACTCTCCCCAACAAAGTTAAAACTCCGACAAACAATTTCTTGACTCGAGATAACGCTCATAAGGGAGCGTGCATAAACCACGTAACTCCATTTTGGCCTCCTGTGAACACCCCCTCCCCCCCCACGTAGCCCTACATGTCTTTTGCCCTACCCCCCCCCCCCCCTCTCACGTAGCACGTAGCTTTTTTCCCTTTTGATTCCAGAAGACATTTTGTACTGTTTTCTCTTGTCAGACTATTGTAAATTACATAAGGAGATAATTAACTGAGGAAAATGAGTATTCACATGCTGTTATGACTTCTGTTCCTCATTTTAACTCTGAAAAATGTTATGAAAAGAAAGCTACGTTGCCTGGTTCGGAACCCCTCCCCCTCCCCGCACGTAGCCCAGACTTGCCTTCCAGCAAACCCCTCCCCCCCCTGGACCGAGCCACGTAGTTTGTGCACGGTCCCTAATGAATCCAATTAGTAACAAGACTGGCGAAATAATAGGGACATAATAAGTACCAATTTGAGTTTTGAACGAATTTATATTTAAGAAGACAAAAAGTACTGTTCAGCACTACCGATTTCTTAAAATTGTCATTACTTAAAAGCTAACAATGTTTGCACTTTGTATGACACTCAGTGTGTCGTCTTCTTCTTATCTTGCTGCATATGTGGAAAGGAATTGAAATGAACACGGATCAATTGAATCGAAGGTCCAAATATTGAACCGTGAAGCACTAGCATTATCCAACGCTCATACTTCATCACAAACTGACATTTCTTCACGTTAATACAGTAGCAACTACTAAATCCTCGGCGAAGGCACCGAGCGCTTTCGGGAGCACATTGGTTCGAATTCCCATTCCCATTTAGGCTTTGCCCCCTAGGCTACTGCTCAGGTAGCCTATGCTTAAATGCGGGCCTGCGGGGATCCAGATTGGTTTGTCAAAATCTCTCCAGGCGAATGCCGGGATGCTTCCTTCACAAGGCCATGGCTGAATTCATTTTTCACATTGCAGTTGAGTAACTATGGAACCACGGCTTGGGGCATGTTTCGTGGAAAATGAAAAAATTGAAATGTCAATTAGATTTTAGTAACGGGGGACCTTTCGTATATGTTAACTCTTCTCGAAATGTCACACTATGGCAAAATCATGAGCGTAAATTAATTGGTTGCAACCGATCAGCAATCAGTGAATGAAAAAGTAATGCACTAAGCAAATATTTGTCCATTGTTTGGAAGCAGTTGTTGTGAGAGCATTTCTGATCCCGTGTAAGGTTTGGGGAGAGGCAAGGCCCAGATGACGCTGTCAGCAGGCGTAATCGGATAATTTAGGGCGGTGCTCAGGTGGCACCCGCTGAATATTCAGGCCGCCTCCCCTGCGAATTATTCCGCTCGGCGCGGACGCCGATCCTCTTTGTTCTCCCCGGCTACGGACATTCTGTTTGATGTCGGCAGAGGGCGTGTGTTTCTCGCCCCAAGTCAGCTTGTCTCCACTCGCCTATACTCAACTCATCTGGCCATATCATACCACGGCATAACACGGTCATAAGAAACTCAATTGTTTCAGTTAGTCTTAAACTGATTCATTGTATGAATTTACATTTTGAACCATACTAGTGATGACGAAAGGAATTGATAGTGTAAGTTATTTATCTCAAATTGATTCTGATATTATTTACACTTTTGAATGGTGAGGGAATGTATCAGAGAAGTGATGAAATTGGGTAAAAGAAACTTTGACTATGGTTATGTTGTTTGGGACCCATATTTTGGCTTTCAAATACAGGAGTTGTAGAGGGTTCGAAGAAGGGCAGCCAAACTTGTCTGTGGAAATTACCGCAGAACACACTCGGTAGCTGACTTGACAAAGGAGCTGGAATGGGAAGGGTGAAGAGAGTCACGGGAGTTTAAAAGGCGCATGTTGGTAATGAGGCGTGGAAAGATATTGGTCAAAGAATTAAGAGAGTTGCATGGAAGGTGAAAGATGTCCATGATCACAAGCTGACACACGATTTGAGGCATAAGCGCGTGGGAATTTTTTTTTGTAAGGATTGAGGTCAGGGATTGGAATAAATTATCGAAGGAAATGACGAATAATACACCAAAAACGTTGAAATTCGCAGAGGTCAAAATTAGGTGGGTGGAGTAAAGGGGAAAATGTGTGTAGGGAGATTTCCACCGTAGCGTGCGCTCGATCGCAATTAAAAACCATTACTTTAGGGCAGTTTGAGAAATTCTCTACTTCGACTGTACATGACGAGAGTGCGAAGCATAAATTGATTTGAAAATTTGCTGATCACGAGTTCTGGCTACTAATTACATCTTGTTTATATATAGTTTCACTTAAAATAATTAATTTTCGGTGGAGACCGTAGCGTGACGGGCCTCGCTCGTCTGTTGCGACAATCGTAATTTTACATTCATTAGCTTTCTATCTCAGAAAATTTGTATCAAACGTGTTATTTGTCTAAAACAGTTATGAGAAGTTTAACCTCTACTTTGCTATTGCGACTGGAGAGTTTCCTACCGGTACGACAGATCAGTTTTCAGACAATAATATATTTCGCAGCACCGCGTCCTAAAATTTGATTGGTAGTTGGCTCACAACGGTGGGGTCGGGCGTTCGGGAGATGCTGGTTCAAACGTTCATCCGCGCCTTGAAAAATTAATCTTATTAGTCCAGTTCTTCATATACAATCTGTTATGAAAATTAATGCACGTATTCTTTTATTTAGAACAGAATTACAAGTTGGCGGGATATTAGCGCGATTCTGTTTTAACAGGAACAATTTACGTACAAATTGAGCTCATCAATTACTTCCACTCGGCCAAACCTTTTGAAATATTCTTGCTCTGTCGTTGGCCCCAGCTGCAAAGATACTCTCCCAAGTCAGTGCTGCTAACTTAACTTCTGAGATCCTAGCTCTACTCTGAATGAAAACGTTGGTTATAACAGTCTTGATGTACAGTTTAAAACATCCCTGCCTCACCCACCCCTATTCTTACGCGGATTTAATTATCTCTTCTTAGACTACTCTTATAGAGTGCTGCATAAAAAAACAAAAATTCTACTGAGTAAGTAAAATCAAAATGCCCTACATTTCTTTTAATGTCTGACCACGCAGCTATGTAGGATCTGCACATACTTACAGCGTGGCATACACAGGTCCATTCGAATCCACACCCCCTATTTTTCAGGACCTGAAACCTGAACTAAGCATTGTTTCGAACACCAGGTGAGTTAGTTCAGCAGCTGCAGTACAGATATGTACCGCCAAGGAGACGTTGCAAACTGGCGCCGAGGGATGACGTAGCTTCCGAAAGCGAGCGCTACGTCACCTCAGTGACGAATTCATGACGTCAGGATATCTTCACATCATTCACGGTCTGCATGAAGTACTGCGGCATGTATCCTCGATGGACGGAATCAAACTTTTAAAGCATAATATTACACATTAATTGGCATCCAGTTAGCAGGAGATTATAACAAAATGCCATCACTTTAGCACGGTGCCTCAGATATCAATAGAACGGTCGCTTTTTATGATGTGGTTCCAGAACATCAGAATCAATTATTTCTGAGAACTATATCTTTCAATCAGTATTTATTTTTTCTGCTAAACGTGTCATCGGAACTGACATTTTCTTTTGGGTATTTCCTCCATCGTCTGTAGAACTTTCAACTGTTATAACATTGGGTCTAATAAGTGCCTAGTGAAATCAACCTGGCATGTACGGAGGTAGGGCATACCACACTGTTAACACTATTCTGTCAATTGGACAGGTCGTACCCTTCGTGTCTTACTTAGAGGTGGGTCTCATGTGATGCGTATTCGTTTGCCACGAAGATCACGGCACACTTTAATCAGCAGACGTCACTCTGACGCATTTTCATGGTAGTTCTGCATCATTTACTTAGCAAGGCAATGTGTGACCTGTGTTACAGTTTAGTGGAATTGCGAGATGTTGTATCGTGACTAAATGCGCCAATTGCAAAACGCTGTATGGTACACACTGGTGACACTATTCGAAAATTCTCATCGCGTAAAGCCGGTAAAGTATTTTGTGTGTAATCGTGCTAGAGTCGCCAATAGTAAGAGGAAACACCACAATTATTAAACTAGGAGTCTAATGCGAAGCTTCTTAAATTAACATTCCTTAACGATATAATAAATCGTACACCATACAATCAAACATTTATACATTTTCATTTATTCTAGCTGTCATGTTCATGCGAATGTCTTGCGAACGGTTACAGACATTGTGTGCCGGAAAAGTAGTAAACATGCCTTCAGGAAATTGCAGTTTAAATCCCACAGAATATTGGTTTAGTAATTATTGTGTCAGTTGCAATACTTTTGCGTTAAAGTTTCATGGGAATCTGAACCAGACCTTCTGCTGAAAGAGCCTATCAGAAACAGATTTTTGTTATGTACGTATTATAATAGGTCGTTTTGGCCGGGGTATTAGTTTTTAATTTGAAAAACCATGTATGGTGCCAGCTCCCAAAAGTAATAAAGGATATTTACTTTAATTAAATAATATTTATAATGGGCTCTTACATGACAATTCTCAGGGGATCACACAAAAGAAATGGGTTCACATTAAAAGAAAATGAATTTATTCATTAAGACAAAATTGTTGTCATTTCAAGATCACAAATGTATGGCAAACATATGATAGGCACCCAGGCTAATAGCTCTTTAATTCTGGCATAAGTCTCTCAGGGCAGTTTCCAGGGTTTTGAGATGTTGCAGTAAGTCTCTATATCAGCAGGCGGTACACATTACCCGGCAGGACACTGGTCGGCGACGGCGGCGGCGTCGGCGGCGTCGGCGTAGGCGGCTGATACACACAGCTACCTCCGTTTATCACTTGTAGCAGCAGCCACTGCCCACAACCTTGCTCTCGGGCGTCCAGCAACGTTCTCCTCTCCCGACCACATAGAACATAGCAAAAGAAACACTTCCCAGGAGTAGATGCCATCCCCTCCATCCTCTGGCTGTCCCACACACTGTACCACATACGGCAAGCCCTCCAGAAAAAACAAAAATATCGCGAGAAGAGAGGGCGGTCTGTGTCCCTCGCCCCTGCGCCAAACTAAACATGTCTCTGGGGACAGGCGTCTGCCTTCTATCATCGACTGGCCCTCAGATACACACAGTGTCGGGCAGCATACCTCCGCGCCAGCGAGCCGACGTGCTCTGTAGGACATTACAGCTTCAACTGCCACCTCCACAAAAATTTGAAATTTCCTATTTAAAGTTCAAATTTTTCATTCAGCCTATGTGACCTATCCTCTCACTTTGTCCCGAAACATTTCATCCTCACGCTCTTTAGCCAGAACTGTCTCTTCAACCTATCGTTTGCCCGAGTCATACAATACCTTGATAAAACCACCCATTTCGACGCTTCCCTCTGCTGAAAAGTCATGCGGATTGTCTCCTTGGTCAACAACCACTGCAGTGACTGCTCGATCCTACACTGCGCTCCGCTACGAGCATGAAACTCTCTCTGTGACATTCATTACAATGGGCATGGCGTAAATGATACCAGTTGGGTCCAGCCTATCTTATGGCTACAGATACAACTTAAACAGTACACAACATCTAAACCATAACACACAGTGTTCAGAAAAATAATTAATCCTAAGAAACTATAGTCTCAGAAAATACATCGTTGTGCCGTTGTCCAGCCTTTCTGATAGTTACAGATATTACATTAACAATACAATACATATAAAATACCAGCACACAGTGGCTAAAAAAAAAATTAATTCTACCAGATTGTGGCCTCACAATCATTCTTCCTGTACTCTCTGTTAACAAAATTACAAATGAGAGTGCAAAAATGCAGAAGAATTAATATAAAAAATAATCACAAAGCCATCACATATAGGCTTTATCGTCCACAATGCCCATATAACCAAACAGAGAAAACCATTGTGTCCGAAAACAAGTGAGCAATGAATCAGGGCCACGCAGTAATGATTAAGAACCCTAAACCAAACCACTATTTTCCTTATAGTCTACTTATAACGCTAAGTACAGATTTAAATATCCATAAAAACTTAAAATCTTCAAACTTTATCTGACAATAACTAAACTAAAACGAGGGGTCGGCATATTCTCTTCATGAGTACAACACTCCTTGCAACTAACAGAATTTACAGTCGCAACGCTTCCCTGTAGAGCAGAGCCGACTTCCTAACAAACAGCCACCTTCACGCAGATGGTAAGGCGCCTGCCCACAAACAGATGGAGCCCAGGTCCCTGCACCCCGGTGAAGTCAAGGACACCCTCTGCCTCAGTTGACACTCCCAGTTTCAAAACAACCCACACTCTTATGCTTCGGCTCCTAATTCGAAAGCCATGGTTCACCGACCTATTCCTCATATCGACCACATGACCAAAGTCATAACATACACTTTAGAGAACTTGGTGTACCACTACCTCCACGTTGTCCACCTTCACTAAGGTAGCCTTTCCACCTTGCGACCACAAACCTACTCCATATCCCTCAGTACTCTCAGAAAGTAAACAACTAGTATTCTACCAAATCTACAGCCTCATTAACCTAGCATAAAAAAAAAACATATTATACCCTGCAGAAAACGCCTTCACACTGAATAATGCATACATAATCATAAGAAGTTCGTCACCCTGTCAAATAACTTGCATAATATCTAACAGTGGAAGCAATAACTATTCTTCGAGAAATCATATGGGAAGACTTTAACAATGTATAACTCGCAGCTATCCTCAACTAAATTAAAATCTCACGTCATGTCTGGCGCCGAAAGAAATACTCCACTTGAAAATCAAACTTCATTCCCTACCTTACAAAACCACAATTTTCTCTAAAAATTCTCAAATTCTGAAGAAGTAACTCCGCTTGGACACAAGTAAGAATACCTTCACTAATGTGCAGTATTCAACGACAATCTGCATCTGGGATTTGCATTTCCCTATACTCTCACCTATCATGAATTATCTCTTTCGAACGGCAAAATTACTTTGCTAACAGACGACTCTCAAAACAAAGGAGTGATGTCAGTGAACGAAATATCCGCTGGAGAAACGTGATGCTGGTTTGACTTGGTGGAACCACATTATTCCCGCTTCCCGCTATTATGAAAAAAATCCAGAGTGTACAAAACATCGTTATACCAGACTCGGCACACTTCCACCACCTCAAGCACAAATTAACGGAGCCCTAGGGGATAATTACCTTGTCCCTCATATGAATTCCACGACCTACTACCACCACATTAATTGAACGACAACCGGACTGCTTATGCGTCCTTGGCCTTCTATCCGTTGCCAAAAGGAACGTCTGAAACCTTCCAATCCATGCACGTCCGTTGTCTCTTCACCTTAAACCCCTGTCCTTTGCACGAGGAAAACGCAAATACCATTGGGACTCATCCACTGACTCCTTTACTCCAGTGTAAGTGCTCTCCATACATCACTGCCGTTCTGGCTACAACTGACTCTCAAAAAATACCTTCCTTTATTTTTTTTTAACTCTACCAACGTCAATATTTTCACCAACAACTTTCAAATCTCGGGAAAATTCGATCCACCACGTACTCAGCAACTTTCTCGCAAGACTACCCAATGAAAAATGGCGTACCATCTCATAATCACTCCCACAACCGCTAAAAACAATTTTCTTTTCGCCTGACAATCATCGCATCGTAGCATTCTCCGCACGCAGTGACTGTTCTTCAATTCCCTCCCATGTACCAAATCAATTCAACTGTTTTTATGGCTCAGGTAATCTTCAACTACAACCAAAATTCCCTCCCCTCGCAACTCTCAGATGCAACCAGAATTTACTTTCCGTCCATTAGGGAGAACAGCTTTTTTTTTTTTTTTTTTTTTTTTTCGTCGCAAACGCATTTCTGCGAACTATCCACTATATGACACTAACATTATACTTATTTATTACCATAATTATTCTCTACTTCATATCCTTGGGTATGTCTGCGGTCCAAACCAAGTCTCTTTTTTTTCCGGGTAGGGGCTAAGCCTAGTTAGCTCCCGTTTTGAGCCTTCCGTGTACCACGCACATCCAAAACTCATACTTATCGCTGGCGTTTGTGCTTCGGAAATTCTCAGCAAATTCTTTCCTCTCAGCAAAGTACACTGATTGACTGTGCATGAATTTAGCACTAATTTCGCCTCTCAGTTCTCCACCACAATCTATCTCTTCGAAACCTCCCACATACGGCTCATAATCGCACCCCAGCTGCTTTTCGCTCACACAGTCACAAAAAAGCGTCCTGCTCAGAGGGTGGCATGCGTTCGGAAAACATCGCTCGCCGCCTGGCACTCTCTTGAGGCCTTCGACCTGGGACAGATGTTCGGCATTTGTTACCGCCTGTCCAAATATGCACAAATATCGCAGGTCTCGTCTTTCATGTCCGACAGTTGGCATTCTCGATGGTTTGGTCTGTCTGTCCGTTTTTACCGATTCCGAACACGCCGACATATGGATGTTCCTCTGTTTACTTGTCTGTTTCATCGAAAAGCTCTCATGCGTTTCGCGCTCTGTTTTCAGCTTTGCTACGCTCACGCGAATTTGACTCATCTCTTCTCCGAGTTGGGTCAAATCCGCACTGTGGCTCCTCTCCATTTCCACGACACGCGTTTCCAACATGTTAATCCTTTCTTCCGTCTCCTGACCTATTTCCGACGCGCGTCTTTGTACATCCACCAACTGCTCATTACTGCGACCAACAACAATGGTTAGCTTTTCCTGACCCGCCCGTAGCATTGGCACATTTTCCGTAAGTTCTCCAATCCCTTTTTCCATCGCGGACGTCAATTCCTCCCTGAACGCCGAAATTTGTTCATTGGTTTTCTTTTGTTCCTCGATCATGGATATTAATCGTTCGTTGATCGGGCTAAGCAATTGCTGTACTATTACCAACATATCATGGGGCGTCATTATTGCGCTAGCGTGATTTTCCGGCAGCGACACAAACTGATCGCTCGTTTCTGCGGTTGGAGGAAAACTAGTAGTTCTTTCTTTACTGGCTGTCTGCTGAATAGTTTGCTCAGCACTTCGAACCACGGCGTTGTCAATTAAATGATCGTGATTTCCCTTCATCGCGATTTCCTGCTCGTTTGGCTCTGACGGACTGTGACTTTGTGCCATCCCGGCATTTCCGGACCTCAGTTTCATCCACTCAATAGCACCCAAAAATTTAGAAACTACGTAAAACAAATATTTCACCACACTTCTCCTCCCACAATTCAATGTTTATACCGGTACATCCACGGGAAGCATCCACAAATTCTCAAACGCACAATTATTGATGGAATGAACGCTAAAACACACAAAACTCAATTATGCAGAGCACAGATGCTCGGGGCATTCTAAAAGCACGACAAGCAAGAAAAGTTTATAAAAAACCATACTCGTCACAGAAGACAGGCAAAAACAAGCATAATTTTCCGACGCTGAGATGCTGTGAAAATCTTACCTCCCTAGTCTCCAAACATTTTCCCACAACAGAATAACCATCAAAACCAACAAACAATTACAAACAAAAGGACAACTCAAACATAACCAAAGACCATTACTTTACATCTTCCTCCACCATTGACCAACAATTTATGCAACGTCGTATTTTTTTATACATCAACAACCCATGAACGATCAACAAACAGTGGTTCAATATCACACACGAGAACAGATAATCACCTCGCTCGGGACGCCCACAGGAGTCCTATGCTGTTACAAATAACAAATATTACACATAATCAATCTTATCATTATACATTGTATATGCTGGACCTCTGCTATCACCGCCACACCGCAAAAATGCTGAAAAACACATAGAGATTTCTACTCGCTAAAACGAAACGCTTGCAACATCTCAAACAGTCAGGCCCCACGTTGGGCGCCATGTTATAATAGGTCGTTGGCCGGGGTATTAGTTTTAGATTTGAAAAACACCATGTATGGTGCCAGCTCCCAAAAGTAATAAAGGATATTTACTTTAATTAAATAATATTTATAATGGGCTCTTACATGACAATTCTCAGGGGATCACACAAAAGAAATGGGTTCACATTAAAAGAAAATGAATTTATTCATTAAGACAAAATTGTTGTCATTTCAAGATCACAAATGTATGGCAAACATATGATAGGCACCCAGGCTAATAGCTCTTTAATTCTGGCATAAGTCTCTCAGGGCAGTTTCCAGGGTTTTGAGATGTTGCAGTAAGTCTCTATATCAGCAGGCGGTACACATTACCCGGCAGGACACTGGTCGGCGACGGCGGCGGCGTCGGCGGCGTCGGCGTAGGCGGCTGATACACACAGCTACCTCCGTTTATCACTTGTAGCAGCAGCCACTGCCCACAACCTTGCTCTCGGGCGTCCAGCAACGTTCTCCTCTCCCGACCACATAGAACATAGCAAAAGAAACACTTCCCAGGAGTAGATGCCATCCCCTCCATCCTCTGGCTGTCCCACACACTGTACCACATACGGCAAGCCCTCCAGAAAAAACAAAAATATCGCGAGAAGAGAGGGCGGTCTGTGTCCCTCGCCCCTGCGCCAAACTAAACATGTCTCTGGGGACAGGCGTCTGCCTTCTATCATCGACTGGCCCTCAGATACACACAGTGTCGGGCAGCATACCTCCGCGCCAGCGAGCCGACGTGCTCTGTAGGACATTACAGCTTCAACTGCCACCTCCACAAAAATTTGAAATTTCCTATTTAAAGTTCAAATTTTTCATTCAGCCTATGTGACCTATCCTCTCACTTTGTCCCGAAACATTTCATCCTCACGCTCTTTAGCCAGAACTGTCTCTTCAACCTATCGTTTGCCCGAGTCATACAATACCTTGATAAAACCACCCATTTCGACGCTTCCCTCTGCTGAAAAGTCATGCGGATTGTCTCCTTGGTCAACAACCACTGCAGTGACTGCTCGATCCTACACTGCGCTCCGCTACGAGCATGAAACTCTCTCTGTGACATTCATTACAATGGGCATGGCGTAAATGATACCAGTTGGGTCCAGCCTATCTTATGGCTACAGATACAACTTAAACAGTACACAACATCTAAACCATAACACACAGTGTTCAGAAAAATAATTAATCCTAAGAAACTATAGTCTCAGAAAATACATCGTTGTGCCGTTGTCCAGCCTTTCTGATAGTTACAGATATTACATTAACAATACAATACATATAAAATACCAGCACACAGTGGCTAAAAAAAAAATTAATTCTACCAGATTGTGGCCTCACAAATCATTCTTCCTGTACTCTCTGTTAACAAAATTACAAATGAGAGTGCAAAATGCAGAAGAATTAATATAAAAAATAATCACAAAGCCATCACATATAGGCTTTATCGTCCACAATGCCCATATAACCAAACAGAGAAAACCATTGTGTCCGAAAACAAGTGAGCAATGAATCAGGGCCACGCAGTAATGATTAAGAACCCTAAACCAAACCACTATTTTCCTTATAGTCTACTTATAACGCTAAGTACAGATTTAAATATCCATAAAAACTTAAAATCTTCAAACTTTATCTGACAATAACTAAACTAAAACGAGGGGTCGGCATACTGTATTCTCTTCATGAGTACAACACTCCTTGCAACTAACAGAATTTACAGTCGCAACGCTTCCCTGTAGAGCAGAGCCGACTTCCTAACAAACAGCCACCTTCACGCAGATGGTAAGGCGCCTGCCCACAAACAGATGGAGCCCAGGTCCCTGCACCCCGGTGAAGTCAAGGACACCCTCTGCCTCAGTTGACACTCCCAGTTTCAAAACAACCCACACTCTTATGCTTCGGCTCCTAATTCGAAAGCCATGGTTCACCGACCTATTCCTCATATCGACCACATGACCAAAGTCATAACATACACTTTAGAGAACTTGGTGTACCACTACCTCCACGTTGTCCACCTTCACTAAGGTAGCCTTTCCACCTTGCGACCACAAACCTACTCCATATCCCTTACTCTCAGAAAGTAAACAACTAGTATTCTACCAAATCTACAGCCTCATTAACCTAGCATAAAAAAAACATATTATACCCTGCAGAAAACGCCTTCACACTGAATAATGCATACATAATCATAAGAAGTTCGTCACCCTGTCAAATAACTTGCATAATATCTAACAGTGGAAGCAATAACTATTCTTCGAGAAATCATATGGGAAGACTTTAACAATGTATAACTCGCAGCTATCCTCAACTAAATTAAAATCTCACGTCATGTCTGGCGCCGAAAGAAATACTCCACTTGAAAATCAAACTTCATTCCCTACCTTACAAAACCACAATTTTCTCTAAAAATTCTCAAATTCTGAAGAAGTAACTCCGCTTGGACACAAGTAAGAATACCTTCACTAATGTGCAGTATTCAACGACAATCTGCATCTGGGATTTGCATTTCCCTATACTCTCACCTATCATGAATTATCTCTTTCGAACGGCAAAATTACTTTGCTAACAGACGACTCTCAAAACAAAGGAGTGATGTCAGTGAACGAAATATCCGCTGGAGAAACGTGATGCTGGTTTGACTTGGTGGAACCACATTATTCCCGCTTCCCGCTATTATGAAAAAAATCCAGAGTGTACAAAACATCGTTATACCAGACTCGGCACACTTCCACCACCTCAAGCACAAATTAACGGAGCCCTAGGGGATAATTACCTTGTCCCTCATATGAATTCCACGACCTACTACCACCACATTAATTGAACGACAACCGGACTGCTTATCGTCCTTGGCCTTCTATCCGTTGCCAAAAGGAACGTCTGAAACCTTCCAATCCATGCACGTCCGTTGTCTCTTCACCTTAAACCCCTGTCCTTTGCACGAGGAAAACGCAAATACCATTGGGACTCATCCACTGACTCCTTTACTCCAGTGTAAGTGCTCTCCATACATCACTGCCGTTCTGGCTACAACTGACTCTCAAAAATACCTTCCTTTATTTATTTTTATTTTAACTCTACCAACGTCAATATTTTCACCAACAACTTTCAAATCTCGGGAAAATCGATCCACCACGTACTCAGCAACTTTCTCGCAAGACTACCCAATGAAAAATGGCGTACCATCTCATAATCACTCCCACAACCGCTAAAAACAATTTTCTTTTCGCCTGACATCAATCATCGCATCGTAGCATTCTCCGCACGCAGTGACTGTTCTTCAATTCCCTCCCATGTACCAAATCAATTCAACTGTTTTTATGGCTCAGGTAATCTTCAACTACAACCAAAATTCCCTCCCCTCGCAACTCTCAGATGCAACCAGAATTTACTTTCCGTCCATTAGGGAGAACAGCTTTTTTTTTTTTTTTTTTTTTTTTTCGTCGCAAACGCATTTCTGCGAACTATCCACTATATGACACTAACATTATACTTATTTATTACCATAATTATTCTCTACTTCATATCCTTGGGTATGTCTGCGGTCCAAACCAAGTCTCTTTTTTTCTCGGGTAGGGGCTAAGCCTAGTTAGCTCCCGTTTTGAGCCTTCCGTGTACCACGCACATCCAAAACTCATACTTATCGCTGGCGTTTGTGCTTCGGAAATTCTCAGCAAATTCTTTCCTCTCAGCAAAGTACACTGATTGACTGTGCATGAATTTAGCACTAATTTCGCCTCTCAGTTCTCCACCACAATCTATCTCTTCGAAACCTCCCACATACGGCTCATAATCGCACCCCAGCTGCTTTTCGCTCACACAGTCACAAAAAAGCGTCCTGCTCAGAGGGTGGCATGCGTTCGGAAAACATCGCTCGCCGCCTGGCACTCTCTTGAGGCCTTCGACCTGGGACAGATGTTCGGCATTTGTTACCGCCTGTCCAAATATGCACAAATATCGCAGGTCTCGTCTTTCATGTCCGACAGTTGGCATTCTCGATGGTTTGGTCTGTCTGTCCGTTTTTACCGATTCCGAACACGCCGACATATGGATGTTCCTCTGTTTACTTGTCTGTTTCATCGAAAAGCTCTCATGCGTTTCGCGCTCTGTTTTCAGCTTTGCTACGCTCACGCGAATTTGACTCATCTCTTCTCCGAGTTGGGTCAAATCCGCACTGTGGCTCCTCTCCATTTCCACGACACGCGTTTCCAACATGTTAATCCTTTCTTCCGTCTCCTGACCTATTTCCGACGCGCGTCTTTGTACATCCACCAACTGCTCATTACTGCGACCAACAACAATGGTTAGCTTTTCCTGACCCGCCCGTAGCATTGGCACATTTTCCGTAAGTTCTCCAATCCCTTTTTCCATCGCGGACGTCAATTCCTCCCTGAACGCCGAAATTTGTTCATTGGTTTTTCTTTTGTTCCTCGATCATGGATATTAATCGTTCGTTGATCGGGCTAAGCAATTGCTGTACTATTACCAACATATCATGGGGCGTCATTATTGCGCTAGCGTGATTTTCCGGCAGCGACACAAACTGATCGCTCGTTTCTGCGGTTGGAGGAAAACTAGTAGTTCTTTCTTTACTGGCTGTCTGCTGAATAGTTTGCTCAGCACTTCGAACCACGGCGTTGTCAATTAAATGATCGTGATTTCCCTTCATCGCGATTTCCTGCTCGTTTGGCTCTGACGGACTGTGACTTTGTGCCATCCCGGCATTTCCGGACCTCAGTTTCATCCACTCAATAGCACCCAAAAATTTAGAAACTACGTAAAACAAATATTTCACCACACTTCTCCTCCCACAATTCAATGTTTATACCGGTACATCCACGGGAAGCATCCACAAATTCTCAAACGCACAATTATTGATGGAATGAACGCTAAAACACACAAAACTCAATTATGCAGAGCACAGATGCTCGGGGCATTCTAAAAGCACGACAAGCAAGAAAAGTTTATAAAAAACCATACTCGTCACAGAAGACAGGCAAAAACAAGCATAATTTTCCGACGCTGAGATGCTGTGAAAATCTTACCTCCCTAGTCTCCAAACATTTTCCCACAACAGAATAACCATCAAAACCAACAAACAATTACAAACAAAAGGACAACTCAAACATAACCAAAGACCATTACTTTACATCTTCCTCCACCATTGACCAACAATTTATGCAACGTCGTATTTTTTTATACATCAACAACCCATGAACGATCAACAAACAGTGGTTCAATATCACACACGAGAACAGATAATCACCTCGCTCGGGACGCCCACAGGAGTCCTATGCTGTTACAAATAACAAATATTACACATAATCAATCTTATCATTATACATTGTATATGCTGGACCTCTGCTATCACCGCCACACCGCAAAAATGCTGAAAAACACATAGAGATTTCTACTCGCTAAACGAAACGCTTGCAACATCTCAAACAGTCAGGCCCCACGTTGGGCGCCATGTTATAATAGGTCGTTGGCCGGGGTATTAGTTTTAATTTGAAAAACACCATGTATGGTGCCAGCTCCCAAAAGTAATAAAGGATATTTACTTTAATTAAATAATATTTATAATGGGCTCTTACATGACAATTCTCAGGGGATCACACAAAAGAAATGGGTTCACATTAAAAGAAAATGAATTTATTCATTAAGACAAAATTGTTGTCATTTCAAGATCACAAATGTATGGCAAACATATGATAGGCACCCAGGCTAATAGCTCTTTAATTCTGGCATAAGTCTCTCAGGGCAGTTTCCAGGGTTTTGAGATGTTGCAGTAAGTCTCTATATCAGCAGGCGGTACACATTACCCGGCAGGACACTGGTCGGCGACGGCGGCGTCGGCGGCGTCGGCGGCGTCGGCGTAGGCGGCTGATACACACAGCTACCTCCGTTTATCACTTGTAGCAGCAGCCACTGCCCACAACCTTGCTCTCGGGCGTCCAGCAACGTTCTCCTCTCCCGACCACATAGAACATAGCAAAAGAAACACTTCCCAGGAGTAGATGCCATCCCCTCCATCCTCTGGCTGTCCCACACACTGTACCACATACGGCAAGCCCTCCAGAAAAAAAACAAAAATATCGCGAGAAGAGAGGGCGGTCTGTGTCCCTCGCCCCTGCGCCAAACTAAACATGTCTCTGGGGACAGGCGTCTGCCTTCTATCATCGACTGGCCCTCAGATACACACAGTGTCGGGCAGCATACCTCCGCGCCAGCGAGCCGACGTGCTCTGTAGGACATTACAGTATGTTTGTATGTTCGTTGAGGCAAATTAGGTCCACGTCAAACCTTCTTGCATTTGGCAGCGAATTTCATTTTCTTTTGGTCCCAGAAGTCCTTCATTCGTTTTGAGTGGGCAGGTTTGCGCTCTTCCGCCAGAGGGATACAGCGTCTACTATTGCATTATTTGTCTCTGTTTATCCCATGTGTCACTAACTTCTTTTGAAAGAGATCTCAAACAAAAGCATCTTCGGGTTTTAATCCCAACAAATGGAGGCGTTCTTCGATATTTAAAAAATAGAAAAATTTCAGTTTAGGATTTTGTATAAAATAAAGATTTTTTAGTCTGTCTGTTTTCCTTGATTCGTTGGAGGTGACCGTAGTACCGTGTCCCTCTCTTGTGGATTGTTACGCCGTGAGGGCTGGCGGAGGCTGCGGCGAGGGGAGCCACGCTGTATCGAGCCGCCCGCGACGCGTCCATTGTCTGCAGACGCGTTCACGCAACACACTCACTCATTACACCTGTGTCGCGTTGAGCTGTCAGAAACTTGACAGTGGCGCAGCATACTTAAGCTAGAATTTTTATTGTACCATGTCGAAACACAATTACTGAGCATATTCGGACACAAAGTGCTTGACGTGAAACTGAATTTGATAGCAGAAAGAGTGGAATTTTCCATTGATATCGCTTCTCATTTAGTATTAGCTTGTCTTGCAGTTGTGCAGTCAATTTTATGTTAACTTTGGGTTTCAGAGACTCAGCAGAGTATAGGAATGCCATTATATGGTAATCTTGCTGCTAACCGACAATGCTGTTCACATTCCTTAAAACTGTGCGTTTCTTGGTAAGTCATTATAAAGGCGCCCGAATTTTTTAGTTTGGAATATCGGTGAGGAATGTAAATTTTACGGTGCTGGTGTAATGTAGCGTGTGATCAGTGCTCCATGTTTCTGATTCCACACCAATCTGCAGATGCAGACAGGTAGAGGAAGCTTGGGTCTGTCGCGGGATTAAATCCCCGTCACAACATCCAGATTTTAGTTTTTCGTGGTTTCTCAAAAGCACTACACACGAAAATCGGGATGGTTCTGAATTCCTTACCGTTCTTTTCCCTAAATTCCGCCTCTAACGTCTTTAATGTAGACGACTCATGAAACGAGAAAAATAAGCGATAGTGGAGAAATGCACGGCAAATCAAAACTGTTGCTCAGTGGACGACAATCCCTGACCAACCAATGCCAACACGTAAGTCTTCATTTCGCTGCTACGACTACCATTCCTTGGGCTTAGCAGTTTCTTAAATTCACCGTCCAGTTGCTACGGAAGAAGAATCTGGTTTTCCTCAGACCTAATTCCTTCTATCTCATTTTCTATCTAGGGCATAAGACTAATTTACTTTTCTTGTTAGGTCATAAGCAAAAAACCCACAACTTTTGAGAAAAACTGCTCTCTATCGCCACCTGTTCCAGTAGCCCGACCTATTTGATTAGATGATGTATTTGCTCTTTAATTTTCTCAATTTGCAATTCAAGCAATTTGCTTACAGCTATTATTGTTACAGTTTACTCCTACAAATCTGAAATTTTGCGATATCGTATTTGTGATTGGTAGATACTACGTTTCATACTAACCGACGTATGACATAATTTGCAGTTGTTGCTAAAAGTTGTGAAACACTCGTTGGAAAGATTAATTTATTTACGTTTTTATATATTTTTTCGCATGGATAGGTTCTTGCGGCTGTCAGTACTTTTGAAGTGCAACAAGTAATAGATTTTTGCAACTTGTTTACTGAAGATATCACCGAAAAACCTATATATACACGGGGGATGAATGTATTGAAAGTTTGATCATAATCCCAGAAATAATCCGAAGCATAATGATAAGTTGAATTTTGCAGAACTAAGGAAGAAATTAGAAAGCAATATAGTAAAATTGTATTACGAGTTTATAGCGTATGTCCAGTTTTTCTTTTATTGCAGAGTAAAATGTGGATTTCCTGTCGATGTAGAGATATGCAATTGCCGTTGATACGTGGCTCAAGTTATTCCTGTCTGTAAAAAGCATCAGTTGGCGGCGAGTAGCCTAATCTGGTGTGGTGAGCACACGTCGAATGTTGGTTTGCCATGACATGACGGGATGCCCTTTATGATTATACCTTGTTTAGTTTCGCTATTCTAGGCGAGAAATTGTTTCAATTTCCAATAATTTTTTGTATTTTTTTGCTTGCTTTTTTCTCGCTTGTGGATTTACGCCTCGTCGATGTCGAGGTCATTAGAGGCAGGAAAGGGCCGGGGCAAGGAACGGGAAGGAATTCGACCATGTCATTTTTGAAGGAACCATCCCGGCATTCGCCTGGAGTGATTTGTGGAAACCATGGAGAACCCAAATCTGAATGGCCGAACGGGGATTCGAACCCGCGTCCTCCAGAATGCAAGGCCAGAGCGTTAACCGTTCACCCACCACGGTAAGTATTTTGTTTTACCTGATTATGGGTAGACGAGTGACAGAACTGTTCATATTTCCCGCTATTTATCGTTTGTAGCCTGGTTTTTGTCTTGAATCCCACATGCGTAGATTTTTCTCACAAAGATGGAAATGAAACAGATATTGATGAAATACGAATCTACGGCGGTGTATAATTGTGGCTAATCTGATAAAACATGTATCAAAGTTTTAAAACTGTCGATATGCCAATCCAACGCTCCAATTGGAGAGCTCAACAATTATAGAGCTCAACAGCTACTGGCCTGAGGATTCTTACTGATAAAACTGAAACTACTTGTCAGTCTTCAGGAATAAGAGAATACTAGCTAGTTGCATAAAACGTGTAACTTGGTAAGAGTATGAATTGGTCTCCTGAATTCCTAGGTGTCGTTTCATGGAGTTTGTGGAAGGGCTCCATGACGCAGTGGTGGTGACGAGGCCTCGTTATCGAGGAAGCTGACAAATCTCTTCACAACACGCTCCGGAAATAGCGCTTGCATCCAGCACTAAATGTCAGAGGTTATCGTTTTTTTTTACCGTCGCGAGTCAAGCCGCAGACCTCTTGTTTTACGACCCCGCTGAAGCTGTCTGCTGATAACGGACCAAAGTCTGCTTTATCTCGCCGCGCACCTCATAAACGTTCACTTCT
This sequence comes from Vandiemenella viatica, assembly GCA_031002005.1. Classification (NCBI taxonomy): domain Eukaryota; kingdom Metazoa; phylum Arthropoda; class Insecta; order Orthoptera; family Morabidae; genus Vandiemenella; species Vandiemenella viatica. The sequence goes on from CM061920.1 coordinate 163,950,008, forward strand.
GCTAAAAGGAGAGAGTTGCTGGCAGACAAGGATAAAGATGAAAAAAAAAATCTTCTGGTGCTAAATGTGATGTGAATTCAGTTAATGGACTACTTGTCATGTGACTCACTACTTTGTCACGTCCTTCGCTAACACCACCTTTCAAATGATGGTGCTCCTGCCCGTTTGCACCATGGTTTAATTTTTTTTTTTTAGTTTTTTTTTGCAGATTACAATTTTTTTAATAAATAATTCCTTTCTTAAATAAAAAAAATGCCCACCATACTGTGTGTTGATTGTATTCAAATAAAAAAAGATGTTAAGATTCTTTCTTTTTTAAAAAAATATATCTGGAGTGGCAGTTTGACGAACCTGCTTGTAAAATTCAGCGTGTAGTGTTGCAGAGTGGTTGGATCCTGTCCTGGAGCAGAGCTGCGCTTTTTACTTGCGGCGGGAAACCGCCCCCTCGAGAGACAAACAGGAAATGACTGTACCGGAATCAACACATTAGCTTCAGCCGAGCTCGGGTTTCCTTAACTGTCTTTGTTCCCTTTTTAGTGGCCATGTAGTCACGTCTTACCATTTATTCGTGTTGTTGCTGTACTGTTTGAGATAACTACCTACATACAAGCAACTACCAGAATTAGTAATTTTGGAATCTTGACCATCCTTGTTTCATTAGTTATGTACGTTTTTCAAGATGCGTAGCACTTTAATTCGGTTCAGGTTTCCAGACATACTTCAACTATTTTCTGAGATGTTGGCTATAGGTGGAAGTAAGTTTTATGTTGAACCCATCTACACGGCTTGACAACAGCGTGGGGGGAATCTGACACAGCCGGTGAATTAAATTAGTTGTGTTTTGTCTGTTGACAAATGCTGACAAACTTAAAAAAGGAAAAATTTAACTCGCTCTCTTAGAATAGACACCTGTGAAGGAATTAAAGAATTATGGATTATTCAGTGCTTAGCTGTTTCCCAAAACACTAGAGAACTTCTTCATTCCAACATAGTTGTTTAATTCAGAGGCGAATTTTCCAGCCAAATATTTAATAGCACGTTACACCTTATTTCAATATTTGATTCTGAAACATTTCATTTTCTGTTGCCTAAGTATATTCCTATTGAAAAATTATCGAGTTGAAGGAAAGTTACCCTTAACGGTCAGTGAACTAGGAAAAGATTTCTTCTTGATCTATTCCTTATTAATGTTATTAATCTAGTTTACATTTAGTTGTTCATCCATCAGTGCCAAAAGCCACGTAAAGCTGCAGTTTATCGCATTGTTATTAAATTAATTTTTTCAATAAATATTAAGTACTTTATGTTTTTAAACTGTGAGATACATACCAATATTTCATGAGAATCCGAAGTCAGCAGTTTTTATAATTGCGAGCATTAATAGTGGAGACTGTTACCGAAAATGATTTCGACAGATTACATCGAATACTTATTTCTGAGGTAACCCAGATTAATCTTCGTATCTTAAATTGGCCCATCCAGTATATATGACCATATTTTCAAGAAACTCTCAAGAATCCTAAATATGTTTATCCTTTATATTTTTTATCTCTTTCTAGTACATCTTTTTAGACCAGAGTCTGCCATATTTCTCGGTTTATCATTAGGTGCGATTTCAAAAGCTATTCTTAATAAGTGCGTTGTCCTATTAATGTCCTGTTTGTCTTTGCTGTTAGCTGGACGTTTCCCACAGGCATCAAAATGCTTGAAGGATTTTAAACCTTAACACGAATAAGAAAGAACAAACCAACGTTGAGACGGTTAGAACAGTGCGGACTTAGCGTTCCATTTTGTTTGACCTCGGCACAAGCACGTCGTACATTGCACAGTCGATACCTTGTTTTACTGCTTTACTATAAAAGTATCGGAAACGTAGTTCTACTACAACAAAAGATTCGTTGCCTCCATAATATGAAGCAATTTGGTTACGATGGATAACTCCTACGCGCGCAAAAAGTAATGAAAGACTGTATTTCTGATTTTGAACATACTGCTTGCAGCAACGGTAAATAGTTGAACAGATGTACAGTACAGCCAACCAGTTGCATCGATAATTCTAATAGTCTTTACCGGTTTCGACCAACATAAGCTGGTCTTCTTCAGAAGCACCTACTATCATGCTAGTGGGCGGAGATGAACATGTGCTTGTACCAAGCACACTGCGTCAACTCTGTATTTCCGCAGCGCACCCTAACCACTGCGAATCTTCATAGACGGATCCAAGCTACAAAAGACATCAAAGCAGGGTGTGATTACTACTGCCAACTCCGGGTACTGGGGAAACCACTGTCACTGTAACAAACAGCAATATACGAAGCAATACAGCACGCACGATTCCCTTCAGCACAAATAATCATCTTTATACGCGACTGCACAAGCCTGGTACGGGTAATAAAAATTCCACCTCCAACAAATAAAAAACAATAGTTCTAGATTAGAGTGGAGACTTTCTCGGCGTTGTATATAGATGAAATTAATGCTCTCGGGCAACTTGACAATGGCGGCAGAGCATGTGATCGCCGAAACGTTCTCACTTGGCCAGTTTCCCGAGAGCATTACATCTCAATAATTCATTTTAAATCTCCTCCAAAAATAAGAAATTTAGATAGGAGATAAAATTTATGATGGCCAAGGGCCATGCTTGATTCCAAAACAATGACGATATGAATGATTTAATAAAAGAAGACTCAGTTGATAATATAGAGGGAAACATAAAAGACTACCTACGTCAGTTTTATTGAGAACTCTGAGAGAACAGATGCACTAGTAATATCAGACCAAGACAGAGTTCCTTGGTTTCGTGAACGTCCTAAAGAATACGAGCTGTCTAAAATTAGAAAAGTGAAATGTTATGATCCGATTATAAATACCATGGCTTAGTGCCATCAGAGCTTTAATATACGTAGTAATCTATATAATTCTCACAAGATTCAATGACGGAGCTATTCTGACTTCATATAAGAGGTAATCCCCACTGTGACGATAAATCATGAGGTGACCCAGATCTCATTTCCTCCGCATGCAAATGTAAGGACTAAAGGAATTCTTGCATCTGCTTGTAAACGTAAAACAACCAATCCAGAAATGTGGTAATACTTCTCCATCAAAATGATAAAACTAATTTTAAAATCAATTTTGAGGTGTATGTATGTGTAAATGAAAGCTTTCGTTGTAAAATCTCTTGCCGCACAGAACATCTGCTGGGTGTATCGAACCAATAAATTAAAAGGAGCGGATACCAAAAATGCTGTTAATTATATTATGCAGAAACTGGACACTTAATGATAGCGAATAAGAAAAAATGCTACCGTATGTTACACTCGCATTCCGCAATCAGTTTTCGGTATTTACGAGAGTGGTGATCTGTTATTTTCTGCAGTCTTCCTCACATCTAATTCCATTACCAGTAGTATAAAAACCTCTAAAACCTCTAAGGATGTAAAAGGATTAGTTTAGAGTGAAAACGTTTACATATATCATGGCTGCCGTTTCTGGAGCAAATGGTTGTATTCAAACAGCATACGATTAGCAGCTGGTGAGCTGGGACTGCGTTTGCAGTGTAGGCAGTAAGCGGTCTGGTGGCTCAGTGGTTAAGGTGCCTGACTGGAGATCAAAAGGTCCTCGGTTCGAATCCCTGTCTCGGCTGGGATTTTCATAGGCACTTAACCCGGCCTTCACCTCTAGCACAGCTTGCTGTGTAATGTGAAGTACGCCGAAAACTCCTCCGTGGTTCGGATTCCACGTTAAACTGTAGGTCCCCTGTACCCGGCAGGATTGCCGGGCTAGGTTAAGGCGGCTACGACAGGGGCGGAATGCGCAGCCAATAGAAACCATGTCACCAGGTCATTACGACCACACGGAATTATTATTAGTATAGGCACTTCCCCTGCAGATCAAACTGATCGAACTGGCTCACCTCTCGGAACTGCACCAACTAATGCTTGCGTAACATATTAAGGAGTTATTATACGACTACCGTGACTCACACTTTGGATCTTTAAATTTCTTTTTCGATCTTTACAGAATCTATAAGTAAATATCGTAGAGAGACAGCATGTCATCCAGATTACAAACAATGCCTCAAAATGCAAACTGTTTTCGTCGGGTTGTGCATTCGAGTATATTAGTGATTGGAGCTGCCTCGTGGGCTATCGCGTTGAGACGAGGCCGGCAGGTGTGCAGCGCCGTACTTTCACCGCTCCCTGTCCTTGCTACTGCATCGGCCTTGCAAGGTATTTCATCTGTTACCCCTTCTCTGCTGCGCTTGAATCATTCAGTTGTCAGTGGTTTATCGCATTTCCGTCTCGATTCTCTTGTCTGTTATGATCGACCCACTCTTCCCCCAGCTGTTCCCCTCCAGCCCTTGCCACTTACTCGACTCATAGACTCTCCCCATCCCCCTTTTCCACTTTACAGCCATACATTTCTTTCAGTGCTTTACGGCTCGTCAACGTCGGGATCCTTAGAGACGGGAGAGGATTTAGAAAAGAAACTGGTAGGAATTTTGCCATGGGCTTTGAAAGCCACCATCTCGGAATTCGCCTACAGTGATTTCGAAAAACTGAGGAAAATCTAGTGCTGGAACACCAGATCGTAGTTCGAACGCCAGCGCACTCCCGAATACCACCAGCCTCAGAGCAGTACAGATAACCGAGCGTGGTGGGTGAGCCTCGCATTCGGGAGGGCGCGGATTCGAATTCTCGTCCGACCATCCAGAATTTGGATTCCACCCTTTCCACAAGTCACTCCAGGCGAATACCGGAATGTCTTCATCATAAAGCCATGGCCCAATTTCTTCTACTTCCTTGCCCCAGCGCTTTCCTGCCTCTAATAACCTAGATATCGACAAGGCGTAAAGCAATAAGCAAAAAAAAAAAAAAAAAAAATGTTTCAGCTGCCAAGCATGCGATTACTTTTATATCTGCTTGTAACAACGCGCAGTCTACCTTGGTTTTAATTCACGATAAATAACAGCGTCATCGGCGAATAGAATTATTTTCACCTTTATTACGTCGCACAAATCATTGATGTATATATCCCGTTGATATTTGCATGACTGAAGCGTAAGAAAGCACTGTAGCTCACTGAAATGCATGTGAGAAAAATAAAACAAACATTTTCCATTGCGGCAGCATAATATATTTTATTGATACAAATTGAGTCTTGGTTTTAAGTTTTTTATTATCTGTCTCTACATAATACACTTTTCCTTTTCTTCGATTGGCGTTCATTGCCTCCTTCAAACATAGTGAAAGGCAGCACTAGCCAACCCACTATCCTTGAAATACCACTACGCCTTACGCAAGACGGGCAATCCCAGTGCGAGTCATGTTGTACATGCAGTGCTACGGTATTGGAAATTGATAATTGACAATTCCAGTATATCAGTTTCAGAACTTAATGCCTTTTTGGCACTACTTACATAAATCTATGTATTGTCTTTTTTGTCAAAATGTGTAACGTTCTGACCAGAAGGTCTGCATCCAATACTAATTCTTTCCTTTCCTGCAAATCCTTTTGAAACGCTAGCCACACACATGGCAGCAAATAACCGGCTGACGGAAAAGTTTATTAGAAAATTTTTTACTTTGTGATTTTAACTGCATGTGTATATTGCACACTCCTGCTGTCCAGCGATAAAAGAAATATATATTTATCGATTTGATCGCAACGTTTCTGAAACGTTAGCCTCATTGCTTAGTCTTCATTTGTAGATGCACCATATGTTTGTTTTTAGGCTTCATCATATACTATTTGTGAATTAGTTATTTCATTTGATGAAGTGCTGAAAACAATAATTCTCCTTTACTGTACGGTTTACAAGTTTTTCGACGCGTTGGTTTATCCGAGTTTTGCGTAAATTTCTTCTGTCTGGATATTGTGTTTCGGGAAGCACATATATACCAAAATGCGACTTTTCCCGTTTGAATACCATTTGCTTCCATCCACTGAACAGTCGCAATATTTACTTCTTCCTGAATTTCCTACTGTAAAAAATACATTCACATTAAACTCTGCTGTCTACAGTACGTTAAACTCGACCAAAATAAATCTGTGTAACACACAGAATATACAGGAGCACGATTAACCGTGCGGAGAGATTCGCGATGCAGTGTGACATAGCATGTGTTAAACTCGAAGCTTTAAAATGAATGAACCCTTCATTTATATTGCAAAAGAAAGAAATCTTTTTATTTTTGGGCTACAAAATATAATACAGTTGTCAGAAGCCGAGGCATTTAAGATTTCCAAACTGAATTACTGCTACGGTTTGAGATGTGCCATCTCTGTATCATTATTTTTAGTTATACGTGGACAGGTTAAGGTCGACATATATTTCCACCCTCTGAATTCCTATGCAAGATCTCAAGGGCTTATATGGAATTTCACGCTACCGGGAAATTGTTTTGAATTCCTCATTTGAAACCTTTTACAGGTAAGTTATCTTTTACTTAAGTGTGATGACTTGGCACCCTCTATGTCTCGTAAGTTCACCTCTGACAAATTTCGCTGTCGCCGATGGACTAAGTGGATAGTGGTTTCTTCTGAACAGCGCACCACTACAGGGACTCGCCATCGAGAATTCGAAGTTTTTCGTTTTTCGCTCAACATTCCGGCGACTTGTCACGGGTGCAGCAGAGTCTATTGTGGCCTCGGAGGCCTGGTCAGTGTTAACCAGTACAGTAGCACAGTCACTCTAAACACTGAATAACCAGGGCTGCTAAAGGCTCGTAGCTGATAGTTACAGCGCCGATCTTTGTTCAGGATTCCTCGAGTTGGCAGAAGTGCAGGTATGCTGAAATGCACGCTGACAGCAAAATCAGTAAGACAGCAAATGCTTTAATTAGGGAGCGGCCATAAACCAAGTAGCTCCATTTTGACCTCCTGTGAAACCCCTCTCCCCCCCTCCCCACGTAGCCAGACGTGGCTTTTGTCTCTAACCCCCCCCCCCTTCGTAGCACGTAGCTTTTTTCCATATAGATTTCAAAAGACATTTTGCACTGTTCTGTTTTCTCTCGTCATAATATCGTAAATTAAATACGGGGATAATTAAATGATGGAAATAAATTTTTACATGCTTCTGTGTGTTCTGTATCTCATTTTAACTGTGACAAATAATATGAAAGAAAAGCTACGTGGCCTGGCTCGGAAACCCCTACCGCCCTCCTCCCCCCCCCCTTCCCCTAGACCGAGCCACGTAGTTTATGCACAATCCCTTAGTAATGCGTGTTATTTAATGTTTGTTTCTTTTTCTTTCAGGTGAGTACTGCAGATACATTGTTTGGTGTTCCCTGCTTGTATAGTGGTGAGTCTTTCAACTCCTCTATCTCTCGTCTAATGATGTTCCGAGTAATACTGTAAGCAACAATTTCTCAATAATTTTCTTCTTGCTTGATTTATGATGAGTGACTTCTTCACCCCCGTTTAGACAATACAGCCATCAAAACGCAAATAACTAAAACGGCAACATTTAACACGGTAGCAAAAATGTTTACACACTAGCTGCTGCCCACTACTTGCAGTGTTACAGTACAGGCCTCTCTCAACCGGTACTCGTACACTGAAATCAGCATAAACATTTCGATACTTCTGCTACCAGAATTAACTAAATCCGCCCAGTAGTGTTTCCACTGAGTCGCGTTCAACGAAATCAGGACACTTATTTGAGGGCACTTATCTTGAATTTCTCAGCTTTCCGACTTCACATGAACAAGAAACATACCACATTAAACTCCCCGGACGATGGGCTGTACATTACTCGAAACACCATCAAAATTCCGTTCACCAAAACAGACAGAATCGTGGTCAAAGAAACCTAAGTTGCTTCTCGCATTCCAAGTGTTTGTGGCGTAGGATGTACTGAAAACAAAGCAGCACCTGAACTGCACTGAACCAGGTAAGTGGGCGGTAACGAGAGGCTGGGGGGTTATTTCGGTGTTCCATGGCTTTCGGGAGTCACTCCAGGTGAATGCCCGGATTCTTCATTTATGAGGCAATGGTTCTTTATACTCGTACGTTAGGTTGGCTGAAATTTTTTTAAGAAAGCCCCAGAAATGTAATAGATTAATTTACTTTTTCGCTTAAATTCATACCGAAAATTGGTACTTCATCATAAAAGTTTAACATCTTGCTACAATTCAAAACAGTATAAAAGTATATATCCCCTTGCTAGCCGGTTGAACACATTTACTGAATTCACATTTACTTATTCTAAAATAATTACAAAGAATTTGTCTTGAGACCAATAAACTTAAGTTCCTTTAAATAGACAAGTTGTCTAGAATTCTCGTAGCAAAAAAAGTTCCAACAATCTTCAAACAAATGCGATAACTAGGCCTACGCTCTTTGAGTTTGCATAGAAGACAAAGCCCTAACCTCGTCAGTGTCGCAAATCTGTGTTACTCTATTCTTTAGACCTTGCAAATGTTGACAAAGCAGCGCTTGAACCAGATAGTGATTGCTAAAGAAAATTCTTCCGTCACTTTCAAATACCAAATCACAAGTTCGCAAACACGATTGAGCCGGCATAACATTTTACTATTAATTTTAATTGCGATGGAGCTAACTCTCCGGTGGCTATCCCCCTAGTCATCTAACTACCCCTTTTTATTTTTTAAATTAGCTTTTAAATTGGAGCGTTAAATTCCTCTCCCAATTTTCTTTTCCGATTTACAAATTTAAGTTTAAATTCCTTCAGCATTTTTTGTAAAGTATTCACCACTTGGTAATTTGTTCCAATCCCTAACATCCTTACCAACAGAAGAAAAATTTCCCATTTCCTTATGCATGAAATCGAGCGCCAGCTTGTCATAGTTATCTTTCCCCTTCCATGTACGATTCCTTATTCTTTTGACCAATATCCCTCCAAGCCCCACCACCAGCATATGCCCTGTATGTTCCCAGCACTCTCTTCACCTTCCTCCTTTCCTCCAATGACGCTCATACATTTCACACCACAGCTGCGTTTTTCATTTTTCAAGTTGATCTACTTTTTTTATTATATTAATTTCCGGGGTAGACCTTATACCCTTGAAATATATCTACTTGTGTATTAGAACGTTCAATGAACACGGATACAATATTCAACCTATTAACTCGTTCTTTTCCACCGGTTCAGATATCAGAAGGCTGAGAGTATGAAGTTGTAAATATATCTGTGTAGTATCTGCAACACAAGTGCGTATATACTGAAACGAGTCTAATTCGGTAGGTAGATCGTGATTGGGTCTGCCATACGGTCTTTTATCACTCCTAGTTCTGATTAGTGGACTCTCTACCGTTTTATATTTTGTGGGGCACCAGTTAATTCATTGAACGCTTAAGTATTCAAACCTAAATTATTAGAATTAATTATTTTCATGACATAGGAAGATCAAACGGAGGTGAGAATCCATCAAGTGGCCAAAATATTTAGTTTGATTTACCCGTAGCCTACGTATATTTTCTAGTGATGATAAATTTATAAATTTATTAGTAAAAATAACCATAGGCAACTTCTCTGCTGAAGGTTGAAACTCATTCGATAGCAACCGTTTGTCCATCTTGACATAGATGATTCAAGCTTTTAGACAATTTGGACGCGGAATGAAATACAGAAATATCATTTGTATAGTGCGGGATGCGTATGTTGACGCTTTCATGATTCCTTGTTAGGAATCGGTATTCTTGTTTTTAAACCGAACTCTGCCAATATTTTTCAGGAGAGTGATGTTGATACGATGGAAAAAATCCTTCACTAGCCCTAATCTTGTTAATTTTCCCAACAGATGACAAAATTCTTCTTTATGATGGGTTGAGTGATGGTCCGAAATAGATACGGCTAAGTTTTTGTTTTTTAAGAGGATGAAAACATGTGTTGAATCTTCCACTGTTCTCTCGGATCTGCAACAACTAAATTCAATTAACGAGCCACCCTCAAGTCGTTATTTAACAAATCTCTTCAAAGTCTTTCCCACACAAGAAAGGATGATTAGCATAAATGAAATGTTGGTCAATTTTCAAATCAGATTAGATATTAAATTCGTATATTAATGCAATTTTTGCCTGTAGTAATTTAAGAAGTCCAGTGCACTATGAGTTACGGATGGTGGGTGGAGACGCATCACGGCTGACTGCTTCTTGCGTCGCTCCCGGAGGGCAATCACGCGCAGAGACCGCCACGCGGCCGCAAGTTGTCTCGCCAAACCGGTTGCGTGAGTCCGGATGAATGATCATTTCCATATCCCGCGTGTACGGTTTGTAACATTGGACAGAGTCTGGATTTTTTTTTTCTTTTGGTGAACCGAGTTTAGATTAAATGTGCTATTTCATTGGTGTGCATATTTCACATTATGCAATTGATTATACTTTCACCAACTCGTATTATAAAGCGTACCATAAGTCAATGTAAAAAGGTATATTTGCTTCCCTGTGCGCAGGTAGTTCGTCTGTACGTCTAGGAAAATAACACTACCCCCTGCAGCCTCGTCACTAATCCCCATCATTCTTTATTATTAGTTTACTATTAATAAGTATAAAAGGTCACGGGGTTCCTACGGCTCCTGCCGCTTCCCGTAGGATTCTCGGAGGTAGAGCTCCGCATTCCCATTACAGCCGTTGGCACTAGGATGGATGTGACGGGGTCAGCGCCACACTCCGGCCGTTCTTTACCTTCCCGCGGAGTTTCCTCCACCGTACTCATTTGATAGCAGGCTCGGTGGGTCTGGGGAGCCGTTCCGGACGTTCAGCTTCGAGGAAAAATCCTCTGCTTCGTCGGGGATCGAACCCCGGTCGTCCTGGCCGCAGTCAGACGCTATGCCGCCTCAGCTACGCGGCCGCCCGGCTTTACTGTTATTATAAAATTGAAATATTTTGTACTAATTAACTATACATATCCTGAATAATTGTTTGTAACTTGGTATGTATTTTTATTGGGTTTTCACTGACTTTAGGTTTTTTTAACGGGGTAGAATAGTGTTATATTTCAATTACAATCTTTGACGCTAGTCAGCACAGTTGGGCGGGCAGTAATTGTTGATGGGCGCCTGCGTTGTAGCATTGCAAGACGAGGGACTGTGTGTGTGTGTGTGTGTGTGTGTGTGTGTGTGTGTGTAGAAGGTTGAATGGTGCGGATTTATGTACTTTGCACACAAGTTGAAATGTACTTGAAACTTGTTTGAATGTAATATAAGTGTTTTAAAAGTTGTTTCATGGTTCGGTATTAATTAAATACAGTATTATTGCGACCATAACAGTGAATTTTTCATTTACAGACGTTGTCATAATACCGCTCAATTCCTTGGCGGTTATATGCCAGAAAATCGTAATAAAAAATATCCGACCTAACGGCTTGCTTGTGTTGAGAGAGGAGAATTGGGCAATTCTCGTTTAAATAACATGACGTCATCCACTATCTGAGTGGTCAGCTCACAACTGGCTGACCATTTCCAGGATGATTGGTAGCTTACATTTGGCGATCAATGTCAGGATATCTCACACATCAAGTTACTCCCCTCCTTCCTTCACGTAGCCCGCTGGTGTACTGGCTGACGTTAACAACAACCAGTTTTGACAGGTGCATGCTACTTTTTCCAAGTGCAAAATGTAGAGTTACAGTTTTTCTGATTCGTAAAAGCATCTATCTATGCCTTTGTACTTCAGCTGCGCAGTTACTTACTTAATTATTAAATAAAATTGTGTTGACAGAATGTCATATAAGTTCAGTTGTTGTGCAACTATGTCGAACTCATTAGACGTATACTAGAAAGTAGTCGTCGAAAAGCCTTAATGAAAATCTTTCTGAAAAATAATACAGTTTTCCAGTGTTGTTGCAGATTCTAACTTCTCCTTCACTCAGAAATAATGAACAGCAAACGGTAAATAATATAACAGCAGTTACAACTCGTGTTTTCTGCCTCTGCACGACTTCGTTTGACTGGAAACCTAAATAAACCTTTAGGAAGTGTCGACTTGGTTATAAACACAAGACGGGGAGTAAAGATAAGCACGAACTTCGCCCGTCACTCAACTCGTAAGTCGCTTAACTATCGCGATGCTTGATTTAAAGGAAGAGCTTTTAATATCAGCAACCGCAAGCCATTTGCCGTCCAACTTAATTATTCAAAATCTTCTTTTGAGCCGACGTTTCGAACTCTGGATTAGATTCATAGAAATGCAGGCGGAAGAGGAAACAATCGTTGACTGCGGAACGCAGATCAGACCAACACGCAGATCAGGTGTTACGTAATCGCCGTGCGTTGGTGTTCTTGCCACGAGCAAACATCCAAGGACAAGTCGGACGCTTATACAGATGACCTAATAAATTTTGCAATCCGGCACACCGTCCATACCGATTACCTGATCTAGGAGAGGTGCAGAGTGTAAAACAATGACGGCGGAGCTCCCTGCTTGCATTATATCGAGGATATTCTCCCTCCAGAAGTACTACAAAGATCGACAGCATCACAGGCAGACGGGGCGCTTAACAAAGTTGGAGTATCTAGTCGAGTGTTGATATGAAAGCAATTTTGTGGGAGATATGAAGTTTACGAAGGAAAATAAATGAGTGTCTGAACGACAGAACTTACTATTGTAAATGGCAGCGAAGGGATCCACAGTGGCAATGATGAGAAGGCTTGGCAACGCCGCCGATGGCGAGCTCATGAGTAACAGCCAGGCAAAACAGTGTCCAGCCAGGAATGCCGCTGCCAGTACCGTTGCGTCGGCCGCTCCACACACTGCGTCAGTACCTTACGTTCACTAAATATTGCGACGATAATTGATTTATTTGTATCGACGCAAGACGTGCTTAAACATTTGACAGACCCAACAAAACTGTCGATCACGGTTGATCGTGATAACTGTTCTGGGTTTAAACTCTGACCGTGTTGGGTGAGCGTCAACGTCCTGGTCTAGCATTCGGGAGGACGCAAATCAGCCATCCAGATTTAGGTTTTCCACTGTTTCGCGAATTCACTCCAGGCAATTGCGGAGATGGTTCATTCAATAGGCCATGACATAATTCCTTCCCGTAACGGGAAGGAATTATGTCATGGCCTGGAGTGATTTCGGTAAACCATGGAAAACCGAAATCTGGATGTCCCGGACGGGGATTCGAATCCACGTCCTCCCAAATGAGAGACCGGAGAGTTAACACCCACCCTCCACGTTCGTTCGGTTTACATTTCGTATTTATGGACACCATATCTATGGAATTCTGCGAGTAGAAACCTAAGTTGTATTAATTAATTTTACTTGTAAGAACGGAGACTTTTACTTCATTTCCAGTAATCAACACAACAATTGTATATTTTGTTCTTGTTCCTGTCACCGTGGTCGGTGGGTGAGCGGTATCGCTCAGGCCTGGTGTTCGGGAGGACGTGGGTTCGAATCCCTGTTCGGCTATCCAGTTGGTTTTACATGGTTTCCCGAATTTGCTCTAGGTGAATGGCGAAATGATTCCATCAAAAAGTAATGGCCGATTTTGTTCCAATTCCTGGAGCTCAGTCCTTTTTCGGCTCTAATGGCCTCCATGTCGAACCAAAGATAAAAACGTCTTGCATTTCGTGAGTATTAAGGAATGCAAATAACCAGTATCAAACATTGGAGACAAACGATTAAGCCACGATGACTCGTGAAGTGTTATTTCTTTTGAGAATCCCACTGAACAAATTGTACCTGCTACCTTGTATGTCACTGGCACTCCCTATCGCTGTAGAGGCACAGAACAGGAACTGTTAACCACTGGGCGGCGCGGTGCGGTGCTATGTGTTGAATAATTCATGAGACAGGTTATCAGTGCGGTCCGGCCTTGAGACGTCTCGCTTCTTCCCTGCACCTGGCTGTATCCTTGGCTCAAACAACCTTATCCGATTGTCTCGGTGATGTTTATTTTCTGTCTTAGGAGCAGTAATACGTTGTACGGTTAGTTCTGATTGTCCGATGACTTGCATTTGGCTGCCGACCTCTCCCGTTGTTGAACGAACGGTTCTTGACGGCCGTGATGTCGGGGCGTAGCCTGAGGCGGTGCGTTTGATGACTACGCACAAAATGTGTGTGCGTTCCGCACGGGTGGCTCGCACCTCGGTCGCCTGCCGGATGTGCGTGCCGGGCCGACGCACTTGTGCGTATACGCAGGTCGCTCACGTGCGTAGATGGCTGCGACTACAAAGTCACCCGCCGCTCCATAGAGGGCTCCAAACAGACCAGCTAGACCTGGGCACAGCAACTAGCTCACTGCGAGTGTCGTCTGCGCAGAATGTGGTTTCTGGATCTTGCCTTGTTCGTATTCAGAGTCCGTGATCGCATTCGACTGAATATCAGGCATAGGCTTAGGGTAAAGTAAGGTTACCCGAATTTTTTCTCCAAATCCTGGGACGCTTAACAACTTTTTCACCAAAATCCGGGGACGCTTTCGGCATTTGTCCTAATTACGCGTTGTACTTTTATAAGTTATATGATTAAAGGTTGGGTTAATTTAAAAGCCACATATTGTTTGTATTTTGTATTTTAAATGAGGATCACAGACAGCCATGTTGCATACAGCAAGAAGACTTGATTTTCCAAAGCTCTTGTGTCCAAGACGCAGTATCCCTGCAATTTTCTTTTATTCCTAGGCACGTACAAGGAAAGAAGTGCGCTTCATATCTCTTGCTTTAAACGAATGCGTTAGCAAATCGGGGCTTTTTAAGATCTCTCGCTTGATTAAAAAAATTCTGGAGACAACAGTAAAAATCCGGGGACATTGCGGGAACGAAATCTGTCCGGGGACAGAGAGCTAAATACGGGGACTGTCCCCAGTAAACGGAGACGTCTGGTAACCCTAGGGTAAAGTATCATTAAAAACAAATTATACCACCATTCATACTAAAAAAACTAGTTACCTCCAGCCTTTCCCCTTTATAATCTCGACATCGACAAGATGTTTACAGTATATATATATATATATATATATATATATATATATATATATATATATATATAGTGTGTGTGTCAAACTTGTATCCACGCGCCAGGTTGTTTATTTCAGAGTGCCAACTACAGCCTGCAGGTATCCTCAGTTACGTTACGGTCAATACAAACTGGTTTACACCTTAGTCTACAATGCTTGCTTCCTTATGTACCCTCTGTGAAAAAGTTAATTTAATCGCCCAACGTTGTAAGAGTATGGTTTTTCTTTACCCCAAATAGTTCTGGATTCATTGAGGTTTAGTGGTGCAATAAAACGCTCCGACTACGTCGTTTTACTTTTGTAAAGGAACCGGTATTTCTTTCAAGACAACCCTCCCTCATTACAGAGATGTGTGATTATTGTAATTCATACACTCCTGTTTCCAAAATAAAAAATAGGTTTTTTCCCTTTGCTCTTTGGGAAAAAAATAAATCTAGACCAAATTATATTATAAATTGCGTATAGAATTGATTCTGGTCGATGCAAGTTCACAGTGTACTTTTCATTAAGCATCTTACAACTGAGAATTAACTGTATGAGAGAGAATATATGACAAACCGTGTTTGAACTAATTAATTACTTGGAAGCCGTGTTCCGACTCCTGGCAGTTTCGCAAACTGCCCACTACGTATTAAGTAGTTTATTTGCAGGGTCAAGTGTCGCTGCCAGTGGAACGGTGTTCCCGGAAGCACCGGAGGCTGCTTCTCGGACTCGACACCGCTCCATTAGCTCCTCCTGCGCAGTAGAAATTAGTCACCTACTGGAGTATGTGGAGTGGTGTTTCTACAGCGGAGTAGGGAACTGATAGTAGTAAGAGGGCTGGAGACTTATAATCTGACAGACAACGCTTTTCGTAAATAGTTCACACAAAAACTGCAAATATTGAATAACTCAATTTAAGTGAATTAGAAAGCTTGTCATAACTCTTAGAACATTAATCTTAAGAATAGAACAAATATTGTTTTTGTACGTTTTGTTAGTGTTTCATACTTTTTACTTAGTAACTGCTTAAATAATTTTAATCGTTTAGTACCAAAGGAGCAAATATGCCGGTAGCAATTTTCCTGCCCACCTACATTCGCATTCTTATGATTTGCTTGACCTTAAATTCTCGAGTGTAATTTCTCCTCGCACCTACTTTTGCTTTTCATGAATTTTAATTTCATATCGCAATTAAATAACTTATAACATTATTTAAGTATGTCGCGTTCCCGGTTCTCTTAGAACTCCGGGCAACGCCTCTACAGTGGCTATAGCTAACCCTGGTATCACAGAGCGATGCTAAGCCTTCGGGTTCGACAATTTCAGAGCGGGAGGGGGCGGTTAAGCAGACAAGTCCCACAACTGATAGTCTTAGGAGGTTATTGACAGCCTCCAGTCACAATCTTTACGCAGCCGAACAACTTGAGCTATCTTTAAGGCCGAAAGATAGAAAACACAATAAGTCAGCTTACTTTGTGAGTGGTGAGGAGCCGCCAGCCAGCCAGCGCAGTCCAGTGGTGTGCATTAATTCCTTGGGTCGAGCGATCTCTGTCTGTACCCCCCCCCCCCCAGCGACGGCTTATATACATTACCACGTCGTTGACTGGGGTAAACATGCGTTAAAACAGTGATTGATGTAATTGGGTCGCCAGTTTAGCGCAGTTCACTGGCTGGCACGCGACAAGCAGTTAGTAATGTGTTTAAGTAATTTAATTATGAGAAACTATGAAGCACTTATAGATTTTATCATGAATGACAAAAAGCGGTATTATGTCATGTATTCTTAAATGTTTATACGTGATTAACTATCTCAATCTAACGAGAACCTTTTCTAATTATTTTTTTTCCTAAAAAAAACGAGTCAGTCAAAATAAGTGGTAATTAACAGTTTCAGTTTTCGTTGATCTAGCTATGAAGTGTAGATTATGAACTATATTATCGGTTTTTACGAGTTTGTGCATTAGAAGCACATGACCATGATTTCATCTTTACCGAAACTGAATTCATTATTCGAGTTCAATAGTAGTCTAGTAAAATGTTGGACATATTAGTCACTTTCCATTTAACTGGTTCAAGTTGACTGTTAGTGAGAGCGTGTTCTGGTAGCGAGTAGTGGACACTTTGTAGTCTGTCGGTCTGTCTTCTGGGAGCCCCTGTCGTAGCCTCTTCCCATACGTCCTCACTCAATTAGGAGCCGCTTTGAGGCCCTCATTGTACGCCATCCTGTCACTTGACTTCAGTCCTACAGAAACCCCTTCCACCACACCACATTGTCAGACCTTCTGTTTGAAGCAGACTGCAGCATATTATATTCTTTTTTTCCTTTCCTTCCTGTTTAAGTAAACTGAAATCTTACAATTAGTTCTCATTTTTTCTAGCTTTCTGAACATTCCCATCGACATCACTCCACTTTGGTACACGCGGACTTTCATTTTGACTCTTAAAGGAATAAATTGCTTACGGAATATTTTCGTTCGCTTGCGTTTCACGATGCATATTCATCTCCCCATCCGTTCTATACCAAAAAGAATTCTTTTAAAACATCTTACCATTTTATTCGGCAAAAGAAAGAAAATCTGTCATCAGTTTTAGACTGAGACGCACTTGTAATGTGAAACCTTGCTGGAGCTACAAGGTTTCAACTGCACTATTTACCCAGAAAGTGTCTTCACAGCAGATTGATAATTTCACTTCGGAAAACTATGGTCATTAGAGTTGCTACGTTTCTCCTAGATCTCATGTTTACAGTCCTACTGACAACTGATGCAAGGAAACAAAGATCTTCCGGCTCTAACACAGCGAGAACTATCGGTATATACCTATTTTCCTCAATGGTCGAGAAGTTAATAGCATATTTAATGCTGGATCGGAAGTTGTTTTATATTTCTTTATAGAGTATTCTTTTTTCCCCTTATGGTAATTATGTGAGGTGTTTTTCCAGAAATCTGGACCTCCCCCCCTCATATGGTGAGGTCAGAGGGACTCCCTCTCCCATTTCAAAGCTGTAATTTAATTCAAATGTTTCCTCAACTGATATTCGAAGACACCTCCAATCACGTGGTACTCGTATTCACATGTAATGTTGGTATGCAAACTCTTCTGTTATGCATTCGTTGCTTACGGGTCATAGTAAACGTGAATAAACAGTTAAATTCTGCATGCACAAACTTTGCTACAAAGGATGGTGTGTCTTACGTGTTCAGATGATAAAATACACTATCCTTCATACAGCAGGTGATTTAAAGAAGCCACCTAAAAATAGCGTTCGCGACGGCCGGATACTCCCCCCCCCCCCCCCTCCGCAGTGTGGTGGTGGTTTATCGCGCGTTGACACACTGATGAGAACCTTATTAAAAAGAGTACCGTTATGGCAGGGCTATCCTTTTTTTTTTCTTATGGCTTTTCGCCTCGTCGAGTTAGAGGTGATTACAGGTGGTATGGGACTGGGGACAGGGAACGGGAAGGAATTCCGCCATTTAATTTTGAAGGAAGCATCCCGGCATTCGTATGGAGTAATTTGGGGAAACCATGGAAAACCCAAATCTGGATGCCAGGACGGGATTCGAACCGGCGTTCTCCCTAATCCGAGGCCAGAAGGTTTACCGCTCACCCACCACGCTTGGTCGTAGGGCTATCATAGTTTTGCGAAATTATATGTATGAATTACACCTCGTCGTATGGAAGACCATAGAGGCCATTCAATGGAAGGAGTCAAAAATAAAGTTTATCATAAACCAGAATGTAGATATTATTGGTGAGCTTGGTTGAACATCCCTGCCAGGAAACGAGAGATGGCGACGCATCAGATTTTGAGGCTTACTGAACTGATTAATTGAACGTGTAGTTGAAACGAAACTGTAGAGAAAGACACAAGTTGTACTATGAGGACTTGAGCTATAATAGACTCGAGCCAACTAAGAGGTAGGCAAACGCTAATAGCTTGAGGTTTTTTTTATGAATCTTTCTCGTTTTCTCGTACGAAGATGGCGACGAAGTTTTATGTCGCCGAAATATTGTGTACTATTATTACTCGGTTGGTTTCCCGAGAAACATTCACAAATATACAACGCCGAGAAAAACTGCGTTCATTTATACTTTAAAGTTAACTGCCGTCGAAAGCTTACAGGCGGGGCATGGGGCAGCCAGTGTACTGTTCACAACACATGTATTCTCTGTCCGTGTTTCCAGTTAGCTACCCCCGTGCAGTGACTCGTTAAATTGTTTCTACGTGTTTTGGCCATTAATTAAAACTATGTTGATAGTTTTTCTCTGTGTATATGTCATTTGAACTGCAATTTTGATATTGCTCAATTTCACGATTTTTTTTTATTTTATAAGTCAGGAATTTGATACATTTGCAACAACAAATTTAAACATTTAAAAAATAGCTGCGTAGTAGCAGGCTCCATATTTTTTGTGGCTTATTGATTAAAAATCTACGAAAAAAAAATTAATAAAACACACATTTTACGCAAGTAGTCTATTTCATTTGAAGTGATTTCACCGCAGGAACATGCGTTTTGTAGCGTGGAACTATCTGCTCGTGTTCTAACAGGTGGAAAAGTGCGCTGTCGTGTGCCTGTTCCACGCGCGACTGCAGTGGATGGTAATTAGAGGCGGATGCAGTCCGTGGAGGGAGTCGCATTTCACGAGGCTGCGGATTGCTAATGAGCATTCGTTAGTGGAGAGCGAACCGCTATCGACTCCGCCGAGCAGAGTTGCTGCCAGGAAGTGTGGAATTGTAGGGGAATACAAAAAAACCTGGCTTTTTCCTTATTTACATGGCAGCCGCATTTCGCAACGCGCGACGTATCTCGTTACAAATTCGACCTAATTGCTGGAGCTGTCACAGCTGGGATCCTGCTATGTAGTACGTGTCGACGAGGACCGTGTGGGTCAGCGGTAACGCTCTGGCCTCTCATTCGGGAGGACACGGGTTCAAATCCGAGTCGGGCAATCCAGATTTGGGTTTTCCATGGTTTCCCCAAATCACTCCAGGCGGAAGCCGGGATGGTTCCGTAAAAGGACAATTGTCGAATTCCTTCCCCTTCCCTGCTCCCCAGACTCATCCAGCCTCTAATGGCCTCAACGTCGATGTGACGTAAATCCAGAAAAAGAGAGTCGGCGTGGTATATCCATATGCTGCCACGCCCATTTTCTGGAATATCCACTACTGCGTTCGTTTTCGGTTTGCAATGACATCAAAATCGTGGATACTCTGGAAAAATCTTCTTAGGGGAAAAACTATTGTCCTACTGGAAAAATAGTTGAACTTTTTTTGCGCTGTATTTACGCCTCGTCGACGTCGAGGTCATTAAAGGTGAGAATACACCGGGTGAAAAAAGGAACGGGAAGAAATTCGGCCATGGCCTTTTAAAGGAACCATCCCAGATTCACATGGAGTGATTTTTGGAAACCATAGAAAACCTAAATCTGGATGGCCGGATGGAGATTCGAACACGTATCATCCCGAATGCGAGGTCAGAGCGTTATCGCTCACTCAACACGCTTTGTTTTAAGTGTGTTGTTTAGAAAATTCAATTGATAATTGCAAACAGATGTACGGTCCCAAACGCAGTCAAAATAATTTGACTGTTGAAGCCTAATAGCAATGTTCTTGTACCATGCATAAATTTTTACCAGTGTGAATGCTGAATTGACGAGTATACAGAAGGATGCTTCCTAAAAAAAAGGCAGAAAAATAAAAAGTTCCACGGGACCGAAGAATTTCTTTGGTTTCGTTTCTTAAGATTAAGTTGTAACAGTTGTTTCAATACATGCATACTTAATCATATACGTACTTCAGTGTAGCTAATACGACCCGAAAACTTTTCATGAATTTTGGCAAGTTGTACTATATCAACAGTCTTCACAATAATAGTCCATTCAAAATCGGGCGAAATTTCAAATCTAGCTTCTCAGTTGCTGACTTTAAACCTGCTTACATTTTCCTGTTTGCGTCTTCTGAATGTAGAAGACTAAATACTCATTTCTTCACTAAATTTCTAATAGGCTACTTTTATTTTTCAGTGAATTGTTTTGGGGCTTATTTATGTTTGTCGGATGAATTTTCAATACAGCTAATTCAAAGTAGTTATTCATTTAATACAAAAAAATGTTTTTTCCTTGAGGTGTGGTCTTCCAGACACTATCCTCTCAGAAAACTGGCTGTCCCCCTTCACTCTGTCGGTTATGTTACAAGCAGTGCAGAAATGTAGCATGTGTAACAGTCAAACTGTCCCTGCAGTTTTTCCGACTAAAAATGAAAAAGAAGCAAACTACAAATATAAAGGTTGAAAGGCTTCTGTCGTATTCTGCACTAGTATTGGTGAAAATCTTCAGTTCCCGAGTTTCTCTGATGCAGGTGTCCTGTGTTCAAATCTTTATTTCATGCTACCCATCCCATTTTCCACCACAAAAATAAATGTTTCGTATCCTTTAATCTTTGGATTCCTTTGTAGTTTTTCCTTTCGATTAAGCTCTCAGCAAACAAATCAACCCTATATATTTTAAAATATGATCCATACACCTGCGTCTTCAGTTTCTTATATAGCTATAAATTTTTCCCGCTAAATGGGAGGTAGCGTCCGAATAAGTAGAAACTGACTGTAAAATTATAAACTGGAACCTAATACGAAAAATGTAACTCACTCGTTGAATAACAATCTTTGTTCAACAAATTGAGGAGTTCTAATACCTCTATAATCCTTTGCTACAATTATTTAAAATGGTTAGTTGCTATGACTCTTATATACTTTCCAAGAATTAGCTTCGTGTTTTAACCTGCGTCATGCATATTGAGATTATAAAATGACGCCATATAGTTCGGTTATACAAAAAATCTAAGTTTTGGACTCATTATACGCTCCGTATATTACAAAGCTAGTACTGCATAATTCTGGCTGTCACTTTTTAATGTTACTTTCCTTATGTCATCAATCGTATCGATAATCGAAAATATATCTTTTTGTCCAATCAGTAGAAATTTCTGAATGGAAGACCTGTTGAAGGCCGAACCCATTCGCTTTGAGATATTAGAGTTCAGCCACATGACCGCCTTGGGCTGCAGAGATTAGATTCGTAATTCCGCTATGATTGCAGCGTTTTTCTCATTAAGACTTAAGTGGGAGTAGTGATTATTTCATTGCCGTCAGAGATCTGTTCATAGCTTGACATCCTCATCTCTTGGAAGATGGTCGAGACACTGTGCCCGGCTGTCTTCAAGGTTTTCTGCAGTGCTTTTCGGCACTGAAGAAAAAACTGTGGCCAGTTGTCCGAAACTGGAGGAACTTATAAATCTTTAAGCTCGTTTCAGCTTAGCAATCCTTGTAGCTGTGAGAGAAACCATAGTTTCGTACTGGCAGGTGGTCAGCTTGTAATGTGACCGACGCTTATTTCGTACAAAATGCTCTAGACCAGGGGTGGCCAACCCGCGGTCCGCGGGCTGCATGCGGCCCGCCTTGAATATTTTTCCGGCCCGCGAGATTCATCACACTTTTACAAAATATTTTCTATATTTTATTTTTAGTGTTATATATTTCTCTACAATGTGCGTTTAGTATCATTATTATTATATTATCTATGTTTACATGTAAGAATAATATTAAACACAATAATGACTCATGTTTCAATTTTTCACTCCAAAAGAATATCTCTAGTGGGGATATATAATTTTATATGCGGCCCGCGGAGTTTTGATGCACTTCCAAAGTGGCCCGCGAGATCATTTGGGTTGGCCACCCCTGCTCTAGACGAATCACGGGTATTACTGAGCACGGTAAAAAATGTATAATGACTGGAGGCTTGTACTGAGGCAGCATTATAAATTCAAAGTTTTTCTACGTCACTCGAATACAATGCTGTTTAAATGCTATTTGTGCTTATAAATTTGGCCGTCACTTTTCGGGATTACCAGAGTACGATTGTTTTGTAACGAATATTTGTTGTTGCCGCAGGTAACAGAACGAAATGCCGGGCGGTCCTGGTAGTGTGGGACCAGTGTACCGCCCTCATGTTCAGAGGGTCGGTGGCCTAAAGCGTGGAGGATTTTTATCAAGTGTTACTAGTGTTTTCTTTGGCACTGATTGAAAGACACGAGGTGAAATTAACGGCATACGCATGCTGATAATATGAATTGAAATAGCCAAATGCTATATTATGTGTGTGTGTTTCTAGACAGTCTTTGTCATATAATTTTTATAACTTTTTCAATTAATAAATTTGTTTCTGAAACAAAATTAGTGCATTTGCCTGGAAGTATTTCGTAATAGAAGTTACTTCTTCGAGCGTGGGTTACGTACTTCTGTTAGGCTACTGTTAGCTTGGTAGTATTAATCAGTGTAACACTTATGAAGGTGACTAATTTGAGAACAGTACGCTAAGCGGTTTTATTTTGGTCGTTGCTAGTCACGTGTTCAACAGCCTCGTTTAAATCTATCTCTCACAACTTATTAATTGGAGCTTGTGTCTGGAGGTTACAGAATACGGCAAGGTGACAAAAGTCTTATTAAATTCTACTAAGTTTGCTATCGCTCACTATTCTTCTGTATTTACAGAGCAGTATTATGGAAATTACCTTTACACAGGTAAATGAGATTTCTGTTACGTCCAGCATTTGTAAATATTGAGTTGTGTTTGTGCGTCAAATCATATTATTTCGAAGTGCTGTCTGGCGATTCGAGTGGATTAGCTGTGCTTGCAGTAAGTAGCCCCAAGTAGGCCAACCCCACCGTTCAGCTGTTATTCAGATTTCTGAAAGAGTATAATGCTATGTAGACTTCTGTTTATGAAAATTGTAATACTCTGGATTAGTGGTCCGAATCACTAAAAAATCTGAGGATGTATAGAAGATTGGCGCCATAATAAGTGACTAAGATTTCAGAGAGATGGCGTGCACGTAGATCCAGCAGCGCCCTCTGTTGTGAGACGGGAGACGCTCAGTGGGTGCAGAGCCGTTAAAGTGGAACCGCGCAAACAAGTGCCGGTATGCATCGTCGACGTCATAAGGTGCAATATCAGCACGTGAATTCGAACGTGGCAGAATGATTGTTGTCCTAGAAATGGGTTTGTTGTACCGTGACAGAGCACGCTGCTACGACGTGTGTGGAACCAGTGGATAGAGGGGGGTCGTACACAGCGACTGGACCACACATTGTGACACAGTGCGGGATGGCCGTGACAGACAGAACAACTTCATCCACTGTGTTGGTCGACGTTGGAGCACTGCATTGACGGTTCGACTGTCTGCTGAGGACTGTGTTGAAAGTGCGTTGGCTTCCATTGGCTGGAAACCACCAACGCCTCAGACTACAACAGTCATGCGTACGCCATCACTGGCGTGCTGACTGGTAAAATGTATTGCTTTCGGACGAGTACCGAATCGACCTGTCCTGTACTGATGGCTGTGTACATATTAGACGCTACCGGGATGAACGCAATCGAGCACCACTGCGGACAAGCGCTACGTTTGACTATAACATGCGATGTCGCCTCCTAATTTGACCAGATCTGCTACGTGAGGGAGGTATTAGAGCCAGAGACATCGCCCTCCTGCACGCGGCTCCACATGCTGCACAATGCCCGCCCACATCTGACGAGGAATGTTCAAGTCTTCGAAAAATGACTGGTACCAGTACTTCTCTGGCGTGCACGTTCGCTTGACACGTTGCCCATCGATCTTGTTTGGGATATAGTTGTTCGTTCTGCTCGTCCTACAAGCACTGTCGCGGCAGTGTGTTCCCCAGCAGCAGATACAGGCTCTGATGTAGAGAGACTCTAATTGCAGCACGTGGTGGCTTCATACCGAACACAATTCTCACGTTCAAAGTGCATGTTCAGTTCTGTAATTTTACTCATTTGTGTGTCGTTATGTCGCTAACTGTGCAATAAATTTCGTTATAATCACATGTCTACTTCTTGGTGTTTCAGTTTTGACAAACGGTAGTGTAGTTGTTATTAATCTTTTCTTACATATTAAATACATTCTTATATATTAAATTATTTCTCCCTTGTTTATGATATCTCTTAATAACAGTTTTGGTGGTAATGTTAGCAATTCCTATAAAGATTGTCTTCAGGTTTGCCATGTTTTATTGTTTCCCTTCATTTACAAAAATAAATAGCGTAAGACTTTCGGAGTGTGCAGTTGTTAGATATGAGAGGATTATTCGTTGAGCAAACAGGTGACTGTTAACTTTGTTATTAAAATCCCTTTGTTATGCCTTCTGAACAGAATATGAGATAGCAGAGGAGTCAGTTCTATTAATAGGAATTCTTATAGTTTTATTCATGTAACGCAATTATTATAAACTACATTTTTGGCATACGCGTTTAGATTTGTTCAGTCATCCAGGATGACAGTTTTTACTTGCGTGATACATTCAGGCGGGACGTGTTCCATATCGGCTCACTGATCAATTTTTTATATGTATATATATTTTTTGTGGTACACATGCACTGTATTTTGATTTACAAACCATATTGTTTGTCAAACTGCACTACTATTTTTACCGACTTATTATGTTTATGCTAGCCCCTATTATGGCCTTACTACATTTTTAAAAAATTTATTTTCTTTCTGTACAATAATTGAGTCCCATTGTAAATAATTGCGCAAGTTTTCTGAGTCGTGCCAGTAACTATCTCAACAGAGCCAGACTGTAACACGTCTTTCCTTGTATGTTTAATTTTCTTATCACATCTGAAAAAAATTGTCGCGTTACTATTGATGAAGACGCCAGTCGTTGCTCCAGTAGCGCTGTTTTGCTGTAGACTAGACTCTTCGTGTCTGGCGCCGTCTGCCTGGCAAGGCGCCACGGTCGGCTCCAGTGTGTGCAGCTCAGTCTCGTTTCATGTTCAAACTTTACACACGTCATTCAGTTACTATCAGTACATCATCTGTCGGAGAGAAATTCCAGCTCCCTCTTGTCCAAAATGCCTTCTTTTGATACAAATTATAGCCCCACAGAAAAAAAAAACTCTAGTTTAAAGATATCAGTTCCGAATAATAAATATCATTTCTCAATAACGTTTAACTAAAAAATCTTCAAGGAGACAGATATAATACCGATGCCTGGAACCTGTTCTAAATCCGAAACTTATAAATTAAGTTCCCGTTCGATAACTGAGGTGAAACGTTTCCAAGATCAATACTTTTGGTATCTGTTAAATTCTTACCTTGAACAAAGTACATTGTTTCATACATTGAAGTTTGATATCATCAGTTTGCCCCAGAGCTAAAAAAAAAAAAAAAAAAAAGGTTCAACAGTCTCGAAGTAAAAGACATAGCAAGTTTGTGAGCCGTAACCACAATGTAATGTCATAGAAGCAGTGCCGAAAACTGCTTCATATTATTATTAATCTCATTTTCATGGTCAAAAAAGCTGTATCACCACCACCACGGCATAACAGCAGTTGGGGGTGGATACTTTCCCAGCGTACTGATACACTGTAATCCTCTCTGGTGTACAGCCGGATAGTGTTGTCATCAGGTGTCAGGTCTCTTCTAACTGTGGCAAGTTGGCTGTCACTGCCTAGACTGTCTAGAAGAGACCTGACACCTGATGAAGACAGCAGAGCTAGCTGTCGAAACGTTGTGTTTATACAACACCATCCGGCTGGAGACCCGAGAGTATTATATTGCATCAGTTCTAAATGCTCATTGTATGAGCACCAAATTTGAAAACAGCATTCGTAGAAATTTGCTGTACCAATAAACAAGTGCAAAAGTAGCTACAAGCTACACAAAAGCCTCAGTGAGGTGGAACTTCTCGTTACAGCACTGACAAAGTGACGCCATCCGGCGGCACTTCTACCCCAGGTCAGACTGTGTCGTCAGCGTTTGTCAGTCGTCTCGATGCCCACTTCACTATGCGGCTGTGGTAATGACGTCAACAGACAGTGGTCTGTCTGCTTCTTCCTTAACAAATGTTTACCTCTTTTTGTCACTGACATTTCAAGAAAGAAACGACTGCCTTGCGTCTGCTCATTTCATCTCCCCAAGGAAATTGATGAGAGTATCGACAAGTAAATTTTTCTAAAGTAACTGGCTTTGTTTTGGATTTAGACGTTACTGTGAGCACGACGATGCTGGAGCTGTGACGAGAGGCGGCCACGCCCTCGCCGTCTCTCGGGGCTGCCATGCCGGTCTAATCTATTTCCCGCCGCAGTGTTTATAATTAGGGACCTGCCCTACTGCACGCGGCGACCAACTTCTGATTAATGTCGCGCCCCTATGTGCCTCTGTCTTTGAATCGGCATCAAGCAGGTTGGATTACGAGGATTGCTTCCAGAAGTTCCGACGATTGTTCATTTTTCCCTATTTCTCATCCCAGGTGTTACTGTAACCGCGGAAAGTTGTCTATAAATATTAACTTTGCACTCTCTTTCGTATATTCTCATAGTTACCTTTAAGTTGCTTTATAGCAATCCTCCCTACCCTCCATTTTTAATGGTTTCACTGATTTCTTTAGTAATAGCTATTTCCTTCACTCTTTGGTCTGCTATTATTCCGTTACAGCAGTCTATCTAAAAAAGAAAAAAAAGCGCTATCTTAACCCAGCAATAATTGCAGTGGGCTCCATTACAACCTTAGCTAGCAAGTTCCCTCGCCAAGTAGATGTATGCCATGACCAGTGCAACTCCATGCATCACTGCTGTCGTTTGGTACAAACTCTGTAACAGACCCCTTGCCTGTCCCGAAAGTCTCGCATCCTCTACTTTAACCCGCCTCCTGGTCGTGTTTAACTGTGGCACATAATGACTACGCAGGAACTACGTAAAGTCCGCCTTGGTGCTGTGCTTTTCTACATCAAGTCCTCTATTGACACTATTCCCACAAATAATGAATAAACACTTCCAAGCAGGGTTTTCACATTTCTTTATTACCGCAGCAATGACTGCAAAAGTTTAACTATACTTGTGACATGGTAGACTATGCCTAATTTAACCTCCATAACTGGATCTGCATTTCTCCCGTGCTTATTACATGGCAGAATCTTTACTAAAAACTTGCAAGCATTTTATGAAATCTTTATTTGTATACGCATTAGTACATAACAATTATGTGGGGACCTGTATGATAACAAATTACGCATGATTTGTAACTTCCCAGCCGTTACAGCACGAAATGAACATAACCCAGTCTATAAATTGCAGTTCGTAAATTTCGATAGTATTTTGGTGGTAGCTGCAAAGAGTAGAAGCTGACTGTTAGTTCTCGTGTTAGGGATGCGACACGCACACACACACACACACACACACACACATACACACACACATACACACACACACACACACACACACACACACAAATAGGGGTCTCGATGCACCAGTCCATCAAGGGATTCTACATTGACAGAAGATGTTTTCCATGTTGTGAGCGTCAGGCATAACCAGCGAGGTGACTGCAGGGTCTCCCCAGGCCTCCACAAGATGTGGGCCGATAAACGAAGCACAAAGAATCCGCCGGCAGGATCCCCGCGGCTATCGGCAATCCTCATCGCACCACAATGGATACTCACGCAGGATAATGGGCGTTCCCTGCACCCTCGGCGCCCGCTTCGATTCCCTTCCCGGGGAGAGAGTCGCTAACGCATAATCGCCGCAAGACTTTGGAGTGTCTGTGTTCACGTTATTGATAACTTGAACTACATTTGGAGATTTGGTTTGGTAAACAAGCAATAAATTGTAAAGGCCGCTTGACTACAGAACAAGACCGAAGACCGGAAAAGTCATTACATCATAGAGAATAGGTGTATGTTGCTAAGTATTTTCTAATCTTATGACTGTTGCGAAAGCCAATAAATCTTTTGTTTGTTTGACTCGGTGCTTTGAGGTGGCATATTATGTACCATGACCGAAGATATACTTTAGATAATTGAATTTAATGAGTTTTCGGGCTCCACTCGAATAATTGGCATCCTCATAAAGTGGCTCCATTTCGACTCAGGATTATACCGAAGCCGTATTTTTCACGTAAAAGGAAGGGCAGTGAACCTTTGCGAAGCGCCATATTGCAACAACTAGATTCAAAATCGCTAGCAGAGGTAACTAGCGGCGATTAAAAGCTGTGCCTCGCCGTTAGAGTAGGCCTGTATGATACGGCGCATAAAGCAAGTATAAAGACCTGGAAGCTTCTCGTTAACAACACTCGCACAATGTCGATTGCGCTAACATTTAAAAAATATCAATCTAGACTTATCTTCCAAGGCGTTAAGTATTTTAAAAACAAGTGTTTGGTTTGCCAAGGCTAAAAAGAATAGCGAGAAGTTGTGTAACACGAGGAGTCATATTTGACTCTATCCTGTTATTTTTAGGCGCGTGAACAATGACCATGCCGAGATAAACTGGCTACATGAGTCTGTCTTGGGATAGGCTAACCAGATGTCGTGTAGGGGAGGGGGAATCCAAGCCACGAGTGCCTCGCTGGAAGGGTGGGGGAATCTGCAGCGAAAATAGTTTCGTCACGGAACACAGCCTGCAATGAATGTACAAACTTATTTTTCTGCTTCAATTAATGCGTATTTTTATCCATGATATTTAAGAACGTTTATTTAATCTTTGGTAAGACATAAAATTTTCTCGATGGGTTGGATGTATGTAGTAATGTCAGGTGACTGACAGAAGTTAGCTGTTTGTGACTTAATTAAAAAGAGAAATTCTACGACCGTTGTCAGACAGGCGATCATTATTGCAAACATTCTATTTTTCTTGAAATGTAAAGAGTAAAGATGCTATACATGCCCCATTAAACCTGAAATAAGGAACTTTTATGACACCATTCATTTTACTATACTTCTCATGTGTTTCACGCCATTGATGATAGTGAAGTCTCGAAGCCGGGGTTCTATTAAAGTGTGGCAAGTGGATTACACCGGTTTGACAATAGCAGCTTCATGAAAACGTGTTGTATATCATGAATATACGATTACGTTTTCAAGGATATTTGTAAATAATCCATTACAAAGTCAATGCTCGTAAATCTTTTCGCTTTTTCCTACGTTCTTTACTGGACAATGAGAACATGAAGATGTCCTTCAGAGTGAAAACACACGCTTTATTATTTATTTTAGCTTTTGCCCCAGCTACTAAAGCCGAGCAGCAAACAAGCCTAAAGGTTTTCTCGGTCCTAGCTACCATCTTATGACAGTGGTTCCTCCAGCTCTGTTCGATTTGCTGGTAACGTCGCTTTAACATCTCTCGCGATAGCGTTGTTATTACAGTCCGTTTCAAACGAAACTTCCCACTGTTTCTTGGTCTGGGATCAACTGCTCTAACGATCTCAAAGTCGACAAGGCGTAAACCCAGAATCGAAACAAAACAAAAAATCCTAAAAAAAAAAAAAAGCTGCTCATGGCTGATTTTTCTGTCATTGCTAAACGTCAGTTCAGGCTCATCTTCGAAAAAATCAAAATAAAAAAAAAAAAAATCCGCAGAAACCAGAAACTCTAAAAATACGGTTTGTAAAACAACACCTGCCTAAGGTCCGCGAATCATGTAAATTCTTACCTAACGGTTTGTTGTATTCCCATCCTCACTTTTTATAGCATTTTCTACCACCACTGCCTTACTTTGATGTCTGTTTGCAGACATTGTTTTGCCTGTAGACTTCTGTCAGAATTTGAAACAATAACAATTTTTATGCACACAATTTTTATCCTCTCCAGCAATCGGCTACTTTTTTGTATTGTTACATTGCAAGAGTCTCTTCAGCGAATTCAGAAAACTGGAAAAAAAACAATTATTAAAATTAAGCAAAAGTACGTACAAATTAGCCAAACCAATACAAAGAGCAAAAGGTTGTAAAATATTAACAGAACCCAAGGAGAAAAATCGGAAGTTCATTACACGAAAAAAAAGTTTAATCTGATTAATTTCAGTAAAAATAAATTTATATTGCCACAAACATCGAATAATAGCAAAAAAGAACGCACAAAAAAATTAGGCAGACGATTATCGAACCTGCAACCCTCAGTACGGGAAAGACACTCCTTAATTAGTGCAGCCATTCAGCTGAAATCACTTCTTACTTTTTGTAGCACCAAGACGTACGGCATTAAAAGTGCTCCTTGCGAATGTGCAGAAACTAAACGAAAAATTGCTCTAAAATGCTGAGTTTGAGATCGAATTTACATTTCGTGCGGTGGCGCCAGATCACGTAGTCTTAAGACATGCCGCGTATCGTAAGCTTTGAAGAGTGTTGTGCCGCGACAGGTGGGCAGAGCCAGGGGGGTCCAGCCACCTCCTGTGATGCAACGCGCTTTAACTTGCGTGCAAGGCCGCCGACAATCCGGCTTGATTGCCTCAACTAGCGGCCACAATTCGGCCAATTGGCGCGAGTGGACACTGGAAGGGAAGTCGCTCCACCACCTGCCGCCTCACATCCAGCTAGCGCGTTATCATGCCCAGCTGTCTTTGCATAATATATGACGAACAAATTATGAAAGTAATGTTTAACGCTATTTATGAACATTGACCTTTAAGCGTCGTCTGAGCGGTCTGGTGGCTCAGTGGTTAAGGTGTCTGACTAGGGATCGAAAGGTCTCAGGTTCGAATCCCTGTCTCGGCGGGGATTTTCATACGCCTTTAACCCGGCATTCACCTCTGGCACAGTTTGCTGTGTAATGTGAATTACGCAAGATCACTTCCGTGGTTCGGATTTCACGTTAAACTGTAGGCCCTCTATACCTGGAAGGATTGCCGAGGAGGCTATGACAGGGTCGGAATGCGCAGCGAATAGAAATCCTGTCATCAGGTCATTACGATCACACGGAATTATTATTATTATTAGTGTCGTCTTTTAGATAGATTTCCAATATATTTTTTAAAATTTTCTTATCGGATTTGACTTTTTAAATGGCTTTTCCTTCATTCCTACAAGCGCCTTTCAGCGGCACTTCTTATTTCGTAAAAGTTGACGCAAATATGAGAGCTCAATTACATCACTGCAAAAATTGTTTCACGTAATTACTACTACCAAGTTCTTAGTTTATTTGTATGATTTGTTCAACCCCATTATAAGACTGACCCTTGTAGGTAAGCGGCTAAGGTTAGGATAGATTCCATCCCTGTTTGGGCTACCTAAATTTGGTGTTGTGTTATTGTTCGAAATTACTCCAGCCAAACGTCGCGATGGCTCCATCGAAAGGCAGTTGCGAAATTCTTTCACATTCCTGTCGCCTGTAGTATTTCGGTTCTTATGACGCCGACAGTGAAGGCTGTAACCAGCAAACAAAACCATTATAAAATTTTTCAAGCTGCCAAATCTCCCGCTGAAAATGGGTTTACTATCGTAAAGACGTTGCTTCTAATGTTGGCATTAGTGGAGTATTTTGCACATTTAATTTAATGCAGAATCTGGGAAGAAATACGTATGTGCCTGGTATTTCTTCAAAACAGACAAGAAGTAAAGAAATTATATTTAAATATAATACTTTTTTTCTCGAATTTATTTTCACTAATTGCAAAGTAACACAAAATTTGGTTCCAGTTTTAGTGGATTTTATTTCTGTTTAATTTTTGTGGTACCGGATTCACTCAAAATTGTTTTACTTGAGACCTGGCTTTGACAACACGTCAGATCGGGACTAGTTTTCAAATTAGCGCTTCTAAAGTCTGCTTTTGTTCTCTGTTGAATTCGTTGCTGCCTGCCTGGCGCTATAACCAAGGCACCGCTCTTTTGGTGTCAACAGTTCCCACGCAAGTCACGTTTTCCGTAAATGAATGACCAGTATTAATTACAGCGAAGAGACGAATATGTTTTCCGAAAGTAACCATCTACGACTCGGAACAGGCACTGTAGCAAAAAAGGAGCGAATGCCGTAAGAGATGGTCCCAGCGCTTGCGATCATTTCTGTGCGTTTCAGAGAGCTTAGTTGTTCCTAGCTCTCCAGTCTTTCCCAGCGATAGGGTACACGGTTCACATTACCGAATGTGACACGGAAGGTGGTATTCAACGCCTATTTTTGGCAAAGAACTGTTGTTATTGTGGCCGACGCTCTGAAGAATATTTGTACCGTACCATACTAGTACTACATACTACCGTGTTCACTATCTACATAGCACCGCAATGAAACAATGTTAAAGAAATTTTTTGTTTGTCCCTACCGTGTAGCGGTCGCATTCAGAACCATGCTCTTCACACTTTCAAACAATGAAAATGACAGTGCGTCATCTACGTTTTCTTGAAAATAAACGGGGATTCCAATACGTCTTGAATGAATTGTGTATATCCATTTGGATTTTACGATTCACGCTGTTTCAAATTTCCTTCTGGTCAACCAGATCTCTATTTTCCATGGTTTCCAGAGATCACTCCTGGAGAATACAGCTACTGAAAAGGCAGTGGCCGAATCTGTTCCCGTTCCTTGTCCCCCATACTTTCTCACCTCAAAGAGATGTAAAGACGCCGAAGAGTTGTAAAATTATAAGAAAAAAATATATTCCACCTACACGAAGCAAAGTGAATCAGAATGGGCTAGAGAATCTAAAACTTCTAATTAGAAGATATAGGCGACCTGCGACGATTTATTCTTACAGGTGTTTGACTGTAGTTCCCATCTACTCGAACTCTTTGTCCCGTCTTTCGTGTTGGGCTACGTCATGTCATTAACGATAGTTTTTCTGTGATGGACAAAATCACTAACTTGATTGATCGTATTTACAGCGGTAGTGTGAATGTAACGTCGACTTTGAGATAGAAAACTGTGGACGGGAGGTCGGTGATCGACGGTCCGGAAATAGGTCAGCGTGCTCTTCCTTGGCAGCCTCTGCTGGGGTCCTGCCAACCCCCCTCCCTCCTCCCCTCCTCTCTCTGGCACAAACTAGTCACGACTGTCCGTCCTCACCTTGACCTGTCGCTGCAGCTTTCCTTTCTTTCTGATCCACCACCGTCACGATCATTAGATTGTTCCACTCCATTCAATCTTTTGTTGGGGGTGTTTTCTCGAAATTAACTCCGGAAAACTTCCTAAGATCAACTCAATAATTCCTTGATGAGTTTTCTGCTAGGCAGTAATGAGGAGAAATAAAGGAAAATTAACAATGCTATTTGAAAAATAACATAATTTCGTTTCTGACTTACGTCTTGCTCTGTTGTGATCGGTCTCTGGCGTTCTGATGGTTCAGTTAGCGGGCAGGTAGGTGCACCCCACCACCATTCCTCACGTCTAACAGGCTACCGTGATAGCAAGCGGCTTGCGTATCTTCAGCTACACTTAACCATTAAAATACTAACTGATGACAGATTTGGGTTTTCCATGGTTTCCCCAAATCACTCCAGGCGAAAGAAAGCCGGGATGCTTCATTCAAAGAGCCATCGCCGAATTTCTTCCCGCTGCTTGTCCCTAGTTCCATCCCGCCTCTAATGACCCCGACGAGGCGTAAAGCCCTAGCAAAGACAAACGAAGAAAAAATAAACATTGAGCACAAAATATCTAAATAGTCACTAGTCATATGTTATACCTTGAACCTTGAATTTCATCCTAAACTCTGCTTTTAAACACTTTCTAATCATATATATTATTTCTATAAAGTGTTTTTTGTTAAGCCATTATCTTCCTTCATATCAAACCGAAGTCGATAAATGACGTAACATTTTAAAGATTAAGGTATCCGTTTTGATCATATCTTAAGAAAGTAATTTTTTCAAATTGGACCCCTAAAGGGCAAAAATGTCTATTTCTAAA
Source organism: Vandiemenella viatica (assembly GCA_031002005.1). NCBI lineage: Eukaryota > Metazoa > Arthropoda > Insecta > Orthoptera > Morabidae > Vandiemenella > Vandiemenella viatica. Next base: position 163,984,604 of record CM061920.1, read on the forward strand.
ATGCAGTTTCTTCGTGTCACGAGCCATTTTTCTCCCTTGACACGTAACCGAAATCGAGGAATCGTTTAAAAGATTAAGGTCTCCACTCAGGTAACATTATAAATTAAGAACGAAATTTTTCGGAATTTCATCGTTAAAGGTCAAAAGGAATAACTGAATGTCGCGCGTATGAGACAATTCAGAACCAAGCCACTAGATAGCAGCAGCACATATCACACAGATATTAATAAGCTGCTTCACTGGCGTCGACTTTTAGTTCGTACCTATTACACTGAGCAAATAAACAATTGAAACAAATGAGGCGGTTCTTCTTTCGTTCTATCACAATTACCAGCCTTACTGTTCATGGTACTCGCGAAATTTTCAGTCTAAACTTAATTCTCGTACGCCGTGCACTGGACTGGTTGAGGCGAAGCATCCGGACCAGCTGCTCTCTTGCAGTGGAAGACTAGCGGTCTGGTGGCTCGGCTGGTCCCCAGCTCGAATCCCTTAAAACTAACCTTCACCTCCATCAAAGCTCTGCTCTTTTGATGCGAATTACGCTAGGACGTTCGTATGCTTCGTAAAGCTGTAGGTCCAGTTTACGCGGTAGGATTATCGGGTTGGGCAGGCGGGACAGGCGCATGCGCGGCTAATCGGAACTTTTTTTACGCGGCGGCCGAACAATCTTTCGGGGTTTTTCGGTCAACAACGCCATACATGTTTACATTTTACTGAGTAGCTATGGGTATTACACAGTGTTCTCCCTGGCAGTCGTGTTTAAATAGTTATAGGTTCTAGAAATTTCTCAGACTTGTTCGCTGATCGCTTACTTGAGCGATGATAATAGCGTCCAAGGTGTCTTAGAAGCAGGTTCTTTTTCTGTCGCGTTAGTTATCAGACTGGCTACGGGTCCTGTTGTTCGGTCGACCCGTATTGTAACGTGATGTTACTCAGTTTGCAAGATTCTGATTGCAGCCACACGAGTCAACATCACTTGTAACTAATTATGAATATGCTTTGACATTTAACGAAACTTGAAAGTTGCAGGTCAGACGGACGCTAAGTATCACTCCCCCCCCACCCGAGTTACCAACTTTCTCAACCGTGCTTGTCAGGTAACTTTAATCTCGAGATGCATTTTACTTTTCATTTACTAAAGGAATGTTTCTAAGATATGCATTATACACCTCACGGGAAATTACGATTACGCACTAGATGGCAAAATTATCGTATTCGGAGCTCCTGTGTCGGAACAACTACATTTTAATAAGCAAATATAACATTTTTTGACGACCGTAAAGGAGTCTCCACTCGTTCCCAGAAAACTGAACGAGGGTCAGACAATAGGTTAGCAATAAAAACAATTAAAACTTACTTAAAACTACTTTGAATAATCTTAAATGAAATTTTAAGAAATGTACTAAATTCTGACATTGCTCTGAAGATAAGATTTCAGCGTTGAGAAATGACGCTTACATATAGTTTTTCATCCACTCGAACTCTTTATTTCCCCATCTTTCGTGTTGGCCTACGCTATGTCATGATGGCTATAGAACGTTAATTGCCCTGTGATGGACAAAATTATTAGCTTCAATGATTGTATTTACAGCGGCATGGTGAATGTAATGTGGATTTTGAGACAGAAAACTCTGGACAAATTAATGTATTTTGATAATAGTGTTGTGTATCGATATCAATTTAGCCCATTCAGAAAATGTTACTCGGTGGAAACAGTCTCGCATAATATACAGACCAAACACCATTCATATATAAACCATGCCTACTTTGTAAGAATGGAGACTTCTGGCGTGTGAAGCAATGAAGTCTTCACGGGTGGTACACCTGTAATGACACGATACTTCGACTGCTAACTCCACCGTCTTCCTCAGGTGTGAAACCGTCTGCATTGATATCCTGACCTGCATTTCCTTTATTTTATACATTAATGAGGGTAATGAAGCGAAAGCTAGGTGTGATGTGTTCTGATCACGCGCGCACTGGGCAAGTCTAATCACGCCCTCCTTCATAATTTCACAACTGATGAATTGTCAGCTTGATTCTTCGTAGACTAATTAATATGTTGTACCGCTTAAGAAAACTATTAGTCAGTGTAGTCTGATTTCTCAATAGTCCTCGTATATATATATATTATTATACGTAGTATAACTATAATTAAAGTGTATGTGTTCTGAATATTAAACAAGGAAATCCTGAGGCTTAAATGGTAGTAGTTACATGTTTTTGCTTTGCAGACAATACCAGAGACGCCATATTGGTTCGACGGAAAAGCATGGCTGTTTAGTAGAATACATTCTCAGACAGAATTTTCTCAAATTTCTCCTCAAGTAAAGCTGAATGTTGCACTAATAACAACGTTGACCGAGCTATATCGTGAAGTTGCAACTCACTCTCGATTTCCAAAGTTTTTAACATACACTGACGAGCCAAAACATTGTGACCACCTGCTTAATAGCGTGTTGGTCCACCTTTGAAGTGCTATTCAGCAGCGATTCGGCGCGGCATGGATTTGACAAGTCCGTAACAGGTTTCCTCACAGTTCTCTTTAATTACGAGCAGATGTTTTGTGGGCGCGGAGTTGATAGCGTCCCAGAAATATTCTGCCGGGTTGACATCAGGCGAATCTGGTGGTCAAGACTTCAACGTGAGTTCACTAGCATGTTTCTGAAACCATTGTAGCACGATCCTGACCTGATTAGACAGTTACATGGCTGAAAGATACCATCGCTGTCGTCGAAGAAATGAAGCATGATGGGGTGCAGGTAGTCCACAGGTGTCGCGGTACCTTCCCACCGTGTTTACAGTCGTTCGCCTGGAAGACGGCGTATCCGGACCGGACTGTCGACGTAGTGTAACAATGGCAGTGATTCATCCGACCAGGCGGCACGTTTCCTTTGATCCACGGTCCAATATCGATGATCTCGTTCCCACTGCAGCCGTAATTGGCGATGTCATTGGGTCAACGTGGGAACTCATTCAACAATGTTCCGAGACACTCGTGCTTGCTACAGTAACATGCGAACAATCGACCAGCCTCACAGTTTCCAAGATGCTCGTTCCCAGCGCCGGGCCATAACAATCTGCCCGTTGTCAGTGGATTTTCGCATTTGGCACTCATATTTTCACTAGACTCACTCCCCGTGCGTCTCTGCTCCTCTCATGTACTTTCCTTACCGCATAAAGCACCTGCGAGTTTGACCGAGCATTCAGTCTTGCGGTGAGCAGTGGTCATAATATTTTGGCTCGCCAGTGTGTGTTGTTTTAAGACTAAAGTCTGAGGAATTTACAGTATTGCTGAAGCCTCCTCCCCATCCCCAACAAAAAAAAAACCCATTAAAGTGATTGTGTCAGAAGTGAGATTCACACAGGAACTTCCACCCGTTAGTTTACCTGGTTTAGCATACGTCATAATTAATGGCGTCGTATTTAACTTATAAAAAAGATCGCACAACATGCCTTCGTTTAATATAAAGATGTTTAAACTATCGTTTTAGATGAAGTCGTATGCTTCGGTGGTTGTATTTGTAATGACTTGGCTTTTCTAGTAATCTCACGTAAATGTTACGTGTAATGGGATTTCGTCTTCTTACCGAACCCGGTAAGTGAATGGTAGCGATCGGGTCTTCGTTGGTTCAAATACCCGTCCGGCCATCCCGATTTCGGTTTTCCATAGTTTCCCGACATTACACCAGACTAATGCTGGTCTGTTTCCTTTAAAAGGCCATGGCTGAGTTCTTTCCCGATTTCTCGTCCTGCTCTAATCAACTCGACATAGACGAAGTTGGTTATTTATACCACGCTAAAGCTCAGCAACGAACATATTCTTAGACCGCTATTCCCATTGAAATTATTAGTATTCCTTATAATTTTATTGTCTGTTTGATGCGTCTAGAAAACCATAGACGTTTCCTTCAAATGAACCTTGTAAAATCCGCGCCTTGACCGAAGTTGACCGGGTGACTATGGCGTATCTGTCGCTGTTATTTTGTTTGTGTCGACGGATTTTTCCCTAATCTGTCCGTCTCACCGATGTAAACACCATTACAGCTGCAGGGTATTTCATAAACTGCGCGGGTTAGAGTGGGCGCAAACGACGTTTTGCTCTGATTTATGAGCAGGACTATTATGACTTTCAACCGCCTCAGCATTTTTTTTATTTTTTATTTCGGTTCGTATCTCCTTGAATGAAAGAAGAAAAGGCAAATTAAGTAATATTTAGGTCGTGTATGAAGGAACATGTGCACATCTTCTGTCGGGTTAGCAGTGCTTAGAACTTTTCACTATATTCTGAGAGAGACGGCATTTGGCCGAATGAAATATTGCTGTTGTTGCGATGGTACAGATACCTATCTTCGTGGGCCTCCTCCATGACTGAGGCGTTTATCGTCACGCTTAACTGTCAGGATTTACAACAAAAGTGGAGCTGCCAATTTTCTTCCACCTCCGCGGTTCACTGGTTGTTTTCTAGGTTGAGACGTGCTACAAAAGTGTTGAGGTAGAATTCCGTGAGGTCAGCCATTTCAGGAAAGCAGACGTTCGAGATGTTTGGAAAGTGTCTCTGAAATAGCTTCGTCCACTAGAATTTGACGATGCAAGGCTCCTATGGATTCAAAAATCAGGGAAGTGTTTGAAACTGAAAAAAAAAAAAAAAAAAAAAATTACTAACAACTTCAACAGATAAACCTTTTCCGATTTACTGCGGAGCTTGTGACCAATGAGGCGATATTACTCTAAATCAACTTCGTAAAAGTAGCCCTACTCATTGGTGTTCTGAAGCTTGGCCAGGTATGATAAAAATTATATTTGGTATTTTAATTGTTTGCTTCCTCTGTTTAGTTGCCTTGAATCCTGTACTTAAAATCAATACCTTCTGTAATAGTGAATTTGTAATTTTTCAGACTTCGCTAACTAATTCTTTTTAAACTTACTTTTGTACTTACAATGTGAAACTTTGTTTTTTGTGTACTTATGAACATTTAATAACAGTGTCAAAATCTGTAAGAAAAAATTTATTGATAAAACTCATTTGAACATGCTGCGCTGCTGATTACTAATATTGATTCCAGAGGTACACTAGTTGTGACCCTCGGAGCGTCTGATTTCATCTTTTATATCACTTTCAATCTCTTCTTGACCTCTGGGTGCATATTTCATTTTAATTCACCTAATACGCGAATTTCGAAGAGAGCAGGTTTTAAGCAGTTTTCGTGAAACTTAATGGATGTGTGATGTTAAATATCTCAGTATAAACCAAGAATTTCTAGCGTTATTCAGTGAAAGGACTGGAAACTTGTAATTAAATCTCTGCTTTATTCTTTCTGCGAAATTTAATGTCTGGTGCCCACCATAAGACGTAACAGTTGTCAGACCCTGTTTGTTTGGATCATGCTTCAAATAAAAAACGTAACTTGTAAGCCATGATTCTGGATGTGTGGTGACGGTACTATAACATACCGGAGAGTAAGCAATTCCCTTTTCGCTCCGCGAATTCTTTTTCTTGTTGTATATTGTTGTAACAGACGATCGTGTTGGTCGACATTGCGAAGTGAGCGGAACGTAGACTTGATGTAGTATCGTGAATAGTGGTATCGCCCACGGCAGGTTCGTAAACGTCACCCGATATCTCACCGCACGCCGAAGCAATTAACCTCGCATCTGCTGTGTCGACTATTTGTCTTCCTGCGGCCCGTGCGCCACTGCAGATAAGCAGAGCAGGGATACTGGAGACGCTTCCGGCGCCCCCGACGTCCTTATTGCCTTCGGGAATAGTTTAATCGTCTGGAGCCGCGCCGCGTGGGCAGAGAAGGAAATCGTGGGCGACCGCACCACTCGACTTGTCCGCTCGCTCAGTCTCCTCGTTTAGCGAGATACGGTAGAATGACACAGTCTGTAAAAAGTAATTTCTTTCCAATTTTCTTAAGTAATTTGGGCATACAGTGGGATCTTTACCATATTTTTTCTCGGGTACATCACTCAAACCTAATAATCCAACAAACATACCGAGAGATTTGTTACTTTCGCGGGCGTGTAGGTGACCCTTTGATCTGCATCCCTTGTTTCCTCACATAGCCTTTAATCCCTTTCCGCTAAATGACATTAAATTTCGATAAAAGCAGGAATAATAATAGAAAAGATGTGCGCTACCATTTTTCTCGTTGATTTTATCCTCGCACGACATTTAGATAAACAAATTTTGAACCTACTATCTCCGTGCATCAAGTTTTGCCGCTGCCATGAACTTTTCAAGTGGTATTTAGCCTTTTGTGTAAATTGCGAAGCTGTTACCAAAGAACACACTAGTCTTCGGTTTAATTACAGATTTTTTTTACCGATCGATCACAGTTAAAAATTGAAACGTGTAGAAATTTGCGACAGAGGCATTTGCTCCTTTTATTATGGCTGTCTTTTCCCTGAACACAGCTTCTGCTTAGGAGAAGTAGAAGATGATTTGGGATTAAAGTGGTTGTTGTTACCCAGAAAAGAAAATATAGTTGCCACTGGTTCGCTTCATAAAATGACTTCTAAACCGAGTGTAGAAATAGCACAGCGTCGTATAAATTATTTATATACACTGATTAACCAAACATTATGGCCAACAGTTTAACAGCGTGTTGGTTCACTTTTGGAACGCAATACAGAAGCGATTCTGCGTGGCATGGTCCTTGGTAGATTTCAGGATGTATCTGGCACCACATGTCACGCAATTCCCTTAAATTACAATCAGCTGGTTTGTGGGCGCAAAGCTGGCGCCAAATAGCATCCTAGATGTGTTCTATCTTGTTGAGGATTAGCTAATTTGGAGTTCAGTAGCATGATCCTCAAACCACTGTGGCACGATTCTCACCTTGTGACGCGGACAGTTATCCTGTTGGAAGATGTTATAGCCGTAGTGGAAGACACGAAGCAGGAAGGGACGCAGGATATCCGTAATAAATATCATGTACTCCCCAGCTTGCCTTCGATCACTACAACAGGTCCCTTGGAAACCCAGATGAATCTCCCCCATAGCAAAATACTGCCCCTACCAGTTTGCATCCGAGGCGCAGTACACGTTTCGAGCAGACTGCGTATATAGACAAGACCAACAACAAACGTGATTCATCCGACCAGACGACACCTTTCCATCTATCTACGGTACAGTCTCGGTGATCTCGTGCCCTCTCCAATGCCATTGGGTCAACGCGGAAACACATTGTTCAGCAATGTGTGCTGAACGGTTGTCTCCGAAACACTTGTCTGTACCTGCTTAGCACTCTGCCGTCAGACATGTCACAGATCGCCACGTTCTGCTTTACAGAGCGGGCAAGTCTGACGTCAAACCTTCTGTGATGAGTCGTGGACGCCCACCATCTTGTTGCCTACTGTCCTTCAACCACTAATCCAAAGATGCTCACTAATGTAGCACGTGAACAGCCGAACAGTGGTCATAATGTTTTGCGAGATCAGTGTATTTTTTACTTTTAATATACGTTCCGTTACGTGTTTGGCAAGTCATCTACAAAAGTATTGCCTTGTAAAATTCGTGACTAGAGATAGTGATTATTTCAATGCGATAATGTGCTCCAGTATTGTTGCTACTAGGTCTTCCGACGTATGACTTAATGGAGTTAGGATCTCGTTACCATTTAGAGATGAAACATTTTACCAAACCGAGGGCACGGAATGTTTTTGAAGCAGCTTGTCTGCAGTCTGCGCGACTAATTGGGCGGAGCCAACTCTCCACTGCCGTTGATTGAAACATCGATCTGTGTCGCTTGCTTTGACCGGAACGCAGCCCTGCCTGTTCAACATAGTTCTTGTCATTCTGCGGACAAGACAAGCAAAGTATTTTTGCTTTCTGTTGTTTAAATATTTTTTGAAACTTTTGTAGAAGATGGCCCGCTCTCCATGTCTACGAATATGAGTCGTCGGTTTCAGTTGAGCAACAGTAAGGAATGTGTTGTTCCGGCCGGGATCCTGATTACGCACAGACAGGTAACTCAAAGCGGCGCGTCTTATCTCTGGCGTTATCCACTGCAGACTTAGCGTCAAGATGAGAGCGAGCTTATGTGGAATGTACGATAGTTAAGCCACTAATAACCTACACTCATTTTCCAATTAGCGCCAGCGGCATTCCACTGTTGCAGTATTTGTGTGTGTGTTTGTCGTGTAACTGTCTGGTGGCTGAGGCGCCTGACTGGGGGAAGCAAGGTCTCCAGTTCGAATCCCAGCCTCAGCTACAATGTTTATGGGTCTTAAAACTGGCCTTCACCTCTGGCAAAACTTTGCTCTGTTCGTGTGAAAATACTAGGACGCTACTTGGTTGTGATTCCACGTAAAGCTGTAGGACGCCTAAACCCAATTGGATTACCGGGTTAGGTTATGGCAACCGTGGCAGAGGTACATTCGTGGCGAATCGAAACTCTGTCACGCGGCGGTGGAAAAATCCTTCGGAATCTCCCGGCCAACGTTTACTTTTTTTTTCAGTCAATACAGAGACTGACTGATAATGATCGATGGTGATTTATAACCTCAATTAACAGATGCTAATTCCTTGCACCATGACTCGAGGAAGGAAAATCTAGAAACGCTCTGTTTGCAGTTTGATAATTATCGAAGTGTTGCGACATTCAGGAACGTAGTTCTGAACATATTATCTCTTCTGTTGAGGGGATAAGATGTGCCGCCTCCAAATTCTCCTTGTGAGATTTATTAGCATGTATGGATATGAGCTTTTGCTTTCAAACTTCGTCCTTTATATCGCTGATAAATTGTTCTCTCTCTGCTGGAACTCGTTATAGGTAGGATGACTGATTTGGACACTTCCGACAAATATACTACAGTACCTATGCCTAACAGTTCGAAGGAACCAATGACTCCTGCGGAATTAAATGCTTATAGTTATAATTTCAAGTAAATATTGTGTTGAGGTCCACTGGAAATGAAGTAAAAGTTAGTTGATACAACTTAGGTTTCTACTCGCAGAAATCCATAGAGAAGGTGTCCATAAATACTGAATGTGGGGGGTGAGCGGTAACGCTCTGGCATCGCATTCGGGAGAATCAGGGTTCTAATGTCAGTCCGGCGATCCAGCTTTGTGTTTTTCATGGTTTCTCAAAATCACATCAGGCAAATGCAGGGACGGTTCTAATAAAAAGCCATGACCGAATTCCTTCCTGTTCCTTGCCACCAGTCCCTTTTCGCCTCTAATGACCTCGATGTCGACAAGACGTAAAGCCATAAGCGGAAAAAGGGGACTCAGTTTTAATACTCTGAAAGGAATGGTATTCGTGAGGTAGAGACATATTTCTGTCAGTGAATCGACAGGTAGAATGGTATGTGTGTGTTGATTCGTAATTGCCTACGAACAGACCGTGGACTGTGCTGTTGTCTTCATATCTGTTCGTTGGGAAGTACACTTATTTGTTAATAAATGACATGCAACTTGGTGGATTGGCTTTGAATGTGGCAGTAACGTTTTGTATAAATGGACAGACTATGTACTAAGGATGAAGACGGACCGGATCCTACGAAATATACTCAAGTATCATCCCAGAAGCAGGAGAGATGTAGGAAGACCAGGAGTGACAGCATCAATCATAATACTGTATGGGAAGAAGAAGATAATAGGAAATACCATACGATTTTACTACTGCTTTGCTGCAAAATTTTCCACTTCAAGTTTTGTTAATACTGTTTGGTTCAAGTTTAGCAATCGTAACTATACTATTGTCAGTATATTTACACTTACATACTTTAAACTGCAATCGATGAACCTCGTGCCGTTACCGCTCAGACATTTGGAAACGTGATGGACGGAGTGGTGAGGAGAGAGGGTAGCGCGCCCGACCAACAGCCGCGCAGCTGAGCGAGCCAAGCAATTTCACCTCCGTCTCGCTTTCCTGCTTCGGATTTCTCCCCTAACGCTGGAATCAGTTCCACTACTTCCTTTCTTCGGAATCTCATTTGTTCGCGTTCAGTCTCGCCTGAGAACGAAAAAGGTCCACCGCCTTTCGACGACGGCGCGAAGTAGTTTCGTGAAATCTGCAATTACGGATGACATAATTCAACGTTGCAGCGTATTTTCCCCCCGTCGTGGGCCCTCGTTGTGCAATTAGATTTTTGAGTGTACTTTATATGTGCACAGCAAGCTTCGTCTTAGGTCGAATAGCTTGACCACGGTTCAGAACAAGGAGTCTTAGCTCAGACTTGAATATCAGTTGAGGTACAATTCGCTTTGTAGCCTAAAGTAGGTTGTAAGTGTATAGGTAACATCTCTCCTCTGAGTAGTAACAAACGTCACGATGGCTGTTTCGCGCATCAGTCAAGACGGCTGCTTTGTTTCTCGCCATTGTTACCGGAACAGTTAAAGACATCCTCGCATTACCACAGATAATATTTGTCGGCTGGACGTTAAATCGCACTAAACAAGCTGCAGGCAAATACCGAAGCATTTGTAGCGAGCGAGGCAATTAGTTCGGAAAACAGAACTGAATTTCAATCAAATGTATACGATTCTGTGTTTGTGTTTACTAGGTATAGTGGATAGGTCGCAGTCACTGGTGGTGGTCTATCAAGAGCTAAGCTACTGGCTGCGAACTGTTTTCTGTTGCTGAAATACGAGTCTGTGCTGTATCCTACCTGCTCACATTGCTAGTGCTACACATACTACTCCCGACTGATAATCACTTCATGTGTAAGTTTCAGTTGCTACTTTTATGGTTGTACAACACTCTGGCAAGTTATCCAAGCGCTAAGGGTTCCATACACACATTGTGCATTAAATTGAATGATTGTGAGAAAATTTTCTTAAAAACGAAATTTAAAACGAGTTCACTATGTTTTGCGAAACTATATTTCAAATTATATACATAATTTGAACACAGACACAAGTCCATATTATCAGGGGGGTTTGCTTCATTTCTGCGTTTTGATGTTTCTGCTACGACTTTCTTTCCGTATACTTTCATATTTTCGGTTTCAAAATATCACATTTTTTTCCAAAATTACTTAAATCAATTTTGAAATAGTCTTAAATTGTCCGTCCTTGGATTTCGTATGAATTATCGAGCGGCGAGGGTCTCCAAGGACTGAATCCGATCACCCGCGTCGCGCGGAGTACGGTGGAGATGTCGGCGAATATAAACGATTCTTCATTTTTTTTTTACTTATGGCTTTACGCCTCGTCGACGTCGAGGTCATTAGAGGCGGGATGGGACTGGGGACAAGGAACGGGAAGGAATTCGGCCACGGCCTCTTGAAGGAAGCATTCGCCTAGAGTGATTTGGGGAAACCATTGAAATCACACATCTGGATGCCCGGACGGGGATTCGAACCGGCGTCCTTCAGAATGCACGATTCTTCCTCTGTCCAATTAGTTCCACCCCTTTGACTACCGCTCAGTAGTGCTGAGTACTATATAGCCGCTTCACTGGGCACTTTTCATGTCACTCGTGATTCTGGGATGCCACCCAGCACCGGACTAGGAAGGTATGTTAGTCAAAAATCACCCCGTAATTTGGAACACAACCCAACTGTTGCTTTTGATGTCAATACGATCGATTACTTGTGCTTTGAATCATAATTTTTGAGGATGGTTGAAACTTACTCTTATTCTGAAATCCAATGTTTTGTATGAAAAGGCTGAATTTAACAATCGTTTGTGCTAATAAAGGTTTTTTGTTTTAATTTCTTGATGAGTTACATTTAAAAAAAATATAATCGTTGGATTGTTCCAGAAAAAAAATGTTTTAATTTTAACAATTCTTTTAAATAATTCCAGGTATTTAGTTTTATGGCCGGCGTTTCTCCGAAGATTTTTGAAGGACTTTCTGAACTTTCGGCACTGAAATAGTAATCAGTGCGATGCGTCCTGTTTGTATAGCTTTGTTTGTTTCCACAGACAGTAGCACACGGACCGACCACAAACAAGGCAAAATTCCCTCGGACTCGAAACCATAACGTATTGCGCAGGCTGATAGGAAACTTCGAACAACGACTAAGAGGGGGTAGCATTTTGAGCTGGATCACCACATTTCGCAGACCTTCCCATTCACTTTTTGTTTTATTATAGCTTCACGCCTCGTCGAGGTGATTAGAGGTGGAAAGGATTGGGGACACGACACGTAACGGAAAGGAATTAGACCGTGGCCTTTTGAAGGAACCATTCCGGCATTTGCCTGGTGTGATATGGGAAAACTATGCAAAACCCAAATCCGGATGGCTGGAGGGATAGTCGAACCCTTGTCCTCCTGAATACGAGATCAGAATTTTACCTCTCACTCATCACGCTCGGTCGAGGTGAGGTGAGGTACGTCTGCCCTATACATCTGCTCAACACGGTGACCGGCTAAAGCCTCTTATCAGCTGATAACATTCGCACTGCAGATACATGCGGTCAGTCAGTAGCATGGCTCCTCAAGCAGAGTACGTCACCGTCCAACAGTAAGTCTACTCCGCTCCTGGCTCAGTTGCCTTTTAATCAGCTATTATTAACTTAGTTTTGTCTCTAGGTTTCCTTAAATAGCCGACTATCACGTCGTAAACTTCCCGCAAATACGGGTTTCCACACTCTTTGAAAGCGACGACTCGTCTTTTATATAGTACGAAAAAAATTACTCCTGATAAATTTTTCTTTTCCAGAAGCAAATATTAGGTTACTGACTCCACGATAGAATATTTTCACTTGCGATGAATACCTCGAACCTGTGCTCGTGCAAATGCAATAAGGGAGGCAAACTCGTGTACTGCACGAGTGAATCACTTTCACCCTCCCAGTACGTTAGTGTGCGGAAAAGCTAACTATGTTATCCACCACACTTGTTTTATTTTATTTTTTATTCAAAGACATCGTCCTGCTTTGTGAATGACTACGTGCCATATCCGGCTGTTCATTCGACTGGAATTTCGATTGAAGGTACACCACATTGGTCAGAGGAGCACTTGTATTCTTGTTCCTGAATAGGCCTTCCTGAAATGTTTACAATACGAGTGGCAAAGCTGTGTTGAAAGTATGTTCACTATCTTCCGACGCTAGCATTATGTTTACCATATAATGCACAAATACATTCGTTTCCTTCAAAGCATTTAGGTGCTCTCGCTGATTTTCTGTAGAGTGTTTTCGGGGAAAACAAAAATTTGCTTTTATTCCCATAACACAGAACTAACAATCTACCGTACATTTGAGAAACCGCCTTTCTTGCTGTTTTAGAAATACGCAGCCAAACATTGTAAGCTTTCTACTTAATTAGTACGGTTAATTCGCAGTCGTAATTTACCAAGAGCGCTCATTATGCTCATTAATACTGCCACACTAATTGTTGATTATGACGTGTTTATCATCACTCAACACACGCTAGCCGTCAGATCTGATAGTTTTAATTAATATTATTAATAATGTATAACCATAATACAAACGGGAAACATTATTGCGAACTCTTAAATGAAAATACACAGTTCTGATCGAAATAAAATTGAATTTAACTGGCTTCGTTTCTTGAATCACTTTCTAAAAACTCATTTTACATTCAGACAAATTCCTAACACACACACAGACGCCCAGATGTTGCGAGCCAAAGATACTACAGTACAATTCTTAAAGGCAATAAACTAATGCTACCCAAATTACGATACGAACTATTCTCTGTAGAAACTTGGAAATAATATATATCATGGTACAGACATTTATATAATTCATTAAAATAATTTAAATAAAACATTAATAATAAAATTAGAAAAAAAAATGTTTAGGGTGGTTGTGATAATGTTAAAACATTCTTGTCTAGTGCTACCACTAATAATCTCTCCATCGTCAGTATTCCAAAGCGGTAAAAACCACCAAAGCGCTATAATTTTTCCCATTTCCATTTGAGGTAACGAGGTTCACTTTATCTCGTGCCAGGCGTCGATATTACATGAGTCGACATTGACTGATGGGAGCGATAACACCTGTCATGGAGCCGTTGCTTATCGGTCGATATTAAGCAGCGTTGTGATCGATACGACTCTCTTCCCGGTCACTGTGATATTCTTCGTACATCGTAGTTCACTGCAGGTGGTGTTACCTCTACTGTTACAGCGTATTTCCATTTGTAGGAAAATCTCGTGTCTTAGGCTTTAGATGTACATGAATCTTGTGAGTTAACTGGTTTCGGGAGGTCAGTGGGGTCAACCTTCGTTTTTTCCAGATCACTGTTTACCTGAACCAATTCCAGTCTATATTGCCGTGATCTCAAGATACATTTTGCGGATAATAAAGTTTCTAGTAATTTTTAAAATCGCCGTTGGTTATTTCACATTTGGCTGTAATCTACGATTAAAAAGCCCTGTTTGGTAATAATTTTGTTAGTACACTGGCCAACCGTTAAAATTAATTAAATACTTTTTCTTTTGTTGGTTTGAACGTATCATTGAGGAGCTTCCTGGCTGGCTCGAAATGATTAAACCGTCGTGATTTTAGATTGTATTTCCAACGTTTATCATGGATTTTTTTGAGTCTGACGGCTGCTCCACAATCACCACCAGTTTGCTACTGGGGACACTTCCTCTGTAATTGTACTTTCTCTCCATAGTAGATAAAAGTCCAATTTTTGAGTTTTCAACGGATTTTTGTTCGTAGTGGTATCTAAAACATCGCTCTGGCTTGTGCGCTAACAAATGTTTATATGTAATCTGAAAAATTTTAAAATTTCTGTTTTGAATATGATTGAGCTTTGGTCTTCAATTTTAAGACCATTCTTTTAATTTTATTCGAAGTTTCCTATATTTTTAGATATTTTTAAAATTTATAGTATACTAAAAATTTGAAATGTGTTAATACAGAAGGCCGAAGGGAATTTAGTTTTCACTGTGTGTAGCGTCGGTCAACTGGAATCAGTAGAGATAACGGCGAATATGTTCCAAAATACGCGACATCTTGCGGCTCCATGTTCAGCAGTTTGGAATAATAGTATTTCAGAGTAGCATTATTAACGGTTCGCTGCTGTAACACCGTAGACATTTAATTTAATTGCGATGGAACATTTCACACATTCCGAGCGTGTGTGGGTGCGGCTATCGTTTGCAGCCGGTAAGACGCACCTTCGTCCTGATGCGACATTCCAGATTTGCCGAACTCACTCCAGGAGTGGTTCCTTCATGTGCCTGATTCTTTCCGGCTCCTTGCCGGAATACTCTCCCGCCTCTAATGACTTCAACGCATTAAAGCCCTAATCAAGAAAGGTGCTCAAATGCTAAGTACTTTAGAGTTAAATACGCAACTTTCGTCTCAACTATGTTTTTATGTGTATAAGTCAGCACACGATGTAGGCATTATTTAGTGTATTCGTTATTTTGTGTGTGCAGTGTGGTGCCACTGGAGTGGCGTGTTCTACTTGTGGCGACGCCAGCTGTTGCCAACGAGCAGGGAGCCCTGGCTGGCACCCCACACCTAGGATAATGTGCTGTACCCGTGAATTGTTATTATGAATTCTGTTGGCGGTTATTTCTTCACTCGGTGATGTTACAATGAAACTATTTGTCCCTTCGCATTTACCTCACAAGAAGTATCGTAAAATACTTGAGGAAATGCTGTTCCAACGCAGTACACAGATTCACTAGCTCCGTTTGTTGCTTTCCTGACCAAGTTAAACAATATGTGAGAACCTGGAAATGAACCAAGGCCAGATAACAAAATTTAAAGTCTAACACCGAATTTTATATTAGTTTTTGCGGAACCTAATCTCGTCTCAAAACAGCTCAGTAAGCCTTAAAATAATGTGGACTCGAATATTCTGTTGAAGTAACCGCCGAGACGCTAAGAGCGTAGCCGAAATTAGTTCCCTGCTCAAACTTCACGCCTCCGTCATTTTGAATTGGCGCTGTGTTTTTGCCAGTGCGTTTTCTAGAGCGGTTTAAAAGTGTAATTCTGCCAGGAGCCGGACTTGAAGCATTCTCCTGAATACAAAATGACTAGCACCGGGATTCTCATCATGCTCAGTCGTCGGCCACAAATCAAACGAATTTCTCCGTGTCGTAGATTAGGAAACCGCAAAATAATCGACTTGATGTTTCACTAAATTCCAGATCTATTTTTGGTTCCATTATGCGTTTGTTAAATTCTTCATCTTAAGCCGGCGTGTATGGCGCGTCGCAGCCCACATGACTTTGCACTTTATCGCACCCGCAAACTGTTAAGACCGATCATATTACTGCTGTTCACTACAGACGATACGTGTACATACCAGAAAACTTTCAAATCATTAGAGGCGCTATTAATCAACTAGTAAACTTCATGAGTGAAATAGTTTTGAAATACTATTGGTAAAATAAACCTTGCCAGCTGTAGCTACCACCACACAGATTATATATAAGGGTGCGTCCATAAATTACGTGAGGTGAATTGGGGGAGAGGAGGGGGGGAGGTCCAGCGAAATCTCACCAAGGGGGAGTAGGGGGGTCAACGGAAATCTCGCGTGAGATTTTTTTAATTTGTGTTGGGCTGTAGAGCTAAAAGCCGGCTTTGGGAGGGTAAGACCTAAAAAAAAAAGTATCACTGGACCAGATCTCACCAGAGGGGTGGTCCGAAAATCCGGAAAAAACACCTCACGTAATTTATGGATGCCCCCTAACCAAGTCTGTGTTTTGCGTTTATATTATTAATACATACAAATAGTTGTATGGTTTTGTTAGGTTCTGCGCCGTACAGAAAAGAGCTCTGAAGGAAAGACGTAGATACTACAGTGTGATCGATAAGTTACCACGACTGCCGAGGCCGACGGTTGGTGTGGCTGGGGGCGCCCGTCAGCGCTGCAGCTATCTCGTGGGAACCGCTGATCCGTCAGCAGCCAGCTGAAGAATGGCCGAGGTGGCTCTCCCACGCTTTTTGTGCTGCCTCTCACACATCGCCTCTACCAGCATCACCCTCCACTGCGTCTATAGGCTTTTGTGTGATTCGCCGAACTCATTTCGTGCGTATGACTTCGTCTGTGTATTTTTCAGGAAATTCCGTTATCCCATATACTTGAAACCACTGTCCCGAAGTTCATAAGAGCGAGTGAAAAATCTGTCAAATGTGAGATTTTATTCGGTAAACAGCCAGTAAAGACGTCTGATAAACTTTGCTTTTCGTCTAGAAGTTTACATCGGCAATACGAATCTAATTATCTTCAGAGTTTATACTAAATTTTAAATTGTGTTACTGGTACTGATATAAATACGCACCATGCGAGGCATTGTAGAAAAGATATGTTGCGGAATTGAAACCAATAGTATGTGCTATTGCAGCAGTTTATACTTTCTTGAATAAAAAACAAAGTGAACGTAATTAGCAATATGGCGGTGTTCAGGAATATCATAATTTTCTCATCTGGTTACATGGCTGCAGTGTCTGAGAGCCCTTACTTGATACGTCTGCTAGCGTGACGTATAATTCTGATAACGTGTCCTTTTCCACCACCCATCTCGTGTGATCATTTGGTATTGTTTAAATGTTCTTTTGTCTACGAGGGCGTACATCCAGCTCAATTACCTGTTATTATTCTCTCTCTCTCTCTTTTGTGTGTGTGTGTGTGTGTGTGTGTGTGTGTGTGTGTGATTGTGCATACAAAAGTCCGGTGCCTCGGGCGGAACTCGAACAAGGGACCTCGGCAAGAGGGTTAGCCCCAACCGTGTTTTCTTGTTGCTCTTCAGGGTAAAACCATTTCTGTTTCAGATATTTAGTGTTCCTCCTCGGATGCCAATTCCCGTTACTATACCATCATATTAAATGCGCAGTTTTGTTTTTGTTCTATTGTTTTTCTGCCAAACTATTGAATTCTTAGCCCCCGCAATTCTTCTTGCGTTATACAGGGTGAATCATAGAAATCTCTACGACTTCAAAGAGGTATGTAATAAACACAAAGCGAGATGCAATGAATTATTAATTTTTTTTATTATTTTAAAGAACAAAGTATGCAGTTTTAATTTACTTGGTTTTGAAAATGATATCTTGTAAATGTTCACCGGCAACAAAGTAAGTTATATTCTATGGACTTGGCAATTTATGTGGCGGACGACAATCTAGAAGACGAATTTATTGAAAGGAACGTAAAACATCACTACGGAAAGAGGGGAAGGGACAATTAGAATTTCTAAAGCAGTGTAGGAAAGAGAGTTACGAGAAGGCGACTTGTTAGGTAGAGACCACACAGTAGCTGTGAAGTATGTGGTATGGGTTTCTGTGAGGGCGGCAGTTTTTGTCCCTCCCCAACACCTGTCCAGGCGGCCAGGTGCGACCGCTTGTCTGGCGTTGGAATTTGCCATCTGCTATTGACTCGGTCTCCACCACACACAAATGAAGTCTTCGTCCAGTCGAAAAAAATAATAAAAAATAGTATTACATCCTTGCAAAGACGAACAAACTGTTAACATTTTGTTGTTTGTCAAATGAGCTCATTATTTCATATCATGAACTGCAGCACCGTTTACACCTTTTTTGGCTCTGGAATGAAAACGGAGTGTATAACACCTCGTTCATCTTTTACTTACTAGAATATTATTTTTTAACTATTTTTAGTTTCAGAACATGAATCGCGAATTATTTGAGGAAGGACCTCTCGTAAAGTGTCCGCACTGAGAATTACCATTTTATAAGTAACACAGATCTTGAAATCCAAATCGCATGCAAAGGACACATATTTCGTAGTCCAAGACGATGTGACTCACTTTATACCTCCTCTTTCACAGAGATAACCGCATTCGTCCAGTTCTGGAGGCGTTCATTAACTCCGCAGATTTTCTCCTCTGTTATATCTTGAGAATGCAAGAGATGTGGACTAGTTACAGTGCAACTAATGTCTAATTCAAAGAAGTCTGGAACCTATTAAAGTGCTCTATGTCTTTGGTTTGTGTAATTGCAATGTCAACAGTGTTAGCAATTTGCCATCGTCTGTAAATCGTGTTATTCCATTTTTCTGTGCTTATATACCCGAAAACTAAGTTGTCAATTTTGTGCCGGAAGTAAATGTAAAACACAAAATACAACACCACAGACTTTAGTTACTGAAATTATACCACTATATTAACACCTTGTTATTTACATTATTACACTAGATTCAAAATATGTAGCTCAGCTATCACCAGATCACATTGACGTATAAAGCAAATTACGAACGAGATTGTAATAAACACATTGGCATTGAGTCCACAATGGCGAGTTGCGTTACCCATACTTCGGAGTAATGTGTCCTGCATTAAATGTTAGAATCTGGTTGCAACTGACAAATTGTTCATCAAGCAGTAATTGGAATCTTATTTACGGTTTATTTCTTACTCTTCAGCTCTGGTATTGTGGTTTCGTTTCTAATCAGTTTCGTGAATTAAAGAAAGCAGAAAACGATTTATTTTGAAAGAAAAATCCCAAGAGGCAGTTGAAGAATTCACTTTGTAAGATTTGTTGTGAGAAAATACCTCTAAGAAGTTTTTAGACTATCTGTAAACGTTGGGCGATCAGGTGAGTAGTAAGCTGCTTTCCTAGTTTCTCCCTCTTTCTTTTAACTTCTCTCTCTCTCTCTCTCTCTCTGTGGTACGTAATATCGGAACTCTTGCGCATCGATGAATTGTGTTTTACACTTGGTATCTGGCTCGTGCATTTGTGTGGTAACCGGAATGACAAGTTAAATTGCCTGTGGTCTCACGGTCATCACATCGGGGAAGTTCGCAATGATATCAGAGCCAGGATGGCTAATAAAACGTTACTACCCACACACAAAACATACCCTGCCAGAGCGACAAATCACAGGCCTCTCAAAATTTCAGGCGAAATCTCAATTCGAACTTGTGATTTATTTATGTCTAATCGTTGAGATTATGAAACGTCATGAAAAACGAGCCGTACACGGGAGAGAATCAAATACTGAGTTCTCCTTTTAGTTTCGGTTTACTAAACGTGTTTACGGTTTGCGATCAGTAGTGCACGTCCTTTAAAATTGATGCCGTTTTAACACAATAGCAATTAAAAACATTCTCGCTTCTCACTATCATTTGTTGCAGGTAATGTATTTATAATTTTGAATGCCCACTTAATTTTGACAACTGCTGATAGGTTTGTTGCCGTTCGTCTTTCAGTGGGGAACCAGAGGAAACGTATTCTCCTGTTTCTCGTGAGTTCTCATACATGTAAGGCCTTTTTTCCACGCAGCCGTCTCTGTACTGATGCAGCAGTGACGTCATTGAAGGAAAGGTCTTAAAAGGAATGAATAATAAGCAGTGGCGGTTAATAATAAAATCTAAAATTGATGTTCCACACGGGGTTCAAAGGCTACTAGCGCGGAGTGGTTTACGGATTAGAACAGGTCTGGTTGGAGGCGCCTACCCGCTAGCTATTATGTGGCGGCTCTGTGTGATAAAGGGGTTATTATGGCCGTGCAGTCCACTTCGTGCGCATTATGATTGATTTGGAGATGATCTTAGAGGTGATCTACGTTTTAGGCTATCGTCCTAATTATAACAGAATATCTACTTGGGGGCACCAAGATGTTATTTGTCAGGAAGGATATTTGACACCATGGCGACTCTGTTGATAAAGCAGGAGTCCCGTGAATGTTTTAATTGTGATATTTATTATACTTCTTACCTTGCCGATATATCACAAACTCTTCCACATAATTATCTGAAATAACAGAGGTTTTAACCTAACGACTGTAAATGACTGAGGCGACACAATTGATAATTTAAACATGTACTTTAATTATAAAAACCTAATCGTACATTTATTCGCAAATCCATCTAACTTTATGCAAACATGGTTACAATTGTTACTAAATGAATGAATAGCTTCTCCATACGAATTTAACTGAAACATGTCTTTACTGAACTAATATACGAATGAATTAATAATTAAATAATAATCCCGAGTTTAACCCGACATTACCAAATAAGATTGTCAAAAGGCATTACAACATTATTGCAAACAACTCTGACAGACTGAATAATTTACCTCACTGCTGTATCTAACCAAATCATAACTAACATGAGGCAAGACTGTAGACAAAGCAATGCCTTTCTCATTGCCAGAGACACAGACAAGTCTTACCTTTCACATGGCTGCTGGCAGAAGAGTCAGTCACACAATACACTGAGATCACGCCACGATGGGGTTCTTATGCGCGACCGATCACGTGTTAGAAGCATGAGGTGTGCTTCACGCTGCAGTAACATGAATCTTGCAATCTACGCACTTCGCGCGCCTTTGCGCTCGCTCTAAGCAGATTACAATATTCAATGAATAAATTACCAAAATACCAATTTTAAGCCCAGTTCTAATTCACAGACTGTCCGTTAAAATTAGAACTAATAATCCTTCGTTAGGTATAGCTGAAACATATCTATATTAAGCAAATTTTTTTTATTTTTTATGAATACTGGAACGCATCTGCTAGATAGTTTTCTAATTATTGGACGATGATATCCAAACCAATGTACTGCATGAATTCCATACAATTATTCCGTTCCCAGTTACTGTTTTTCTTAAAATTTGTAAAGTACACTACTGTTTTATGAAAGTGCAACAACCAGAAGGAATGGCTTGAGTCTCTCCAAAATCAGAGGATATGAAGAGAAGAAGACCTGTAACTAATATTGCATAGAGATGGCGTGCATGTAGTCATAGCAGCGCTATCTATTCTGTGACCGCACAAGTCAATGTTAACGCCACACTCAGAGGGCGCAAAGGTGTTAAGCGAAGCGGAAACGAGTTAAAAAGTCCTGGTGGGTCTCGTCGACGTCAAAGAGCGCAAAAGCAGTATAAGAGTTCGAAGATGGCAGAACGAGAGTTCCCCTGGAAACGATTTTGTCGTTGCGTGACACTGCGGCTCGTACAGGACGCGTTACTACGACACTGATGAATGTGTGGAACCGTTGTACAACAGAGGGCGGGTACTGCACCGCAATGTGACCACAGGACAAGGTAACCGCTATCTTGTCCGCATGGTCGTAACCGACAGAACGGCTTCGTCCACAGTGTTGGCTCTAAGCACAGTACGGGCATGGAAATGTCCGCGTCGAGAGATTGACGCTGACTGCTGAGGGCATGCCATTGCATCAGCTTCCATTGATTAACCCCTCAGACTGCAATCGGCAGGTGAACACCATCACTGGCGTGCTCAGTTGCAAACTGTAGTGTTTTCGGACGACACCCGCTTCTACTTGTCCTCCAGTGATGACCGCGTACGTACTGTGGTGAGCGCAAGTAGGCAGACTGCATTGTTCAGTGGCCAAATGAGATGGTTTGGGGCGATCTCGCCTCGTACATATTGAGAGCCATCTGGACAGCAACTGCTGCATCAGGCAGGCTTTAGAGCTCGAGGCACTGCCTCTGCTCCAGGCAGCTCCACATGCCATATTTCAGCAACGCATGATGAGAGGAATGTGCAAGTCTTCTTCGCACTGCTTCCCTGTCCTATCCATTCAGCTGACATGTCGCCATCGAACTTGTCTATAATATTATCGGTCGGCAACTGGTTCGTTCTGGTCCTCCTGCAACCGCGGTCGCGCCTACAAACCGCGTGGCAGTGTGTTCCCCAGCAGAATACCCAGGCTCCCTTTGATTCCGTGGCACGATGTCTATATACTCTGATAGCAGAATTAGACGGCTTCACACCACAAGTGCATGTACAGTTCTGTAATTCTAATTATTTGCGTATTGTCATGTCCCTAATAAGTGAAATAAATTTAATTGTAATCGCGTATCCCCTACTTGGTGTTAAAATTTTTACAAATGGTAGTATACGAGTATTTTTAATTTTGTGTATCAGCTGTGTACCTGCAAACCATTTGAGATATCTGCTGTTGTGGCAGAGCGTGTTTATTAGTGCTGTACATCTCGCTGGTTAGCACTTTCGTGCTACATAGAGTTTACAG
Organism: Vandiemenella viatica; assembly: GCA_031002005.1. NCBI lineage: Eukaryota > Metazoa > Arthropoda > Insecta > Orthoptera > Morabidae > Vandiemenella > Vandiemenella viatica. Next base: position 164,007,458 of record CM061920.1, read on the forward strand.
TTGGATCATGGTTTTAAATATTGCACAGTACAGCATCATTCAGAATCATCTCTCTCTTCTTCGGTGCGTCTGTATTTGCTTTTAGATACGATTGAGTTGAATATTAACCAAGACGTTCGTAGTAGTGAGTGAAAGGGATATGCTGTAGTGTGGAATGTAATACGTCTGGTGTAGGAGCGACACTTCCTGTGTAGACACGCGCGCCTGCAAGATAGGACGCCAGCGCGACATCTCAGGTTCATTCAACCGGCCCCTGGCCCGGTTCACTCGCCTCTTGCCGAACAGACAATCTGTCGGCATATGTATCCGGAGCTCAGCTGGAAGTTAAGAATATCAAAATTATTTCAATTCCTTACCTTGCCATCAGCGCAGTGCGTTCACATTGACATTATATCCTCCTTGGATTATTTTTCGGTAAGTCTGTAAAACATCCCTTTCCAGCTGCAATGTCGTATGTGAATAATGTGAGTTCTGCCAAAACGTGTTCCAAACAATTAGGAACAGTTCTTAATCTTGGAACTTGGCAATATTTTTTTAGATGTAAGGTTAATTGCTAGGATCTGAAAAATTCTCGGCCATAATTGCTGCCTTCTAAAAATAAACTAATTTGTAAAATCTCGTAAAAAAGCGTTGCAAAGCGTGATGAACATTCTGTTTCATATTTTGCTGGTGGAGTTGCCGGAACAGAAAATTTTTAGACCTTTTCTAAACTATATTCCACTGGCTGAAATGGTTTAAAGAACTGTTGTTTAAAACAATAAAACAGGAGAAGGAAAGAGGTTTTATGGTTTAATGAAGAGTTTATTACAGTTGAAAGAATTGTTTGGGACGGGGGTTGGGGGTGGGAAGGATTAAAAAAATCGGTTATGCCTTTTATGAAGAAATCGTTCCATAAACCATGGAAAATCGAAACCTAGATGGCCGCATGGGTACTGGAATGTGCGTCTTCCCACATGCCCTACACGATTGTGTTCTTGGATATTATCAATCCTGGTTCAGGATGCAGCCTCTTTAAGCCAGATGAGCAGTATATTATATATATATATATATATCTTGGAAATTTCTCGATGGGTTTCCTCACTATGATTTTTCACGAACGAAGCGATTCCGCTCAAATTTGATTTATGATTTAGCATCAGTTGTACCTTCTCTAAAAACATTAACAGATGCGATGGTGTGTTACCTAAGCTGTTTGTAGGTATTTTACTCTCTGCTGGAAAAAGTAGATATTGGAAGAGGGAATTGGTGCATTGAAGTATACGTCAGAGAGAGGCTTTCCTCAGTTATTCTGCAAACTATAGAATTCAGCATGTTACACTGAGGACAACTTGAGGAGAAGTTTACAGAGCGAGCGGACAGTTACTCGTGCTAATCGATGTCCGTTACTTTGCCTTTTGCGTTGATTATCACGTTTAGTGACTCTGCAGCTGTACCAAGCAGGACCATTTGAGTTTAAGATTTCACAGCATGATAAATGCACATGGTTTTTTTTTTATCATTAAGGAACTTTGTTTCCATTGTACGCACGAGAAATTTAAACTGTTATGCTGGAAATATTACGTATATAACCAACAAATAATACAATCATCCGACCTCGTGTGTGTGTGTGTGTCACCGTTTGAAATAATGCATCTCTTCGGCTATTTAACTGTGGGAAACCGACTGAGCAACGTAGTTACAATGGTCCATCTCCAAAAAGTTAAAAGCTGTGCTCTTTCAGCTGCAACTCGAGAATAGAGATATGGCTATGCCTTGAGCCAAAATGCAGACAGAGAAGAAATCTAGCCAGACACGAAGGGCGTGCATTTATAATTTCCAGACTCTTTGAGAGTTCAGCGTCTTCTCACATGAGACACTGAAGAATTACAGAATTACTAGGTGACATATGGATTCATCTCTAACTCTGAAACGGGCAGTACAGTAAATACGGTGCCAACTGCTAGCAGTTCCTTGCTTTAACATGCTGTCATTTGTCGGACCGACGATTTCATTCCCACGGTGTCTGTAAATGACCAATGGAAACGCGACTTTACTTGCCACTATCACAGTATTTGGCGGACTTTTACGTCGAATAACTTAGTTTACTTTGAACTCGTCCCGTTCTTCTGATAAAGTTCCTACGGTCAATAAAAACCTAACAAAGATAGGGGGAAAAAAACCATACTTCAAAAGTAGTTTTGCAATCGTTTAATTTCTTAAATATGTAGACATTATACAGTTGATGCATACCTGGAGGAACAGCTCAGCTGATAGCAGTGCAGAGATGCTTGTCTCACCCACGTACTGCGCAACTGACTGTTGTATATTTTCGTAGACTAGGAGACTTTCATCAAAGTGGTTACCCTTCCGCAACGCAATCTAGTACGCTAAACTACTGTACATACACTTTAACCACCGAATGCTGTTTTTGTCGCTCTATGCATATTACTATCACTAGCTGCGGAGTACAGTTTCGTAGTTTCATGGAACGTATTTAAAACCAACTTCTGTGGAACCAGTATTAAAAAACAAAATTTGAAAGTTGCATTTAATGCACAGTGATTAAAATCGAAGAAAAGTGTGGTATTATCTCTGAGCTTTCTATACTGTGGGATCTAAGTAGCGTAACTTTTCTCATAGGAGCAAAAAGAAACCTTATTTGGTTCTAAAAACAGTGGCGAGTTTGTCTATGCTGTTCTGTTTATAGAACCTGTGCGAGTATTTCGTGTTTAGTGCTGTGGAATGTTTCGCGTCCTCGCAGCCGTCTTTTCTTCCGATCCTTCATTGTGTGAAGCGGTCCCCGATCCAGGGTGCCAGGTGCCTCTCCCCCACCAGAAGCCATCCCGTGGGAACCGCTATCCTGCTGGGTCCCAGAGGTCAGCCTGTAATGAGGTGAAGCGGGACCTAGAACCACGTGATCCCGCTCAGTCAATATTACTTCTCTAAACGGAAACTGGGACAACTCGCACGCTTCCAAACTAAATCGGGCAGCATAGACTGTGCTAATTACTTTATTTTCACGTGTTTCGTAGCTTCATGCTCATGTGACAAGTGCATGATTCGCAGTGACTCATTACCAAGAACGCATAACGTCAACTAAAAATGGTGTGTGTAGAAAGACTATCCGAGAGACTGTAGCAAATCATTATTAACGTGTCTCAGTTTTCTGGCGAAGCCTATAATATTAGATAAGCTTATGTTACCATGAAGACGTTAACACACGATATGCTCTCGCGCAGAACGAAAGCTAGGGTCTTGATTTACAGTCGCCGAATGAAAACGGACTTGGTTCAAGGGCAATACACGGATTTCAAATATGCAGGAGGCATTGTTGTATAGAGTGTTTAAGGCCGGGCGCACATTGACGCGCAGTCGACGCAGCTCAGCGCAGCACAGCACAGTTTCTGTGTCTCTATGTTTTGGGGCGGATTGGGCATCCACAAATTACGTGAGGTGTTTTTCCGGATTTCTGGACCCCCCCTCCCCCCTGGTGAGATTTCGTGAGATCTGGCCAGACCCCTCCTCTGGTGAGATCTGGTCCGTGAGAACCCACCCCCCCCCCCCCTAAAAATCGTCCTGGAAACTTTTGTAGACTTTTTTTTCTTTTTTTTGACGAAATGCCCTCCAAAAATCGACTTTGGCGCAAATTGTAGACCTTTTTATTGGCTCTACTGTCCCCAATTTTTCGCTAAATCTCACATGAGATTTCCGTAGACCCCCCCCCTCCCCCCTGGTGAGATCTGGTGAGATTTCGCCGGCCACCCCCCCCCCCCTCCCCCATTTCACCTCACGTAATTTATGGATGTCCCCGAACAGCACGTATTGAGACGCAGAGCAGGGCAGCGCAGTACTGCGCCGCACGTGGCCTGCGCCACGTTGTGATCGCGACACAGAAACCGTGCCACGCAGCTCACTCGTGCCGGTTTTTTGCCGTAACACTTCTTGCGTTATTTATAATTTTGCTTTACTTATAATCATTTTCAACCATGGAATAAGAAAAATTGATTAAACTGGTGCGTAACTAGCCTGCGATTCACAATAACAGTCATAATAAATACATAAAAATTAAATTAAACAAGAAATTTGGACAATGAGCCCAACAAGTGGCGAGTAAATTCAGCATATATTTATCATACAACTGTCTACTTACAATTGTCACTTTTATTTTCTCTTTTTGAATTCATTTTTAATAAAAATTTGAAAAAAGATTGATTTATAGGCTATTATTACATTATTTGTTTTCTTATTTCTTATTATTTGTACTACATCATTCAGTAGTGTCCCCGAGAGATACTTTATTATTATTATTATTATTATCGTGGCACACGTCCTACTGAATTGAGCTCTCCTTCTTCTTCTCACTCTTCAAGGCAACACTCGCCCAATTTCTAACGAAAGAGGGAGGATTCTTGAGAAGACAATTTCCCGAATAATTTGTTGAACACTGCTTTTTTTAGTTTCAAGTGTTTCTTATGTTCTGTTATGCAGTTTTCTTAAAAACATAATATGAAATGAAAGATAAAAACATTCTTATAAATGGCATGTACCATCAAACGCCACTAATTAAATAAATAACCAAGAAAAAACTACCGAGCGTGGTGGTGTAACGGATAGCGTTCTGGCCTCGCATTCGGGAGGACGGCGGTTCGAATCCCCGTCCGGGCATCCAGATTTGGGTTTTCCATGGTTTCCCCAAATCACTCCAGGTGAATGCCGGGATGCTTCCTTCAAAAGGCCATGGCCGAATTCCTTCCCATTCCTTGCCCCCATCCTTTCCCGTCTCTAAAGACCACGTTGTTAAAAAGGGACGTTAAACTGTTAAAAAAAAGAAAAAAAAAAGAAAAAACTGCGATATTATCTTCAGTTCTAATAGGTATTTGAGCGTTGTCGAGAAAATAACAGGTTACATTGTGGCGTGAGTCTCCGCTCGAGTCATCCGGAAATAATCTTTTGAGAATTCTCTTGTCACTGCAAAAGCCAGATGAGAGTTTCTTCTTTTCATATACTCACTTTTGCATAGTTTTATCTAACTCAGCTTCTGTTAAAGTAATAACAATTTTCCAAACCCGGCATCCCAGAAATCAAAAATCGAGTTTTTGCATCGACATGTTTGTTAATTACGCTTTTTTGTCGGTTTCTTGCACAACACAACAATGCTTTGTAAACAGGCGCTCGAAACTGCGCTCTAATATGCGCGGGTAACTGCCCGACACAGTTTCTGTTTCCGTGCTGCCCTGCCCTGCTCTGCGCTGCCCCTACTGCGCCACGCAGTTCAATGTGCGCCCCGGGTAAAAGAGGTTTGTGTATGCTTATAACCGCTGTAAATTGCATTTTGGTAGATTTGTTACAATAGACATAAAACTTTCGATACCTAATACTTTGGTCGTATTCCGTCTATTGAAATAGAATGAAACCTGAGACTTAACATACCGGCTTTCCTGATAGCGCATTTTGCTGCATTCCGTATTTAGATGATTGTATAAACGTTAATCTTTTTCGTTTCTTTTTTACTAATGGCTTTATGCCTCGTCGACGTCGAGGTCATTAGAGACGGGATGGGACTGAGGACAAGGCACGGGAAGGAATTCTTTGGTGAAACCATGGAAAACCCAAATCTGGATGCCCGGCCGGCGATTCGACCCGCCTTACCGAACGTGGTGGGTGAGTGGTTAGCGTTCTGGCCTCGCATTCGGGAAGACGCCGGTGCGAATCCCCGTCCGGGCATCCAGATTTGGGTTTTCCATGGTTTCCCCAAATCACTCAAGGCGAATGCTTCCTTCAAAGGGCCATGGCCGAATTCATTCCCGTTCCTTGTCACCAATCCCACCTCTAATGACCTCGACGTCGACGAGGCGTAAAGCCATAAGTAAACAAAACATTTTAAAAAATCGAACCACCGTCCTCCCGAATGCGAGGCCAGAGCCTTAACCACTCACCCACCTCGTTCGGTAAACGTTCCTCAACTTTCGTATCAGTAACTACAAAATTCTAGGGTAGAAAAAATTTAAAATATGAGTAACAATTATTGACTGGCAGATGAAGACAATTGCGCTACTGCAAATGGCCAACAAAACGTTTTTTAGCAGACAAAGCAATTAAACTATGAGGACAGTGGAAAAATGCTAGAAACAAGAGGTTTCTCTCTCTCAATTGATAAGATTAAAACACGTTCATTTTTCTCGCTTCAGCGCAGTCAGTTAAAAACAAAAACATCCATACCATTAACTGTTTGTTTTTAAGCGTATGGCTTGTCAGGCCGGGAGACCCCCGTCGCGTCTATGATAGGTGTGTATGTTTAGTTTTCCAAGACGGAGATGGAGGACCGTCCCAGCATTCGCCTAGCTCAGGGGTCGGCAAACCGCGGCTCTGAAGCCGCATGCGGCTCCTAAATAGGAGTGCCAACTTTTCATGATTCGCGATATCCACGACCGGACATTTGCCCGCTGTGGGGAGGCGGTGTATATTTGAAAAAGTAAAATTTATAGGGCAATTCCTTTTTATTTTTGCAAATAATTGTTATGACAATAACAAATACTTTTGAGGAAAAACCGTATTTCTTTGCCTTTATGCGATCAAATTTCACAGTGAAGGTAATTTTACACATTTTACAATATGCGGTGAAATCGTTTTCCTTATGCAGCCAAGTTTTAAACCCTTTGACAACCACTCGTCTCTGGAGCGACAGTAACGTTTCTGTATTTTCTTTGGTAACTCACTCATTATATATTTGTAACGTATAAATTAATAAAACCATTCGTTCTTTAATTCTCCGCAAACAAAACGAACAGGTCGTTCTGAATTCGACATAGTGTAGGTAACTGAAACAATGATCCAATTGCTTCACGATAATTGGATTTCCGACTAACTGACGTAAACGTTTGAGCACAGAGCGGAAAAGTTGCATTAGTTCAGCGAATGGGGGAATAAGGAGCGAGACAGGTGACCTTGTTTACTTCCTACACATTTCAGAAACCATCAACCCGTAATTTTTAAAATTTCTCAATAACCCGACATTTTGTGTCCAGCCGCATGTAGTGAACCGGACACGGACAAATCGCGTTAGAACCGGACAGTACGGTCGAAACCTGGAATGTTGGCAACCCTACTCCTAAATAATATTTTGTTAATACATTTTTACCGACAGCAATAGTACCAGCAGTAGAAGTAGTATCGTTTGAGAGATCTAAAGACCTGGCAGGCTACCAGAACTCATTATTAGCAAGTTCTTTTGTCAATCCTTGCCGATAATAACAGCGCATTGAATTAAACAAGTTCTTAGTTAACTTCTAACGTGTGATCAGACTTTATATTCATTTGGTGTACTATTTGCTTTTTTTTCTTATTTAATCCTTACTTTAAAGATACCGTCAAATGGCAAAAGGGAACAGAGATTTGCAAATACCCTAATAAGGGAGGGAGGATTTACACATGTGGTAGAGCAGAACACAAGGGGTCAAAATATTTTGGATATATTTCTAATAAAGCCCGATGATAACCTTGTGGGGAGTCAAGTAACCGAAGGAATAAGTGATCACGAAGCAGTTCTGATGGATATTAAAAGATTCAGTAAACCAGCAGCCAAATTTGAAGGGGGAAATAGCTACAATTATAAAAGGCACAAATTTCTAATTTGAAGAGATATTTCAGAGAACGATTCTGCAAATGGAAGAAAGGCACAAGTACAGTAGAGTCAAGATTGGAAGAGTTCAAGGATATAATCAGAAAGGGGGAAGAAAAAATTATTCCAAAACAGAAAATAAAGAGAAGTAGAGAACCTGTGTACTATTATAGCTAAATGTGAAGGTTAAAGAGGTTGATAAGAAGAGAACATAACAGAGTTCAGAGACAGCAGGGTAGTAGGGAATATTTAAAACAACTAAACAAGGACTTAATAATAGCTAAGAAGGTGGCTAGAGATGGGTTTCTGAAAAGTATTGTCAATGCAGGAGGACCACTGACTGATACGTCTAGAAATTTCTATGGCTATGTTAGAAAACTGAGGGGAAGGGAGGGTATTGAGACGCTTATAGATAAGGATCGTGAAGAAGTTACTGAGGATTTGAAAAAGGCAGAGATTTTAAAATAAGAAATGCGAGGGTCTAACTCGGAGAACGAGCTTGACAATACAATTAGAAATGAACATACCAAAAAATTTGAAACTGGTCCTGAGGATATCATGAAGGAAACAAGAAAGCTGAAAAAAACATAAAGGGGCTGGTGTAGATAATATTACTACAGATATCTTAAAGATAGCCGGATGTGACATTGTACCTTAACTTGAAATACAGGGCGTTCGCCGGAAAACGCTACCCTCCCAGTCTGTTTCCGTCGGCAACTTGCTCGGTCAGTCGTGCCAGCAGCTCCCGCCACACGGCACCGTGAATCACCGCACTGTTTAACACCTCCGCTGCCCCAACAGTGCAGTGCAGTGACCCTTACATTGTTAAGAACGGTTTCTTTGCATTGTAGATAGTTTGTGACTTCAGTCTCTTATTAATCAGTGTTGTGAATAAACGTTTCTTTGCGGTTTGGCTGGTTTGGGGCTTCATACTCTTATTAATCTGTACCGTGTTTGAGTGTGAGTAAAATTATGGTACGTTACAGTTTGCAACAAAGAATATTTCTCTACGATACATATGTGAAGAAGAAGTCGTTTAAAAAGTGTCGCAGTAAATTTCGTCGCGAATTTCCTGGCGCTTTACTGCCAGCTAAATCAACAATTCTGCGTCTGGTTAAAAAAGTAAGAGAAACGGGTTCATTTTTTAACAAAAAGAGACTGTCGGTCAACCGTATTCTCACAGAGGAGAAAATTGACGATATCGCTTTTCGACTAGAACAGTCACCCAAAAAATCATTAAGTCAGTTAGGGCAGCGTGTGTCTCGAAATATGTTCAGAAGATGTGAAATGTGCATTACACAAGAGGGTCAACACTTCCAGCATCTTTTATAAGGTAAGCTAATGAATTACGTCACATTTAAATGCTTAGCACACAAGTTTATGAAGTTTATGAAGCGTAATTATTATGAAATAGTCCGTGGCCGACGGTCGAACAATGCCGGAAACTGACCGCTCGCTAGCCGGGAGCAGTTTCTTCCTTGTAGCGCTAACAGTGGGTTGCGTTTCCCGGCGAACGCCCTGTATTACTTAACTTGAATCTGGATACTTGCTGCTTACCACAGGACTGGAAAAATGCGATAGTAGTGCCGGTAAATGAAGAAGGGGTGGAAATAGTCGAAAATTACAGGCCGATCAGGTTGACATCAGTGGTAGGTAAATTAATGGAGATTCGATATGTAGCCACATCAGAAATATATGTGAGGATCGTTAGTGGTTTTCAAGTAGGGTACATGGCTTTAGGCAAGGATAGTCATGCGAATCTCAGTTGGTGGGATATATGCAAGATATTTCAGATGAAATGGACAAGGGAGGCCAAATTGATAGTGTAGCACTAGATCTTTCAAAGGCTTTTGACAGAGTGAGCCATAAAATGGTAGTAAATAAGGGAAACACTATTGGAGTGGATGAGAAAGTGTTTTAATGGGTAGTAGAATTTTTAAAAGATAGAAAACAGAAAGTTAGGTTAGGAAATGCAGTATCAAAAGAAGTGGAAGTAAAAATGGAAGTGCCACAGGGTAGTGTATTGGGAGCATTGTTATTCATTATTCTAATGAATAATTGTGTTGATTGTTTACTATCAGAAATTAGATTGTTTGCAGATGACATGATGCTATATAAAAGGATCGAAACGGTAGAGGACTGTAAAGAGCTGCAGGGTGATCTGGACAGGATATCTAGTTGGGTTATAAACATGGGATGAAGATAAACGCAAAAACCGAGCGTGGTGGGTGAGCGGTTAACGCTCTGGCCTCACATTCGGGAGGACGCGGCTTCTGATCTACGTTCGGGCATCCAGATTTGGGTTTTTCATGATTTCTCCAAATCTCTCCAGGCGAATGCCGGGATGCTTCCTTCAAAAAGGCCATGGCCGAAATTCCTTCCCGTTCCTTATCCCCAGTCCCATCCCGCCTCTAATGACCTTAGCCGTCTATGAGCGTAAAGCAATAAGTAAAAAAAATTAAATAAAAATAAACGCAAAGAAGAGTCAGCTATTAGATACACAAATAAAAAACTAAAGGTTGATTACGATTATAAGGTGGGGAAAGAATTGCTTGTTGAAGGCTTGAAATGTAAATATCTTGGCATTACATTTCATAACATGCTTAACTGGGCAGGAGCATAAGTAGTAGGCAAAGGTTTCAAAATTCTGCACTTGGAAAGAGTGATGAGGGGATGCACGAGAGAAGTAAAGGAATTGGGAATTTATCAGATCATTCCTTGAATATGGTAGTGTTGTATGGGACCCTCATTTTGCGTATCAAATATAGGGGTAAGAGAGGGTGCAGAAAAGGGCTGCTAGATTTGTTTCTGTAAATTACCGCAGAATACAATCAGTAACAGATATGATAAAAGAGCTGCAATGGGATTAATTGCAAGACAGGAGGAGGATGAAGAGGGTCATGGGAGTGTACAAGTAGTATATTGGTGATGAGGCATGGAAAGATATTGGTGTAAGAATTAAAAGTAGGCCTAATGGATGGAAGGGAAAAGATGACCATGACTACAAGCTGGCACTAGATTTCAGGCGCAAGGGTATAGGAACATTCTCCTTTTAGGGAAGGGTGTCAGGGATTGGAATAAGTTGTGTATCAACATAAGTAAAATGATGAATAATTTACCAAAAACGTTGAAAGAGTTTAATGGTAAAATTTGCAGAGAGCAAATGTAAATGGATGCAGGAAAGGTGGAAGATGGGTGCGTAGGGAAATTGTCATCGGAGCGTGCGCTCCATCGCAATTTAATTAAACATATATATAATGGCTGCTAAGAATAACCCATGAGAACTTAGATTCATGCTAGAAATTAAAAATAAGAAGCACCGCGGCGAATATTCTAAAACTGTCTAAGCAAATACAAGCAAATTTTAGTCATCAATCAAAACGTTTACCACTTGCAAGAGAATTATTTATGAATATATTATTTACAGAAACGTATGTATGATGGTATTTGATTATTCAATAAATTATATCAAGAGCTATTAAAATATAACTAGGCCTATGGCTCTTAAAATTTTTTAGTGTCGCCTTTAACGGTGAAATTGGGTGTTTAACTTTTAAAGTTTGCCGACCACTGGCTAGGTGATTGCGGGAATCAGTTACTCCCGACTCCGCCCGTTCCAGTGCGGTACACAGTACGGTGGTAGTGTCTATACAAAAAAGCACACAAGCAAACTCCGTCGTAATTTAAAGTATGTTGTAATTATTGCAATTGCCTTTTCATGTGTTTTTATAACTGGGTTAATTTTAGACACTGAAAACAGTAGTTGTAAACGAGAAGTTGACGTCCACATTATCCTAACATACCTTAAACTTAAAACTGTAAAATTCTACGTAAATCGTGTCATTATACGGGAAGTGGAGTGCTCGATAAAATTTATTATTAGGTGCTTCCATCCAACTGTCGTCGCGCGTTGGCGCCTATTGTCTTTACTCTTTACAGGTCCGTTTCTTCTATTTCAGTTTTGCGCTTAAGTATATGAAACAGAAGTGCATGGTACAATACGAAAATAACATAATTTTGTTACGATAACATCACAGAATCGAACTATCTATTATATAATTTAATGTGATTCTGATCTTCAAAACTAGTTTTATCATGTTTTCAGGGAAGAGAATGGTGGGGTGTTCGTGAATCCATTGTGTATCAAATGCTCAAAACTGCATCAGCCAACCTAAAAACATGATTTATATTGAAAATCCGCAATTTTCCTCCGAACTAGTTCTTTTATAAGCTGCCTGTTGGAGCTTACTGTGATCGATAGCCCAGCTTGGCGGGAAACTTAATTGAATTGAGAATCTAAGCAGTACCAATTCTTTCGAATTTGCAAATACAATAGGCAAAAGTCCCCCTATTGTCGCATAGCACCTCGTACATGGAACGCAGATAATAGCCACATATACTGGAATGCGGGGCAGAGTCCCGTTGTGCAGTGTCAACTCGTGGAGCTGGCGCGCACAGTGGCCTTAGGGGGCATCCATAAATTACGTGAGGTGAAATAGGGGAGGGGGGGGGTCCGGCGAAATCTCACCAGATCTCACCAAGGGGGAGGGGGGGGTCTACGGAAATCTCACGTGAGATTTTGCGAAAAATTTGGGGACAATAGAGCAAAAAAAAGGTCTACAATTTGCGGCAAAGTCGATTTTAGGAGGGTATTTCGGTTAGGGTGTGACCTAAAAAAAAAGTCTACAAAAGTTTCCAGGGCGATTTCTAGGGGGGGTTCTCACGGACCAGATCTCACCAGAGGGGGGGGGGGGTCCGGCCAGATCTCACGAAATCTCACCAGGGGGGAGGGGGGGGGTCCAGAAATCTGGAAAAAACACCTCACGTAATTTGTGGATGCCCCCTTACTGAGTGTCGGGACTGGCTGAATGGGCGCCGTTCTTCAGGCTGGCCCCGGTAGAAGCTCTAACACTGCTTAAACAAATCAGTTTCATATCTTTAAAATATATTAGTTCTTTAGTTTTCTTTTAATAAGTTGAATCTGCTGACTGAAAATTGTTGCAAACTACGGACTGGGGTCCAAGTGGTATTTCTGGCATCATATAAGCGTTTACTGGGCCTTTAGCTTTTGCCTTCTCGCGGTATAGATTATGAATTCGTAGTACGGAAGTGAAAAAATGAATACGACTGCCGAACTATATCTGATGTCAATGACTGAAACCTTATGCCTGATTTATAACATTATAAGGACACAGTCTTCATAACATAATTTTGGGACTTAAATTCAGATTCTGGTCCAAAAATCCTGTCAAATACGCCAGTCAGTTGCAGGATGCATTTTGTGGCATCTGTTTAAGGAGCTGTTCTCCTGTCCGTTGAAAATTAGACTGTCGGAGAAGCGCAAGCATCGCTGCTCGCATCCGGCTATACTGAGCGTCATTTTGGAGAATTCTTGGATGGTCCTTCAAAAACGCGAATTTGTCCAGTGTAAGTTTACCAGCTGCGGTAAAAAATCACTCGTCTCCTTTGAGACACAACGTGACGGCTGTGGCCGGGAGGAAGAAGATACAATTAGGGGGCATCCACAAATTACGTGAGGTGTTTTTCCGGATTTCTGGACCCCCCCCTCCCCCCTGGTGAGATTTCGTGAGATCTGGCCGGACCCCCCCCCCCCTCTGGTGAGATCTGGTTCGTGAGACCCCCCCCCTAGAAATATCGCCCTTATCGCCCTGGAAACTTTTGTAGAATTTTTTTTTTTTTTAGGTCACACCTTAACTTTTTTGACGAAATACCCTCTTAAAATCGACTTAGCCGCAAATTGTAGACCTTTTAGTTTTGCTCTACTGTCCCCAAATTTTTCGCAAAATCTCACGTGAGATTTCCGTAGACCCCCCTTCCCCCTTGGTGAGATCTGGTGAGATTTCGCCGGACCCCCCCCCCTCCCCTATTTCACCTCACATAATTTATGGATGCCCCCTTAGCTCTTCGCTTACGATGTTGAAGGAGCCATTTTCAAGCCCATGTGTTGATTCAAAAACGGGGTATGTAAGACCACGGATAGTAATCAATACTTCATGGAAGCCAACGATCGTAGATTCAACTTGTCTGTTAAAATTTAATTTGCCGTATTAATCACAGACGATATGTTATCATACTTTTTTTACAGGAGAAAATTTGGTTGACCCTTTCCCTCCTTCCTCAAAGCTAAATTGACCATGGTATGCAAGCGTAACTTGTGTTAAAATTTAATAAACTTATAAAGCCTCATGAATAAATTTCTGAAATGCGTAAAGTGTAAAAATTTAAACCGAGCACAACTAGGAACTCAAAAAACCTTTACGATTTCTGAGGATAGCAACACTTATTGAATTATCTTTGAAATTCTATTCAGTTCAGTTTTGCCAAAAATAATGATCTGTAGCGACTTTGTTTGAAATGTTTTAAAATATCGCACATCAGGTACCAAAAGTTGTATTTCTTTCCTCTCTCTATTGGCAGAATCTTAGCTAGCGCTAAACTGTTGAAAAGCTTCCCCCATAGACGAATTGTTAGATTTTTACAGCAGCGTTGGGAAACAATAACTTCATGGGTCGAGAGATTCCCCAGATGTTTCGTATCGGACAAAAGAGGTTTTTGGTTGTGAAGCTCTTAACACATGACGTGAAACTGAGACCCCCAGTAGTGTCTTGTTATGCGCTGTTGAGAGTTAGCGTCTTACATTCTGCGTCTCTTACATCTGCAAGTGCGAGGATTTGGCCATAATGGCTTATGTCAGCTCTCTTGTAGAGATGTTAGTTGCTTGCCTGTAGCAAACAGCAATCGCTCTCTCTTTCTTAAAGTTAAAAAGTCGATAGCCTCAGAAAATGGTTAGATTAGCAAAATCCCGTGATACGACTGAGTAAAACGTGGAATGCCATTTAAGAATACATTATAGCCACTTAACCCCGCAGACATAAATAACACAATACTACCAACAACAAAAAAAGTTTTCAGGACGGTTCTTATGGATCAGCACTTTTTTTTTTTCATGCTTTTGAGGAAAGTTAAAAGTCGTGACTTTCTTTTGAACAGAAACACAGGCTCAGAGAGGGGCAAAATATAGATCTGTGAAAAGTTTGCTTCAAGGAAATTGTTAATCATTCATTGATTCGAAGAAAACAAGTGATCATTAGACGCAAATCATCGGCGCCTTCAGTGTAAGAGTGGCTGGCACACTTGTTGCTGGATCCAGGGCACCGCCCTTGTCTGGTGCGTGCTAGCTAGCTCCGTATTTCATTCTGAAAATGGAGCACAGCCATCTCGTGTCTGGCGATAATACGACGGCCAGCTGGAATAAACCGGCACGAAGGCGAAGCCAACACGCGGAAGAGACAGTCATTCATCTCTCTTAGATAGGTCGGCAGGTACACAAACAAGAAAAGCGGAAAGCGAACTGCTGTGCGAAGTACATCTGTTGTTAAGAAACTCAGCTGGGCAGAAAAATATTGAGAAGGTGGTATGGAAAGCTTTGAAAATACTACATCTATCAGAGAGATCATAAGGGGTTGTCGAGTTGTCGGTAGCTCAGTGTATAAGGCGCTCACCTACTAAGTTCAAGGTTCTGGTTTGGAATTTTTACGGGATGAGGCAGGCCAGGCGACTTCGTGGTTTGGATGCACGTTATGCTGTAGGTTCCAGAGGAAAGGAATTGGCCATCCTACCTCTGACTCTTTTAGCTTAGTGTGCCTTTTTCTGGAGAATCCAACCAATCTTCGGGTTATGGACTCAAGGTAAAGTACCTAGGAAGTTAAGGGAGTTGAATCGCAATATTTTGTTCAGACATTCGCTCGAGTATTGTGGGATGGCACGGAACCCGCGTTACAGAATACAGAGGGAGGAAGTGTCCGTGTGATTTCCTATAGAGCTCACTCGCTAACTGATTTTATAAGAGGTGTGCTGGGATCCTTCGCAGGATAGAAGACTGATGAAGATAATGTTGGACATGTTCAAGGGCGTGGGTTGTTAATGAGGCCTGGTTTAATTTCGAAGAAGATTGAGGAACATCATGTGGAAGCAAAGATAGTAATGATCGCCAATCAGCACTTGATTACTGACATTTTTTTATTTTGTTTTTATGATGGAGAATGAAGAACAAGTTACTTAGTGAGGCGAAGAACAACGTAAACAGAAAGTGTAGGAATTTAAAGTAAAACTGCGCGTTGCACACGAGTGTTTCTCTTCTAAAATCCAGTTTCCATAAATCACAATACTTTTGAAAGACTAAGTTTGCGTTTAATAAACAGGCGAAGAGATTGGTTGTTTTTTCATGAATGTGTGGTGTTTGGATGTGAAAAAAAAACGCTTTAAATTAACTCTTAACTGTTGAAAATTTATTAAAATTAATACAACACTTGGCAAACCAATTAAAAAACTGTAGTAGGGAATTCTAGATGACTCTTGTGAAATTTTCGCGAATAAAATAAGATGGTTGCTGATTTGTAATAGGAAGAAAGAACTACTGCCTCATTTGTAATGGTTGTTTATTTGTTTAGTGTAATAGTTATGTAACAAAATACTTACATCATATTACGAAACAATTAGGAAACACTTTTGGACGGATCAAACACGTATAACGATCTGTCACTTGCCTTAGCGGAATACGACTAACCTGTACAAAATATAAACAGCACATATCCATAGCTCTGTGATCATAGCATGAGAAAAAATTTCGAGGATAAAATGTTTACATAGGAATTGTAAAGCAAATCAGAAATACTTCAGTAACAGAAAAAATATCCTAAAAGCTATTTGTTAGACAAAAAACAGAGCTTATTGATATCTATGTGATATGTGCTGCTGCTACCTATCTGTAACGCGCTCAACCTTCATTGACGTCAGTGAAGCCGTTTGTTAATATCTCTGATTTGTGCTGCTGCTATCTACCAGCTCGGCTATAAACTGTCTCATATGCACTACCTCCATAATCACTACTTTTGCCCATTAATTGGTACTAGTGATCGCCCAGTGATCGAAATTCGACCGTAATTCATTAAGTTGCTTAGTTTCTTTCATGAAAGAGTAATAATCTAGTAATTCTCTGTTTCACCTATAAAATTAAAACGATACACTCCACGCGTGACAGTATGCTAAATTTTAGCTTCTAATCTAACCATAGCAAATGATGAAATGTCTTTATCGACGGTTCATTTAGGCCGGAAAACTGCTTTAGCTTTATGAAACATACGCATTTAAATGTATCTATCAAAATAATTTCGTCATTTTGTGTGTTAGCTATTTAAATTTGGTCTATTATCATTTTGAATTTCATGCAAATAAGTATTCCTCATTTCTTCTCTCTCTCTCTCTCTAATCAAATTACTGAAATTAAAAAATCAAAAGACACTTAACTAAAGTTTAACATTTTAAATAATCAAATTACCATACAGTATCTGGCAGAATCGCTACATTGATTTTCAAAGTATTCCTTTCATAACTTCAAACATTAATCTCTACTTTATCCTAGTCTTTCGTTTTGCCAAAGACCACAGAGTGTCTCAATGCGGGGAATTCACTTAAGAACGTTGGCTCCGATCCTATTTCACGCGCACACACACGTTCGCGAATTAATTTTTTATTTGAATAATCTATTTGTAACGTGTATTAATTATGCTTATTATATTTTTGGGTGGGGTGGGACATTCTCCACCAGTGAAAAACTGTTACTGACCTGTTGAAATTTGGATTAATTGTTTCCTTATAGTGTCCTCTTCACGTTTAGCACTCTCCTTTTCCGGAAAAGTCACCACGAATTAAATTAAAAATGCCGAAATATGAGATGCTCCGCAACCGCGAAATGTTAGCAGCACTGTAAAAATGACACAAAAATTATCGGTACAGGTTCGTTTTGTCATAGTGATCATGGTTAGATTGAAATTCGGTCTGGACCAAGAGTAAAAAGCTTACGGGAAATTCGTTCTGCGCAGCTCATGTCACAAACCAGAGACAAACTGCGCATTTGTTTACAACTGAAGCAATCGATTATCTCTCACTGCCTATATTGATTCCAATGTTTGTAAAATATATATAATTTTAGCTTTCTGTATTTCTTTAAGTTCCTCCGTTCGCCCAATATTCTGGCAGCTAGCTGCGCTACCTACCAGCCCTCGAAGTGTTGCTTCTTGCTTCTATATAAGGTCACAGATTAATTTCGACTGTTTTGTTTCACCAAAGAAGACAAAGTAAGGCCGCTAGCTACGCCATCTACCAGCCATCTGAGCGAACTACGTAGGCGAGCGAGCGTTTTATTTTACTTAATTTAATGTATTTGTAACGCATATTATACATAGATTTTAGCTTCCTTCAACTTTTCTCCATATAATCTTTAACTATGCCAAATCTCACACTTCTCCGTGCGCGCAATATTCTTAAAAATGTAAAACAAGTTTTTGCTTAGCGTATTAATATATAGAAGATTTTCATCACGTCGTAGCTTTGCAGGCAAAAGCTTTTATTTATATATTTATCAATTTTTTATCTTCTATTCTTTCTTTGAATAATATAACATCCTCATCTGAATCACCTCGCTCAAATCAGTTCCAGAGATCGTAGTAGCGAACTTGGCTCAGTAACTAGTTAGTAATTTCAGTCTGTGATCAGTTCCGTTTCCTTTGAGTAGCATTGTGTGAGAAATTCCTAAGGATCCAATTCCGAAACAGATGCTTTGTTCTTTAAAATCATACCGCATTTCTCAATTTCGGTTAGGTATCAAGTGAGATAATGGCCCCTGACCAAAAAATGCGTGGTTGAAATACTGACACTTTTGCCCCCTTGAAAGGTCAAATTCCGAAAAATTCCTTTCTTTTAATGTGAATAAAGCGGAGGAAAACTTTATTCTTTAAAATGACACCTCGTTTATTGATTTCGGTTAGACATCATGGAGGTAAATGGATCGTGGCAAAAAAAAAACAAGTTGTAGAAATATTCATATTTTTTAACTTTAGAGGTCGAACTCGAAAAAATTCATTTCGTAAAATATGTGACCAAAGCGGAGACGTTAATCTATAAAAAAGACACCACATTTATCAGTTTCGGTTAACTAGGAAGGGAGGTAATGGCCTATGCAAAAAAAAAAAACCAACTTCTTTTAGAATAATATAAGTGATTGTGACAGCCACAATGTTTAAGTTAATAGTTTGACTGTGTGAAATTTTTAATTTCATCTATATGATGACGAATGCCTTCAAATATTTTTTATAATCTCATTCAAAATTGTTTCCATGTAATGTTAACTAATGTTGAATACGTTTTAATAGGTTTTTTACGATTTGTGTAATTGTCAGTGTTCCAAAAAACAGTGGGTGCTTTTGTAGTTCTCGAGAACTTTCTATGCAGTGTATAACTATAATCAGGGGCGGATCCAGGGGGGGGGGGGCTAGGGGGCTCAGGCCCCCCCCCCAAAAGTATCTAGGTCCACCTCCGACATTGCAATTTTGGAGACCTTTTTTTAGCTCTACGGATTTGAGGCCCTAGGAGACTATAAAGACTGCTGTTTGCCCGTCTGAAGCCCCCCCCCCCCCCAAAGCCAAAATCTACTGAAGGCAAGCCCCCCAGCCAAAATCCACTCAAGCCAAGCCCCCCCCAAACCAAAGTCCGCTCAAGCCCCCCCCCCCCCCAGAACAAAATCCTGGATCCGCCCCTAACTATAATATTCGGGTAATCTCTAGCGACAAGCTTGGTCGGAATAGTGCTTATATGACTACGTCATTTGTGCAATGTGTTGTGGTTTTTATAATCTTTGAATGAAGTTTGATTTATATTTTTGTGTGTGGGTTTCTGTGAAATAAAAGTAAGATCAGACGTTTGTCAATAGCTTAGTTATTAAATAAGAAAAAAAAAGCCAAATACCGTATCTGTGTAGAAGTTAGTATTCTTATGTGGAGTTAAACTCTTTTAGTTTTAGTGACCAGGCAATTCTGGAAATCTTCAAATCATGAATTCCGTTACAGGAATCGGTTAAGTAATATCAATATATTCTGAGGATCTTAACAAATTGCTATCAGGGCGTAACCTCTGCAACAGTTGATTGAAACCGTAAGAGTAATTTGTTTTCAGAGAGCTTCATTTTAGTGTTACGCGTTTTGCGCGTGGACACCGGAAATAAATAAATCTTAAGTACTTCTCAAAAGCGGGCTAATATCCACGTGATCTCCCTCTTCCCCCAATTACTCGCAAAATTACGATTATATGACTATTACTCCGCGATTCACTAAAAGCGTGTGGCGGAGGGTGCCTTACACCTATCCGGGAAGGTAATGGTTTGGAAAGGATATAGCAGGAGGCGCCCATGGGCTATTGTGAGGAACCTTCCCAGCATTCGCCTGGAGCGATTTGGGGAAACCATGGAAAACCCAGATCAGGATGGCCGGAGTACTTTAGCGAAAGCTACTCCTGTCGAATTTTATGTTTAGTCGCCCGGAAAATCCTTTCTATTCCTCTCCCTAATCGCTCGTGGAAAAAATCAGTACAGAAATGAATCGGTTCTGGCCCTGATTTGTCTTATCTTATTTTCGCGGTCATTCCGAGATATGAATGTTGCTGGTAGCAATATTTGTTTACTGTAATTCCGAAATACGTCAGTCGAGAATTTTTTAATTAGCTTCTGTCGAGAGCAACGCCTTCGGTGCTCCAGGTCTTCCAAACCTAACTCCTTCAACATCGGACTTACGCTTTCCCTCCAACTATATATACCTGTCACGAATCGGGAGGCTCTTCTTTGGACCATCTCTAATGCCTCCATTAATCCCTTTTGATGGGGACCCCATACAGAGCAACAATATTCTAAATGAGGCCGCACTAGTGACTTGTATGCAATCGATTTAATTTCCGGAGTGCATTGTTTTAAATTACGTCCTAGAAATGGAAGCATACGATTTGCTTTCCCAATTACATTCTCGATATGCTCATTCCACGACAAATTATTACGAATTGTTACCCCTAGGTATTTACCGGAATCTACCGTTCTAAGGAAAGTACCATTAATTGTATATTCAAAGCTAAATGGTGTTACCTTTTTACTTACACGCATGACTTGGCACTTTTTAGCGTTTAACTCCAACTTCCAATCTTTACACCACGCAATTATTTTCATAATATCGTCTTGTAACAAAGCGCAGTCGTCCTGGGTTTTGATTTCACAATAAATAATAGCATCATCAGCAAATAATCTTTTCATTCCCCTTATTATGCCACACAAATAATTAATATATATTAGAAACAACAGAGGCCCTATGACGCTTACCTGAGTCACTTCAGTAAGCGATGAACGCTCACCGTCGAGAGCTACACACTGTGTTCTGCCCTTCAGAAAGTCTGCAACACAGTCGCATATTTGTTTAGATATGCCGTAACCGCGAAGTTTCCTAGGTAACCTAATGTGAGGCACAGTGTCGAAAGCTTTTTTAAAGTCTAATAGAACTAAATCAACCTGGAATTGCTCATCTATAATACGTGAATGAAAAGAGCAAGTTGTATTTCTGTGACGTTCCCAAAACGAAGTTCAGTGTGACCTTAAATGAACACACAGATTTGTTTATACCGAGTGTCCCTGCAGTCCTTTGTTACTGGAGAGGAGAATAGGATGAAATTTTATACGTGGCAATTATTTTGGGATCGTATGTGAAACTAAAATAACTTTCTCGTGAAGGATTAATCGCTTCGGAGGACTTACAGCAAAGATTTTCCGATTTGACCAAAGACAGGCCAAACCTAGAGAGGATCAAGCAAGAATTCGCTGCAAGATTACACCATGTATTGTAGAGAAATATAATTGAAAGAGAAAACCTCAATATATTTATGGTTGAATTGGGCAAATTTCCCTTTTTTGATGGCAGACTAAGAATCCTTCCAAGCAACCTCAGGATGAGTGATTACTAACTGACATGAATATAAATTCGTGGATTGCTTTTGATATTCCCTATACAGGCGTATGTGTAATTTCAGTCAACATCATCTCGGTGCGATACATATTGTACACTGAAGCATATCCCAGTTTTCTCTATTGATGAATGACTTCTACAAAAATCATGTTTCCTTATTCATCCTTCAGCGTAATTCTGTTTCAAATTGTGCTAAGCGATGGTTATCCTCCGCGTCCTTATTTGTAGGAGAGATGAGTTCATTGAAGCTGGCCATAGATCCCTATCTTACGATCAAATTGACCTCAACAATAATATTGATGCGTAGTTAAGAATTTGAATGTGTGTTTCAGGCATCGTCAATACGACGATGAAGAGAATGGCTGGGCGTGCGTCAACTGGTTCGAGTACATGCTGGTGGTAGTGTTGGCGAGCCTTCTGCTGCTCGGCGCACTCACGCTTGTACTTTTCTGGGCCATCTATTACCAGAAGGGCTTCGCATGGACAGAAAACCCCGATAAACAATTCAACCTCCACCCCGTGCTCATGGTTGCGGGCTTCATCACTTTCAGTGGATTTTGTAAGTTGTTTTTAATAATTTCTTTGGTGAAAATAGTTTAGTAATTTATATTCTCCTAGGGAATTTATACTTCAATCAATAACAGTGGCTTATTATAAACTGAGCATCTTGAGTTCAGAATTGGTCGCAAATTTCTAATATCACTCCCGAGAAGGAGAGAGAAACTCTCGATTGTTCCGTTATACGTGTCTTTATAAATTTCCTCACTATTTTGTCCTCAATTTTTGAGCTGTAAAGTCTCAAATGATAAGTGTGCTAAAGTAAAACCATAATTATAACATCTTTGGTTATAAAATTCACGGTAATATTCTAATCAGAGTATGAATTTCTTATGTTGGTCTGACAAACAGAACTGACAGCAGTCGCAAAGCGTTTGACAGCTTTCAAGTCTATACGTCTTTAATTTATTCAATTTTTACACGTGAATGAGATATCATCTGTTCGGAACAGTTACGTTTAAGTTTTTTCTTTTCTTTCAAGAAAGTGTTTTTCTAAAGTATAAAGCGTTAAAGCAGCAGTATCCAACTCGGGTTCCGTCAAAGTTTTGATTTTTCACGACCAACATCAGTTCATCAGTGTGTAAATACTGTTTCGATATTTTTTATTTTTCAATTCTAAGGTTAAAAGTGGTAAAACTCGACTATACTGTAACCCAGTTTTACAATAATGAAAAGACGTAAGAAATAAATGTTCTTAATATTTTCGTTAAGATATAGAATTTATCAGGCATAAAGAAAATATAATATTTTAAAAAAATTCAAATGTTGAACCATCGGAAATAAATAAAATATTGCGATTAAAAACTATTCGTATTATTTGCGTTTGTAACACTTGAATTTGAGTTACCCAAGTCTCCCATTTTCAGTCTATTGGCGATCCTTTTTTTTTTTTTAATGTATTTGGACGATTATTCGAATTTTAGCCAATTACTTACAGGAGAAAACACAAACGCACAGAATTCTTCATCAATCAACCCTGACTGTTCTTATAAATAAGAGATGAAAAGATCCATCTTGAAAAACAATGTATAACATCTGTTGCTACGTTAACACAGATTAATGTGAAGAAACTAAAGAAGAATGAAGCATGAATTTTCCAGAAGCGTATACAAAGATTGTCGGGTATACAGATACAAGGTGTTCGATATCTACGGACATCCAGAATAGGTACAGATAATAACAACTTGAAAAAATATGTCAATACCAGCAAATTTAGAAACAGTGACCGAGCGTGGTGGGTGAACGGTTAACGTTTTGGCCTCGTATTCGCGAGGACGCGGGTTCTAATCCCCGTTCGGGCATCCAGATTTGGGTTTTCCATGGTTTCCCCAAATCACTCCAGGCGAATGCCGGGATGCTTCCTTCAAAAAGGCCATGGCCGAATTCTTTCCCGTTAATTGTCCCCAGTCCCATCCCGCCTCTAATGACCTTAGCCGTCGACGAGGCGTAAAGCAATAAGTCAAAAAGAAACAGTCCTCAGTAACGGGAGTAGTTTAAATGATGTAACGTAAGCTGCCAGTCTGGAAGATATATAATTTTTTCAAGACCACATGGGTTTGTTAAGAAAACGTCATAGTGTGATTTAAAGGAAAGTAATTTCCGCAATATATGTATTTATTATATAAAGATATTAACCTTTTCAAATAGGATAAACTGCTTAGAAGTGACGCGCTTACGTTACCTCAGCTTGTGACATGTTGCAGTTAAGAGGCACCTCTAATGACTTCTATCGTCTATGACAGGGTATATTTATGTTGATGAAATGAGTAGTTTGAGGCGAAATTTGGGCACTATCACGGCATTCGCCTATATGATTGCGGAAAACTGCCTGAAAACCGCTATCAGGACGGCCGGTACGCGGTTCCAACTTGATTCTGTTTTATTTCCCCGATCCAGTGTGTCAGCGACATAACCTTGGCAGCGCCTTGACCCGCGCAGCCACACTGGCGTGTTCCAATGAGTTTATATGAAGCACACTGAGAAGGCTTATTTCCGACTTTGCGTAATTGCTTAAGTTGTGGTTAAATTGTTGGCTGTTTAGCAGTTGAGGTTATGTTGAAATACTGACGGAATCAATGGAGAATGTTTAATTGAAGCCACTTGTCGTTTTTCTTTTAAACTATTGTTTCAGTGTGCATTTCTAGATCTAAAGAACAAAAGACTAGTTCAGTATTATCACTAGACAATAACTTATTTCAATAGTGGTGTGTTATGTCTCAACCGTAGCGTAGAGCTGCGTATCCACTACGCTCGGCAAACCCTCGAACATTGGCTCGCGCGGCAGCCGCGCATAATGGATACGCTGTTGACACGCGAGCCAGCTCGAACATTGGTGCGGTCGAACATGCCGCGCTGCGAGCCATTCTCTGTCGGTCTTAAGGCGCGCGGCAAAGGGTCCACACTAATTGGCTCGCACGCAGTTGGGACGGCCTTGTCTTTCTTTGAGTTGGCTCGCGCGGCACAGTGACAGTTTACTGCCATGAACAAGAAAAGTGTCGATTTCTAATGCAGCTGTATGGCGCAAAAGATTTTTTGTGGAATAGTAAATGTGCAGATTACCACAACAAAACGCTCAGGGACGATGCATGGAAGGAGATAAGTTCAGCAATGGGCTTACCCGTTTCCGAAGAAGATGACTACGCTTCTGCAATCATACAGAAGAGAAAGATCAAGAATAGCTAAAAGTCTTATTACTGGTTCTGGTAATTATTTATTATTTAACACATATAACGATCCTCACGGTATAATTTATCGATTTGTGCTGTGTATGTCTACAATATATGCCATATGGTAGCCTGCAGGACAGAATATAGCATCACTCGTATTCTTGCTTGCGGAAGTCTCAGTAAAAATGGTCGCGAAAACTGACTGTGCCTGCATTGCTTGCCGCACAACTCTGGCTGGGTTGCGTTGCCGCGCGCGGCAGCCGCGCTTGTCAACAGAAACCCAGTGTTCGTGGATTTGCCGCGCGTAGTGGATACCCAGCTTAGGCCTATATTTATTTTTGTAAAGGTGGGTTCACACAGCTTCGTCAATAAAGCATGTCATATGACCTGAAGTATACTCTGTACAAAACACAACAATATAACCAATTTGTAATATTTGTACGTAATTACCAGGTGAACTGGCAGAAGATGCTTTTGCAAAAGAAATTAAACTCGTTCTGGAGTTCAATAAATGTACAAACATTCAATTGCTTTGGCAACTTGTAACTTAATTGGAGGCGAGTTTTATTACCTCACCAATAACACAGCAAACACAACAATTAATAGAAAACTTCCTTTTTTAAAAAAATAAAATTATAAAAAATGGGGCGTGACGGAAGTTACAATATACACCCATATATATCACATTAATAGTGGTATGATAAAAGCTTTGGCTATAGAGATGCCACACATCAGATCTTTACTTCAATATTTGTCAGTTTCAGTGTTGTTTTTCTTGGCTAGTGGAGGATGTGCAAGAATTCTGTTACCTAGGAAGCAAAATCACAAAAGATTGAAGAAGCAAGAATGAAATAAAATGCAAAATTATGCAAGCAAAAATAGCTTTCAACAAAACGAAATGGATTTTTACACCAAATAACATTAGCTGGACAATGGGAAAAAGACTATTATAGCTTATGTCTGGAGTGTTGCCCCCCTGTGGATGTGAAACTTTGATATATGGTAAAGAAGAGAAAAGAAGATTAATTTCATTTGAGCAATGGTGCTACAGAATGATGTTAAAGATTAACTGGAGGGACAAGACCACTAATGAGGAAATTTTTGGTAAGGCAGGAGAGTATAACTCTATATGGAAGGGTACAAAATACACGGAGGACGATATTAATTGGACATAAGACATCAGAGCTTAATGAAAACAATAATGGAGGGAGTCGTAGAAGGAAAGAAATATCTAGGAAGACTGCATTTAAAATACATCCAGCAGATAATGGAAGATGATGGCTGCAGGAGATATGAAGAGGGGGGCAGAAGACCGTTGCAGAACAATCCAAGGATTGACTACAATAGAAGAAGAAGAAGCTTATGTCTGTAAAATGTTTGCCATTATTTTTGTTACAAAAAGGCAATTGATAGTGACTTTTGTGACATTTTATTTATTTATTATTTAGTTTAATTGGGTAATTCTATCCATTCCCCGACCACACCCTCAATACCCATATAAGAACATTTTTCCACTACATTATGCCTGAAATCAATTGCTAGTTTGTAATCATGGTTATCTCTTTCCTTTTCATTGTACTACTAATTTTTCTGCTAATGTACATCCAACTCTTTACAAACATCAGTCATTTCTGAATTGCTTGCATATAAAATTTTCTACCAACTTCCCACTTATTTCATAATAACAGACTTATAATTTTCTACTTTATTTACCAGTATACTACACCATTTTTCAAGTCGTCTTATAACAGCAAGTCTGCATTCTTGGTTAAATCATATTTTAAGGTTCCAGTTTGGTACAATGTGAAGAGAACAGAGTTAAGAGACAGCAGGGTAGTAGAGAATATTTACAACAACTAAACAAGGACTTAATAATAGCTAAGAATGTGGCTAAACATGGATTTATGAAGAATATTGTCAGTGCAGGGATATCATTGACTGATGCATCTAGAAATTTCTATGGCTATGTTGGAAAACTGAGGGGAAGGGAGGATACTGAGACACTTATAGATAAGGATGGAGAAGAAGTTACTGAGGATTTGAAAAAGGCAGAGATTTTAAGTAATTGGTTTAGTGAGTGCATTAGGGACAATGAATCAGAAACTGGAGGGTCTAACTCAGATAACGAGCTTAACAATACAATTAGAAATGAACAGACCAAAAAATTGAAATTCATCCCGAGGATATCATGAAGGAAATAAGAAAACTGAAAAAAAAAACATAAAGAGGCTGGTGTAGAAATATTGCTTCAGATATCTTAAAGATAGCCGGATGTGACATTGTACCTTATCTTGAAATATTATTTAAATTGAGTCTAGATACTTGCTGCTTACCACAAGACTGGAAAAGTGCGATAGTAGTGCCAGTACATGAAGAAGGGGTGAGAAATAGTCGAAAATTACCGGCGATCAATTTTACATCAGTGGTAAGTAAATTAATTGAGAGAGTGATATGCAACCACATCAGAAACATATGTGAGGAGTGTAAGTGGTTTTCAAGTAGGCAACATGGCTTCAGGCAAGGATATTCATGTAAATCTCTGTTTGTGGGTTATATACAAAATATTTCAGATGAAATGGACAAGGGACGGAGTTCTAGCACTAGATCTTTCAAAGGCTTTTGACAGAGTAAGCCATAAAATGGTAGTAAATAAGGTAAATACTATGGGAGTGGATGAGAAAGTGATTTGCTGGGTAGAAGAATTTTTAAAAGGTAGATTTCAGGAAGATTGGGATGGGAAATGCAGTATCGAAAGAAATGGAAGTAAAAACGGGAGTGCCACTATGGTAGGCTATTGGGATCATTATTATTCATTATTCTAATGAATAATTGTGTTGATTGTTTACTATCAGAAATTAGATTGTTAGCAGATGATATAATGCTATATAAAAGGATTAAAAAAACAGTAAAGGACTGTAAACGTCTGCAGGGTGATCTGGACAGGTTGGTAAACATGGAATGAAGATAAATGCAAAGAAGATTCAGCTTATTAGATACACAAATAAAAAACAAAAGGTTAATTATGAAAATAAGGTGGGGAAAGAATTTCTTGCTGAAGACTTGAAATGTAAATATCTTGGCATTATATTTGATAACAAGTTTAACTGAGTAGGACAGGTTGGACAGGTAGAAGGAAAAGGTTTCAAAATTCTGCACTTGTTAGAGAGAGTGATGAGGTAGGCCTAATGTATGAGAGAAGTAAAGGAATTGGGTTACAAAACTTTGGTCAGGACCATTGCTCGAAATATGGTAGTGTAGTATGGGACCTGCATTTTGTGTATCAAATACAGGAGTTGGAGAGGGTACGAAAAAGGGCTGCTAGATTTGTTTCTGGAAATTATTGCAGAATGCAATCAGTAACAGATATGATAAAGGAGCTGGAATGGAATTCATTTGAAGACTGTAGAATGGTGATGAGGGTCATTGGAGTATGCTAGTCATATATTGGTGATGAGGAGTGGAAAGATATTGTTGTAAGAAATAAAAGTAATGCATGGAAGGGAAAAGATGACCATGACCACAAGCTGGCACTTAATTTCATGCACAAAGGTGTAGGAAGTTTCTATTTTTTTGGTAAGGGTGGCAGGGATTGGAATAATTTACCAAGAGAAATGATGTATAATTTACCAAAAACGTTGAAAAGAATTTAAAGCTAAAAATTGCAGCGGTCAAATGTAGGTGTGTGCTGAAAAGGGGAGAGATGGATGTGTAAAGAAATTGCCACCAGTGTGTGTGCTCCATTCCAATTGAATTAAATATTATTATTTTTATATTGATGGTTTATCCCATTGTCTTTAATACATACATAATATCTCTTGTTTGAATGTCAGACTAGACTAAACTGAAACTTGGGTCATATGTTTCAACGTGTGTAAAAAAAAAAAAAAAATGGTGTGGTTAAATCTTCTCCACAGAACCCTACCATCATGGCATGTAGGAATGTCTCCTGAGCCTTCTGTTCTTTGATCATCATCATCCTCAACAGTCTGCTTCATGTACAAGCCTCTCCATTTCCTTCTTTCTTCCCTACCACCTCTCTGTCACTACCTTGTTTCAGTCCTCTCCTTTCTTCCATACACACTTCTTTCAGCCATCCATCTCTTAGTCTTCCTCTGGGTCGCTTACCATGTATCTTAATTTTCGTGGATTTTTCTTGGGATGCTGTGAACCTCCATTCTCTTTACATGTCCAAACCATCTCAGTCTGGTCCTCTTTTCCCTTTCCTGTAGGGGCTCCTCTTTTATGGTGCATCTAATCTGTCCATTTTAGTACTCCCATTCTACCTCTTAAAAACTTCATTTCACTTGCTTGTACTCTGCTGAAGTCCCACTTCTTCATTGCCCATGTTTCAGCAGCATAAGATAGGAATATAGTGTGTTGTGTGTGTGTGTGTGTGTGTGTGTGATAGATTACTCTGTTGCTTCTCTGTGGCACATCTTTATTCCATATCAAGCTTCCAATGCTCCTTAAAAATGCCTCTGCTTGTCTTCCTTTTTCACTTATCTTTCCATCATTTCTTCCACATTCCTCTAATAAACTTCTCAAGTACTTGAACCTGCTTAGCTTCTTTAGTTGTTAACCTGCCATCACAATTCCCTGGGCTATGCTATTCTTCTTATGGTTGGTACCATGTACTTGCATTTCTTTACATTAAAATTCAGGCCATATTCGTCTACACCAGCGGTCGGCAACGCGCGGCCCGCGGGCCGCATGCGGCCCGTGACCCTCTATTTGCGGCCCGTGTCCGTCTTATAAAAATCATATCGAAAGCCCATATTAAAAAATATAAATGCATAAAAGACTGAACGCGATCTAACAGCGCAGCGAATGAACTACGCGAACAGAGCAGGACAAGTGCGAGCGGGAACGATTCCCCCACTCTCTCCTATGATTGAAACAATAGGTTAGCGTTAGCAATAATCTTCTTTTGCTTGCTCGCCCGCCCGCGCTGGCTGTGTCATCGAGTGAAACAAGGTTATTCATGTGTGCACGCCGCCGCCGCGGCACTGTACTTGCGATTTAGTTATTGTTCTGTGACCTACGAGTGCCTACTATTTTGTTTACAGTTCGGTAAGTGTGAGATATTGATAGTTCATACAATTATATAGCGAAATTAAGTGACATGTTTTCAACACGGCTTTTATTCTTACAGCGTGTATACGTTTTACTGATGGCTACAAAAAAGAGGAAGTTAATTGAAGAAAACAGAGTGTTTAACGATGCATGGACAGATTTATACTTTTTCATTAATTGCAATGGAAAGCCGCTATGCTTAATATGCCAAAAAATCCTTGCTATACAAAAAGAATATAACGTCAAACGTCACTATGATACCGAGCATAAAGCAAAATTTGCGTGCCTAGTTGGTGATTCCCGGAAAAACAAAATAAACTCACTCAAATCTTCATTCAAGAACCAACAAAGTGTTTTTAAGGTGCAAATTCAAAGTAACGAGTCAAATATACGTGCGAGTTTAAGGGTGGCCGAAATACTTGCCAAGTCTGGGCGACCGTTTACCGACAGCGAATTAATAAAACAATGTGCCTTAGCTATGGCTGAAGAGGTATGCCCTGATCAAAATAAGAAATTTGAAAATATAAGCTTATCTGCCAGAACTTGTACCCGGCGCACTGAAGATTTGGGCGCTAATTTATGCGAAAAACTTCGGGAAAAAGCATTGAATGGTTCTCCTTAGCTACCGATGAAAGTAATGATGTGTCAGATACTGCCCAGCTTCTAATATTTGTTCGTGGAATTGATAAGTACTTCAACGTGTGTGAGGAACTTTTACAGTTATGTAGTTTGAAGGGAACGACTACGGGGGAAGATTTGTTTTGTCACTTAGAACAGGCAATGTCGTCAATGCAATTAGCGTGGGAAAAATTGGTAAGTCTAACAACTGACGGAGGTAGAAACATGAGTGGGAAAAACAAGGGCCTGGTGGGTAGAATTAAAACAAAATTGGCAGATAGGATGTGAAATCCCGTTATTTTTTCATTGCATTATCCACCAAGAAGCGTTATGTTCCAAAGTCGTTTCATGGAGAAAAGTAATGGACATCGTGATATCCACTGTAAACTATATCAGAAATAATGGGTTGACACATCGTCAATTCCGAGAGTTTCTATCCGAAATGGAAGCAGATCATCAAGATGTCCTTTATTATTCAGAAGTAAGATGGTTAAGTAGAGGTGCAGTACTGAAAAGATTTTTCGATCTCAGAAAAGAAATCAACACTTTTATGAATCAGAAAGGTAAATCTGTTCCAGAGTTAACAGACCCTCAATGGTTAATAGATCTTGGATTTTTGACAGATTTAACTCATGAATTAAATACGCTTCAAGGGAAAAACAAACTAATATCTGATATGCATACAGACGTAAAGGCGTTCCAAACTAAAAACCGGCTCTTCATAAAACATATTGATGAAAAAAAAAATTAGATCACTTCCCGAATTGTCTAAAGGCTGTTGGAGGAAGCATTGATTTTAACTGGGATAGTGAAAAAATGAAAGACATTCTAATGGAGTTACAAGGTCAGTTCAGTGACAGATTTCGTGATTTCGAGAAGGTTTCGAACAAACTGAAGATTTTTGCTAACCCTTTTTCATGCGATGTTGAGGATGTACCCAGTAATTTACAAATGAATGTGATTGAACTTCAATCCAATGAGAGTCTAAAAAACGCCTTTTACGAGATGAATGATTTGGTCAAATTTTATGGTAGCTTACCGTCTGATTTTGTCGAATTGAAAAAGTTTGCTCAGCAGTTTATTTCAATTTTTGGAAGCACTTATTTATGCGAGCAAACTTTTTCAATCGTCAATTATCGAAAAAATAAATACGCTTCTCGTCTCACAGATGAGCATTTGAGAGATATATTACGTATTTCAACTTCTAACATGAAAGCTGACATACAAAAAATAGCCAGTCAACTGCAACCTCAAATGTCACACTGAATTTAGTATGTAAGATCAATTTTGTAACTTGTCTTCATTTGTATATTCATTTGTACTAATAAAATTTGAAAACTGAGTTTTCGCATTGTTACTGTGTATGTGCGGCCCCGCCTTTACTTTGTTTTGCCACCTTGTGGCCCTTGGCCTGCTAAAAGGTTGCCGACCGCTGGTCTACACTGTCTGTCCATACTTCCAACTGCTGCTGCACTTCTCTTCATCACCTCCCCCAGATCATCAGATTGTCCACAAAAGCAATCACCTTTATGTTTTTCTCTCCCATCCTCACCGCCACCTTCTGCAGTATATCATCCATGATTACAATAAAAAGTAGTGGTGATAGGGCACTTCCTTGTTTTAGTCCATTCCTTTGTTTCAGCAAATCTGTTCTTCCTTCCCCGATTTTCACATAGTTCAAACTTCCTTGGTACAGTTCTGTCACTCTCCTGATGGTTTTTTTGGAAACTCTCTATTCTCTAAGGCCTTCCATACCTTACTCCTGTGTACACAATCATGTGCTTTCTCAATATTGAGAAGTACCAACAGTAGATCCTTTCTATACTCGTAATGTTTTTCCTGCAGCTGTCTCATAGCAAATATCAGGTCTACTGTCGATCTTCCTGATCTGAAGCCATACTGCTCTTCCCTTATCCCTTTTCCACTGTGTAGTTCTGTTCTTTATGATCTGTCAATAACCAGGGTGAATGTTATTAAATTTGGTACGTATTTTGCACAGCATATCCAAAAATACTCCAAACCAACCCAGAACAGACTGGAGCCCACTCTGCTAGTGATCTATGAATCTAGCTAACAGCACTACACATTGCTAATAAGTACGAATACTCCACCAGTTCCTCTTCTAGCTCTGCAGTACACTTGACAATCTCATTGTCTAACATGCCTCCTGTTAAGCATCACCTTACCCTTGTAACTATTAGTGGATTATACCTACTTCCTACATTATGCACCTACAGTTCACTAGTAACAATCATAATAGTCACACTTTTCACTATTTCTTTGGCCTTGAAAACATTTGCAAGGAATGTTTTTGTATTGACATGAAGTAGATTTTGTTTCAGTCTATTGTTAACTGCTACACTGAATATGCTGCAGAAATGAACATAGTCAAATTTGTAATGATAAGGTTTGAAGCTGATGAATTACCATTTGTCAGTTTTCAATAAAATCAGAAGGTGGATAGAAGAGGCGAGGTAGCTAGAAAATCAGAGCTAATCCTAAATTTGGTTAGTTGTAAATTTCCAAAACCTTCCATTATAGTTTATTAAGAGCATATTGATGTACAAAATAGGCCTCCACATATCATCTTAAAAATGTCATATTACAGCACTGCAAATATCTTAGTTGAACTCTGAAATTATATTATTTTGCATTTCCAGTATTTGTAATAAGTTTTCTAGTCTTTTTCAGTTGTTGGTATCCAACTTCATAGCTTCATGATAATATTCACTATTAACTTGTAAGGAATTTCAGTTATTAATGGTAATCATCATATTTTAGATTGTTTCCCTTTTCATGGGTTATTCACCATATACTCTACCCGAAACTGCGCTTATTCTCAAAGCAAGGTTCCATCTACTTTTGGCTTGCCAGGCATGCCATAATTCTAAGAGGGGAGGGGTGAGGATATGTTGTCCTCTGTTTGTGAAACATATATCTTGTATTCTGTATAATAAGTGTATTTTTTGTTTGTGAAACATGTAATTGGAGGCAGAAATTGGGGACCATCCCAGGATTCACTTGGACTGCGGAAAATGGCCTATCAGAACAGCAGGTACACTCGGCTTGGTATTTGTACCAGAGTGTTTTTTACCTTTACTATCCAGTGTGGTAGTACTTTAACACATGCAGCCACACTGGTTGGTTAGTAGTGGTAATAACAGTAGAATTTCAGCAATGATATCTTCAAACAGGAAACTGAGTTGTGGACATCATGAGCTGTTTTATTAATGTGTAATATTGTACACTGTTTCTGTAACATTATTTCTTTGAAATATTTTCTTTAGGTTGAAAAATAGCTCAAAAGTGATATAAGATTTTTAAACTACAGTAGAGATTGATTTCTTGGTACTAAATATATGTTATTTATTTTCAGCGCTGTTGCTGTACCGTATATGCCGGTGTTGCCGTCGCATCTATGTGAAGCTTTTCCACACAATATTCCATGCACTGGCCATACCATGTATTGTGGTTGGTTTCATAGCAGTTCTTGATTCTCATAATCTCAAGAATCCACCGATTCCTAATTTCTACTCTCTTCACAGCTGGATGGGACTTGTCACCATGGGCCTCTTTGCATTACAGGTATTACATACGTTAATGAGGACAGTCTTTATTTATTTATTACCTTCTATAGCCAGTTTCAAACCCTGGAATTGTGATACGCACAATTTGCAATTGGGCAGCACTATTTGCTTAAGTTCTGCAAGTATTAAGTGAAAGTGACATACCAATACTAAGGGAATAACTGTGATATATGGACTATTGATCAAAGTACCTACATTTCCTTTCTAAATATTTACATTTTACTGTGTTTTTACTGCATGTGTTTCACCTTCCAGAAAGTAGTCTTTACCAAACTTCTGCAGTGATGTAAAAATGCTTCTAAGTATTTAGATTTTATCTGCCTGCCAAGGTAATGTAATCTGAGTTGAAGAGAGTGAAGTTTATGAAGGTATATAAAATCAAAATAAAAACTGTAAGTTAAAATTATTCTGAGCAAAAAGAAAAGGAAAATTGGTAGGAGATTTAAAATGACAAAATATACTGAAATAGACCATTAAAGAGACAATGGAGAATTATTCAACTTTAAGTGAGCAACAAGGTTGTTCTATCGAATCTAGCATCTACAAACAAAACCTTGGTTTAAGTATAAATATCACATTTTGGAAAGTGCTATCTGAGAATACTATAGAAATGAAAAACAGAGTTGTAGTTGATGGTTACTGATCATTACATATTAAAGCAGCGGTCGGCAACCTTTTAGCAGGCAAGGGCCACAAAGTGGCAAAACAAAGTAAAGGCAGGGCCGCACACACTCAGTAAAAATGCGAAAACTCTGTTTTCAAATTTTATTAACACAAATGAGGAGACAAATGAAGAAAAGTTTCAAAATTGATCTTGCATACTAAATTCAGAGTGACGTTTGAAGTTGCATTTGACTGGCCATTTTTGTATGTCAGCTTTCATGTTAGAAGTTGAAATATGTAATATATCTCTCAAATGCTCCTCTACAAGATGAGAAGCATATTTACTTTGACGATTGAAAACGTTTGCTCGCATAAGTTAGTGCTTCCAAAAACTGAAATAAACTGCTGAGAAAACTTTTTCAATTCGACAAATCAGACGGCAAGCTACCATAAAATTTGACCAAATAATTCATCTCGTAAAAGGTGTTTTTTCGACTCTCATTGGGTTGAAGTTCAATCACATTCATTTGTAAATTCCTGGGTACATCCTCAACATCGCAAGAAAAAGGGTTAGCAAAAATCTTCCGTTTGTTCGAAATCTTCTCGAAATTATCAAATCTTACACTGAATTGACCTTGTGACTCCATTAAAATGTCTTTCATTTCCTCACTATCCCAATTAAAATCAATGCCAGCTTCCTCGACAGCCTTTAGACAATTTGGGAAGTGATATAATATTTTTTCATCAATATGTTTTATGTAGAGCAGGACGCCTTTACGTCTGTATGCATATCAGATATTAGTTTGTTTTTTCCTTGAAGTTTGACATTCAGTGCATTAAATCTGTCAAAAATCCAAGATCTATTAACCACTGAGGGTTTGTTAGCAAAGTAGCTTTCCTTTCGTTTCATTTTTCACGGTTAAAATGAGGAACAGAACTCACAACAGCATGTGAATATTTATTTCCCTCAGTTAATTATCTCCGTATGTAATTTACAATCGTCTGACAAGAGAAAACAGTACAAAATGTCTTCTGGAATCAAAAGGGAAAAAAGCGAGAGAAGATTATTGTAAAGCTGACCTATTATTTCAATCATAGGAGAGAGTGGAGGAATAGTTGCCGCTCGCACTTGTCCTGCTCTGTTCGCGTAGTTCATTCGCTGCGCTGTTAAATCGCGTTCACTCTTTTATGCATTTATATTTTATAATATGGGCTTTCGATATGACTTTTATAAGATGGACACCGGCCGCAAATAGAGAGGTCACGGGCCGCATGCGGCCCGCGGGCCGCGCGTTGCCGACCGCTGTATTAACCGTTTGGTGGGACAAATTTGTATTGTGCTCAGTAATTATTATAGGCTAACTGTTTCTGAGATTTTTTATTTTTTGTCAGTTGCCAGAATAATCATACCCACACATTTAAATTTGAATTTAATAAGTCGAACTTAAACAAATAATTATTTACAAAAAAAAAAAAAAAAAAAAAAAAAACATGCAGCGATGTTACTATCAATATTATTTAAATAAATCCCTCAATTGCCATATATTAAACAAACCAAATTTATTGTTCAAATGCCCTTAAATTGCTTATATAATTTCATTTCAATTGACCTAACAACAACACCAGTATATTACAGCCAAAAATAAATCTATTACAGTTACATACAATACAAAATATATTCATATTGCGTCACAAATAGTTGCCAGCAATTTTACAACCATTACTGTAGAGTGCGGATACCAATCTTTGGCATGAATAATGTGGTAGAAAATGGCGATTGTCTGAGTGTTAGCGATATACTGTATCGTAACTATCATGTGGCATCAGGCCGAAGGTAAATTTCTTTTTGAGAAAAAGTTGACATTAAAGCAAAACCATAAGTAACTTAGACGAGATGCCACATGAAGCTACAATACGGAACTACATTAACATTACAGACCGAAAGGTATGACCTGAGGAACATGTGTGGCAAATTTCAAATGAATAGTTCAATTATTTATTTCCACATTCTTATCATCAACAATGAAATATTCATAAGCAACAGCAGACGATTAAAGAATGTCTTTCAATTATTTACAAAATCAGTGGAGATTGTGTCAAATTAGAACCTACAGTGTATCCAAAAAAGTTTGTAAGTGATGATTCTTTTTCTGCATTATGAGTTTTGTATTGTACTGTTGTTACTCAATTATGACAAGGAATAGTTTTTGTATTTTACTTTTTTAAAATTATTTGCATGTTCTCTTTCAATACTTTAACACATGGATACATATATACCATTTAACTTTTTCTTTTAATTTAATTGCAATGGAGCACATGCTCTGATGGCAATTTCCCTACACACCCATCTTACCCCTTTCCTGCACCCACCTACATTTGACCTCTATAAATATTAACTTTAAATTCTTTTGATGTTTTCAGTAAATTATTCATTTCCCTTGGTAACTTATTCCAATCTCTGATACCCTTATCTAAAAAAAGTGAATCTTCCCACACCCTAGTGCCTGAAATCTTGTGCCAGCTTGTGGTCATGGTCATCTTTTCCCTTTCATGCATTATTTTTCATACCTACTCCAATATCTTTCCATGCCTCATCATCAGTGCCCTGTACACTCCCATGACCCTCCTCATCCTCCTCCCGTTTTGCAATGAATCCCATTCCAGCTTCTTTATAATATCAGTCACTGATTGCATTATGTGATAATTTCCAGAAACAAATATAGCAGCCCTTTTTTGTACCCTCTCCAACTCCTGTATTTGGTACGCAAAATGTGGGTGCCATACTACACTACCATATTCGAGCAATGGTCTGACCAAAGTTTTGTAACCAAATTCCTTTACTCCTCTCATACATCCCCTCATCACCCTCTCCAATAAATGGAGAATTTTGAAACCGTTTCCTGCAACCTGTCCAATGTGTCCTGCCCAGTTAAGGTTATCAAATGCAATGCCAAGATATTTACATTTCAAGTCTTCAGCAAGCAATTCTTTCCCCACCTTATATTCATAATTAATCCTTTGTTTATTTGTGTATCTAACAAGCTAACTCTTCTTTGCATTTATCTTCATCCCATGTTTACCAACCCAACTAGATATCCTGTCCAGATCACCCTGAACTGTTTACAGTCCTCTATCATTTTGATCCTTTTATATAGCATTATGTCATCTGCAAACAATCTAATTTCGGATAGTAAACAATCAACACAATTATTCATTAAATAATTAATAACAATGCTACAAACACGCTACCCTGTGGCACTTCCATTGTTACTTCCACTTCTTTTGATACTGCATTTCCTACACAAACTTTGTTTTCTACCTTTTAAAAGTTCTTATAACTTTCGCATCCACTGAAATAGTTTTTACCTTATTTACTACCATTTTATGGCTCACTCTTGTCAAACGCCTTCGACAGATCTAGTGCTACACTATTAATTTGGCCCCCCTTGTCCATTTCATCTGAAATATCTTTCATATATCCCACCAACTGAGATTCGCATGAATATCCTTCCCTGAACCCAAGTTGCCTACTTGGAAACAACTTACGTTCCTCAAATACATTTCTGATGTGGTTGCATATCAATCTTTCCATTAATTTACCTACCACTGATGTCAAACTATTTGGCCTGTAATTTTCAACTCTATTTCTCACCCCTCCTTATATACTGGTACTACTATCGCACTTTTCCAGTCTTGTGGTAAGCAGCAAGTATCTAGACTCAATTTAAATAATACTAGACGACCCGTGCGAAAATTTCGCGAATAAAATACAACGAATAGTAAGGTTGAATGCTTGTAATATAATGAATAGTAGAACCGTAGTTTGGTAGCAAATATATTTTTTTTAGTGTAATAGGTACACAGCTAAATGCTCACAACATATTATGAAAATTTAAAACACACTTTATTTATTACAAACTGTCACTGACCTTGGTAGAATAAAACCAACCTTAACAAACTGCACACAACATATCAACATCCCTGTGATATTTGTTACTGAGCGAATAAAATGATTACATTGGAATTGTATAGCAAACGATAGTGTTTCCGTAAAAGAAAAAAAATATATACGAAAAACTACTTATTGAATAAAAAAAAGTTTATTGACTTCTCTGTGATATCCGCTGCTAAAATCAGGGGACTTGGCTCTGAACAGTCTCATACGTGCTACCACTTTTAGCACCAAATTCTGAACAATTTTTTTCTTAATTTATGATTTTCCCTAGCTGGAGACCTTAATTTTTAAAACGATATGTCATTTATCGATTTCAGCTAGGTATCGAAGAAGATAAATAGCATATAATAAAAACAAAAATTTAAAAAATCAACACGTTCTATAACTAATATTGATACTGTTGCCCTTTAAGGGTCGAATTACAAAAAAATTCTTTTATAAAATATGGTGTGACCAAAGCAGCCACCTTGGTCTTTAAAATGATACCTCATTTATCGATGTCGGTTAGTTATCAAGCAAGGTAAAAAAAAAAGTTTTGAGAAATGATGGTATTTTTGCCCCTTAAGGGTGTAATTTGGAGAAAGTTTTTCTTAAAATAAGATGTGATGATAGTGGATAATTTAATATTTAAATCGATACATCATTTATTGATTTCGATTAGGTATCAAGGGAAATAAATAGCTCATGACAGAAAAATGCGTTGTAAAAATATTAATACTTTTGCCCTCTAAGGTTAGAATTTTTAAAAATTTCTTTCTTAAAATGTGGTAACGGAACCAAAGACATTACGAAGACCTTAATCTTTTAAATGATACCTCGTTTATCAATTTTGTTTAATTGTCAATGGAGGTAAATGACTTTTAGAAATACTGATATTTATGCCCTTTAAGGGTCGAATAACGAAAAATTCTTTCTTAAAATATAATGTGACTATGGCGGAGACCTTAATCTTTAATATGATACCTCATTTATCTATATCGTTTAGATATTAAGGGAGATAAATCGCTCGTGACACAAAAATACGTTATTGAAAAATTTAAACTTTTTCCCTTTAAGGGTTGAATTCCAAAAACATTCTTTCTTAAAATATTATGTCACAAAGCTGAGACATTACTCCTCATAATCCTACTTCATTTATCGATTTTGGTTAGATATCCAGATTGCTCAAGACATAAAAAAACGAATTTTAGAAAAGTTGACATTTTTGCCCTTTAAGGGTCCAATTACGAACAATTCCTTTCTTAAAATATAATTTTACCACGGCGGAAACCTTATTCTTTAATATGATACTTCATTTATCTATATTGGTTAGATATTAAGGGAGATAAATCACTCGGGACACAAGAATGCGTTATTGAAAAATTTATACTTTTCCCCTTTAAGGGTTGAATTCCAAAAACATTCTTTCTTAATATATCATGTCACAAAGCTGAGACATTACTCCTCATAATCCTACTTCATTTATTGATTTTGATTAGATATCCAGGGAGATAAATGGCTCGGGATATAAAAAACGCTTATTACAAAAACTAACATATTTGCCCTTTAACGGTCGAATTACGAAAAACTCCTTTCTTAAAATATAATGTTACCATGGCGGAGACCTTATTCTTTAATATGATACCTCATTTATCTATATCGGTTAGATATTAAGGGAGATAAATCGCTCGTGACACAAAAATGCGTTATAGAAAATTTTATACTTTTTCCCTTTATGGGCTGAATTCCAAAAACATTCTTTCACAAAATATGATTTAACAAAACTGAGACATTGCTCCTCATAATCCTACCTCATTTATCGATTTTGGTTAGATATCCAGGGAGATAAATGGCTCGAGATACCAAAACAGCATTTTAGAAAAATTGACATTTATGCCCTTTAAGGGTCGAATTACGAAAAGTTCCTTTCTTAAAATATAATGTTACCATGGCAGAGACATTATTCTTTAATATGATACCTCATTTATCTATATCGGTTAGATATTAAGGGAGATAAATCGCTCGTGACACAAAACCGCATTGCAAAAATATTGATACTTTTGCCCTTTAAGGGTCGAATTTCAAAAAATTTCTGTCTTAATATATAACGCCGCTAAAGCGGAGATCTTAATCTTTAAAATGATACTTCATTAAACGATTACAGGTAGGTATCAAGGGAGATAAGTGACTCGTAACACAGAAAACAGCATTTTAGAAATATTAACATTTTTGCGCTGTAAGGGTCGAATTCCGAAAACTTCATTCCTTAAAATATGATGTGACCGAAGTGGCGACCATAAGCTTTAAAATGACACCTCATCATTGATTTTGGTTAAGTTTGAAGGAAGATACAGACTTGACAAAAAAATACCTTAGGCTATAGAAATAATATATATGACTAGACGACCCGTGCGAAACTTTCGCGAATTAAATGGAATGAATAGTGAGGTTGAATATGATCTCACCAAAGCTGAATTATTACTCTTCATACTCCTACTTCATGTATCGATTTTGGTTAGAAATCCAGGGAGATAAATGGCTCGAAGCACAAAAAACGCATTTTAGAAAAATTGACATTTTTGCCATTTAAGGGTCGAATTACGCAACATTCCTTTCTTAAAATATAATGTTACCACGGTGGAGATCTTATTCTTTAGCATGATACCTCATTTATCTA
This sequence comes from Vandiemenella viatica, assembly GCA_031002005.1. Classification (NCBI taxonomy): domain Eukaryota; kingdom Metazoa; phylum Arthropoda; class Insecta; order Orthoptera; family Morabidae; genus Vandiemenella; species Vandiemenella viatica. The sequence continues at coordinate 164,048,624 of CM061920.1, forward strand.
TATCGGCTAGATATCAAGGGAGATAAATCGCTCGTGACACAAAAATGCGTTATAGAAAAATTTACTCTTTTTCCCTTTAAGGGTTGAATTCCAAAAACGTTCTTTCTTAAAATATGATTTTACAAAGCTGAGACATTACTCCTTATAATCCTACTTTATTTATCGGTTTTGGTTAAATATCCAGAGAGATAAATGGCTCGAGATACAAAAAACGCATTTTAGAAAAATTAACGTTTTTGCCCTTCAAGGGTCGAATTACGAAAAATTCCATTCTTAAAATATGATGTTACCATGGCAGAGACCTTAGTCTTTAATATGATACCTCATTTATCTATATGGGTTAGACATTAAGGGAGATAAATCGCTCGTGACACAAAAACGAATTGCAAACATATTTATACTTTTGCCCTTTAAGGGTCGAATTCCGAATAATATCTGTCTTAATATATGACGTCACTAAAGCGGAGATCTTAATCTTTTAAATTACACTTCATTAAACGATTTCAGATAGGTATCCACGGGAGATAAATGACTCGTAACACAGAAAACAGCATTTTAGAAATATTGAAATTTTCGCCCTTTACGGGCAGAATTCCAAAAACTTCATTTCTTAAAATATGATGTGACCAAAGTGAATACCATAAGCTTTAAAATGACATCTCATTCATTGATTTCGGTTAAGTATGAAGGAAGTTACAGGCTTGTGACAAAAAAGTACCTAATAGAAATAATATATATGATGATTTCAAGATAAGGTACAATGTCACATCTGGCTATCTTTAAGATATCTGTAGTAATATTATCTACACCAGCCCCTTTGTTTTTTCAGCTTTCTTATTTCCTTCATAATTTACTCAGGATGAATTTCAAATTTTTTAGTTTCTACGTTTCTAATTGCGTTAAGCTCATTCTCCGAATTAGACCCTCCCATTTCAGATTTATTGCCCCAAATGCTGTCACTAAACCGGTTACATAAAATCTCTACTTTTTTCAAATCTATAAGTGTCTCTACACCCTCCCTTCCCCTCAGTTTCCTGATATAGCCATAGAAATTTCTAGATGCAACAATGGTCCTCCTGCCCTGACAATGCTTCTCATAAACCCATCTTTAACCACTTTCTTTGCTGTTATCAAGTACTTGTTTAGTTGTTTTAAATATTCCCTACTATTTGGCTGTCTCTTAACTCTGTTATGTTCTCTTCTTACCAATCTCTTTAACCTTCCTCACTTCCCTATTATGGTACACAGGTTCTCTGCTTCTCTTTATTTTCTGTTTTGGAATAAATTTGTCTTCCCCATTTCTTATTATTTCCTTGAACTCTTCCCACCTTGACTCTACTGTACTTGTGCCTTCCTTCCATTTGCAGAATCATTCTCTGAAATATCTCTTCAAATGTGAAATCTGTGCCTTTTTATAATTTTACCTATTTCCCCCTACAATTTTGGCTGCTGGTTCACTGAATCCTCTAATATCCATCAGAACTGCTTCATGATCACTTATTCCTTCCGTTACTTGACACCCTACAAGGTTATAATCAGGCTTTATAAGGAATAAATCAAAAATATTTTGTCCCCTAGTACTTTGCTCTACCACTTTTGTAAATCCTCCTTCCCTTGTTAAGGTATTTGCAAATCTCTGTTCCCTTGTGTTATTAATCTTATTTCCTTCCCAGTTTACACCTGCGAAATTTAAATCCCCACCAATAGTGATCATTCTATTCTCACCACTGTAATCTGAGTAAGAATTTAATTTCTCCCCAAGAGCCTCATCTTCATCTGTCATTCTTCCACTGTGGTAAGCAGCCAACAACCTGTTTTTTTTTTTTTTTTTTTTTTTTTTTTTATTACCCCAGAAATCTACCCCAAGTAACTCATGGTCTTTATCTATGAATGCCATTGAACTGAGGTAGTGTTTTCTAACTATTATGAAAAATCCTCCACCAATTGCACCTCTATCTTTGCAGTTCACTCTGTAACCATGATTAAAAACCTCACTGTCTAGTACTACTTTGATTAGCCAACTCTCTACCCTAATTATTACTTGTGGTTCATATATCTCTATTAAGTTTGCAAATTCGATTACTTTGTTCACCATTAACACCCTTATTAAAGGCTTTATATTTTAAGCATTTACCTCCTCTTTCCCAGTTTTACCCCAGTCAGTTATTGTTTCAGCAACTTCATCTATTTCCTTAACATTTGTCATCTTTCCAATCGTGGATCTGCAATCAATATCACTTTGATCATCTATTTCCGCCCCTTCACCAGCAGCTCCTAACCTAAAAAAGGCACAGTCCTGATCAAATTATCACTGGAAATGGGCTCCCTCACTGCTTAGCTAACAACTCGGAAAGTACTCCCTTTCCCCTTCTATTTATGTGTATGCCATGCCTAGTGAAACCCCACCTACCAATGAATGGTGTTCACTGGCACAACCCCCAACACATAACTAATGCCTTTCCCAAGTAGCACTTCCATTTCTACATTTACCCACCTCACAGTATAGTTCAATTGTGGCCGGTCATGACAACTTAGGAGCTGCATGAGCTCCACCCTCGTATGCTGTGCCTCCTTCACCACCTTCCTCAGGTCACACTCCATACTATAACTCACGTTTCTATCAATACTATTCCACGCACCTCCCAGTGTCACTACTCTATTGTCCTTAGTGAAACTCGTACAAAGTGAACCTATATCCTCTGTTATATGACCTAATGTTGCACTAGGTTTGAAAAACTTGTAACCCTTACCTAACTGATCCTTCAGAAGAGGTTCTCCACCTCTCCCATGGCTACTGCCTAGCAGCAGAACCCTTTTCTTCCTATTCTTGCCTTGCACATCCTTATTCCTAAAGGCCTGCTGCATCGTATCTGCTCCTACATCTACATGAGGCTCTACTCCTCCTGATTCGCAACAGGTCAAACCTATTTTCCCCCACAATTTCTGAAGTGTTTGGCTTCTTCATCCTATTAACCACATTTCTCCTACGACCTGTTACCAGCTCCCACCCATCCTTCTCAAATTCCTCCAACCCACTATCTCTACTTTCTGCCTCTATAGCATGCTGCGCCTGTGCAGGCTGCTCTTCTGCAGGTTGAGCCTCCACAGGCTGAGCCCACACAGGCGGAGCCACCACAAGCCATGCCTCCGCAGGCTGAGCCTCCACAGGACGAGCCTCAAGAACCCTGATCCTTTCATGCAACTCTCTGATCGTTTTGCCACATCCTATCATCTCTAGGACAAAGTGAACAAAACCATGGGAGAACCTCATTTATTTCCTCTCTCTTCCCCATATGCCCAGTGAAACCACTTAAGACACCAACTACAACCCAACCCCTTCGCAACGTACCTGTGACAGGCACCATAGTTTCAAGTCATGATTTTCCCAAATACTTCAAACACCTTCTAAACAAACCTTAAATTTATTTGTTAAAGTAGTCTAACGAAGTTTATACTATATTTTTAACATTTATGTTAAATATGATAGCTTCTATACTTGACTAACTGTTGATTTTTTTAAAAAAAATATGCAATTAGATTGAAGCTTTATGAATAATGAGTAGGTAACAAAATACTTAAGAACCAATGGATAAAACTTATACTAATGAATTTTGAAACAAACTTAAGATGGAAGGTTGATACTATTTAGTGCTAATGTGGATAATAATAATTACTTACTTATGAAAGGTTTTTTTTTTTTAATATAAAAAAGGCTAGGAAGTTTTTATTTTAGTCTTAGATGGCAATTAAACACAATTATATTTCAGGCAGAACAGGTTAATTACTATAATGTACGATTTTTGTTTTCGTAAACTTCATTGCGATATCGATAGTGGAACTTGGAATAACAATATCGTGTTAACCTAACATGAACAACGGGATGCTATATATGAATACTTATGTTTATTATTTATAATTTACAGTCATTTTACTACTATTCCGGAACTAATTAATTAACAAACTGTGTTATTTTAAACCGAATAGAGCATTAATATAGGACGATACAATAACTTTAACAATCGAAATTCGAACTACAGATTTGAATTTTTTTACAGTACATAAGAATTTGACACTATAAAATAACCTAAACCAATATATATACCTATGTTATAGTATTATAATTAATCTAACTACCAAGCTTATGCTATATTTAATTCAGTGAAACGTGCAATAACTAGCAAAGTGGCCTTAACAACAATGACGTGAACTTTAAAACTGTTATTTATGGAGTAATTTTAAATAATTCTTCTCGCTAGCAATAATCGCAAGAGTTTAGATGATAATTTAAAGATTTTAAACTAATTGAGTCTACACAAACTTAGCTGATGATGGAAAGTCGCTGTTTTGTCAGCAGCTGTCAACACACACAGTCATTGATAGCACAACCAGAGAGGTGAACACATGTATACATGTATAAAGTTTGACATACAGCTTATATCAGTGGTTCCCAATTAGTGGTAAGCGTACCCCCAGTGGTACGTGAGGTTTCTTCAGGGGGTACGCGCGGTAGTCTCTTGGCTAAGGTGATCACTAAAATAATTGAAAAAAATCAACTTTTATAAGCCAAATATATTTTAAGATAAACTGTGTTTGTGTCAATCATATTATTGTAATCCTGTGGTTGTGAGAAGCACTCTACTGGGATGAACGAATTCATTTATTTATCATTTCAGCTGTAAGGGGTGCGCAAGGTTGAGCTCCTTCTTGCAGTGGTACTCGGAAAAAAATAATTGGGAACCGCTGGCTTATATAAATCTATTTGCGTAATATACCCCTATAAATTGTGATCTTTGTAATTAATTGTGATGGGCTTAATGGTTACACCATTTGATTCAAACATGAGGCAGCTATTTACCAACATTTCAGCTGCTTATAATTTCATTTGATCTCCGTAGGGGAATACATCTACAATTCTTTATATGAGGCATTTTTTTTAAGTAAGTACCGTTTAGAAATTAAAAAAAGACGTGCACATATATCTCAATAATTTTATTTTTACATGAAAGCCTGTACCTTACTCTACTTTTCTACATAATCCCCTTCAATATTGAGGCACTTGTCATAACGTAGTACGTCATAACGTAGTACCAGTTTTTGAAAACCCTCCTCATAGAAGTCTGCCGCCTGACTTGTTAACCACTGCATCACAACTGTTTTGACTTTGTTATCGTCTTCAAGACGCTGACCGCCCAGGTGTTTCATCAAGTGCAGGAACAGATGGTAGTCACTGGGTGCCCGATCAGGGCTGTACAGAGGATGATCTAGAGTTTCTCATTGAAAAGATTTGATGAGATCTTTGGTCTGTTAGCCAGCCACATGTGGACGGGCATTGTCATGCAGCAAAACGATGCCCTTGCTCAACTTGCCACATCTTTTGTTCTGGATTGAACGGCGCAAGTTGTTCAATGTCTCACAATAAGCTGCTGCATTGATTGTCTCATTATGAGGCAGAAATTCCACAAGCAATACTCCTTTTCTGTCCCAAAAAACTGTGCACATGATTTTCCGGGCAGAAATTGTTTGCTTGAACTTCACTTTTTTGGGTAAATCTGAATGCCGCATTCAATGGACTGTTGCTTTGATGCAGGTGTGATGTAGGCCACCCATGTCTCATCGCCCATAACAATTTGGCTTAAAAAATAATCACCATCATTGTTGTACCACTCAAGGAAAGTCAATGCACTGAATCAACATTTGGTTTTGTGCACATCCGTTATCATTTTAGGTACCCAACGTGAGCACAATTTTCGGTAATTAAAGTGCTCAGTCACAATGCCATACAAATCACTACGAGAAACATTAGGAAAGTCATCACACAAGGAGGAAATCGTAAAGCTTCTGTTTTCTCTCACCTTATTGTCCACTTTCTGCACCAAACTTTCATTAATGACCGAAGGACACCCACACCGTTGTTCATCATGCACAGTTGTGCAGCCATCTTTAAATGCTTTCACCCAGTTTCTCACCATTCCATCACTCATAATGTTTTGTCCGTAAACTGCACAGATCTCACGATGAATATCGATCGGTTTTAGGTCTTTAGCACAAAGAAATCTTATAACAGCCCGTAATTCACAGTCGGCGGGACTCACGATCATAGGAGGCATCTTAAACACTTGGTGAACAATGTAAACAAGGAAGAATTAGACTGTAATGGCTTCAGTGCATAGGCAAGAGATGCAGAACGCCGACCGTAGCGCTGCAGCCACGGTGTGACAAAACGGTACTTACTTAAAAAATACGCCTCGTATATCAATGGTGAAGTGTATTAGAGCTGCACGTCTGATTAATTCACCCGTGAACTTTTGAAAGAATTATCCTGGCATTCGCCTGGAGTGATTTGAGAAAAACCCAAATCTGGGGCAAGGATTGGAAACTGCTGAATGAAAGGCCAGAATGTTACCACTTGTGCACCATGCTTAGTACAGATGCTCCTGAATGAGGGAGTTTCCTATTGTTGACATTTCATTGATAAGGGTTCACTTTATTATTTTCAGTGCAACAATTTCCAAATGCTTACTTATTCTTCACTTATGATTGAGTTTAAATTTTTAGTACATTATTCTCTAAACAGAATCATTAACTAGAATCTCATGGATTTATGGGTAAATGCTATATTAAAAAATGTGTTTTAAATAGAATTAAAATTGACTAGAAGCCCTGAATCTCTCTTCTTGTTACACATTGTGTCTGCAACACAAATTTTGTCATACAATATTAGTTTGACTTTTCATTTTGTTTTGTAATTTCCAATGTTTTTTTTTTCAGTTTGTTGTAGGCTTCTTCAGTTTCTTGATTCTGCTGTGCTGTGAGGGAGCCACAGCAGCATTCAGGGCTTCTTTGGTCCCCATACATGCTTCTTTTGGAATCACTACATTTATGCTAGCAGTAGCTACATGTCTCACAGGACTCACTGAAAAGGCTTTCTTCTCTATTGGGTATGTATCAGATTGTATAGTCACCAATAGAAACATTATAATGTTATCATTGTTGCTATCCGTTTGGTTGTTGCTTGAATATTAACCAACCATATGAAACTAGTCACATCAGGGTACATTAATTGATTATTCAAGATAGTAAGTGAGCAAAATCTGCTTAGAATACCAATATAATTTAAGTTAAAAGATTTGTTTTATTTACATCCATTGACATTAAATGGATAAAATCAAATATATATTTTAAAAAAAGGTTAAATGTTTTCATTATTTAGGGCACAGTTTACATGTTGCAAACTTATTGGTAAAAAAAAAATAATTAATAATAATTGGTCAATTTCTATCAGTTTTTCAATTTGTGTTTTGGAAAAAAATGTTCTTTCAATTGTTAGTCATTCTAAAATAATTAGAACACAACAATTTTCACAATAGTCTACAGCAAGAAGTTTTCAATAAAAATTGATATTTGTTCGTATCAAGAAAGAAGCTCATGTGAAACTATTTATGTTAAACTTTTAGTAAGCGTGATTTATATTTGTCAAAACTATAGACTGATGTGAGGAATGTATTGATCATCAATGGGAGTTTGGGGCAAGAATATGTACCTAAACAAAAAGTAAACCACTGTAAAGTTGCCTCCATAGAAGGTAAAACAGTGGTTTAGAATTTCCATACAAATTCTTTCCCTGTAATTATCATCATCATGAGTGTTATGAATACTGAATTGCAAATTTATGTAGGTTACAAAACATTTCATAATTCAAGCTACTATTTTCTGCTTTGTCAAAGAAGCATACTTCTGCCTTAAACATTGTCTCTTATATTGGTTGATTTTTGCTACATCCTTCCTAACAAACATTTTCAGTTTTCATTTTCAAGCTCCTATTAGCTTATCTTGCTGGTTTTTTTATATGGGGATATAATATCATAACATAAGTATTACATTCTCAGCCTCAAATCCTTGATTTTTTTATGTCAATTTACAGCCAGAATTACCAGACTTTGCCCGAGGAGGCTGTCATAGTGAACGCACTTGCCATAGTGCTTTCAGCGAGCGCTATTGTTGTTGGCTACATCATCATGAGGGACGACTTCCGTTATCGAGGAAGATTACTGATCACATCAGATGGAGATCTATAGTTTGATTGACTGTAGAGTCATTTTACAGAGACATTCAAATGACAGTAATGCAATTTTAAGTAATGTGAATCAGATTTTCATTTGGAATATGAAGACGACTTGTGTTTCATGGCTTGTATTGAGCACTGCTCTAATAAATTTTTTTTTTCCAAATTGAGTGTTTTGGTAATGGTTTTTGAGGAACAATGGACATAGTCATATACAGAAAGATCCCCTAACAAGCATCTTTCCTCCTTGAAATTGGTCTTCTGAAAATATTTCTTACTAACTGCACAATTCAATGCACTCTTTCTGGCACTATTTTGAGGTGATGGTTCACTGCACTTACATTCTTCTGGTTTTTCTCACTTTTGCAATGCTATAAGTCTTGCTTTTCTATTAAAAAAATTACTGCAGCATATTGGATGCATGGGTACACATCTGTTTTTTTTTTTTTTTTTTTTTTTTTTTTTTTTTTTTTTAAAAAGAAATTAACAATGAAAACTGTTTTGCATAAACAATGAGCAATCATTAAATGTGGACATGAAGAATTTAATAATTTAAGTATAGAAACCATGAATGTCCTACTACAATACTTACTGTTCTGTTGTATAGTTTTATTTTCCATTTAAACATCTTTTTTGTGATTATTTATTTTCCTCTTGTTATTATCAAAATCATCATCTTAAGTTTCTCCACAAATCTGTCACAGATTCTAGATTCTGGATTAGTTCCTTATTTTATTTTTACTGTGATGATGTTACTAAATATGCTGATGTATACCAGATAATTCCCCCATTTGGCCGCAATAGATTTTATTCTGCTGTATTATTCAATATACAAGCTATAAACAAAACTTGCCTAGTAGCAAGATGAAAATTATAAATTATCCTTACTTTGGTATTCCTTTTTTTTGTTTTTAAAAATGTTACAAAATTTTATGGCATACGTATATATATGAGTAGTGGTAGCTGAAATGCAGTGTTTGAAAGGTAACCTAACCCAGTTTTTGATCATCTTCTATCTTTTTTGTGTGCGATGCATATGTTATAATGAAACAAAAGTCTTGGTACAAGTCTGCTTTTCTCCTTTTAGCTTATCATATGTGTTTCAGTAGTAAAGGGAGAAAGGCACATTGGGATACATGTGTAATAACCAGTTTCTATATTGTTGCTTTTTATTATTATTTATTTTATCTGAATTTTTGTTGGTACCTGATTTAACATCATCAACTTGTATTTTAGATGTCAAAATACCCAAATTCTATTAACTGTAGACAATTTTTTAAAAAATCAGCTGGTATCTAGCTTAAGGGTTTGTTGTACCCGAGAAGGTTGTTTTTTGCATGGAAAAGCATGTACACAAACTTTCATCTGTTCTCTGTGTGCTTTCAGCAATGAATATTCTACGATGCCTGAGGAAGGGATAATCATGAATGCTCTGGCTATGGTGTTGGTAGCTTTGGGGATACTTCTGTCTTACGCTGTGCGGAGGGAACCATTCCGCACACAGGTTAAGACTTTCGTCACAGAGCGACTGTAGAGTTGCTGTGCTAAGAGTTACATGGACTGAATTATTCCACTGCTGTAATCTATTTGCCTGAGAAGCTTGTAGGCTCATCTGTTCCTACACTATGTGGTCAAAGCATAAGCAAACTTCTGAAATATTATCTCAAATGGTGGATTAATAGGATTTTGATGCATTTCTTCATCAGAAAGGAACGACCTTAGCTTTATAGAAATGAACAGTGTCCTTTTTCTCAAAGAATGTTTGTAAAAAAATGTACAAGATTGAAGGACCAAAAAGAAAATACTCTGTGTACAAAGACTTTTTATTCCAGTCACAGTACCTTGCTAACTGGGAAAAAATAATAATTAGCACTCTTTGTGTCCCTAGCATAGTTCCATTTTCCATTAAACCATTAATATCCAGTTTCATGTATGGTTTTATATATCTGGTCTTTTTGTACATATGCTTAGTAGTTAGTTAACAAACATTACATAATTTGTGTGTATGAAGAATATACTAGAGAGAGAGAGAGAGAGAGTGTGATAAATTGTTCATCCTCAATGATAAATCAAGAAATACACTCAACAAGCAGGTATGCCTAACTGCTTTCATCATTAGTCATGATAACAGTTCTGCGAGTTATTACAATTGTTTGTCGTATAACAAATGTTTATTTGTAAAAGTATTTTTAATATATTATTTCTTTCAAGTAAGTATAATTTTCAGCCATTTCTGAAATACATTTGTAATCAAAATTGTCAGTTTTATTTGTTGTTTTTACAGCAACTAAGTTGCTAGTTATAATATTACACATGATTTTGGCACAGTCGCAAATGATTTGTGAAGACTACCTTCATGTAATTATCCATGAAGTTATTTTTGCATTTAAACTTTGTCAAAACTATAGTATCTATTGTTACTACTTTTAAAAACTCATAATGTTAATTGTTCATAAGGACTTTTAAAAATGATATGTAATCTGCGTAATTTTGACATTAAAATATTTTACACCTTACATTCTGTGAAATATTTCCTGCCCATCTTCAGATGATTTTTGCTGCATAGATATTTTTCATATTCTAAATTATTATTTCGGGTTTGACAAGGAATAAGGTACACACAAATTTTTGTCACATCTTTTAATTTTACATAGTTCAGGATTTTTAATAATTACCCAAAATTACAGTTTTTGTATCATTTATCTTCCTACTCATCAATACAATTTCAGTGGAATAAAAATCTTAATAATTTACTATGTTTTTAGGATAAATGTGAAAACAAACTATTTAATTCCAATACTGGCTTCTTCAGAATTTCCTTATCTTAAAATTTTAGAGGTGGAGGGAGGGGGGGAGGGGCAGCAGACAGTGAACTATTTTCTAGATTCCTTTTAGCATCTAAAGTAAAATCTTAATCTGATTTATACCATAAAGAAAATACTTACAAACTTAAATGATTAATAGAAGATAAGCTCCATCTGAGAGAGAGTAAAAAATCCTGAGGTCTTCACAATTATTCTGGAACCGGGACTGGAATAAGGTATTGAGGGGAGTGCACAACAATAGGATTGTTTACCTCAAAGTGTTGAGGAATTTGAAGGAAATATATAAATAAGTAGGTATACAGAAAAATTTCTCCTTGGCATAAGCTAAAATACAAATATGTGTAGTGGTCATGGTCAATGAAAAAGTGTTAGCTACATAACACTTGGTAAATACATGAGTAAAATTACTTAACGTTTCATGATTGCCTTTTTTTACATGCATACAGTGAAACAAAACAAGTCACATAATGCTTGTGGCTATCATTTATGTTTAACTGGTGTTATGGGAGCATAAATTGTATTTCAAAAACGTTTATTACTGTTGCTGAACTGAAAGTAGCTAGCTTATGGCAGAAATAAAGGAGCAGAAAGAAAAAAAAAAGTTGAAAAATGTAATTTTAAAGTTTAAGATGGTAAGGTAAGTAGGGTAGAAGGTTTGCAATGACAAAAACAGGAAAAAAAATCTCACTCATTTCACATAGTAAACTTTGTGTAGTTCAATAAATATCCCATTTATTCACTTGTCATCCAAAAATAGTTCATATATCATTCATTTTTCTGTTGTAACAGCATATGGTGGTGTAAGAATCATTATATAATTTGCACAACATGATCCACTAAAAGTAATCAAAATTGGATAAAATAAGAATACCTTTATAACTGTTCAAGTCAGAACAAAATTCTCATCATGAAACTAGTTCTTGTGTGGAATGGTGCTTTATAAAGTGTTTAAGTTCCATTTTCTGATCTGTACTGCTTATAATTGATACACCATCTCCTGTTGGTGTTATATCAACCAAGTATTGATCAGTTGTTCCATTTCTTAACCAAATGATCACAGATTCAGAAAGAAGTTAAAGTATTGAATTGAGTGATTGCGATGGAGCACATGCTCCAGTGTGTGAGAAAACAACCATAGGGATAGTGAATCATGAAATTAGTTATACAAATAATAATAAAATACTATGGTGCAATGATTTCAGCATAAAAGCATTAAGATTGACTGACCTGAAAGACAAAATAGCTATTCAATGTTTATCACTGACCATATCTAAAAGAATGTGTACTCGTTGTTATAGAAAAATGTTGACTTTCAAATCATTTGATTAAATACTTTAAGTTTGTAAAAGTTTTAATGCTAAGTATGTAATAAATGTTTAGTATTGGAAGAAATGAGAGAAGATTTATTTACTGTGAAATGGATTAAGCTTTACAAGATAACTGTTTATTTTAAACAGCAGCAAGGCAACTATCATTTGTCATTTTTTGTTTTAACCCAGAATGCTCAGTGAGCCTTATTAAACAATAAAGGGAAGTATTTACCTCACAAGTGGTAATTTGGCTTGTCATCTAAACACCTGCCCTAATGTTGCACTGAGTTAAAAAAAGCTTGTGAACTGGTAGCCTATTCCTAATTGATCCTCTAGAAGCAGGTCTATGCCTTTCCTATGGGTTCAACCTAGTAACAGAACCTTTTTCTTCCTATTTTTTCATACCACATCGCTATTCCTAAAAGCCTGCTGCACCTTACCTATTCCTACATCTATTCTGTCAACCAAGTTTTTTACTTGAAGTTATATCCGATGGTTTCCCCCACCACAAAGCGGGAAAAAAACACCAAGGTGTATTTCAAAAAATTGGAAAAAATAGCATCTTTCCGCAGGTCACAGCCATACTTGCAGATGGTGATCATCTGAGGTAGTGCAGAACCGTGATTCATTGCTAAACATGTGACAACATTAATCAGCAGTCTATTGAATAGCAGTTCTACACTATGTCAGATAACCATTGTTGATGAGTATAGTGACTTTAGTGTTGTCTGCAAATAAAACGCTCTTAACCTTGTCGAATAAGTTTACAAGAACATCATTGATATATAATAAATGCAGGAGAGGTCCTAGGACAGAACCTTCTGGAATGCCATATTGTATTTTCTCCAAGTGAGATGAATAAAAAAAAAGTCTTTCCAAGTATGAATTAAACAATTTAACTGCAATTCCACAAATACCATAGTATTCTTTTTTTCCAAAATTAATTCATGATTTACACAATCAAATGGTTTTGCATGATCCAAAAAAATAAATAAAAAATCCTCCAAGGCATATTTTATTATTCAGTTCCTCAAATATTTTATTTAAAAATAAATATTTATTTATTATAATCTTGTTTCATAGACCCTGCTGAAGAAGGACCTCAATATGTGAAACATTACGTGATTAATAATATACAGATAATATAACATTTTTTCACTATGATTATATTCATATGTTACTAGACGCAAAAAAAAAAAAAAATCATATTTGTACTGATGACAATGATATTTGTTTTGTACAAGTTATTTTTGTTTCTTGTATTGAAATTGTGTACCTGTGAATTACATGTGAACAAGTTAAAATGTTTGTCGCATTTCTTGAAAGCAGTTGCTTGATTATTCATTAAGAAATGTGCCGTGTTGCATTTACGATGTGATTTTCATTATATCATTATCTTTATATTACGTATCATAGGATGACTTTTGTGCGGCTAAACCAAATAATTAATCTTTTTAGTTGTTTTTCTCCATAACATAAATCACACTTTTATTATTTAAGTACATCGTTTTAAATACATTATCGGACTTCTTCAATATGCAAGCTCTCCTTAGCCGCTGCTCTAAGCAATCTCCTAGTATCCGTGTATCTTCTCGTTGCTATGGAAACCTCCTCCAAAGAGTATTAACTGGCCTGTGACATGGAACTCCTACTTCAAGGATGTTATTATACTATCGGTTATGCTACAGCCCCCCCAAGTTTACCATACCATTTTCCATTAATACCAGTATAAATGGTCATGGTAAACTTTCTGGTAAATGTTGCCTATTTTTTAAGTAAGGAGAGCTTACCCTGTACATTTTACTAACAACACATTTTTACATATAACGAGGACCGATGTCTTGATGTAACTTTCCTAGGTGGGTTTCCATAAGCCGCGACTGGTTGGAACGGCATATAGTCTGTAACACATATTGTGACAGAGTTACTGTCCTTATCACCTTAAAAAAACTACAGTAAGTATATTATACTACAGAATTGTTATTTAATAACATCATCTTTAGCTGTCATGGCCTCTGCCTGTTTACCAAGCATACCATTCAAATAGTTAAAAAAATTCTATTACCTGCCCTTGGTACATTGTATTCTCCATAAGACCAATCCTTTTGAACAATTCTACTGTTGCATAACCGGCAACATTACTTTAATCACATGTTTGGTCCCTGGACCAGTACAATCAACCCACGCTAATGCGACTGGGACACCATTGTTTCTTGCTAATCTAGCATCACCATCACAGCTTCATTTTTAGTTTATTTCTTCAATGCATTACATTATATTCTCCCCATAAGTAATAACTTCTCTCCACTTTACTTCATCTTGAATATATTCACATATAGGCTATGAGAGGTACCAACAGTCATTTATAGGTTCTCCCTGGACCTCAGCTATGTCTGTGTTAACCAAATCCCGAACCTTTCGGTATCATTTAAAGGCAATGCCTAGATAGTGGCCTTATTTACAGAAACTGAGTCTTGACTGTGCTGTTGTACCCTCTCTATATGATATTTTACTTCTTAATTCATTACACATTTATTCTATCATAGTAATACCTTGTTTCTTCTCCACTCATTCTATTCATTCTAATGCTCCGGTATACCTTACAAACTATATATTTTTTAAAAGAAAGTCCTAATAGACAATAAACTTTTATGTAATGGTATGCTGTGGTAACAGCCGAAGACTGCACATCTGACCAAGATCGTCAATATTGGTAAATGACAGCTTCCACTTAGTGGTTATAAACCTTTACTATCATTACAGTTGAATTGTGCACAGCCACAACAATCAGTACTATTTACAAGTGTTTTGTGGCACTGGATAACAATAATATGCTAACTATAACTTAATAATAATAGGAAATTCCAATATGATGGATTTTATATTTACACACCTGTGCCTTGCACTAGTGTTAAATATTTTCATTCACCTTAAACTAATTCATCATTTTCTGAGTTGTAGATTCAATATCCTGACTGAATTTGTACACAGGATGAGGCAGTAAGCATAGCTTACCCCTCTACAAAAAGAAAACCTTTTTTTCTATATTTCCAGTTCACCTTTTCCCAGTTATTCATACAAAACAACTTCCTGTTTACAATTAATCTTACTTTGCCAGAACAGTAACATGGCAAACCAACTTCAAAAATATGTAAAGAACTCTGAAAATTTTCAACACCATTATTCTGTAACTGCTTTGATTCATAATCACAAACATAATTCTCCTCAACAATGGAAAAAATGTCACAGTTTAGATCCTTCAAAATCATCAAACTACCTAATCCATCTACCTTAATTAAAGTCTCTTCCATCTCTTTTACCTGATCAAAGTCACCTGTTCCTTTAATGTCTCTGATATCAAACATTTTTATAGACTTACAACCCTTTTCTACTGATTCATCTGTCTTCGTGTAAGTTTCCACCTGGTTACTTTCATACTTAAACTCATCTTTTAAGTGAAACCCTTCTTTAACAATTTGTCTATCCTTTACATGATTTTAATATCACTAATCTCAAATTTTTCCCTTACAGTACTAGGCCTACTATCATTACTTTCAATTGTATTACCTAATGATTCACAATGAATTGCATTCGTACTTTGTACAAACCCTCTAATTACTAGACTCTCATTGCATACTTTTAGTTCCTCATTTATCTTTGTATACTGTTTTTCAGCCCTTTCTATATACTTATCTAACTTTGCCTGTGCATCTGTTTCTGACTTAATTATTCTATCCTCTAAAGCTGTAAGTTGTGCTAGTGTAGCTGTAAGTTGTGTAGTAAGTGCTGTTAGTTGCGACCCAAGTCGAAATAGTATTTTTTCTAATGCACCCACAGTGACTGTTTCATCTTTCTTATTTACCGAACCCGAAGGATCACAAATAACCATTTCACCTGGCATCTGATTAGCCATTCTGAAGAAAGCTAAGCCATACTCAGCGTCCCAAAACTAGTATCAACAAAATGACGTGCTATAATAAGTTATTTGAATAAACAACGAAAATTCGAAAAGAAAACGTAAAACTAATCCTACCCGTACATCGCTTCTGTCACAGTCAACTTTCTTGTTACAATCACCAAGTTTTTTATTACAAGAATAAAGATAATGGAGTCTTGAAAACACTTAACTTTAACATATTTCGTAGCTGGCGGTTGAACTTTCACTCGACTCAGCTGTTGTTGTCTCTGCGGCGGATGTTGTCACTCTATGGCTGGTTCCCGCTCGGCCACTAGTAGCGCTGCGTGCTTCCAAATTCCATGGATTCTCCTCTCTTCTTTCTTGATTTTTTTTTTCTATAGACTCAAATTCATAAATTTACGTAGTATTTCTTTATTCTTTCTGCAGCACCTAAGTCCACTGCACGATCGCCATGTCGCATTTCTTAAAAGCAGTTGCTTGATTATTCATTAAGAAATGTGCCATGTTACACTTACGATATGATTTTCTTTATATCATTATCTTTATATTACGTATCATAGGATGACTTTTGTGCGGCTAAACCAAATAATTAATCTTTTTAGTTGTTTTTCTCCATAACATAAATCACACTTTTATTATTTAAGTACATCGTTTTAAATACATTATCGGACTTCTTCAATATGCAAGCTCTCCTTAGCCACTGCTCTAAGCAATCTCCTAGTATCCGTGTATCTTCTCGTTGCTATGGAAACCTCCGCCAAAGAGTATTAACCGGCCCGTGACATGGAACTCCTACTTCAAGGATGTTATTATACTATCGGTTATGCTACATGTTCTATGACAGAGCATACCTGTGCTGTTAATTCTAGATTTGCTGTTAGAGAAAGTGTTTTAATTGCGAAGCTGGCACCAGGGCCGCCGTAAGTGGGCGTGCACCGTACGTGGGCGGCACGTCAAGGGGGGGCGGCATAATCGGTATTGCACGTGGGCGCTCTAACAGCTAGCGGCGGGCCTGGCCAGCACTTCTTAACTCCTTTAGTAATAATGTGATACATTCTTGCCAACTGACTTACTCGTCTGTTTAATTTGTGATGGAGCACATACTCCAGTGGCAATTTCCATACACACTCATTATTTGAATTTCAAGAAATTTCATTCTGTTTTATTTTTATAGTTTATATGTAAATCCTGCTGCATGTTTTTTTTTAATTAATGTGTTTTATCAAAATTTAATTTTAATGAGTTTACATTAAACCAGTTTGCTGCTTCACTAAGTACTTCATATGTATAAAGTAGTATTTACTATATTTCTTAGTTGGGTTATTGTTGTCTGCAAATAAAACACCTGTAACATTGTCAGATAAATTTCCAAGAACACAAAAAATTTATATATGGCACATTTTTTATTCAGTTCCTCGTTATTTAAAAATAAATATACAGCCATTTCTGTAGATGTTCCTTTTTGGTGAGAATGTTATAGTGTGCATCATGTTTTATTACTCTTATAGATGACTTTTCAAAAATCTTTGAGAATCCTGGGTGTAAAGAAATGTGATGGATGTATTCCCAATTTTTGCGCCCTGGGTGAATACAACCGGCCACCTCCCACCCCCCCTATAGCAGTGGTGCGGATCCAGGACTTTTCCAATCTGGGGCAAAAACTGAGAGATTGCAACCCCTTCAAACTTATTTTGACCACCCCCATTGTCGCCACCCTGAGTGTCATCATAGCCACCTCAATTGTCATCGCCCTGATTTTTGCCTTCCCATTACCACTTCCTGGCTGTAGGGTAGCTAAAAAAAATTCATTACAGATGTGAGCAACTGTATGACTGATACAATCTAAGCTTCTTTCCAGTAATTTACTTGAAATATTATCATGGATAGAAGAATTTCTAGGTTTTAGTTTGCTTAGTCCCTACTGCTAACTTTGAATTCTAATCAGCAGTAAGTAGATATCCCGCTACTTGCAACATATGGCCCTACCGCTGTTTTTTGCGGTAACGATATCTCTTAACGTGTTATTACTACTAGCCAATAAACCACTTTACAAGTTGTACATTTTAGCGCAACGGGTATTCTCTTCAAATAATTCAATCATTACACTCATTCATTTGCCAAACTTTATTTTATACTTCAAACACTTGCTACCACAATACACTGCCAACACATTGCTATCCATACATTCTTTCTTAGTCCTCTCTCACCATCTTAACAACTTCACTCCCATTCCGCCAACAAAAACAGTTGTACCAACCACAAACAATTAAATTATTTTAAAAAACTTAAAATTACCCAAATGTCTATACAAACTACTTATGCTGTGAAGTCTGTTTAACCTATTTTATTTACAATTTTTATAACAATGATTTTGTGAGTGGGATCTCACAAGTTGCTTCACAAGTTTATTTGTTTCAGAGATTGTTATGGGGGCAATTACATCTCCACAAATGAGTTTGAGAAAGAAGTCTGAAAAAGACTTAGGTCACTATCTGGGGATTGTTTCTCTAAGCCTAAATTCTCTACAACTGAAGTAAAATGTTTTTAGACATTTTACAAACTTCCCATACTTCAATAGGCATAGTTCCATTTTTTTTTTCTATTTTTATGCCTTTATGATGATTTACATATTTCAGTTTTTATTATATTCCATATAGTTTTCATTTTATTGCCTGAATTTTCTATTTCCACTGATACATATATGTTCTTGGCCTTCCTTATTACATTTCTTAGTATTTTAGAATAAAGTTTAAGAGTTAATAATACAGCAATTTCTATGGATGACCCTTTTTAGAATTCAAACTGTGAATTATGAAAATATTAGTGTGTGTAACATGATTTATTACTCTGACAGTGGTTCCAAATTAATTTTACCTGAGTACCTCTTCAAGAAAGAGCTCAACCTCACATATCCCTCACATCTGAAATGATAACTAAAAAAATTAACCTGTTTTTTTTTTGTGATTTATTAAATTTTAAACAAATAACAAATATCGCATAAAAATGAAAAAAATGCCAAAAAAAATATATTTGTCAATAGTAATGTTGACATAATTTTTTAAAAATTATATTACTGATTACCTTAGCGAAGAGATTCCAACATGTATGCCCTGAAGCAACCTCACATACCCCTGGGGGTACACGTACCACTGCTCTGTGATACGGTGACTTCTTCAAAGTCTTTGAGAATCTTGGAAGTAAAGAAATTGGAAAGTAGTTATCTCCTCTTCTAAATAATGGTTTTGCAGCTGCATATTTTAGTTTATTTGAAAATGAAACTTTCCATTAAGATTCGCTACAGATGTGAGCAAGTATGTGACTGATACACTCTGAATATCTTTTTGGTAATTTACTTGAGATGCTGTTACAGCTATAAAAATAATTAAGTTTGGTTGCTTCCCACAATTTTATTATGCTTATTTCTGAGACTGTTACTGCTGGCAATTGCATCTCCACAAATCTATTTAGGGAAAGTAGTCAAAAAAGCCTTAGCACACTATCTGGAATTCTTCTTCTGTACCTAAGGTCTTTACAACTGAGGTGAAATGTTCGAAATATTTTAAAAACTTTCCATACTTCACTATGCACTTATGCATTTTGATCTATTTTTATGTCTTTACAATGATTTACAGATTTTTCCTTTCTCAGTTTTTATTATATTCCATATAGTTTTCATTTTTTTGCTGGAATTTACTGTTTTCTATGATAGAAATTCTTGGCTTTCATTATTACATTTCTTAGTACTTTAGAATAATGTTTATAGTGAGCTTTTAGAGTATGGTTTCGATTCTCGTACTTTTATCTAAGGGTTCCTTCATGTTTTACTGTATAGTCTAATATCCATTGTAATCCACCCACTACCCAGTTCAAAGTTTGGGACCTGTATATACAACAGCACAATTAGAAAACACATATATAGTATCACATCATTCCTACTTTAGTCAATTATCTTTTTTCCAGGTAACAAATGAAGCTAGTAAAAAAATAATTGATGGGTACAGAACTGGGAAGGTAAAGTTTAAAGCTGAAAAAAAAAAGCCAGTAATAAGAGTGTTCATTATACTTCTACAGTTCACCAGGAACAAAGTATTAGAACTTGCAAACTTAATAGAGGTACATGAACCATAAATAATTAAAGGGGTAGAGCCTTGGTTAAAAGAAAAAATAGTAGACAATCATGTTTTCCCTATTGTTACAGTGTATTGCAGAGAGAGAGAGAGGGAGACAAAAAAAAAGCAATTGGTGGAGGGGTATTCTTATTGGTCAACAAAACTACTACAGCTGGTGTTTATATAGTGTAACTATAAGTTACTTAGATTAGATTTTTGGTGGAAAAAAAGGACTGCTTACTATAGTAGAAGAATGAATGATAAATATGAAACACAAACTAAATTCATTCTAATACAGGGCGTTCGCCGGGAAACGCAACCGACTGTTAGCGCTACAAGGAATAAACTGCTCCCGGCGAGCGAGCGCTCAGTTTCCGGCATTGTTCGACCGTCGGCCGCGGACTATTTCATAATAATTACGCTTCATAAACTTGTGTGCTAAGCATTTAAATGAGACGTAATTCATTAGCTTACCTTATAAAAGATGCTGGAAGTGTTGACCCTCTTGTGTAATGCACATTTCACATCTTCTGAACATATTTCGAGACACACGCTGCCCTAACTGACTTAATGATTTTTTGGGTGACTGTTCTAGTCGAAAAGCGATATCGTCAATTTTCTCCTCTGTGAGAATACGGTTGACCGACAGTCTCTTTTTGTTAAAAAATGAACCCGTTTCTCTTACTTTTTTAACCAGACGCAGAATTGTTGATTTAGCTGGCAGTAAAGCACCAGGAAATTCGCGACGAAATTTACTGCGACACTTTTTAAACGACTTCTTCTTCACATATGTATCGTAGAGAAATATTCTTTGTTGCAAACTGTAACGTACCATAATTTTACTCATACTCAAACATGGTACAGATTAATAAGAGTATGAAGCCCCAAACCAGCCAAACCGCAAAGAAACGTTTATTCACAACACTGATTAATAAGAGACTGAAGTCACAAACTATCTACAATGCAAAGAAACCATTCTTAACAATGTAAGGGTCACTGCACTGCACTGTTGGGGCAGCGGAGGTGTTAAACAGTGCGGTGATTCACGGTGCCGCGTGGCGGAAACTGCTGGCACGACTGACCGAGCAAGTTGCCGACGGCAACAGACTGGGAGGGTAGCGTTTTCCGGCGAACGCCCTGTAGTTCAGAAGTGATAGAATGGTTATTATTGGTGGGGATTTAAATTATCAGGTGTCAGCTTGGTAGGAAATAAGATAAACACAAAGGAACAAAGATTTGTAAATAGCTCTGTAATGAAAAGAGGGTTATGCAACTGGTAGAGCAGAACACAAGGAAACCAAACATGTTGGGCAGCTTCCTCTAAAAGCCCAATGATAACCTTGCGGGGTTTCAGGTAACTGAAAGTCATGAAGCTGTTCTGATGGATATTAGAGATTCAGTAAACAAGTGGCCAAAAGTTAAGGGAGATTTCAGGGAAAGTTTCAGCAAGTGATGGCACATGTACAGTGGAGTTGAAGTGAGAAGAGTTCAAGGAGATAATGCAAAAGGTAAAGAAATATTTATCATAAAACGGGGAAATAAAGAGAAGTACAGAACCTACATACTATTAAAAGGCAGTGAAGTAATTACAGGGATCTAGATGAGAACATAATAGAGCTTAGCAATACAGTAGGGAACACTTAAAACAAATAAGTTATTAATAATAGCAAAGAAGGCAAAAAGATGGGTTTATGAAAAATATTACTGGTGGATGGGGACTACTGATGGATGCATCTAGAAATTTCTATAGTCATGATAGAAAACTGAGGGGAAGGGAGGGAAATGAGACAATTATAGATTAGAACAGAGCAGAATTTACTGAGGATTTGAAAATTGAAGAGATTTAGTTTAGTGAGACCATTAGGGATTATGACTCTGGAATGGGAGAGTGTTAATCGAAGTACAAGCTTCTCCATGTGATTAGAAATGAGCAGACTAAGAAATTTGTAATTCTTCCCAAGAATATCGTGAAGAAACTAAGAAAGCTAAAGGATCATAAGGGATCTGATGTCTATAATATCACTACAAATGTCTGGAAGATATCAAGATGTGAAATTGTATCTTACATTGAAACATTATTTAAATTGAGTCCAGATACTTGCTGCTTACCAGAGGACTGGAAAAGTGTGGTAGTATTACTGAATCAGGTAGGAGGGGTGAGAAATAGGGTAAGGAAATACAGACCAATCAGTTTGACGTAAGTGGTGGGTAAATTAATGGAAGATTTATATGTAACCAGATCAGAAAAGTATGTGAGGAACATAAGTGATTTTGAAGTATGCAATATGGCTTTAGGCAAACATAATCATGCAAATCTCAGTTTGTACGCTATATGCTAGATATTTCAGGATGAAATGGACAAAGAGCCCAAACTGATAGTGTAACAATAGATCTTTCAAAGGCTATTGATAGAGTGAGGCATAAAATGTTGCTAAGTAAGTAAAAACTATTGGAGTGGATCAGGGCCGGATTTAAACATTTTTTTAGTGTAGGCTGTTCATTTTGTGGCGCCCTTTTCTCATTCATACTTATACTAATCACTAATTTGTATTACCTTTATTAGGTAGCAAATTATATGTATATGTGAATGGATATTAAGAGTGACTTCATTACTTGAAAGTATTCAGATTTAGTCATAAAATAGAAACAAAAAAATGAATGTTTATTATGAAACAAGAATACAAACAAGAAAATAAAAAATTTAATACAGAATTATAGTTTTCTACAGGATTTTTCATTGGCGAACATAGAGGAACAACTTTCTCACCGACTGTTTCCCATATGACAAACTTCATAAAACACTTTTCATTGGCAAAGATCAGAAAAAACGTTAAGATGTACGCTCTGATTTGTAATCAATTATTATTAAATGATTATAATTTATATTAATTTCAATCAGAATATCAGTTTCAGCATAGTTCAATGCATGTTCCTTAAAAATTTCAAAGAATTTAATTCATTGTTAGCTGAGAAATGACGAGTTAAGTTTAAAAAATCATTGACTTTTCAATGATTTTTTCAATAAAATTAGGACTTTCGAGCGCTCGGGGACTTTCAACATCCAGATACTCAATTAACGAAATCTTAGATCATACTTACGTATTTTTATTATAGAAATCATGAAATGTAAGTCTGTCATCAGAAACTTACCTCTGTCTATAGATTCTTCCTTCGGAAATATAAGACGGGCTACAGACTGTGTTGAACAAGATAGAAAGTCAGGAAACTAATGAAGAATTAAATTAATAATTTAGCTAATTGTTCGCTGTCACCACTTATCTAAATGAAAATTGATAGTAAACATATTTTTCTTTTCTATTAATTGTTCCGAGTTTGCCACTTCACTACTAGATGTCACCTCTTAAATGAAAATTTGTAGTAGATGTTTTTCTATTATGTTTATAATTTGACACAAATTTGATGGCTTACTAAAGCTGGCACCCTAGGAAATTTTCCGCCCCTAAAACGCTGCCGCCCCTAGGCTGGAGCCTATACAGTCTAATGGGAAATCCAGCACTGGAGTGGATGAGAAATTGATTTGCTTGGTAGAAGAATTTTGTAAAGGTAAAGGTAAAAATGGGAGTGCCACAGGGTAGTGTATTGGGACAATTACTATTTGTCATTCTAATGAATGTTTGTGTTGATGGATTACTATCAAAAGTTAGGTTGTTTGCAGATGACTTGATGTTATATCATCATCATCCAGTTCACTCAATTATTATCTAAGAACAAAGTGCTTTGCAGAATTACACTTGAATGCTATGCTTTGGAAGATAGATATCAGAAACGCATATACCTCAGAAAGAGTTGTTTATATGTTGAAATTTGTTTTCTAGGAGCAATATTAGCAGAGGCAATAGTTATAATGAAAATATTGCTTACATACTGTGAACATAAGTAGACAATGAGATAGTAGCAAGCATTCATCATGAAATTCTACTGCTCATTGTTACTGTGAACAGCACACTCTTTGAAGGTAGTGACGTTAACAAACATTCTACAGGTCCTTAATCAAAACACTGCTTAGGATTTTTTGACAAATTCATATAGATTTTTACTCATTGAAACTGGAAAAAATAATTAAATTTTTTCATGTCTGGTTATCTTGCAAAACTCATGTTTTAGTTTAATTAACTCTGAACTCTGGTATTCTGTTCTTGAGTCAAAAATTCATATTTGTATGATTTCATATATTAACTTTATAATTTTAAGAGTGACACTCAGCAGAAATACAAATAGAGAATGTGAGAAATTTGAGGAATGAACTAAAAGCTTCTACTACCTTCACACATCTGAAATACAAAATAAACAAAGAGGAAAGTATAATTTGGAACAGCTGTGCACATGTGCTGGTTATCATGGTTATTGTCACAGACCGGAAGCTGTTTACATCTAGCATTTATTTGTGATTGTACTTGTGTTTTAGATCTGTATTACGATTCCAAGAGGTTGTGTAATTTCTCCAAACAGCTTTTGTTTTATTCGTGGGGAATGCACTGCTATAATACAACAAAGAAACATAGGTGTTACTGACAAGAAACCTTATTTTGCTTACTTGAAACTTATGGATCAGGATAAACATTGGTTTCCCCAAATCACTCCAGGCAAATGCCAGGTTGCTTCCTTCAAAAGGCCATGGCTGAATTCCTTCCCATTTCTTGTCCCCAGTCCTTTCCCACCAATAATGACCTCGATACCAATGAGGAGTAAAGTGATACAACCATGGGCTCCACACAAAATGTTGTGACACAACAGAAATATTTTTTTTAAGAAAATTATATTTTGTTCCTTGAGCATGAGCGAAATTCAATGATGATTGCTCTTAGAGAAAAAATGAAAAGAAAGTTTAGGTTACTATGGTGATAGATCAAGAGAGAAGCTAACAGAGTTTTGTAAGGTGTAGATCTGTTGCTAAGAATTCTAGTCATTGCAAAGAGAAGAACCTTTCATCTTTGGGTATGAGATAATTTTGATGTAGTTGCTTGAGGAGAAAAAGGAAGCACAGTAACAAACTTTTAATATTGTTTTAAATATAAAAAACTGGATTATTTATAGTAATAAGATGAATAAATCGTCTGTTATACAATGGTGTACAGAAGATGTGAGGAAGATTTTTGTTCGTGGTTTGAAAAAGGGGGGGGGGGGATGACTCATTTCATTTTGTCATTCCTATGATGTGATGCAAGCAGCAAAACCACATGCTACAATGATGTTTAAGGGCTAATAAAATGCTTTGACATTTAATTTTATCCATCTGAGTGACGCCTGTTCATAGATTCATCTAAAATAAAATAAGCTTCCAAGCTTCCAAGCAGCCTAGCTGTATAATGGTGATTCATTTGAATCACTTTCTTTAGCACACTGTGCATTTGGAAAAAAAACTATAATGATTTTTCCATGATTCTCAAGAAAATCAATTATCAAGATCATTACTGAATAGTTTGTGGAGACTTAGAAACACTAATTATGTTGTTGGGTCAGGAGGCAGTTTGCACAAAATATGCCTGCTTCCTATGTTTGTGGGAAAGTCAAACCGGAGACCTCTACTGGTCTATTCGAGGTGCCTTTAATATGACCTTGGTTCCACCTGGAAAGGTTTTATTGCCACCTGTTCATATAAAATTAGTGCTTACGAAGCAGTTTATTATGTCACTGCTAAAAGATGCAGTATGCTTCACATGTCTGTGTTCCAACTTTCCAAAACAGTCAGAAGCCAAGTTGAAAGAGGAATTTTTTTTCTGGCCCCATCATATGAAAATTGTTATCCGATTTCCTATTTTTCAAAAACAGTGGGTACAAAGAAAACGAAGCGTGAAACTATTAAGAATGTAATGCACAGGTTTTTTGGGAAAGACCGTGTCCACAAACACATGTTGACAGCGTATGAAGCTCAAGAATGCAAGATGGGCTTAATAGTTCATTTCTTATACCTCCGTACTGACCATTTTCCTGAAAACATAGGAACCTGTAGTGAAGAGCAGGGTTAACGAATCCTCCAGGATGTTTGTGATGTCGAGAGATGATAACAAGTAAGATGGGACAGCAACATGCTAGTTGTGTAATCATAGGTTTTCTCGTCGAATCTATTACTTGAAAATCTCTTGGGCATGCGGCCGGGTCAATTGATCATGGATGAACGAATTTTTGATGGCGTAACATGCCATCATCTTCACATTGTGTCAGCTGGCCGGCGTGAGGAGCGCAGTCCAGGACGCGACTGTTGAGCTGGTCCGGCCATATCGGTATTTGTACCCAACCCAGCACTGAAGTGGCTCTGCAAACACCAGACCCAAGGCACAGTGCACGATTGAGGTGGCATACAGACTGATGGTCACTGCTCAACGCATTGGAGCATACCACCACCGCTATCGGAGTGCCGCGGCGGGAGTGGTGGGGATGGGTCAAAGGTATAAATACCAACTGGAACGGTTCAGCAGTCACGTCCTGGACTGCGCTCCTCATGCCGGCCAGCTGACACAACCAGAAGATGATGGCACTTTATGCCATTGAAAATCCATGACCAATTGACCTGGCTGCATGCCCGAGAGATTTTCAAACAATATGCTAGTTGCTTACTGTTGGATGCTTTGGCAGGAAACAGAAGATGGAAGACATAATGTCAAAAAGGAGAAAAAGAAAAATAGACAAAAAGAGTTAGCATGTAATGGCAGATATATGACAGAACAGTTTTTTCCATCTATAAGAAAAATTGTGCATAGTTAACTGTAATAAAATATTTTTTTTTGCAGACCTATGTTGCATATATTTTAGAAATCATTTCAGTTTATCATAGAAAAAATATTTAGATGCACATTTAATCAAACACGATAAAATATTAAGTAAAACTTACCCCAAAGTGGTCTTTTAAAGAAAAAAATGTAGATATTGATAAATATGCTGGGTTCTGTCACAGAAGTATGTAATTTTTTAAAAAATAGTTATTCTTATTTGTAACAAACTGTTTAGAGTTTTAATTGGAATTTTTACACACTGAGGCACTATACACCACTTGTATACAGTAGAAATAATTTTTATCAATGAAATTCCCACTCTGGTACTTTGTTTACAGCAGCACATACAGAGGACTGACCTCACAACATAAAAAGGATCAAAATGATAGAGGACTGTAAACAGTTGCAGGGTGATATGGACAAGATATCTAGTTGGGTTGGTAAACATGGGATGAAGATAAATGCAAAGAAGAGTTAGCTAATTAGATACACAAATAAAAAACAAAAGGTTAATTGCGAATATAAGGTGGGGAAAGAATTGCTTGCTGAAGACTTGAAATGTAAATATCTTGGTGTTACATTTGATAACAAGCTTAACTGGGCAGGACACATTGGACAGGTGGTAGGAAAAGGTTTCAAAATTCTGCACTTGTTGGAGAGAGTGATGAGGGGAAGTATGAGAGAAGTAAAGGAACTGGGTTACAAAACCTTGGTCAGACCATTGCTAGAATATGGTAGTGTAGTATGGGAACCACATCTTGCGTATCAAATTCAGGAGTTGGAGAGGTTGCAAAAAAGGGCTGATAGATTTGATTCTGGAAATTATCGCAGAATGCAATCAGTAACAGATATGATAAAGTAGCCAGAATAGGATTCATTGCAAGACAGGAGGAGGATGAAGAGGGTCATGGGAGTGTACAAGGCGTATACTGGCGATGAGGCATGTAAAGATATTGGTGTAGTAATGAAAAGTAATGCATGGAATGGAAAAGATGACCATGACCGCAAGCTAGCACTCGATTTCAGGCACAAGGGTGTGGGAAGATTCTATTTTTTTAGGTAAGGGTATCAGGGATTGGAGTACATTACCACGGAAAGTTATGAGTGATTTGCCTAAGGCGTTGACGGACTTTAAAGTTTGTAGAGGCAAATGTATGTTGGTGAAGGAAAGGGGGAAGATGGGTGTGTAGGGAAATTGCCACCGGAGCGTGTGCTCCATTGCAATTAAATTAAATTAAGTAGTGCTTGTTGAAGACTTGAAATGTAAATACCTTGACATTACGTTTGATGACAAACTCAAATGGGCAGGACACTTTGCACAGGTAATAGAAAAATGTATCAAAATCCTTCACTTGTTGAAAAGAGTGATAAAGGGATGTACCTTAGAGGAGTATGGGAACTGGTTTCAAACAGGCCTGACAATTGCTTGAATGGAAATCGACACCAGAGCAAGTGCTCCATCACAATTAAATTTTTAAAAAAATGAACATCTACCTCACGCACTATGACACACAAATAATTCATCTTACAGCACATCCCAAATAACTGCTTCATCATTCTTAAAAACATTGAAATCTATATTTGTTTTATTGCATCTCACATAAAATACTTTAATTCTATAAAGGTTAAAAAACAACCTCAGTTATTTAGATGTCCTACATCTTGAAACAAAACACGAGCAATTTACTTTGGGAAGTAATTTTCTAACCAATACAACGTCCATTTCTAAAGCACATATTTCTAAGACAACCATATCTATATCTATCCATTTCCTTAACATATATATATTTGTTCTGAATATTGGCAGAGATTACTTGTATTATGTATTCTTATCTCAGAAAACAATTCAATCGAATTTTATTTAAAAAAATGCTGTTCCATTTAATAGTGGAAGTAATTTGCTTAAAACTTACTTGAGTAATGGTGGAGAGTTAAACCCTTGCACCTGGATAGTGTAGAAAGACTGCTTAATGTTGCATTTATTCTTTTATGAGCACAACAGTTCTAGACCTTAATTACATGAGTAACTTGGAAAATGAGGTCCTTAAAAAAATATAACAAAGAAATCATGTTGTGTTCTACTATACTGAATCAATAAACATACAACCAATTACTTTGGATCTTGAATTACTTTGTGGACTTGCCACTATTGAGAATTCTGCAGCCGCTTGAGTTATATCCATTGATAAATTTACTCTGACATCCATTCTTTTTATCCACGCAAAAATATGAAATTCACTAAGGTAACCTTGTTCCTTCAGCAACATGACTTGAGGAGTGTTGTTTACTCATTCCTACAATAGTTGTTTGATGGTGTCCTAGCATATACCCTAGAATTTGTGTAACAACTTCTCTGATGGATATTTATTAAATGTTGAAATGTGTACTCTATTGTATTTCAATATTAAGTCCTAAACAAGGCTTGTAATTGTTTATTCACTAACTCTCTTACATGGACAATTTAATTTTTATCACAACTTCTAACTCAAAAAAGCATATGCACTTTCAAATTACATTCCCAATTAATATTATAATCTCAACAAGATGTTTAAAACGTTCAATCATTCTACCCCAAGTATTATAAAACAAATTGTTTTTCTGTTTTGGGGACACAATAATTAGGGTATAATGCATTGTAAATTATCTAAATTTTGACTATCCCTTTTGCAGGCAAAATAGACCTGGCAGCCTAACAAACCAAATTAATTTTAAAAACTATCTAGAACTGTCGTCTTAATATTATGGAGAAGAGAGTTCAACTTTCTTTCTTTCTTTGTCTTTGCCTATACAAGGAGGTGGGAAGTAGTCTTCCCATGGGCACTTCTGAGAAGTAAAAAAAAACTCATTGTGTATCAATTTTCTTTTTATTTATTGACATAAAATACATAACATATATACAAATATGCTCCTTTCACTTCCCATGTAATTTCCTGAAGCAGGGTTCATTGCATAGAGGTACATCACACGTTGTGCGTTTTTCAGCCACTTTAGTTCTGCACCTTCTGTAAGTGTTGGTTACAATTGGTTGATGGTTCCCCACACCTATCAATATCACATCACAAGGCACTTTCCTTTTTTTTTTTGTATTTTTTTTTTGTCAGAAATGCTGACTTGCAGCCATACCGGTTTCTACAAGAAAATCCTGCAATCAACTGCCTGTCAAGGTGAAACCTGTATGTCAGTTGATCATAATTACCGGAATTTCTTTTGTTTTGTTTCCATAAAAGTTGTTTATTATTGCTAGATCCAATAAAAACTATAAGATCCTGTACCACCACTTGACAGAACGCATTCCTACTGCATATCGTTCCCGGAGCTGGTCAGATCTGTCCACACCTCCGATAATTTTGTTGTAACAATCCACCACTAATTTGTTTTTGATATTGTGAGAACGCGAACAGTCACTTCCCCATTCCTCATTACTTTCTTCCGAATCTGAGTACTCTCCACTAGTATTAGGAATTGCAGGCATAGTTATATCAAATTCTGTCTCTGTAACTTCTTTCACAGATTTATTGTTTCTATCCATGTGTGAATCATCCAAAGCATTCAGTTCACCTGCAGCTTCAGGACGTTTTCCTCACATCAGAATCATCACCATCAGGCAATGAAAATTATAATATATCATACACCACATCTTGATCCCTTGGGACTTGGGTTATTCAGGTCCAACTATTCAGACATCTGAATATGTGAATGTGGAATAACCAAATAAATAAAATGTATGAAAGCATACAAGGCAGGATATATGTCACTGTCATTCAAATGGGTGCCACTATAATTATAGTATGAAATGTTAGGGCCACAGAAATAAATATTTGTACATGAATTATCAAATAATAGGTTAGGTTCACAAACAGAACATCGATAGGGTCTATATAATTATATTTGATATATATAAATCCTTTTCAGTGCAAATATTCCCAACAAGTTATTGAGTTTCTCCAAGTAATACTAACAACGGACAGTGCCGTGGGAAGATTACTTCCCACTAGAAAAAAATTAACTTTACAAATTACATGTACGATATTTTTTTGTGTGCAACACTTGAGAATATTACTAAGGTACCTAATTACATAAATAGTATTCAGAATTTGTTAATGCTTCCCTTCAATAACAATTTATACGAAAAAAAACAGCAATTTCGTCCAACACAGCTGGAAAATTGACTTAAATTTCACGATGATACGTCAAGAAATTTGCGTTGCACAGACCACAATGTGAAAATATACCACAAACCGATTTTAACATGTTTCTTCAAGCTTCTGGCAGATGGCAGCACTTGTCAGAGGTGGCAAATGCGCTTCCCTCAAATGCTTTACTTGAATTTGTCGAGTGGGAAGAAGGTTTCCCACCGCCCATGAAAGGGCTATATGAGTATATAGCCTCCTCCTTCATTTTTTTTCCATTTTATTAGAAACTAAATTAGTTTTGAAAGAATGTAGGCGAATTGGTAAGTCAGTTGGGTAAAATCTTCTCAAGCTTTCCACTGGGATAGCACATCAGTAAGAGGTGACGTTTCGGAGTCTGCCTCTGGCTCTGTCTTCAGGCAATCCTGAATACAAAATGTCGGCTCTTACTGACGCGCTATCCGAGTGGAAAGCCCGAGAAGATTTTACGCAAAGTAGTTTTAGACTATTCTTACCTGCAACTACCTTGGATAAAATGCTGCGATATTGCGGTCTTAAACAGTCCTCTAAATCTCGTCTTTTAGTCGCAGCACATAGACATTCGGAGCGGTCACATTAATAGAACAGGCCTTTAAATAGACCAAAGAATTTAGCTATGATCTTATCAGCATCATATGTACGTAATTGCCCATGGGCGCCGGGAGGGGGGTGCAAGGGGGTGCACTTGCACCCCCCTGACATCCCGGGTCACCGTCTGGGCAGTAGTAGAGCTAAAAAAAAAGGTCGCCCAGCCCGGAAATTTTTGGGCCGATAGGGGGGGAGGGCACCAATGCAGCCCTGGTGCACCCCCCTAGAAGCAATCCTACCGGCGCCCATGTAATTGCCACACCAAGAACTTCTGTCCTACGTCACATTTGCTGTTACTAGCGTTTGCTTGCTTTCTCTATCAAACATTTTGTGCACGTCCTCATGATTTTAGATGATTTCTGAACCCAGATACCTCACAAGTTACTCGTCAAAAGACCCTTTTAGCAAAATGAAGCTCAAATGACTTCTGCCCTGTGCTGCACAATGCAGCGTCATTAAAATATTTTCAATCTGTGGAATATATTTCACCCAGGAATTACAAATATTCGCTGCTTCCAAAATTGTACTGAATGCAATTGTCAAACGGGGTCCACACACAATAATTGCTTCAGACTATCAGAAATAATTGGGTAGCACTCCCCTTTTATCAGCGTGTTACTTGACTTCACCTTTTGGAAAGTGATGCAGGTCTTTCTGCATATGGCGACCTTTTCCTAGGTGCTTTAGTGTAATATTCTATCGTCATCATTTTAAACAATTTCTCCATTGCCGGATGGTCGTAATTAGTATAATACAACTCCGTCATTTTCCGGTACATTGTTTGTGGTAACCAGATCCACAACTGTTTAACGGTGTTCTCGCGTCGGAAAGCGTGCACAGCAACGGGATATTTGCTTCAAAAACATCCCCATGGTCTACGTTCGTGAGATATTATTTTATTTTTTTAATACTTTCTCTAGCACATTGGTGTGCAATTAAGCGTTCCTTCAACTCCTTCATACTCTTTCCCCTGGATAAAACCGCTATGAATACTTTATCCAGATCCCCATACCTGCATTCTACAGCATCTCCATCTCTTGGATCTCATATGTTTTCCGACCCCTTGCAATACTGTATTTTGATGGCGTACTGCTGTAAGAACTATCCCATTAACCAATTCTGTTTTTAGGGAAACGGGCGCTGTGTTGAAAATTCAGGACAAAGTGATCTATTATCAGATATTTGGTATACCGTAATAAGTACGCCTTGAATATCTATGTGGTGAAATGTATAGCTATCATCTCCAGTTCACTAACATAATACCACAATTCTTAAGGTCTCGACGTCCGACTCGCAGCCGCGATTATATATAACCACCCTTCCTCATCCTAATAATGTAAACATGCCTCAATCACTTTATAGCTTGCGTCGATGTATAGGAAACGCGGCTTCGAGAAACCAGGATGTGCCAAACAGATGTTGAAATATTTCCTTAATTTTTCAAAGGTGTGTTGATGGGTTTCCTTCGATCTTCAGCGTGTACCATTTTTCAACAAAACATAGAACGGGTGCAGCACCTTGTCAAAATTTGGAACATTCCCCCGATAGTTAGCACAGATACATAGGATTCTTTGTAGTTTTTTTATCTTAGTAAGCGCTGGTATATTTATTAATTCCACGATTTTATCAGGCGACGGCTCAACCCCTCTCCATGTGATGTCAAAACGAAGATACTCAACGCGTTGTCTACAAATCGCGGCTTTCTCTAGATGAAGTGCGAGTCCATTCGATTTGAGCAATGCTGTTCAAAGTGTTGCTCAAACGTATCTGAGAAATTTAATAAATCGTTGATGTAAGCGATGCAGTCGATGGTGGTAGGACGGCATTCACTTCACAAATGTGCAAGAGTTGACTTTAAATTAAACGGGACGTGTAGGAATTGGAATTTTCTTTGTTCGAATAGAAACGCGGTGTATAGACTACAGCTTGGATCTAGTGCTGGCTGATTGAACACGAAAGTCATATCCAGCATAGACAACCACTTTTTCAACGTGGGACGTTGATACTAAATCCGGGATCATCTCCAACCGTTACCCATCTTACTCAATTCTCTTGTTGAATACCCTTGTATCCAAACGTATCCTAATGAATCCATCTCTTTTGCCAACAAGTGTATTAGGGTAAACATTCTGGGAGGGTGCAGCTATAATAATTCTCTCGTGCTCCAGCGTCTCAATCACCTCTTGTGCAGCTACCCGCATCTTCTGCAGTACCTGGTACGTTCAAGCTCCCAACAGATTATCTGTCACTCGATACTTATCGGACATGCCATGAAATTTCCCGGGCCTATACGAGAATATTCCCAAATGTTTCAATCAGGGAATTCACTTGCTTCTTCCGTTCCTCCTTTACATACTAATTTTCTTGTATCGACTTATGTCTTGTGTCATTCACGAAGTTGCTCTCATCCAGTTACGCATTTATTCTTGCATATAGTTGGTCAGGTGTGCCCTTTTTCTTTGGTACATCAGCTAAATGTACAGCATTCTTACGCCCCTTTGTTAAATTTATCCTCATTTTCCCAGAAATTGGACTGCGGTACAAGGTTGCTTATTGCCCTACTTCCCCAGTCTATTATGACTTTAGGTTCGTCCAGTTCGTCAAATCCAATGATAAAATCTAGGGCCAACGCTGGTATAACAAGTGTTATTATGTTCAATGGTAGCAGTATCTGCTAATCCAACGTTTTCTCTCTCGTACCGAATACTGGTGCACCGAAATCGACTTTACGGAAATGATCTATAAATCCTGACATTAAGCTTTTTATTAGTTTAAGAATTTCCTGGAGATAGTGGTGATAAATATGATCCTCAATCCAACAACTCACTGTTGCATACTTCGTACTCTTCATCTTCGACGTGGGGACACCTAGCGGATTTACTGGAACAAGTACTTGTGGATAAATCGGCATCCAAAATCTCTCCTTCCGGCCCCTCACCTCGCCAATATTACAATTAGTGGTGCCCCCTGAAATTCTCATTGTTGGCTGAGACGTTTCACCTGCATTCGTCCAGAGAGTTTCGCTGCGGAGATCGTTTCCACACAATGGCACATGTCTGTTTTGAGAAGTGGATGGATACAGCTTCTATGAACAGCTGTTTCCTTAATGGCTGATCTGAAAGTCGTGAGAGGACCGTAAGTCTCCTGACATACATCACCCTAGAATCATGATCGCGTGGATCATATTGCCTTTGACAGATTTGGAGCACAGTCCAACACCTCCGTAGAAATGCCTCCCTAAACTCTGAATAGGTTGTTTTCACTTTGCTTTTCTTTAAAGTCAAACGTCTGGTTCACCAAGGTCATCCAGAGAGATTCTGGAATGGCTTTTATACGGAAGCATTCCTAAAAGCCAGTGGTTCCCAATTAAGGTACGCGTACCGCCAGGGGCGCAAGATTGCTTCAAGGGGTACGCAAGATAATCTCTATGCTAAGACAACCACTACGATAATTAAAAAAAAAAAAAAAAAATACGCAAACATTACTATTACCAAAATATATTTTAAGACTGTGTGTGTGTGAATTATATTACTTTAACGCTGTGATTGTGCGAAGCACTCGACTGAGATGAATGCATTTAATTATTTATCATTTCAGCTACGATTGGTTCACGAGGTGATGGCAACCACTGTTCCAAGCCTATTAGGAACTCGTGAAGATTAATTCCTCTCCTTACTCCACATCACGACACTGAAATGTCAAAATGAATTAACCATATTACCTCTGTTCCAACTGTCTGTCTTCTTATTTAAACCGTACACAGCACCTTACTCAACTTCACTTACTCTCGCTTCTAAACAGAGATGTAATCCTACAAATTTATGACCGAGATAATTACGGAGGTCACCTCTCTTGTTAGTTGCAAATTCCGACTTCACGTCATCTTGCACCGTCATGATTGATGTGGTCAACACGTCAATGTGCGGTGTGGTTTCGTTTCGCAAACCCTCTAGATTATCTACTAAACTAGTCACCCGATGAGTGGCAGCCTGTTGCGATCTTGTGAGATCCTCACAAGTCACAGTTACCGTCCCCACCTGTAACTGAACCAATTTTAAGTCATATTCTACACGTAACGATATATTCATCATGTCAATTGTCAGAGATTAATGCACATCATCAATCTTTTCGTTCAGTTTAATGCACTTCTCTTCCTGTGGGGCATTTAAAACAGATATTTTCTCTGTAACTTCGCTTGGCTTCTTATTCATCGCGATCAGCTTAGAATGGATTTGTGATTTAATTTCTAATGTAAACTTGCCATATTGAGTTTTTAAAAAATCGCTGGATTTCCAGGACATTCTTTTCTGAAATCTGAAGTAAACTATTTTTTCTTCTTAACGCCGGTCGGTGATCTGCGACATAATTTTCTGAGATTTGTTGCTGTTCTACACATGGAGCAACCTTCATGGTTCTACGGCATGCTGTTACAAAGTATTCAATCTCTGTAATATTGACGCGTTCCGTTCTTGTGGTGTATTTTCTTTGGTTTCTAATGCTTGTGTTTGGTCATCTTCTAGTGAAACTTCCGGGTGTTGTATTCATGGAGGAAGGAAATGTATGGAGACGAAATACCGTTCATTTTGCGACGCCGGCTCTAATTTCTCGGCTGATACTGCGCATGCGCGGCGAAGGCGGCGGCGGCCATATTATGTACCCATACAATTGCTATATTCACATTGTATTTGATGCTGTGATTATTTTATTTTCTAATGTGTCTAAGTTTTTTATAATGCCATCTTGTGCTGCATATGGTTGCACAAATAGGCCAGATAGGAAAGGACCTGGAATATCATTTCATAAGTAAGTTGCATTGTAATTATTGTTCTTGAAGTGTGCAGTGGGTATTGGAAAATTTGGTGCCTGTCTATAAATATTTAGTCATAGCTCACAATAGGATGACTTTGTTCTCACATTTTAGTTGGTGTAGTGTAGAAAATCAGCATACCTTGCTATTTTGCACATAACTTTTATACGATTGGTGAAAATGAGATTTAAAGGAGTAATTTTTACATCGCGATTCAGTGAATTTAGTATTGCGCTTTCTTTCGTCACGTTGCAGTTTATACTGACAGTGTATAATGAAATTAAATTATACCATGCAATCTTGCAATCTTGATGAAGCAAACGTTGTTGTTACCCCACATGCAGTTTGCGATTCAAATACGCGTGTGTGGGTATGTCTTCATAGTTTGATTCTGTAGCGACAATTTAATGGAGATTGTGGTTAGGTCTAAATGCAGTCTGTACCAGAATGGTTTTGTTGTTGCATAAGGGACAAAGAATTTATCTATTATTGTTAGTAATTTCATGAGAACCATGTTAGTGGCAAAACGTGTACCGCGATGTAAACTACTTCCAGCTATTCCCAATTAAGATTACGGTGTATTGTAACAAGATAAATTTACTGATGTTTCTGGCGAATTTATGTAGGCCACCAACAGTAAAATATCTTTTGAGGGCATTTCTATCATTACCGTGGCGCCACAATCTGATGATGATTTCTTTTGTATCTCCATGAAATTAAAGAGTAAAATTTTTTGATATCTAGCTTGGTTCTCTAAAAATATAGTGTCAAACATCACCTATAGATATAGTTCCTCTGATCCAGACTATATTTCATCTTGACAACAACCGCTAGGAAGAAAATAAAACACCTATTGTGCATATCCAAAGTGTAGTTCCTTGTGAATTTGCTGAATTTTTCTGGTCCAGATCACATCTCAGCCTAACGACCTCTCTTTTGAGACAGTATATCTCGAAAACTAAGCAAGATATCGAAGAATTTTATTCTTTAGTTTTTTTATTTGTCTCGTCTTTTTAAATAAGAATCCATCATCAAATTTGACTTTGACCAATTTTTTCTTCCGAATATCAACCAAAACATCTCACATTTAAGACAATATCTCGAAAAATAAGCAGGATATTAAAAAAATTTATTCTTCATTTTTATTTGTCTCATCGAGTTACATAATAATCCTTCATCAGATTGCGGCGTCATGTTTATCCTAGAGTCCCCTTGAGGTTTTTGTACATATTCCGCGTGTCTGTATGGATAGTTAATATGGCGGCCACGCCTCCCCATTCCTCTCCACCCAGCGTTACTTCAATGCTTGGTGAAGGTCCCTTGTGTTGTCTCAATATATTTCTTTCCTCCATGGTAATATTGTGCCCCCTACAATATGAATCTGTGTGTGTTCTGTACCACGTGGTTCTAAAGCTTTAATGAGCTGAGTGGGCCGTGGGGGCGCTAATGCAGAATATGGCTGTTTAAATTTACTAAAATACATCGTATATCATTAACGAAAACTTGTGGTGCGAATAAAACTTGGTTCCAGGTAGCAATTTTGAACGTGGTGATTTAATTGACTGTTTATGAGTTGCGTCTTGAATCTGTGCTCAAATTAGCGGGATCCTACAACTTTCTTTTCCTGTGTGCGCTGGTGGCGCTGTCTTAAGGCGGCTTGCACAGCCTTCTAATCACACCTATTCTGCATGTATACCGTATCTTATGTTTCAACCATGGAACAAAGAAAAGAGAGGAGACCACGTAAGGGACCTTCTCCATACAACGAAGTGACGCCGAGAGGGGAGCGGTGGGGTGGGGAGTCGCCATATTGGTTGGGTCAAGAAAAACAGGGAATGTATATGGAACGGAAGAATTTCTTCTTATTTCATCAGTCATTCTTAGTTACCAAATTCCGAGAAGAAAATTCTTTCATAGAGTAAAATGAGAATTGAAGCAGAAACTCTTTCAGTTTGGACTTAAAGTAGTTGGGTTTTTGTAGATAACATTTAATTTCTGTTGGTAAGACATTGAATAAGGAAGCTCCAGTAAATGTTAACCCTTTCTGTACAATTGACAGTGATTTGTAATCCTTGTGAATATTATATTTATTCCTAGCATTATGGCTATGTATGTCAGCATTAAGATTGAAGTGTTCAGGATTTTCCACTACAAATGATAGTACAGAGTATAAATACTGTGCTGGCATTGTTAGTAAACCCAGGTTTCTAAATAGATTTCTGCACGACGTCTGTGGCCTTGCTCCACAAATAGTTCTTATAGCAAGCTTTTGCAATTTAAATACCCTCTGTGCTTGTGACGAGTTTCCACAGAATGAGATGCCATAAGTGAGCAGGGAATGAAAGTATGCAAAATATACTAACTTTCTGGTTTCTATATTAGCTATTCTAGATATTACCCTCAGTGAAAATGTTGCAGAATTCAGTTTTTTAAGAAGTTGTTGAATATGTTGTTTCCAGTTCAATTTGTTGTCTATATATACACCCAGGAATTTTGTGAAACTGCTTTCATTGATTGCTTTTCCTTCTGATATCACATTATAGCTGTCCTTGTTTTATTTTTTGTAACAAACTGAAGTAACTGTGACTTTTCTACATTAAGTATTAGTTTGTTGGCATTAAACCACCTGTTAATTTTCTTTATAGCATCATTTGCTGTGTTTTCGAGGTTTTGTGCTGATGGGTCTTTCAACGATACGCTAGTATCATCTGCCAAGAGCACCATGTGTTCATTATCACCTAGTATATGTGGGAGATCATTTATATA
This sequence comes from Vandiemenella viatica, assembly GCA_031002005.1. Lineage (NCBI taxonomy): Eukaryota > Metazoa > Arthropoda > Insecta > Orthoptera > Morabidae > Vandiemenella > Vandiemenella viatica. The sequence continues at coordinate 164,087,910 of CM061920.1, forward strand.
GATTAAGAACAGCAGAGGGTCAAGAATTGAACCATGAGGCACACCACATTTAACTATATCCCATTCTGAGTTTATAACATCTCCTGTATTAGCATCTTTCAGTGATACACATTGCTTTCTATTTTCCAGGTATGATTTAAACCAAAGTCCTGGCTTACCACTAACTCCATAGTGGTCTAATTTACCTAGTAGAATCTCATGATCAACACAGTCAAAAGCCTTAGCAAAATCACAGAATATACCTAGGGAATTTAATTTTTTATGCATTGATTCCAATATGTTGTTTACAAAAGCAAAAATTGCTGAATCTGTTGAAACGCCTTGTCTATTTGTATTTTACTTGTTCTGTTTGTGCAACCTTAGGCAACACAATTTGGCATTATAAAATACCTTGAAATATCTGAACATGAAATGTTCACAGCAGGACGGTAATGAAAACAGACCAATATTTTTAACTGAGGAAGATGGCGGCTGCGCATGCGCAGTCAGCTCCGGAGTTTACAGGCTGCTTAATAGTTTAAGGGACACCTTGTCTCCTCTCTTTTCCTACCTCCATGGTTTCAACAAACCTTATCAACTGTCAGCATGGTCAACCGAACCATAACCTCAGATAATATGACGTTTGAAAATCGTAGCTTCAGTCAAACTTGCATTAATACATACACTGAACCGGGAACAAATCATGACATGTTGGAATTATTTATATGTGGCTGAAATAATGGCATTAGTAATAGAGTGATTTGAAAGTGAAGGAAATTAAAAATAATTCTTAACGTGTGACACCACGCAAGATTAGTTTTAATCCATGTAAATTTACATTTTATAGCAAAAATAACTGATCGTACTAACATATCGTCAAAATAAAACCAATATTCTAACAACAAAAGGAAAAAAAAAAAAATTCAGAAAATTAAATTGGGATTGGGAATCGCTGGATGAAGGTAGCAGGGTGAAGAGAGTGCTGGGAATATACAGTACATATGTTGGTGATGGGGCATGGTGGGATATTGGTCATAGAATTAGGAATAGTGCATGTAAGGGGAAACAGGAGCATGACCATAAGCTGGCGCTCGATTTCATGCATAAGGGAGAAGGAAAATTTTCTTTTGTTGGTAAGGGTGTCAGGGATTGGAATAAATTACCAAGTGAAGTAATGAGAAAGTAACATACCAAAAACGCTTAAGGAATTTAAAATTAAAATTTGTAAATCAGAAAAATAAATGGGGAGGGATTTAACACACCAATTATAAAAGAAAATCTTAAAAAATGAAATAAAAGTGAGTAATTACATGACTGGGAGAATTGGCACCGGAATATTAGCTCCACTGCAATTCAATTAATAATAAATCTTGCAGTCCTCCGAATCAGCATTTAAAAATGGCACACACAGGCGTTACAGTGACCAACCTACTAAGTAAGGTAAATGTAACATTTTATTTCTCTTAAACATTGTTACAGCTACTTACATCACAAAAATAAAACCCTTTATAAACAATTTTTTTTCTTCTCACAATAATTATCTCTACGAATTAGTACAATTAATTTTTAGATAGCTTTTCTACTATTTCATAAATTGTATAACCAGTGGCGTAGCTAGGGGGGGGGGGGCGGTGGGGGCGGTCCGCCCCAGGTGTCACCTGTTTGGGGGTGACACCCGCATTTCGAAAATAGTAATCGAAATTAGTGTGAAACAAAAATATATATATATATATATATTTGATAGACTTCTTTTATCCTTTGGTGTCGAAACACGTCTACCTTTAATGTTCTGAATATTTCTTTTTAAGTTGATCTATCGCTTTTTCAAATACGATCCAGTACAGTAGAGTATAATAATATTATTGGCTACACCACACGCTTAAACAATAGAGCATCGCTCGGTTGCTCCAACAATCATAGGAACTCGTTGTGCTTGCCGTCCGTCACAGTTGTTTGGTTTGTTACGAGCGGCGGTGGATATAATGTAAGTTTTCTTGTATTAAGAGAGGAAGTTTTAAAATTAAAGGATATATCTAAAATTGTTAAAATCATGGTAATTAGGCAGTTAAATTGTAATTCCTCGAAATTATTTCAAGAAAAATGTTAGATTTTCCTTTGAAAATGAAAAAAAAAGCAACCAAGCGTATGCTGGAATAAGCGTAGTCTAGGCTTCAAAATTGTTTTGCTTTTTTAGAATTCTATTAGCTTTCTAGATAAGATGCACAAGTGACTTGAAGTATTTTCTAGTAATTTTTGAATTTAACATCTGACAGATTCGAATTGAGTACATTTCGTGTTATCCGATATACACTCTGCGTACCTTCCTTTTGTCGACAGTGCACCTATACTCGACATGAAATCATATCATGTTCGAATTAATGCAAATAAAATGATTCGGAAAACTGCATGAAACTAGCAATACCGTCAGGTTTCAGGTCAATCCGGACGAGTCCAAGTGTTATCATCTGTCGGTAATCAGTTTTTGTAGGGCATGTGTTTTTTGTTTTTGTTTTTTTTTGCTGTTGTCAGTCTTTAGACTGGTTTGATGCAATCCTCCATCCCTTTCCTATCCTGTGCTAACCTTTTCGTTTCTACATACCCCTTACAACCCACGTCCTCATATATCTGCTTCATATATTCTATTCTCTGTCTACCTCTACAGTTCTTACCTTCGACTGTTCCCTCCACTAACAAATTAACCAATCCAGCATATCTCAAAATATGAGCCTAAAAGCCTGTCTCTTCTTCCTGTAAGCTTCTTCCATAAACTTCTTTTCTCACCCATCATTTCCAAAACTCGTTCATTTCTTACTTTGTCTGTCCACCTAATTTTTAGCATTCTTCTGTAGCACCACATTTCAAATGCTTCAAGTTTCTTTCTTTCCGGTATTCCTAAAGTCCATGTTTCGCTACCGTAAAGTGCTGTGCTCCACACACAGAGTTTTAAAAAGTTCTTTCTAATTCCTAGATCAATATTTGAAACTAAAAAGTTTCTCTTTTTCATGAAGGCTCTTTTAGCTATTGCTATTCTGCTTTTAACATCCTTCCTGCTTCGGCCATCGGTTGTAATTTTGCTTCCCAAGTAACAGAACTCACTCACTTCTCCTATAGCATCCGATCCTATTTTTATATTTAATCTGCTACTATTGGTATCATTTCTGCTACATTTCATCACTTTTGTCTTACTTTGATTTATATTCAGTCCAAAATCTTCCTTCAGTATTTTGTTCATGCCATTCAATAACTTCTCAATATCCTCAGCCCTCTCTGCTAACAAGACAATGTAATCAGCAAATCGTAGCATACTGATTTTTCTCCCTGAAAACTTATGCCGCATGAAAATTTTTCTTTGACTTTCTTCATTGCTTCTTCTACATGCAAGTTGAATATTAACGGGGATAGACTACAACCTTGTCTCACACCCTTTTTAACCGATGCATGTCTCTCGTGATTCTCTACTTTTATTACAGCCACTTGATTCTTATATAGTTTATAGAGTATTCTTCTATCTCGATACTTTAGACCTGACTTCTTTAAAATTTTGAACATCTTGTCCCACCTAACATTATCAAAAGCTTTTTCTAAATCAACAAATTCCATAAAAGTATCTTTGTTTTTCTTGATCCGCCCTTCAAGTATTAATCATAAAGACAGAATTGCTTCCCTTGTACCGCGATTTTTCCTAAACCCAAACTGATCTTCACCTACTATCTCTTCTACTACCCTTTCCATCCTTCTGTATATTATTCTGGTTAGTAATTTTTAAGCATGTGATGTTAGACTAATGGTGCGATAATTCTCACATTTGTCGGCTTGTGCTTTCATTGGAGGTGTGAAGATGATATTTTTGTTAAAATCAGTTGGAATTTCTCCTGTTTCATAACTTTTTGATATCAGCTTGAATAATCTTTCGATTCCTTCCTCTCCTAGAGATTTAAGAAGTTCTGCAGGGATCTCATCAATACCAACTGCCTTATTTGCATTCAAGTCATTCAGAGCTTTATTAAATTCTGTTCTCAAAACAGGATTTCCTAAGTCATCAATGTCGACATCGCCTTCCTTTTCCAATACACTATTGTTCAAGTCGTCCCCATCATACAGTTTCTCAATGTATTCCTTCCATCGGTTAGCTCTATCTTCTGAGCTTAAAAGAGGTTTCCCATCGGCAGCTTTAATGTTCATACCTCTTTTCTTCATTTCTCCAAAATTCTGTTTGATCTTGCTACATGCAACATCTACTTTTCCTACGACCATTTCCTTTTCTACTTCTTCACACTTTTCTTGTAGCCATTTTTCTTTTGCTATTTTGCATTCCCTATTTATTTGATTTCTAAATTGCCTGTACTGCTCTCTTCCTGCTTCATCCTGAGCATTTTTGTACCTTCTCCTCTGATCCATCAGCTCCAAAATTTCTTCTGTGATCCAAGGTTTTCGGGCAGCTTGTTCCCTAAAGCCTAATGTTTCTTTGCCAGCTTTCATTATTTCGGTCTTTAATGCATTCCATTCGTCCTCGGTTGAGCTCCTTTCACAGTTACTTCTTAGACGTAAGTCTGCCATTTCTGCAAATTTTTCTCTCGTGCTAGATTGTTTCAGTTTATTCACTGCCAGTCTGTTCTGCTTATGCTGCTTCCTTATTCGCTTGAATTTCAGCCTGCATTTCATTACTATGAAATTATGGTCAGAGTCTATGTCTGCTCCCGGGTACGCTTTACAGTCTAGAACTTGATTCCTGAATCTCTGTTTGACCATGATATAATCTAGCTGATATCTGCCTGTATCCCCAGGACGTTTCCAGGTGTACGTTCTTCTTGCATGGTTCTTAAACAGTGTGTTCGCCACTACTAGCTTATATCTTTCACAAAATTCTAGCAACCTGCTTCCTCGCTCATTTCTTTCTCCTAGACCAAAACTTCCTACAGTATTCCACTCTTTTCCTTCTCCCACTATTGCATTCCAATCACCCATGATTATTTACGTGAGGTGTTTTTCCGAATTTTCGGACCCTCCTCCCCCCTCCACCTCTGGTGAGACTTCGTGAGATCTGGACCCGTCAGACCCCCCCCCCCCTGCCCCTACGGATCGCCCTCGCAAATTTTTGAGATCTTACACTTCTTTTTTTTTTTAGCTCTGCAGTCCAACAAAATTTAATAAATCTCACGTGAGAATTGGTGAGATTTCACTGCACCCCGCCCCTATTTCACCTCACGTAATTTATGGATGCCCCCTAATCACTTTAACTCGAGTTTCATGTAAGTTTGATATGCTTTCTACTGATTGAGAATATACAAATATGATCGCGATCAAATAAATAAGCGTATGATTCTCTAAGAATTTTCCATCATAAATTTACAGAAGAAGATTTCTATTATGGGTAACCTCTTTGTCGAATACACGTACCTACATTCTTATGGGTCCCTTAAATCGACAGGGATGTCGAACTTCTGTTCCTGAACAAAAATTGAGCTTTAATCGTTAACTGAACGAACATTCGAGCCGTTTACATCTTTATTTATACGCTACTGAGCGGTGCTAGAAATATAAAATTTACCCATGGAGATGGGCTTCGATACATATCATATTTAGGAGTCTGTAGCTACTTATTTCTTAGACGGGTAGTAAAATACTTCACTTATTAAGTACTTCATGTAAAGGCGGCAGATATCTCAAAGGCATGTTCTTTTATTACCTGACCGTTGTTTTATTTATTTGATTTTATATTTTATTTATTCCTCTATTTTTATGAAGGAAACTTAATGTAGAGTTACTTCTCTGACTATACAGTATCCCCCAGGGTCTCACAACTGGAGGGACCCGGTTCCTTGGTTTGCTCCAATGGGACCCCATCTTTGTCTGGAATTGCTTCTACTTGGATCAAGCCACTTCTGTTAACTTTCCTCTCAATATCGCTTGGTCCTCCAAATACCGAGGTTGTGAAGTCATTTAAATACAGCCTATGTTAACGTTTCAATAACAAATGGGTAGCTTTCGACTTTTTTAAATTTATAGCGAAATCTTATGGTCGCCCTATAGTTACACTGGCGGAAATTAAAATCACAACGATACATGAATGGTAGAATTTTAGGAAACTTTGAAAATATATCCAGGGCCATACCTAAAAGAAATAATAACAAATGGAAATGGATCAGGCTAAGTTATTACCTTTTACAGTTGTCAGTGAGAAATACGCCCAACTTGAGCACCAATACATTCGTGGATCCTTGCCGGCATTGACACAACAAGTGTTCGGATGTCTCTTGGTGTATGTCTCACTACGCGTGCATGTCTTTTGCAGTCAGTTGTTGCACAGTTTGTGCTGGGTGACCATGTGATCTAATGTGTCTACTTCTGGTATCCTATAAATGCTCTATTTGGGACAAATCTGGGGACCGTGCTGTCCATATTGTGATCGAAACTCCTTGCAAGGCTTGTGTGACAATGGCCGCAGTATGAGGACGGACACTGTCTTGTTGGAAAATGCGGTTTGGATGTTGAACAGGTAGGGTATCACAATAAGATGCAGTACCCCGTCCACATAGTGATGGGCTGTCATTGCCTTCAACAACAGCCGACTCAGTCATGCTATCGAAACTGATTGCCACCAATACATGACACCGGTGACGACACTTGCGTGAGGTTCTGAAATCACAGCAGATAAGCCGTTCCTCCACTACGCCTGCGAACATTTCGTCGATTATCACTTTGCCACAGACAGAATCGAGACTCGTCTCTAAACACAAATGTACACCATTCACATGTCCATTTGTGTTTCACATTATACCAGGGTAGATGATGATGGCAATGAAATTAGATTAATGGGACACAATGCACAGGGGCCAGAGAGTATAACTCAGCTTCAAGCAATTAGTTTACAATCATCCGGGGAGGGGCGGAGGCGGGGTGTGACTATGTGTAACCACTACTTGGATCTGGCCTGCAGTCAACCATCTGCCAGCAATAGCCACCCACACCATTTGGCAGTCTTCACTTGCTGTTATCCTTCTGTATGGACCTGTGCCTACTCTAGGAGTATTGGAGCTTGTTTTTCATCACTGTGTAACAAGTCTGTATACTGACATTGCAGTGCGGCAAATCGTTCTGGAGATTTCACGATATGATGCACCCTTTGAAAACACGTCAATTCTCCGACCTCTCTCACTGTTAGACATTTGGGTGTAGAGAGTTGTCACTCTTCGCCTTGGCATACTTAGACAACAAAAACTTGTGGGCAACCACGTGTCATGTGACACCACACTGTTCGCCACTTATACGCTAAAAAATAAAAATAAAAATTACAATTTAAATAATACATTGCACCGTAATTCTCACATTATTACATGTAAAACTTTTAATGTTAAATCATTTAAACTCTTCATGCGGGAATATTTGGGGCCAAATTTCATTCGTTTATCACAACACCGTCTGGGTGCTGGGATTTTAATTTGCACCAGTTTGTGTATCAGTTGCTAAGTGTAAAGGTCGAACTGCACTTTGCCAATACTGGCCTGTACCGTAACCGCAACGACAGCCGGCCGAGTGACGGCTCGCCCCCTCGCGTCCAAACTTTTCCATAGCTCGCCCGTGTTCCTACCCGGTCTTTAGTCTCCTTTAACGTTTACAAGTGATTGTTTCAGGGAATCAGTGTTGGGAACGACAGGTAGGTTTGACACTCTACTTTATAATAGAGTACTGTACTTTATTTTGCACAGTTTTGGTACGAATGTACACACTTTGACAAAAAATTTGGCCGCCGCTGAAAAATTCTATCACTATTATCTTGCACAATCTGACATCAATGTCATCCTAAGAAACAGTTACGCATTACTGGCTTGCCACTATTGTATTACTGTTTTCTGTTTATGTACAAAAATAGTATCCCAGCGCAGTATTAACAGTATCAACGCAATCTCAATGAAATGTCAATCACTCGCACTTGACGTATTTGTTTTGTCTGAGGTTCTTTTCGATTCACTCAATACTTTTTGTTAGTGAAGAACGAGATTATAACATATTTTAATTTAAATATAAGTCGTAAAGATTGTGTATAGTAAAAATAATAATTTCATGTTATCTCAATGTTCTAGCCACAGAGTTTCTTATTTGGAAACTCGCAGTGCACCTATATCGTAGTCACCTAACTTGAAAAGAAGACCTACAGATTAAAGTGAAATTCAAACCACCGAGCGTCCTTCGCATTAAAAGATAAAAGCGTTGCCATTGGTAAAAGTCAGTTTTAAGGCCCGCAAAAATTACAGTCGAGACCGGGATTTGAACCCGGACCTACAGTTTTCAAATCGCACGCAGTAATCATTTGAGTCACCAGTCGGAATATAGGTGTGATGAAAAATAAGTTTTCAAACATGATAAAATAAACAAATTCTTTTTCTATACCATATATTTTTGTTATCAAAAGACACGAATCCACTTTTATGTGTTTGAATACATATTTTTCAGTACTTCTAGATTAGTCTTGCGCCTGGTTACGGCGCGCTATTCGGGTGTAGGAGGTTCGGTTACAAATGCGGATTTGCAATGCAATTTTTGTGGGTCGTAAAATTGGTCTTCAACTCTGGCAAAGCTCTGAGTTTTTTAATGCGAAGATGCTAAGACTTTTCCTACATTTTACGAACATCTGATGAACATGGATGAAAAAAAAAATTTTTTTTAAGGCAAATAATAACATGAAAACAACATTTAGTCGTAAGGGAAGGTAAATTTCCGAACTCTCTCGATGCGCTTCTCCACATCTAGCTGGCCGATACTGATCCGCACCGTCAAAACATAAACCAATCCAATGACGGCCGAGTGTCGGACTGAGGCCCGATCTTCAGAGGCCTCTCTATAACCACTTTCGATCACCGGTAAACAACACGTGGCTAAAATCTTGCCATATTGACTATTGAACATGAAGTAACTAAAATTGATAATTTTGAAGATGTGATTTACGAGTTTGCAGCTGTTAAAGCTAAAAAGAGAAGATTGTTTTTAGTTTATTGATTTTTTTTAAAATGAGGTTAATATTAAAATTTTATTAACTATAATTTTTAATAACAATAAATGTTTATTTAATTATATTTTATTAATATGATATTTTTACACTTACAATATATTATAGTTTACTTAATTTTGAATTTAAATTTTCGAGGGGTGACACCATCGATATTCGCCCCTGTGTATAACATTAAAATATGAATGAAACAGAACTCTTGGATATCAATTTGAAAACCGAACCTAAGGCAATAATTAAATCAATGGAAAGTTTTTAGAAGATATTTAGAATTCAGTCAGGCCTCTCAACGTTCATATTTGGTAATAGAATAAAATATGTAAAGAATTTTTGCACATACCAAAGCTCAGAAACAGCGGGCAAATGCTAGTATATTATATTGCATTGAAATATAAGTGAAACAAAATAACAATAATTTTGGACATCAGTATAAAAATGGAATGTATTAATTAGAAAAGGGACAGCGTTTGGTTGAAATTTAAATTTTTTGTATCTCCACGTTAATATTTGGTGATTGAATTGAAAGGATAAAGCAATCCTACACACATCAGGATCCGCACGCACGAAGCAGTGGGTAAATGCTAGTTTTGTAAATATATACATATATATTATATATATCGCGGAACTCTAGTTGTGGGTCAGCAAAGTAACGGGAGCAGAGACATGCTTGGAGTTTGAAGCTATCAGTCCCTTCCACTGGAGACATATAAGCTACTTATATTGATTTTAACTGGCGGGTTAGCTAGACAAATCGATTAATTGAAACAGTCCTAAATAATTTATTCATATAAACCGCGGTCGCCAGAGATTACCAAAATCAGTTCGTTATAGAGTGAGAGGATTGTTAACAGGAAAACTATGGCATCCAGCGTGAGTTTATTATAGGTCCTACTGATACACAGAACTAGTTGGCCACCACCAGATTTTAATCATAATAGCTAATCGGAACCTCTATGCCCGCAGATTGAAGATTCTTTAGGGAAAAATTAGTATTAAGTTGACATCCAGCCAAATAATTCCTTACGACAATTCGCCGTCTACCGTTTTGATATGTAGTGCACAACACAATATTCAGTCACGTTCACTATCTCACTGTAGTTAATAACTATTTTCTATCACTCTTAGCAACCTGATACATGTTGATAGTTGTACTCCACACAATTCCAAAAACAGTGGTACCTCGACATACGAGTGCCTTGATATACGAGTGTTTTGAGATACGAGCCGCCGAGCGAGCGATATTTTGCTTTGAGATGCAAGCAAGAGATTTGAGATACGAGTAATAAGGGCGGCAATTTAAGTCGCGGCGACCCTTTTTTTTTAGCTCTACTACTACACTGGGCGGCGACAACAATGTGGTTTGACCGACAATCAGGCCTGCGACACTTGCGGTCGGGCGGGCAACAATGGGGGCACCAAATAATGTTCCAAGGGGCGACATTCTCACAGTTTTTGCCCCGGCTCGACTAGACCTCAGTCTGTGTGATTCTTTCGCTCGTTTTCGAAGCATTTTTGATAAGTTGGGTTCGCGATTTTTGCTTTTTGTACATTTACAAAACATTAGCACATTTATTTTTATAACCGTGGGTCCGAAGAAGAAGATGATGTCTATTGAATTAAAGAGTGAAGTCATAGAAAAACATGAGCAAGGTGTGCGAGTAATTGACTTGGCGAGGATGTACGGGCGTAGCACATCAATGATATGTACTGTGCTTAAACAGAAGGAGTTTATAAAGGGTATAACGCCAGATAAGGGCGTAACAATAATTTCTAAGCTCCGGACGTCTCTCCATGAAAAAATGGAGAAACTACCGATGGTGTGGGTGACAGAGAAGCAGCTTCAAGGACACAAAGCATCATACGTGAGAAGGCACGAGCGATTTACTGTGATTTGCTGAAGCAGATCCCACACACTTCCACAAACGAAGACTCGTATAAAGCCAGTCGGGGCTGGTTTGACAACTTTAGGAAAAGGACAGGCATTCAATCCGTCGTCAGGAATGGTGAGGCAGCAAGTTCGGATGTGAAGGCAGCCGAGGGTTACATAAAAATGTTTTCCGAAATGATAGAAGCCAAAGGATACACCCCCCCCCCCCCAGCAAGTCTTCAGCTGTGACCAGACAGGGCTTTTCTGGAAAAGGATGCCGAATAGGACTTACATAACGGCAGAGAAGAAGACGATGCCAGGTCACAAACCCATGGAGGATAGATTAACTCTAGCCCTTTGCGCCAATGCGAGTGGCGACTGCAAAATCAAGCCTCTGCTAGTATACCGTTCGGAAAATCCCAGAGCCTTTAAGTCACATAAGATTTTAAAAGAAAAACTGCAAGTTGTGTGGAGGGCAAATCCGAAGGCGTGGTTTACCAGGAAATTCTCTGTGGAGTGGATAAACCTGGTGTTTTGCCGTTCTGTTAAAAAATATCTACAGGAAAACAACCTACTCATGCAAGCTCTTCTCGTCCTCGACAATGCCGCTGCTCACTCACCAAATCTCGAAGATGATTTACTCGGAGAGTTCAAGTTTATAAAGGTTCTCTACCTACCCCCCAACACCACTCGTATCGTGCAGCCCATGGATCAGCAGGTGATTTCTAATTTTAAGAAGTTGTACACCAAACACATTTTTCAGCGCTGCTTTGAGGTGACGGAGAACACAAACCTTACTCTTCGAGAGTTCTGGAAGGACTACTTTAACATCGTGATATGCCTGGCTGGGTGTTACAACGAGGACCTTAACCTCTGCATGGAAGAAGCTGTGGCCTGAGGCTGTAGCTGAAAGGGCCTTCGAAGGATTGGAACCTGAAGTGTCAGTGGTAGAGGAGATTGTTTCTCTGGGAAAATCCATGGGTCTGGAGGTGGATGAGAGAGATGTGAACGAACTCGTCGAGGAACAATCTCAGGAGCTGACAACGGAGGAGTTACACGATCTACATTCGCAGCAGCATGCGGTGGTTCAACGAAAAATTAGTTTTGAAGAGGAGCCAGAGATGGAGGAGGTTATCTCTACAAGAGATATAAAGGAGATCTTGGGAATGTGGGAGAAAGTTGTAGAATTCGTGGATAAAAATCACCCCGAAAAAGTTGCAACTGGTCGTGCATCGGAGTTGTTCAACGAAACTTGCCTAACTCATTTCCGCAATATCCTGAAAGGGACAAGGAAACAAACCTCCTGGGACAGTTTTTTAAACGATCTGCAGGTGAAAATGAGCAAACCGTGACGAAAAAAGTGAAGACCGGTGACGAAAATTAGCGCTTCCGTAAGCACTTCACTTTTTCTTTTATTATGTTTTTTATAGAATATGTATTTGTTATTTATAAATTAATGTTTCTTCTTGTAAATATGTACATTTTTCTTATTCAAAAACTCTTAACAAAAACAACTGAGGTGGTTTTTTTTGGGAGCTGGAACGGATTAATGGCTTTTCAATTATTTTCAATGGGGAAAATTACTTTGAGATACGAGCAATTTGACCTATGAGCAAGGTTACGGAACGGATTAAAGTCGTATGTCGAGGTACCACTGTACATGTGAACCATATCGACCTCCGGCCAGACTCACGTGCGTGCCCAAACCTGCGACACTCAATGTTTGGAGCACAAACAATATGGGTTCGATTCCGACTGCGAAGCTGTATTGGCTGTACTCCTGGGCAACAATGGGGCTAGTTTAAGAAGGCAGAGGGAAGACAACTGTCGCGTTACAAGTTGTTCTTTTCGGTCAAAATACATAATTTATTGCATACTTTATTTTAAATAAGAAAAATGTATTCTTGCCATTGGTTTTGAAGATTGTTAATGATAAAAAAATATAATAATAAAAAAAAATCCGTAAATAAATATAAACCAGAAGTGAAAAATCAAAAAGGTTAAATTAATCAATAAATAATAGTCAAAATACAAGGACTTACGTTAACGCTATGGCTACCAGCTAAAAATGGAAAATTTAGGGATCCAAGAACACTTCGAATATATATGTCAATATCGAAAACATGTCGCTTAGTTTTGCGTATCTAGAGTAGAAAATATTAACTCACCTATTTTGTGGTAAAAATGTTTATCCTATTTATTGACTCCTTTTATTTTTCCATTATTGCATTTATTACAACAAAAATAAGTTTTATACAATCTATGAGGAAATTTGATTGTATTTATTTTTGTATTGTCTCTGTTTAGTTGATTTCATGATGGATGGTAAATAATGGCTCTTGGTTTAAAATTAGTCACAATGGAATGTTAGTGAATTGGAAAATTATCAGTTTATGATATCAATGAAACAACTTACCAATAATGACGTTGCAACATGTATTTTATGCTATGTTTTATACAGAGCCTGAAAATAAATACCAATACCGCACGAAACGCTTAAGGCCGGTCGTCCACTGCAAGCGTATTTGAGCGACTAACAGGTCTCGGTGGTCGCCGCGTATTGATGCGACTGATCCCAACACACGGAACGTTACTAAACAGCGTCCACTGCGAGCGATCTTGAGAGACCGATTGTAGCCGACGGCAGGCGACGAGCGACTGGTCCTACTGGAGTTGGATTAATCGCTTGTAGCAGCTGTTACGTATTCTACGCTCCACGTTCGTTTTCGTGTATATCTCCGTTTTTGTTCGTTTTACTCATCAATATGGGTAGTGAGAAATTAATCAGTGCCGTAAATGAGAAAATACCGTTGTGATATATGAGAGACACGTGATATTTAGCGAAAACTGTGGGGAAAAAGTTGCAGAATAAATGGATAGTAAAGTTGGTAGGTAATGTTGACAAGTTTACTATTATAGGTACTTTAAAATTTGTAACCTGTATACTTTAATGATACTTTTTGAGATTGCGATATTTACGATTACTCTACAGTTACATTTAAATTACATATATAAAGTATACTCAACAGCTGCATTATTACATCAAGCACACCTGATAGAAAATATCTATAAAATTTGTATATCTTGAATGAATATTTGTATTCTTTAGAAAGTATTTCCGACAAGATTACAGAGTTCACAACTTGATGTAATCATTCCGTTCGCATCTATCACAATCCAGTCTTAATTTATTTTAAGAAGTTCAGTCGCATATTGCCTGATGCTGTATCATTATGTACCTGCACTCGCATATTTGTGGTTTATCTAACGTTTCTTCCATGCTATCACAGCGTAGGAGACTGCAAACATTTTAGGTACACCAGGGCCCGCTCTAGGGGGAGGGGGGGCAAACCGGGCATTTGCCCGGGGTGCTAAAATTTAGGGGCGCCATTTCGGCTGTAAGTGTGAGAAAAATATTAATGTGTTAAATACCCAATTAATAAAAAAAAATCCACATACCGATTTTTTCGTTCGTTAAAAACTTACAGTTCTTAGCTATTTGGGTGCGCCCCTAGAGACTTCCAAGAGACGGAGCGCGGACCTCAAAGGGGCGCGCCGTTGCCCAACCGCCTCTGTGTGAATTGCGCCATAGGAGCAACTTCAAAATGCGCCGCGTCCGCGCCATGTCTCAGCCCGAAGTCCGCGCCACGTCTCTTCTGTGTGAATTGAGCCTTAGCACACGAGTAGAACGCTGTTTCGACTTTTGTCGTCTCACCTTGCTTATTATTGCTAATTATAAAAGTGGTTTCATTACACAACAGCATTAGTCTTACTATTACGTTATTAGTGATAAGTGGAAGTTCATAAAATTTACTTCAGGATTTCATAATTTCTAAAGGTAAGTACATCTATGATTAAACTGTTATTTAGTTCGATATACGACATAAGCGAACAACGACAAAAGCGTACAATGGCAAAAGCGCACAACGACAGAAGCGCACAATAGAAGCGCGGTAGCTGGAGGCTGTTACACCTGATCTCGGCTACCTGCACTGATTCCGACGTTATACTGCCCACAAGTTACTAGACACGGCGAAAAGGAGTGTTTTACGCAATTGCAGTTAGCTTCTAATGCATGGAATCGACAGTGCTTGGTGGGAGATGCTGAGTATTTATTTTATTGAATTGATTAATCAAATCAACATGGATCTCAGTTATTGGAAATCGAAGTGGAATAATTTGCATAATAATTTCTTCTCGTAATACGGGCCTAACAGATTTGTTGTACAAAATAGATACAGGCATTGAAAGTGTTATGGTTGGGTTAAATTACATACGCTAGCTTTGATCTCTTGTGAAAATACTGTAATTTAGTGGGTGTCGGACAGTACTTACAATCATTAATAAATAAATAATATTACCAGCTGCTGATCACCAATTAGTTACTTCACATGCCATGAGTATATTCAATTTCGAATGTTAACTACTAATAGGCCTATATAATTACCTATGATGCTCATTAAATATACGAATGTGGTTTCCAGATAGGCCTGCATTTGTAAACCGTTTCAACAAAAATAAATTAATTAACTATTTTAGTGAATGTGAATAACTTTGACAGTTGGTTTAATAAGCGCATTGCGCGGCAATCACTCCACAACATCATTTTTTTTTTTTTTTTTTTAATTTATATATAATTTTTTGTGAACATGGAACGTATTCCGTTTAAGCCTATATAAATTGTCATTCTGTATACACGGTTTCTGTATTTGCAGCAAATTTACGGATCGCATCCTCCGCGAATAAGCTTTGTGTAGTAACACTAGACTTTCTTTATGTTCAAAGGGTATGGAAAATATTTTGTGTTGTGCATAAATATTTTTTTTATATCGACTGAGAATAATTTATTTTAGTTATGGTTTTAGCTTATTTAGAACAAGGATAAATATTGACTTTTTATATTATTTCGTAGTGTACTTTGTTTGAGTTACCTGCGTGCCTCTTCCAAAATGTCTGACGTCAAAGAAAACTATCTGGCTACCAGTCAAAAAAAAAAAAAAAAAAAAAAGGTTGGAAAAGGAAGTGGAAAGGCAGAATCAGTCTGGCGCGTTAAAAAAATATACTGTATTCAAGGTTTACCAAAACAAATTTTATAATCCAATATCAGGTCGAGATAAAAAATAAGTACGGAATCGTCAGAGAATAATAGCAAACAAATGAACGAAGATTCTAAACCAATTGGAACTCACACCAACGTGAGACTCACAGAAGGCGTTCTAAAGCTTTGTGGCCAAGTATTTTACGAGACGGCGTAAGAAGCTTTTCAGTAAGGCAAGGTCCACTTAAACTATTGCATAATTACAAATTTCCTTCCAATGACACAGGTTGACATTTTAGCGCAAAATATTACGCACGAATTTTAAACAACGGAGAGCAAATATTGCGAGATTAGATACTATCTTTCACAAAACTGCGTTTACTGCTTCTGTTGCAAAATTTTCGGCTGTTTAGTTAGTTCTCTCAAAGGAGGGTTTTAAAAATTGGAAGCACCTCGGCGAAACTTTAAAGGAGCATGAAATTCAGGCACAAAAATCATGGCTAGAAACGAACGAAAGATTAAATTGTTGTAAAACTGTAGATGCTGCCACTCAATGAGTTATTAATGGCGAAATAAATAATTGTAATGAGGTGCTTCTAAGAATCGTTGCAATTACCAAAATACTTGATAAAAGTTGTCTGGTTTTTTAAGGTACAACCGACAAGTTGTTTGAGCATAATAACGATAATTTCTTGAAAATAGTCGAGTTACTGTCTAAATACGATCCAATTATGGAAGAGCACGTCCGTTGAGTGCTCTAAAAAGTAGAGACTAAAGCTCAGTAGCTTGGGAAAAATATACACACCGGGATAGTTGATCTGCTGCATCAAAGTGTAAAGTCTCATGTTATTAATGAAATAAAAATTTCAAATATTTTTCCATAATTTTAAACTGTACTCCTGACTTTAGTAAGATACAGCAAATTACTCTTGTAATCAGATATGTTCTAACCAATAAATTTAATCCTGATGTTGAAATTAAAATTAATGAAAGCTTTTAAGGCTTCTTACCAGCCGAAAGATCCACAGGAAAACAAATGTCTGATATTATAGTTGGAGAGCTTAATGACTTGGGTTTAAATTTGCAGGATATCAGAGGGTAGTGACTGAAAACGGGTCCAATATGAGGAGCAATAAAGCAGTAGTGCAATCTAGAATCATATATATTATTTCTATAAGGTATTTTTTTTTTGTCACAATCCTGTATCTTCCTTCATACTTAACCAAAATCAATGAATGAGGTGTCATTTTGAAGCTTATGGTCCCCACTTTGGGTACATCACATTATAAGAAAGGAATTTTCGGAATTCGACCCTTAAAGGGCAAAAATGTCAATATTTCTAAAATGCTGTTTTCTGTGTTACAAGTCATTTATCTCCCTGGATATCGATCTGAAATCGTTTAATGAAGTATCATTTTAAAGATTAAGATTTCAGCTTTAGTGACGTCATATATTAAGACAGAAATTTTTCGGAATTCGACCCTTAAAGGGCAAAAGGATCAATATTTTTGCAATTCGTTATTGTGTCACGAGCGATTTATCTCCCTTAATATCTAACCGATATAGATAAATGAGGCATCATATTAAAGACTAAGGTCTCCGCCGTGGTAACACTATATTTTAAGAAAGGAATTTTTCGTAATTCGACCCTTAAAGGGCAAAAATGTTAATTTTTCTAAAGTGCGTTTTTTGTATCTCGAGCCATTTATCTCCCTCGATATCTAACCAAAATCGATAAATGAAGTAGGATTATAAGGAGTAATGTCTCAGCTTTGTGAAATCATATTTTAAGAAAGAATGTATTTGGAATTCAGCCCTTAAAGGGAAAAAGTATAAATTTTTCTAAAACGCATTTTTGTGTCACGAGCGATTTATCTCCCTTAATATCTAACCGATATAGATAAATCAGGTATCATATTAAAGAATAAGGTCTCCGCCATGGTAACATTATATTTTAAGAGAGGAATTTTTCCTAATTCAACCCTTAAAAGGCAAAAATGTTAATTTTTCTAAAATTCGTTTTTTGTATCTCGAGCCATTTATCTCCCTGGATATCTAACAAAAATCTATAAATGAAGTAGGATTATAAGGAGTAATGTCTCAACTTTGTGAAATCATATTTTAAGAAATAATTGTTTTTGAATTCAACCATTAAAGGGAAAAAGTATAAATTTTTCTATAACGCATTTTTGTGTCACGAGCGATTTATCTCCCTTATTATCTAACCGATATAGATAAATGAGGTATCATACTAAAGATTAAGGTCTCCCCCGTGGTAACGTTATAATTTAAGATAGGAATTTTTCGTAATTCGACCCTTAAAGGGCAAAAATGTCAATTTTTCTAAAATGTGTTTTTTGTGTCTCTAGCCATTCATCTCCCTGGATATACAACCAAAATCGATAAATGAAGTAGGAGTATGAAGAGTAATGACTCAGCTTTGGTGACATCATATTCAACCTCACTTTTCACCGAATTTTTTTTCCCGAAATTTTCGCATGGGTCGTCTAGTTAAACAATATAATACACGAGCATTCAATGTTCCGTGTAGTAGCCATTCTCTCAATCTTGTTATTAATGGCAAAAGCATCCTTGGAAGCCGCTAATTTCTTCAACATGATCCAAAAAATATATTTATTCTTTTCGGCATCTACTTTTCGATGGGCAATACTTTTATATCATGTTCAGGGTTCAACTTTAAAAACATGGAGTGACAATAGATGGGAGAATAGGATAGAGGCATTAAACCCTTTAAAATTTCATTTGGGAGATGTATACGACGCCTTGCTAAGCATTTACGAAAACAAAATAATTGATAATTTAATGATTTAGCCATTTTGGCAATTGAGTATGAAATTGCTATGAAGTAAATTTAAAGATGTAATAAAAATTTCGCAAACTGAAAGTAAGAAAAAAAGTTTTTTGTTGTGATTTTAGCATATTTGATGTAATCTCGTTTTATTTTCAAAATAATGGCATTTAGATTGCTTGTGTGATAATATCCATCTGTAATAGCATTTAAAAATGTAAAAAATATGGTTATGGTAATTTGTGGCTATGTACAGATATTTTATAATTAATTTCTCTATTTTGTGCCGCTAGATCAAAATTAAATAAGTTTATTTATGAATATACGATTTTATTAAAATTTAAATAAAATATTATATTCGATTAATTTTTTTAAAATATATAATTCTACAAGGGGCGGCAATTTGTCTATTTGTCCGGGGCGGCAAAACCGCTAGAGCGGGCCCTGGGTACACAGATAAGTAGCTAAAGATTCCTTATGATTATAAGATAGGACAAAACTGTTTGTTGATAGCTTGAAGTGTAAATAACTTGCCATAACGTTTGATAATAAACTCAGCTGGGCAGAACACACTGACAGGTAGTAGGAAAGGTTTATAAAACCCTTCATTTGCTGAAGAGGGTGAGGAAAGAATGTACCAAAGAAGACAGGGAACTGGATTACAAAACATTAGCAGACCGTTGCTTGAATATGGTGGTGTAGTTTGGGAGCAAGATGTTGGTATCAAATACAGGAGTTGGAGAGAGTTCAAAGGAGAGCAGCAAAATTTGTTTGTGTAAATTACCGCAAGACCCAGTCCGTAATTGATGTGATGAAGGAGCTGGGTTGGGAGTCATTGGAGGAAAGGAGGAGGGTGAAGAGAGTGCTAGTAATGTACAGGGCATATGTTGGTGATGGGGCTTGGAGGGATATTGGTCAAAGAATTAGGAAGAGTGCATGGAAGGGAAAATATGACCATGAGTACAAGCTGGCACTCCGCACTCGATTTCACGCATAAGGGAGTAGGATTTTTTTTTTTGTGGATACGAGCGTCAGGGGCTGGAATAAATTATCTAGTGAAGTGATGAATAATTTATCAAAAACGCTGAAGGAATTTAAAATTAAAATTCATAAATGACAGAAGTAGATGGGGGAGGAATTTAAACACTCAAAGGATATAAAATGATAAAAAATACTAAGAAAGTGGTAATTAGATGACTAGGGAAATTTCCACCGGAGCATACGGTCCATCGCTATTAATTATTAATTATTAATCATTCAAATACCAGGTATATTACTGAACCGAGGGAACTAAAAAGAAACAAATCTCCAAAGGGGCTTCTGGACAAGATAACTGGAAAGACACGGAAGATAGTTTGGGACATGGCGTCAATTCACCTTCTTTGAAGCTTTGAGCACCAGTGCAATAAATGTGCAACGCTCCAACCCATCCGTTCAACCAACAACAATTGGATTCCACCCTACCCTGACTAAGCGCAAACAAATTGATCATAGCATTTCTGACAAACATTTTCTTGAAATCGAGAGGGTAAAATTATAATTATTAGCAGGGCAGCTTGGGGAGATAGTAATATTGAGTTTTTTTAAGTGTTTTACTACTTCTAAAGAACGTTCCTCTTCATAGGTAACTGGCAGTTTGTAATAAACTGAGCAAGTTTTCACCGATAAGGACATCTCCATATTCATCGCCCAGGTCCGCTCAATGAAACACTCCAGTTCCATCTCTGACGCGCAGAACAATAGATTACTAACCACCTGAATCCGACGACACTATTCACTCCTATCCCAGTAAAATATATTTGTAAAACTTTCAAACGTGCCAAAAAAACACGGTGTTTGTCGAGTATTTGGTAAGGAATGTAAACAGTTTTGTTTCTATTATAGTTAAGTTTAAAAAGTTTAAGAAATTATTATTATTATTATTTGCAAATAGACCTATCAAACTAAATTATTATCATTATTTGTTTCTGGCTTTTCGCCTCGTCTACGTCGAGGTCATTAGAGGCGGGAAGGCACGGGGGGTAAGGAACGGGAAGGAATCCGGATGTCCTTTTGAATGAACCATCTCGGTATTCGCCTGGAGTGAACCGGATGGCTGGACGAGGATTTGAAGGTGGAATTCTCCTAATAAATTCCGTTTTTCTAAAAATGAATTAATCCAACACGAACGATGTCGACGATGCGTCGTCAGGCAGGGACATTCCAAAAAATAAGTGGTCTCTGCATCCATTTCACATAATTTTGAAACTCTTAAAATATTCGCACGAAATCACTAGCACAACTGTTGCCCGCGAGAGACGCGGTCGAGAACTACTGCAACAATCACAGTCGCATGACTTAGTCGGCTACAGTGGACGGCCTCAGTCGGTGCTTGTCACCCCATTCAAAGTCGTTTATAGTTGCTTGAGTTGTTAATCGCTCAATTACGCTTGCAGTGGACGACCAGCCTAAGCCTCATAGGTGCCAATTTGGTTGTTTTCCCCTTTAATTTAGGGACTATACACGTGAGATGGGGTATTTTTAGGGGCTTTATAATTGTAGGGAAATTTTTTGGGGTATTTTTAGAGACTTTATGTTTTCTTGTATTTATTTTTTGAATAGTTAAATAGCGACATCAAGTACAGTACCTCGTTACTAAGAATTCAGACTTCTCTATAGATGAATATTTTTTTCTGGTCTCAGAATAAAATATCTGTTTTTGATCCATATATTAAAAAAAAAAAACAAACAAACAAACAAACAAATTACCATAGACTCAGTGTTTGATCTTTACCATAGGCATAAAATTTGTAATATAACCTTAATTACGTAAATACATTATCAAAATGAGTTAAAAGAGCGACGAGTGTATAGCAAACTAACAGTAAATCACTCTTAAAGGAATTTTCTAGTCATTTTAGAAAGCAAAGTTAGATCGAAGCAAAATGTCAACATACGCTATATAGGGAGTTTGCTTATTGTTTGAATGATAGTGTCCCCTTCATTTACATAGCTGCAGAATTAATACGATTAAAACGAAGTACAACACTTCAGGTCAATAAGACTGTATTAAGGAGATATTAGAGATCATCAATATTCGATTTTTTTTTATTTTTTTTTGTAACAGTTTAACGTCCCTTTTTAACAACGTGGTCTTTAGAGACTGGAAAGGATGGGGGCAAGGAATGGGAAGGAATTCGGCCATGGCCTTTTGAAGGAAGCATCCCGGCATTCACCTGGAGTGATTTGGGGAAACCATGGAAAACCCAAATCTGGATGCCCGGACGGGGATTCGAACCGCCGTCCTCCCGAATGCGAGGCCAGAACGCTATCCGTTACACCACCACGCTCGGTCAATATTCGATATCATCAAACACTTGGCAAAAACGGTGCCAAAACAACTCCAATTTTTAACTAATAGCAAAGCCTTATAGCTCATAAGATACTGAAAATTTAAGAATAGAGCCTGTAGACACAACAGAAGTGAGGGTTTTTTCTTAAAGATTCGAGCAATATTTAGACCATAAATGTAAAAGGAAAATCTAAATTTAAAACCGAAACTACAACAAGGCAATAAAACGTTATAATACTTTTACAGAAACCTACCGAGCGTGGTGGTGTAACGGCTAGCGTTCTGGCCTCGCATTCGGGAGGACGGCGGTTTGAATCCCCGTCCGGGCATCCAGATTTGAGTTTTCCATGGTTTACCAAATCACTCCAGGCAAATGCCGGGATGCTTCCTTCAAAAGGCCATGGCCGAATTCCTTCCCATTCCTTGCCCCCAATCCTTTCCCGTCTCTAAAGATCTCGCTGTTAGAGAGACGTTAAGCAGATTAAAAAAAAAAAAAAAATACAGAAAGCTATACAAAGAAAAATATATAGCGTGTAAATAACAGAACCATTGAATATTGAATTAAATTTAGGAAAGTTTGACACATATTACAGATCAGTAGACCTCATGCTTTTAGAAATCTAAGTTTTATCAACTGACGCGCTATTACAGTTTAGGTTTTTATATGAAATCTTATATATATATATAAAAATAGACATGTTCTTTCCTATATTTCACTTTTCAGCCACCACTACCTAGCACAGATCACTGATGTTTGTGGGTGGAAGTAGCATGGAGTTTCCTGTCGTGCACAACGTTGGCCGAATGCCGATAGCTGTGGGGATGTGGGAGATATAATGATTAAAGTTAGTCAGTGCAGGGCGTTTTCATATTTCGACCAAAAATTCGTATCTCCGGATACTTCTCTTTCCTGCCACAACTAAATAACATAGACCTTTGGTGTTTGTGTGTGGTAGTAGAATCGTCTTTCCTGTCGTGCACTATGGTTGTTAGATGATGGTAGCTATGGGTGTGTGGGAGATATGGGGGTTGAAAGTGGTCGACCTGTGGCAATTTCATACTTCTGCCAAAGACAAAAGTGTCATGGTGTATCACTTTTCAGCGAAAACTATAGATCACAGATAACTGGCGTTTGTGTGTAATAGTAGCACAGAGTCACCGTTCAATCACAACAGCGGCCGAATTTCAGAAACTGTGGTACTGTGGTAGATATGGTGGTTGTAAGTGGCCGACCAAGGATATTTTCGTATTTCGACTGTCTCAGCATATGTCACTTTTCTGCCACAACTACATAGCATAGAGCATTGGTGTTTGTGTTTGGTAGTAGAATCGTATCTCATGTAGTGCACTATGGTTGTTAGATGTCGGTAGCTATGGGGGTGTATGAGAAATGGGGGTTGAAAGTGGTCGACCTGTGGCAATTTCATACTTCTGCCAAAGACAAAAGTGTCATGGTGTATCACTTTTCAGCGAAAACTATAGATCACAGATAACTGGCATTTGTGTGTAGTAGTAGCACAGAGTCACCTTTCGATCACAACAGCGGCCGAATTTCAGAAACTGTGGTACTGTGGTAGATATGGTGGTCGTAAGTGGCCGACCATGGATATTTTCGTATTTCGACTGTATCCGCATATGTCACTTTTCTGCCACAACTACATAACATAGAGCATTGGTGTTTGTGTTTGGTAGTAGAATCGTATCTCATGTAGTGCACTATGGTTGTTAGATGTCGGTAGCTAGGGGGGTGTGGGAGAAATGGGGGTTGTAAGTGGTCGACCTGTGGCAAATTCATACTTCTTCCAAAGACAAAAGTGTCATGGTGTATCACTTTTCAGCGAAAACTATTGATCACAGATAACTGGCGTTTGTGTGTAGTAGTAGCACAGAGTCACCTTTCGATCACAACAGAGGCCGAATTTCAGAAACTGTGGTACTGTGGTAGATATGGTGGTTGTAAGTGGCCGACCAAGGATATTTTCTTATTTAGACTGTATCCGCATATGTCACTTTTCTGCCACAACTACATAACATAGAGCATTGGTGTTTGTGTTTGGTAGTAGAATTGTATCTCATGTAGTGCACTATGGTTGTTAGATGTCGGTAGCTATGGGGGTGTTGGAGAAATGGGGGTTGAAAGTGGTCGACCTGTGGCAAATTCATACTTCTTCCAAAGACAAAAGTGTCATGGTGTATCACTTTTCAGCGAAAACTATTGATCACAGATAACTGGCGTTTGTGTGTAGTAGTAGCACAGAGTCTCCTTTCGATCAAAACAGCGGCCGAATTTCAGAAACTATGGTACTGTGGTAGATATGGTGGTTGTAAGTAGCCGACCAAGGATATTTTCGTATTTCGACTGTCTCCGGATATGTCACTTTTCTGCCACAACTACATAACATAGAGCATTGGTGTTTGTGTTTGGTAGTAGAATTGTATCTCATGTAGTGCACTATGGTTGTTAGATGTCGGTAGCTATGGGGGTGTTGGAGAAATGGGGGTTGAAAGTGGTCGACCTGTGGCAAATTCATACTTCTTCCAAAGACAAAAGTGTCATGGTGTATCACTTTTCAGCGAAAACTATTGATCACAGATAACTGGCGTTTGTGTGTAGTAGTAGCACAGAGTCACCTTTCGATCAAAACAGCGGCCGATTTTCTGAAACTATGGTACTGTGGTAGATATGGTGGTTGTAAGTGGCCGACCAAGGATATTTTCGTATTTCGACTGTCTCCGCATATGTCACTTTTCTGCCACAACTACATAACATAGAGCATTGGTGTTTGTGTTTGGTAGTAGAATCGTATCTCATGTAGTGCACTATGGTTGTTAGATGTCGGTAGCTATGGGGGTGTGGGAGAAATGGGGGTTGAAAGTGGTCGACCTGTGGCAAATTCATACTTCTGCCAAAGACAAAAGTGTCATGGTGTATCACTTTTCAGCGAAAACTATTGATCACAGATAACTGGCATTTGTGTGTAGTAGTAGCACAGACTCACCTTTCGATCACAACAGCGGCCGAATTTCAGAAACTGTGGTACTGTGGTAGATATGGTGGTTGTAAGTAGCCGACCAAGGATATTTTCGTATTTCGACTGTCTCCGGATATGTCACTTTTCTGCCACAACTACATAGCATAGAGCATTGGTGTTTGTGTTTGGTAGTAGAATCGTATCTCATGTAGTGCACTATGGTTGTTAGATGTCGGTAGCTATGGGGGTGTGGGAGAAATGGGGGATGAAAGTGGTCGACCTGCGGCAATTTCATATTTCTGCCAAAGACGCATGTGCCACGGTGTATCACTTTTAAGTGAAAACTATCAATCGCAGATCACTGGCGTTTGTGGGTGTTAGTAACACAGAGTCTCCCATCGATCACAACGTTGACCGAAATTCGGTAACTGTGGGAGTGTGTGAGATATGGTGTTTGAAATTGGTCGATCATGAATATTTTCGTATTTCATCCAAAGACTTGTGTGTATCCGTAAATTTTACTTTGCTGCCGGAACTACATAGCGCAGAAGACTGGTATTTGTGTGTGGTAATAGTATCGAGTCTCCCATCGTGCACTATGGTGGTTAGATATCTATATCTGTCAATATGAATTATTTACAATCACGAACGAAGTCGTGGGTACCAGCTAGTTCTTTTATAATAAAACAATGTCATGCATCAAAAGATAGGGGATTTCCTGTAAAGGGTTTTGAACAATGAATTAGCCCACAGCAATTTTAGGTTTTTATCACTTCTTGAATTTTTACTTGACAACTATTGCACTTGGAGGAAAATTTGTAATAGCTTAATTTGTCTTTTAAAGCTTGCTCTACAACGGATAAAATTTTCAGAGCGATTGGAAATAAAATTACATATCACCAATAAATTGCGCAACAGGAGGCATTCTCTATAAAAGAGGTATCAGCCACCATGTTGGGGCATAGTTTTTTGGCAGACTTTGCAGCGAGAGGACGTACGTGAGGTAGGATGCACACTGTGGCTGTCTAGAGAGAGTGAACGCGGAATTATCGTGATGTTGCATAATCATCCAGTCACCTAACATTAACGCCCGGTAGAAGTGGTATCGCGCTTGCAATGATTTAGAACTTTTGATCTAATATGGTTTCATTTGAAGCTGCTAATGGTGTTTCAATGGTTTAATCTGCAGTCATAATTTTGGAAAGAAGCAGTGGCGTAGCTAATTTGGGTGACACCCGGGGCGGTTATCGACGGTGTCACCCCATGAAAACTTGAATTAAATGTTCTGTAAAATATAATATCTCATACGTTTTAAAACATGATATTAATAAAATATGATTTAATAAGTATGTATTGTTATTTTAAAATATTCGTTAATTATTATAATTGTAATATTAATAACATTTAAAAGATACACAAATAAACTAAAAACAATCACTTTCACAATGACTTGTGCCGAAAGTAATTTTTGATTAAGTTTAACATTCTAAACGTCATACCACTTGTAGGGACTAGTACGCAAATTGTAATAAATGACTTTAGGACGTCCTTAAGATTTAACGATGAATTTTGAAAAGTCCAGAGCTACCAAATCATTTGTTACTGCAACTGTATGAAAGACTGCTTTTAAAGGCCTTCTCAACCTTAGTATTTGCAGGAGAAGTTCTGATACTCAGAATTCATCATAGAAGCCACTAAATTTGGATACAGGTATTTTTAATTCCTCCATGTTCGCCAAAAGCATATTATTTTTCTGTACAACCTCAAAGAATGAAACTATATCTTGAACGGATGTTGATCTAGTTCGGAGTTCGGTGTTGAATCGGTCAAGACATTCCAACGTATCTTTTTGATTTTCAGCTCCCATTGTGTGGTTACTTCAACGACCATTCGTTTTTTAAGACCAGCTCTTAGTTATGTTGGAATGTTGCGGTCCTGTTATTTTTCGTAGCAAGTTCTTTTGCCCCTTGTCCAATATATCACCGCTTTTCTTGAATATGAAGACGAAGTGCCTTTATCATTTATTGTCGAAGGCTCACAGTTTTACCCTGCCCTCCAATTGACAGTTTACTTCCATTAATGCATCATTCCAAAAGAAAAGAATAAGGTTATGAGCAGTACCTCTGGTGTCTACATTTTCTTGTTGATCACATAACTGTTTCATTGCAGCCTCAATTTCACAAAAATTTTCTGTTAGTGCTTTTACTGCAGCAGAATGAGCACTCTAGCGTGTTTGTTGGGAGTCTTTTAACAGATGATTAACCGTATTCAGTAAGCACTTGCGGTTTGTGGACACGGAGAAAAATGTAAAAGTACTTTCTTCGGTTCTGAAAAATATTACACAATATGCAACACAAATTAATCCAATTATCAGTATATCCAAGGAAAATGGTTTTATTTTTTTGCTTTAGTAATGGCTTTTACTCCTCCAGGTACGCCGCTGGTATTAGCTACATTGTCATAAATCATAACCTTCAGAACGGCCAATCGCATAATCTAAACCGTCAATATACAGTTTCTTCAAAATTTCATTCCTTAGACCAACGGCTTTTTTTTCTGTTTAAGGGAAACAATCCAAGGAAATTTCTTTTTGATTTTCTGTTATACATTTTCACAAAACGAATCGCTTCAGACATTTGATCAATGTGTGAAATGTCAGGTGTGTTACAAACATAATATCGAAATATTTTACAGATGTAGTTTCATTAACGAGTTAAGATTTTAAGTAGTTCGATAGGACACTTATGAATTCATGTTCAAGTCCATCACTTCATCATATTTTGAAACTAGTTGGACCAGTTCTAAAAAATTGCCGTTATTTGTGGGATCATATCCTTCATCGCGTCCACGAAATGCTTGGTGTTGTTTAGCCAGAAAAAAAATTATCTCCATTTATCTACTGTTGCTTTTCAGTGTTAGTTAATTGTAAGGATCCGTCATCTAGTGTTTTGTGGAACTTTTAAAGTTATTTCTAATACACTGTTCAAGATTTTCCAGATATTAATTTGTAGTTTCATGTTCTGTCAATTTTGGATTTAGTTTCAACTACTTCTGAAATCCAGTCACAAATGTATATCCAGTAATAGTATTATAGACATCAAACAAACCACAAATGATGGGGGAGTAAACCATCTACGACTGCAGAAGTTTTTCACCATTAGCCACCTTCTTACAGAAATATTCTGTTGAAAGATTTCACAACCATCTTTTGTTTTAAACCCTTGACTCTATACAGTACTCTCTCTACCTATGGCCAGCGAAATTGGTGGGCGAGTGCAATCGCGCTGTTGCCGCACTTCGGAACATTCTCGCGTAGTGCTCTCTCTCTAACACTAGAAACTGGCAACGCTGAGTGTCCTGTGTTGTCTATAACGAACGACTACGCACAAACTATTACTACAAGCTAACAGGTAAATTTAATTATTAAGTGCACGATTTGGTAACGGTGCGTTAGAAGCCGCTAGCAAATACCTCTATCCACCTATAAATGGACCTTCTCTATTTTGAAAATAATCGCTTCTTTCTTAAATGATTTCTATGCGAAAAGTATCAAGAATGGGTTTTCTCTAGTGTGACACATCTCTCTAGTGATTGTATTTTTAGCATCTTGTTTGTTTCGTGAAGATGAGCTGACTTCATCTAATTTATTCCTTACATCAAAGTGGGAATCAGCTTCTAATGATGAGCTTTGGCTATGATCAGTTTTGAAACATATTTGAAGACGGATCCAGATATGCTCTAAACTGCATTAGATTCTTTTGAATTCCTCTTCTAAAATCCACAATTCTTCTTCGATGAATGAATTCCCCGAGGCTATTTCACTTTTTGGTACAAACAGATAAATAAAAAATTATTCATCAGTATCACGGACGTAATAATATATTTACTTGTACATCTTTCTAAAAAATACGAAATATTTATATTTTGTGAACAATAACATAATTTTAATGAAAACATTAATGTTAGTGTTCTTTAATTTTTTAAAGGTTAAATGTTTTACATGTGAGACGAAATTAAAAGTTTTCGCATGTTTTGGGTATTATTGTGTAAATATTCATTATTGCATTAAAAATCATATTCATGAGCACTTAGAAGTATTTTCTATTTTTTTCCCCCATAATCATTTGGCAGATAAGGTAGCCACACCAAATGTTGACACGTTACTAATTTTTGTCCATTTCCGCAGTATCTGACCCTACTATTAATGTCATTTTCTGCGTCCTTGATATTTCTATTTCTTTATATAGCCTTATAACAGTTGCTCGTAAATTGTGGATGTTAACACACATAATTTTTAAGAAATGAACCTCTGCACCTTCTCTTATATTTCATACTGAATTAGACAAGTTCTCAAAGTCCGACACATTTTGCATCTATAATCGGTGCTCTTTCCGTAACCATAAAATACCATCAGGGTCAGAAAAGAATAAGAGCTGACCAAAGGACATTGAAAGGAAAGTTAACAGAAGTAGCCTAGTAGAAGCAATTCCAGACCCAGATGGGGTCCTATGAGTGTAAACCCTGGACCCTGGGACTTAGCTCCCCAAGTCATGAGACTGGGAGATACTCTATAGTCAGAGATGCAACTCTATATTAAGTTCCTTCATAAAAAATAAGGCTAAATAAAATATAAAAATAACTTAATTAAAAAATAATAACCAACGGATCAGATAGTAAAAAACATGCCTTTTCAATATTTGCCGTCTTTACAAGAAGTACTTAACAAGTGATATATTTCACTACCTTCCTAGGACATAATGTAAGTAAACTACAGGCTCCTAAATATGACATCGCATATACCAAAGACAGTCACAGACAAAACGGGTAAATTTTATGTTCTTAAAAAAAAATAAAAACAAGAGTGTTATAAACAGCTAGAAGGTTTGTTCAGTCTATTATTAAAATTCAATTTTTATTGAGAAACAGAAGTTCGATATCACCGTCGATTTAAGGAACATGTAAGAATTTAAGAACCTATATTCGACAGAGAGCTTATCCATAACAAAGATATTCTTCTCGTATAAACTTCAGAATCATTTGATTATTAATATCAACGAGATTATATTTGCGTTCAGTAAAGCAAACTTACATTAACTGTTAGTTAAAGTACTTCTTGACGTAACGATTTCGCTAGCAATATACGCTCTCCCGACTGTTAACCACACACTCCTCAAAAACTGTTCACCAATGACACCGATACAATCACCGAACCCTTGGACACGTTCGGATTGATTTGAAACATGACAATGTTGCTAGTTTTACGCTCGATCTTCTGAATAATCGTATTTGCGGAAATTCGAACACGCCCTTTCGATATAGGAAAGTACGCAGAATTTAAATCGGTTAACTCGAAAGTATTTAAATTATCCAACACGCATCTGTAAGATGATAAATTCGAAATTACAAACCGTATAAAATACTTCAAGGTACTCGTGAATCTTAGCCTGAAACCTTATTGAATTCTATATGATAAGACAAATAAAAAAATTTAAAAAAATGATTTTCGTGACGTGAAAAATGTCCGAGATTAATTCATGACCGGGCAGTGGTAATGAAAGCCTAGACTATGCCGTATCGGCCTACACTTGGCTGATTTTTTCATTTAGTTTTAGAAGGAAATGCGATATTTTTCTTTATGTAATTACGGGGAATTATACACTTCCTTTGATTTTAGCAGTTTTAGATATCTTTCCTTTAATTTAAAAACTTCCTCGCTTCATACAGTGGCGTAGCTAGGTCAACAAGGGCCCCGGTGCAAAAAAAATTATTTTGAGCCCTCAGGCCAGATGGGCAACCTTTTTTTTTTTTTGCTTTGTGTTGCTGGTAAGGGCTCCCTGAGCTGAGGATGGGGCCCTTGAGTTGTGTTTAGGGGCCCTTAGTGGGGGTCTTCGTGTCTCAGGGGCCCCCTTAGACGACTGTAGAGCTAAAAAAAAAAGTGCGCTTGGGGGCCCTCAGAGGTGCGCTTTGGGGCCCCCTGAGCGTAGGGGCCCCGGTGCACTGCACCGCCTAGCCCCATAGTAGCTACGCCCCTGGCTTCATACAATAACTGTCTAAGAAACTTACATTAATGCAACCGCCGCTTCTAACAAGCCAAACAGCAGTCGCACGGCAAGTACGACCATTTTCTTTGATTGTTGGAACCATAGAACGATGCTCTGTTTAAGAGCGCAGAGTTTCCAATAAAAATACTGTAGTGTAACGAAAGCGCACAGTGTACTGGATTGCATTTGAAAAAGTGCTAGATAAACTTGAGAAATATTTAAAATAATAAAAGTAGGAATGGTTCAACACCAAAGAATACGAGAAGTTTATCAAAAAAGTTTCTTTTTTTATCACACTATTTTTTACTATTTGCTTTCATGAAATGTGGGTGTCACCCCCAAACGGGTGACACCCGGGGCGGACCACACCCTCAGCCCCCCCCCCCTCCCCTTAGCTACGCCACTGAAAAGAAGTCTGATGCCTTTCACTGGTACCGAGCATTGTAAAGAACTTTGGAACAAAATATAGTATTGAAATTTCAACAGTAGTCTACCGAGCAACTTATTCATGAATATACCTTTATCGCTCTAGGTTTTTTTTTTTTTTTTTTTTTTGCTGTCGTCAGTCTTTAGACTGGTTTGATGCAATCCTCCATCCCTTCCTATCCTGTGCTAACCTTTTCGTTTCTACATACCCCTTACAACCCACGTCCTCATATATCTGCTTCATATATTCTAATCTCTGTCTACCTCTACAGTTCTTACCTTCGACCGTTCCCTCCACCAATGCAAGCGATTGGAGACCAATACGAAGAAACCTTAGGTACCAGGTCACGGTTATAGTTTAATGCAGGGGTGGCCAACCCAAATGACCTTGCGGGCCACTTTGGAATTGCATCATAACTCCGCGGGCCGCATATAAAATTATATATCCTCACTAGAGACATTTTTTGGAGTGAAAAATTGAAACATGAGTTATTATTGTTTATACTAATATTCTTACATATAAACATAGATAATATAATAATAATGATACTAAACGCAGAAATATATAACACTGAAAATGAAATATATAAAATATTTTGTAAAAGTATAAGAATTTCGCGGGCCGGAAAAACCCCTGGTTTAATGTATGCTCTTATACACACCCCAGCATCAAGGCTTACTTTTAAAAAATTCTTTTGATTACATATGGAAAGCCGCAACAACCATAGTGCAACAATGTTGCCGTTTTTGTTCAATTATTTCTGGTCGAATTAACTGTGCTGTTGTGTGTCGACAAGCAATTTGTTAATTATGTCTAAGAATCAGGATAAAACGAAATTAAAGAAATACAGTCAAAATTATACAAAATATGGGAAACAGAACTAGATTTAAAAGGCAAAGTAGTTTCATTTTGTTTTTCTAATTCTTTAATTATGAATCAGGTGACGTTACTCAACATTATACTATTTGAAGTCCTTTTCCACATGGTTATCGACGCCATTGAATTATAACTGTAACTGTTCTTCGATGAAATTCATAAAAGGTACTTTATTTTCAATATCTAACCTAAAAACAAAATGTTAAGACTGTACATAAATTTGATGGAGTGAATTGGTCGTCAAGTACAGGATGGCAGTGGTTTTTAGTGTTTGCTTGAGTTTTTTTTAATGATTGTTGGTGCCTGGTGTGGTATGATGATTATTTTTTCATGAATGAAACCATAGGTAACAAATTATTTTTTTAAAAAAATGATATGATAGTGCCATGATCTAAAATTACTTATTTGTGGCGATTCAGGTAGTTATGTACTGAGATACTAAACTCGCATGCCATTATTTACAGTTTATACTTTTATTTCAGATTGGATTTCATCTGATCTTATAAATGACACATTTGCAACCGGTAAAGATTTTTTATTTTTTTAAAAATTATCTTGTATAATTTAAGTGTTAAATTCCCCCCCTATCTACTTTTACGATTTACAAACTTTAATTTTCAATTCCTTCAGCATTTTCGGTAAATTATTAATCACTTCACTTGGTAATTTGTTCCAAACCCTGACACACAAATCCATAACTCTTCGACCAATGTCCCATCAAGCCTCATCACCAACATACATTGTACATTCTTGGCACTCTCTTCCTGCCCTCCAATGACTCCAAATCTAGTTACTTTATCATATCAGATACTAACTTGGTCCTGCGATAATTTCCACAAACAAATCTAGCTGCTCTTCCTTGCATTCCATTCTAATCCTGTATTTCATACCCAAAATGTGTGTCACAAACTTTACCACCATATTCAACCAATTATCTGACCAAACTTTTGTAACCCATTTCCCTAACTTCTCTGGTACATCCTCTCACCACCCTCCCCAGTAAATGTAGGATTTTGCAATCTTTTCCTGCCACCTGCACAGTGTTCTGCCCAGTTGAGTTTATTATCAAACGTTATACCAAGATATTTACACTTCAAGCCTTCGACAAACAATTCTAACTCCACCCAACAATCATAAACAATCTTTAGTTTTTTTTTTATCTGTGTACCTATTAAGCTGACTCTTCTTTGCGTTTATCTTCATTCCATGCTGACCTACCCATTTTGATATTTTAGTCTGGTCACTCTACAGCTTTTCACAGTCTTCTCGCGTTTGGCTCCTATTATATACCATTATGTAACCTTCAAACAACGTAAATTCTGACTGTAAACCATCAACAAAATCAAATAATTAATAATTCTAATAATGAACAGCAATGGTCCCAATACACTACCATGTGGCATTTGCATATTTACTTCCACCTCTTTTGATAATGTAATTCCAACTCTAACACTTTGCTTTCTGGGTTTCAAGAATTCCTCTGCCCAGTCGCTGCTTTCCACTAATCCATCACGGATAAAATATTATTTAAAACCATTTTATGGCTCACTCTGTCAAATGCCTTAGAATCATCTAGTGCCGCCCTGTGAACTTGGCTTCCGTTGTCCAATTCATCCGACATATCTTGCATATAGCCCACCATCTGAGATTCACATGAATATCATTGCCTAAAGCCATGTTGTTGATCTGAAAACCAGTTTCTTTCCTCAAAGACATTTTTGATATAGTTGTATATCAATCTTTCCATCAATTGCCTATCACTGATGTCAAACTAATTGGCCTGTAATTTTCAACCCTATTTGCCTGTACTACTATTGTACTTTTCTTGTACATTGGTAAGCAGCAAGACTCCAGATTCATTTTAAATAAAATTTTATGGTAGTGTACAATCGTGTCTTACAATCTTTATTACATCACAGGATAATAGTCCGTAGTGGTCTCATTAAACCAGTCGCTCAAATCCTCAGTGCATAATATCTCTGGTTTTGTTTATCGTGGCAACCAGATTTGTAGCTCCGCTAAATTAGCTTTAAAAAATAGTTTACTGCGTTGTAGTTGGACTTTTCATAAGTGATCATTACTCATTATTTAGTGTTCCAGAGACTTAGTCTCGGAACACTATGGCAGAAAACTCCGAAAATACACCTCCAATCAGTCAGTCAGTGGGCGCGGCGTTACATTCACACTACAGAATGGAGAATGTAGCGAATGAGACAGTTTGGGGCAATGAAGAACTCCAGGCCCTCTGTCATCTCAAGACAACAGCCAATTTCCAGTCATTCATCTACCGTAACACGGACAAGAACCAGTATACCCTGAACGCTACCCGCACTCAGCCATCGAAGAGATGCAACTCGACCAGTTGGAAGCTCCCTCTGCTCTTCAACAATCTCGACAGACTCCAAAAGGGCGACTCCATTCCCGCCCACGTTCAAGCTCTCCGCAGGGGATCTACCATCCTAACCCAGTGGCTAAACGAGCGAAACAATTTGACTTAAAAGTGCAACAGGTAGAAATTTTAGAAGCAATGACGAATCCTAATAACGTAATAATTCCACTAGCTACGGAAAGCATATCCACTTACGATTCAAGCTCAACCCCGGTACTAACATCTCAACCGCAGTCGGCTTCAATTAGCAACCAAGCTAGCCCTAATTACCTTTTAAATCAAAATAATCAAAGCAATAGGTATTCACCTACAGACAATGGACCCTACTTGGTAATAGTGGAAAGCAGGAATAATGATGTAGGCAGACTCCACCCCATGGCAGTAGGGAAAATTCTCTTTCAACATAACAACCAACTAAGATCAGAAATTATTAATATAGCATCTACCGGTCGCAACAGAATCAGGATTGAAACAAAGTCCAGT
This sequence comes from Vandiemenella viatica, assembly GCA_031002005.1. Lineage (NCBI taxonomy): Eukaryota > Metazoa > Arthropoda > Insecta > Orthoptera > Morabidae > Vandiemenella > Vandiemenella viatica. The sequence goes on from CM061920.1 coordinate 164,123,126, forward strand.
GCCTCCGCTAACTCATTAGTTGATCTGAAGATACTTAAGGATAACCTTTTAGACGCATACATCCCTTTTTATACGACCAGGAAGCAAGGAGTAATTCGGAACATTGATACCACTTTATCTCCAGATGTAATCCTAAGTGAAATATCCTCCCCTTCCCAGATTTAAAGGTTAGGAGATTAACAAAAAAAAAAAAAAAAAAAAAAAAAAAAAAAAAAAAAAAAAAAAAAAAAAAAAAAGCCATTCGTGAAAGTGGTAGCCAGATCCGCCCTCTTCCAGTGTGCATGCTAACTTTCCAGTCACAAACACTGCCCCAATTTGTCTATCTATTCGGGATGCGATGCGAAGTGCAACCGTACTTGCCACCTGTCATCCAGTGCTAACAGTGCCTTAGATATAATCATACCCAAACCCAATGTAAAAGCCAACCCCAATGTAGCAGATTCGCAGGGTCCCATATCTTAAAAAACTGTACGGCAGAACTCCAGCCACACTGTATTTATTGCCAAGGAAACCACCTATCTACAGACCGGGCGTGCCAAGAATATAAGCAACGAGTGGAGAGAAAGCAAAAAATGGTAAATTAACAGTACTCATTTCCAACCGTGAATCCACGATCATGTGCTAACGTAGCAGCACTCAACCCACATCCTGTCGAAATAGGCAACCAACTTCTAAAGGAAGCTCCTACTCTTGCAGTACCCAGCCAAGCGGCACCGCCAACTCTCCTTCCCACTTCCTCTGCAGCGCATGATGGTAACAGCGGCCAAGTATATCAATCCTATATTCACCATAACACCCCAAATTCTATCTTACGCCGCCGGACAAAAGCAAACCCAGTCCCTCCCAAAGCAGTGGGAAACAGAGTCAATATCCCTAGTCATCTATTCTGGAGAAGTGATGGCCCAATAAACCCAATAATCAATAACCTCCGCCAACCAACAACCCATTCTCCGACATTAGATTCAACTCACATTCTACTCCAATTAGCAAATGTTCACTACTAATTGATAATCTTCTGATTTTTATTACTTCCACGATCGAAGTGGCTAGATCAGGGGGCCCAATCGACCCGATCTCCATCGGCAATCAAATACAGGAAATACTAATCAACAACGGAACATAAACCACCCAACTATGGACAGCAACACAAGCAATTCTTTAACCTCTCAGCAGCTAAACATACTTCAATGGAATGGGAGGTCGGTATGGCCAAATAGAGAGAGCCTTATTACAGAATTAATGCGAAGCAGAATAGATATAGCGGTGTTATCTGAAACATGGTTTAAACTAAACACAAAAATCACGTGCAACTCATACACCCTCTACAGAAATGATAGAGCAGACGGAAAAGGAGGAGTGGCCATAATGGTACACAATAACGTGCCTCACGACCCAGTTCAACTCTACACGCACAATTTACCTTTTCAAGCAGTGGCGGTACGGATCCGAGCCAACAAATTATCATTCACTATAGTGTCTATTTACTGTAGCCCTGGCTCAGTAATCAGACCGAAAGATTGGTCAAAACTGAATGGACAAATAAACCCACCATTAATTATGGCCGGAGACTTCAACGCACACAACAAGAGTTGGGGGTGCCACTACAACGACCCACGTGGTACGATAATTAGAGATATGGCAGAAGATTACAACTTGATAATCGTAAACGACGGTAACCCTACTATGCTCCAAAAACCAATGGGATCCGACTATCTCCCTATTTTGTTAACAATTGGCTTCCCATACACGAAGGATATCGCAAGCCACCCAACTATCCAATGGAATACAAATAGTGCAGACTGGCCCCGTTACAGGAGACTAATGGAGGAAAAAACAAGCCAAACCAGTGAATATTCCACGGGCGCTGAAACTTATAGAAATCTGGAAAATATAATTTCAGAAGCAGCTGAAAAAGCAATCCGACGAAAAAATTTTAACACCAGGAAAAACCGTCTGCCATTATGGTGGAATCCATTATGCTCCAAAGCAGTGGCCCAAAGACGTCTCGCACTATCTGCATACAGAAAGAATTCTGATCTGCACCACTACATAGCATTCCAACAGACCAATGCCAGGACCAAAAAGATTTTAAAAAACCCAAAACGCCTAAACTGGATCAGATACTGCGAAACTATGGGGAAAGAACTCAAACGTTTCCTCTATCTGGGCGACAGTAGGAAGCCTCAAGGATAACAAATTCAACAAGGGCGCCCCTGCTATCAACACATCGATTTTGGAAGAGATTATGGACAGAATCGCCCCTGCTACAGTACCAAGGGAGGAACCAAACTTCAGATTAACCCCTCACGAGCCTTCCGACCACTTTCTGTGCAGGCCGTTCGACATTAAAGAATTACATCAAGTCCTCAAGCGATCCTCTGACACCTCCCCGGGGACAGATGGTATTCACTACTCGATGATATCAAACATGCCCCAAGCTGGCTGGCCTGCAGCAACTTCTAAATAGTTTCAACCGGATTTGGATGAAGGAACCAATTCCATTGGAATGGAGAACGCAAGTCATAATTCCCGTGCTAAAACAAAACAAAGACCCCCTGGCAGCGACTTCCTACAGACCCATATCACTTATGTCCTGCATAGGAAAAACGCTAGAGCGACTAATAAAAAATAGATTAGAATGGTGGGTGGAAGCGAAGAACTTGATACCTAACTCCCAAACCGGATTCAGAAAAGGGAAAAACACAACAGACAACCTAGCTATATTGCCCTCAGACATCAACCTCACCTTTCTTAATAAAACAATACCTTGGAGCGACCTTTCTAGACATACAATCCGCACACGATAAAGTTAACATATTCATCCTCATCCATAAATTGTAAATGCTAGAAATCCCGAAGAAATTTTTTGCAGGACTTTTCTCCCTACTATCGGAGAGAATAATATTCGTCAGTTCGAAGAAGAACAAACTAGGTCCACGCATAGTCATCCTAGGGTTACCTCAGGGAGCTATATTAAGCCCGCTTCTATACTTGATATACTCAATGGACATTAATTCTCATCTTCCGACTAGAATCATCTCTTTACAATTCACAAACGACGTGGTGATCTACGCCATCGGCGATACTCAGGATGAAGTCCTCACTCTCTTGAGCGAAGCTATGACAGACCTTTCCATTTGGCTACATAAGAACGGACTAGACCTATCAAACGCAAAGTCATCAGTGGTTCACTTCTCCAAAAGGAAAATCCTCTACAACTCCAGCAACCTACAGTTAGGACCATATAGTCTAGCTCTGAAACGACAAGGCCGATTCCTCGGGATGATAGTGGACCACCGCCTCAACTGGGCCCAACACATAGATCAACTGATAACAAAAGCCATCTCCCGCCTCAACATAATAAAAATGGTATCTGGCGTCTGGTGGGGCGCTTACCCTCAAAGCCTACTCCTGATATATCGATCTCTGATCAGACCACTAATCGACTACGGCTGCATGTTTTATCAAAACGCTAGGAAAGATGCCCTGAACAAACTAGATTGACTACAATCACGCTGCCTTAGAGCCTGCTTAGGAGCCGTTCGGTCCACTCCCACAAACGCATTACTAGTAGAATCAGGGGAACCTCCGCTCCACATTCGACGAGCATACCTAACTGAATTTTTTTTAATGGAAAGACTATCACTCAATAACCACCCCATTCATGAACGTCTAGAGAGGTTATCAACCATAGCAAATAGAGGGAAAAGTCGAACTCGTCTTCCCCTATTAAACGCCTATAAATTCTGGCTAAAATACAAAGACAAACTATCCTCGTATAACATGCTCCCGATCTTTCAAGAACCTTTCGAGCTTCGTCTAGAAAGAACCCACACAATCCTCTGGGAGGAAGACAAATCCGGAAATTTGATCAACAAGATATCCAGATTGCTATCAAAACCAGGAAACAGCACTCTTAAAATATTCATAGACTCATCGAAACCCACTGGAAATAATAGAGTAGGAGCGGCATATTTCTGTCCCAACACAGGTAAATCGACTCAATAGTGGCATCCATCTATATAGCTGAAGCAAAAGCCCTGCTGGAAGCCATCAGATATAGCCAAAGTACCAACTTGGACAAAGTCGTCATCCTGACAGACTCCCTCAGCGTACTAAAGAGCTTACAAAATACTACGTGGAATAGCATACTCAAACTATTGTATTGGAAATTCTACAACAACTAAAACGGAACAGGGAACTTGGCATTACGACTACTCTGATGTGGACCCCATCTCACAGTGGCATCGAGCATAACGAACGGATGGACGCCATGGCAAAACAAGCTATCCATGAGGGAGAGGTAATCAACATGCAACTCCCGATCTCGGATATAACACATAACATCAAAGTAAGAGCCAAGGAAAAACGGCAAGAGGAATGGACGATCTCCTCAAAAATCAAAGCCTCATATTATGCAACCATTTAACCGAGCATATCTCCAAAACCTTGGTTTTACAACTGGAACAGTAGCAGACGATTAATCACTACGATATCGAGAGCCCGATTTAACCACGGTAACTTCCCCAGCCACCTACACCGAATAGGGTTGAGAGATTCCATACTGCGACTGCTCAGACCAGGCAATAGGAGACATCAATCACATAATATTTTCATGCAATAAATACCAACAACTCCAGGACCAAATGATGAAAGATCTTGCCATGAACGGCTTCCCCCTGCCGACAAACGTAACCCTCCTACTTTCCAGCAACAACAAAGTAGTACTTAGCATCCTCGCCAGATACTTAAAAGATGGAGGGATAGAATTCTAACCAACCTTGGAAGTTAAAACAGGAAATGACTATACTTCAAACCTAAAGCCCAAACCACAGCACAACCCCATTTCCGCGCAAGCACAATAACTAGCTTGGCAAAATTAACAGTACCCTCACCAATCTACCGATTGAGGCCAACACCAGATAGATCAACACTCTACAGATGATTTGTCAAAGAAATACGGCGATTTTAATCAATAGAAAATAGTGGATATACAGAACCGACGATTACTAAGTCTAGTTGATGTATTGTCTAGCAACGCTTTTTAGATTACGGTCCTCAAGATGGCACTTGAAATTTGAAAATTGTAAATAGCATCATTTACATTATATCCTCACTATGTTCTAATTTAGTGACCATTATTTATTATTCATTCAACAAGACTGTAATAAGTTAACCTAATATAGATAAGGAAATGTGTAAATAGATAAGTTACGCAAATGGATGTAAGAAGTTTTGTAAAAATGTAGAATGGCTGTATAGTCTCAAACCGAATGCCAATAAAAAAATAATAATAATAACAAAAAAAAAATCCTCAGTGACGTCAACTCCATTCCTATCTACTATTGTCTGAATACCTTCTCTTCCCCTCAGTTTTCTAACATAACCACAGAAATTTCCAGATGCATCGCTCAGTGATCCCCCTGCATCAATAACATTCTTCATAAACCCATCGTTTGCTTCTCTCTTTGCTCTTATTAATTGACAGTTTAATAGTTTTAAGTATTCCCTACCGCCTTCTTGTCTCCTAACTCTGTTGTGTTGCCGTCTCACTAACCTCTTTAACCTTCTCACTTCCCTGTTGTAATATGTAGGCTTCTGCTTTGGAATAAATATTTCCTCAGTCTTTATTATCATTTCCTTTAACTTTTCTAACTTCGACTCCTCTGTACTTTCCCTAGAATGTCTCTTCAGTTCTTAAATCTGTGCCTTTTCATAATCATACTTCCTTCTCCCTTCTATTTTGTCCAATAGTTTACTGATTCCCCTAATATCCATCATTACTGCATTGTGATCACTTATTCCTTCAATTACCTGACACCCCACAAGATTTTCGTCAGGCTTTATTACAAAGGTGTCTAACACGTTTGATCCCCTCGTGTTCTGCTCTATCACTTGTGTAAAACCTCCTTCCCTTATTAAGGTATTTGCAAATCTCTGTTCCCTTGTTTCTTTGCTCATTATACTTCTACAGTTCACCAATAACACTGTTATTTTCGGCTTTGTGATTTTTCAGAACTAACCTTTGTTTTCCTTGTACTCTCGTCCATTGTTATTTCAACAGCATCATCTATTTCTTTAGCATTTATATTTTTTCCATCATACATCCACAATCAGTATCCCTTGATCACTTATTTTTATCCCTTCACCTAGAGCCCCTAATCTAAACAAGGCACAGTTCTCACCCCTCTATAACTGGATGTGGCCTCCTTACAGCTTTAGATAACAACTCAGAATGTACTCCCATCCCGCTTCTATTTAGGTGTAGGCCATGCGTAGTGAAACCCTGATGTTCACAGGCACACCCCTCAAAACAGAACTAGTGCCTCTTCCAAGCACCATCTCTGTTTTCACATTTACTCCCCTCATAGTGTGGTTCCACTGCGGCCGATCATGGAGACTTAGAACATTCACGAGTTCCACCCTGATATGCTGTGTCTCCTTCATCACATTCCTCAGGTCACTCTCTATACTGTACCTTCCGTTCTTATCAATACTACTGCCCGCACCTCCCATTTCACTACTCTATTGTCCTTAGTGAAATCCCTACAAAACGATCCTACATCCCCTATTACTTCTCTAATGTTGCACTGGCTTCGAAAAAGCTTTTGATCTGGTAGCTTGTGCCTAATTGATCCTACAGAAGAGAGTCTACACCTCTCCCATGGCTACTAATTATAAGCAGAAAATTTTACTTCCTATTTGTCTTCCCGCGGCTCTATTCCCATAGGCCTGCTGCTTCTTACCTATTCCTATATCTACTAGAGGCTCTTCCCTATTTAACTCTGGTAACAAGTGAAACCTGTTTCTCCCCACAATGTCTGGGGTGTCTGCCTTCTTCATCCTGTTAATCACATTTCCCCTACGACCTGTTGTCAGTTCCAGAGGAAAGTAAATGGTTTTCAAGTCGGCAACATGGCTTTAGACAAGGATATTCGTATGAATCTCAGTTAGTAGGATATATGCAACATATTTCTGATGAAATTGACAGGGGAAGTCAAGTTGATAGTGTGGCACTTGATCTTTCAAAGGCTTTTGAAAGAGCCATAAAATAGTGCTAAGTAAGGTAAAAACTATTGGAGCTGATAAAAAGGTGATTTGCTGGGTGGAAGAATTTCTAAAAGGTAGAAAGCAAAAAGTAAGGGTAGGAAATGCAATATCAAAAGAAGTAGAAGTGAACATGGGAGTCCCACAAGGTAGTGTATTGTGACCATTGTTATTCGTTATTCTAATGAATGATTGTGTTAATGGTTTACTTTCAGAAAATAGATTGTTTGCAGATGACATAATGTTATACAAAAGGATTAAAACAATAGAAGACTGTAAACAGCTGCAGGATGATCTAGATAGGACAACGAGCTGGGTGATTCAACATGGGATGAAGATAAATGCAATGAAGAGTCAGTTTATTAGGTACACAGATAAAAAGCTAAAGGTTGATTACGAATGTAAATTAGGGCAGGAGCTACTTATTGAAGACTCGAAATGTAAATACCTTGGCGTTACATTTGATAGCAAACTTAACTGGGCAGGACACATTGGACAGGTGGTAGGGAAAGAGTTAAAAATCCTTCACCTGTTGGAAAGAGTGATGAGGGGATGCACTAGAGAAGTAAAGGAATTGGGGTATAAAACTTTGGTCAGACCACTGCTGGAATATGGTGGTGTAGTTTGGGATCCTTATTTTGGGTATTAAATACAGGAGTTGGAGGGGGTGCAGAAGAGGGCTGCCAGGTTTGTCTTTGGAAATTACCACAGAACACAATTGGTAACTAATATAATAAAGGAGCTAGAGTGGGATTCATTGGAGGATAGAAGGAGGGTGAAGAGAGTCATGGGAGTGTACAAAGCCTATACTGGTGATGAAGTGTGGAAAGACATTGGTGGGAAAATTAAGAGAGGTGCTTGGAAGGGTAATTTTGACCATGACCTCAAGTTGGCACTTGATTTCTGGCATAAGGGTGTGGGAAAATTTTCGTTCGTAGGAAAGGAAGTGAGGGACTGGAATAAATTGCGAAGAGAGTTGATTAATAACTTACCGGAAACACTGAAAGAATTTAAAGTAAACATTAGTAGAGAGCAAAAGTAGGTTGGAAGGGGAAAGGGAGGGGGTGTAGGGAGATGGCTCCATCGCAATTTTATCAATTATTATAACCATACTTCTCACCCCCCCCCCCCCTCACTAAAACCTCCTGCTCTACTTCCTCAACAGGCTGTGTGTCCACAGGTTGAGCCTCAGGGACCCTGCCTCTTTCACGCAGTTCCCTGATTGTTTTGCCCAACTTATCCGATTGTCTCGTATTACCGTGCAGTTTTAAAATCCCATAAAAAGATTTGGTTAATCATGCCAAAACTTAAAAGCATAAAAAAGCAATTGCCTTGGGAAATCGGCAAAATCATGTAAAACTGTAACTGAAATATGTAATTATAAACCAGCCTTGTTGAATAAATTAAAATCGCCGAATTAAAAATTGTTGATTATATCACCGAGCGTTGTGCTTTTCTAGCAGTATTTAATTTGTTTGAAGCATTGCCTCATAGGAAATTTTCCTTATTCACTTATTACCAACGAAAGTTCTGATCTTTCGTCGCAGAAACTGTTACGCATTACCGTGCACTTTTCTCACACAATGCTAGGCAAACATGACCTAATTATAAATCAACCTAAAGAGGATGGTTTAAAAATTTAAAATACGAGGGCTGTCCAGAAGGTAACAGACGTTTTGAAACAGTAAATAAAAAATGCAAAAAAAAATTAATATATATACATTTTGGAGGTAAACTCTTAGGCTACTTTTCTACATAATCGCCATTTAAATTAAGGCACTTATCATAACGTGGTACAAGATTTTCAATACCCTCTCTGTAGAAATCTGCCACCTGCGAGCTCAACCTCTGGTTTACACCGGCATACAGTTAAGCGTCAGTGGCAAACCGTTGTGTAGCGAGCCACGTCTTCATCGCTGCGTACAGGTGGTAGTCGCTCGGAGACAAGTCTTGGCTGTTCGGCGAATGGTTGAAAACTTCTCATCCAAAGCCATCCAAGAGCTCTTGGGTACGATTTGCTGTGCATAAGTTTCTCGACAAGTTCTCCCCGACGCTTGTTTTGCATCACGCGTTTTAATTTTCTGAGTGTTTCGCAATATCTACCTGAGTTGATTTTTTTGCCACGTGCAAGAAAATTAACGAGAATCACTACATGAGCGTCCCAAAACACACCAGCCATGATTTTTCCTGCCGACAGCGTTAGCAGACAATTCCTCGGTTTCTTGGGCGAATGCGTGTGTCCTCATTCCATCGACTGCCGTTTTGTTTCACAGGTTTCCACTTTTGTCGTAGTCTTCCAGAAATGCCAGTGCTGCAGCAAGTCTGTTTTTTTGTGGTATTTCGTTACGATTTTCGGAACCCACCTGGCAGAAAAGTTATGGTAAACAAGTTTACCAACAACAATTTCATGAACTAAACTCCTTGAAATTTGGGGGAAATATTCTGAGAGTTCCTTAATCGAGAAACGGCGATTTTTACGGATTTTTTCGGTGATATTCGCCACCAATTCATCACTCACAAGATTAGGTCTACCACTGCGATCCTCGTAGTGAACATTGGTTCAGCCCTTTTTAAAATCAGTGCACCTTTGCCTTACTCGGCTTTCACTCATTATTTCTTGGCTATACACATCACAAATCTGGCGATAAATTTCAATTGGTTTGTGATGTTTTTCCCAAAAAAAACCTTATCGCACTTCACAACTGGCGGGATTTTCAATTGCAGCGCTCATTTTAACACTCCACAGTATACAAAGTACGATAGGCACAATGCGCAAGCTACCACCGTACCACGGCTGCCTGCATACTGCATATTGTCTCTGATACTGAGTGTATCAACACTCTGACGCGAAGACGGCGGCGCTAGCCCCGCCCACTGACACGCCAGGTCAAAACGTCTGTTACTTTTTGGACAACCCTCGTATGATCGGAATCGGCGTTGATGGAACAAGTGTTATGGTGGGAAGAGATTATTTTTATGACTGGCATATTAAAAAGAGAACTGATTTGGTAGTTGACATATGTGTTAACATTTGTGCGCTGAAAAAGCTTTGAGTTGTAAGATCGAAGTATTCACAGCATTGTAAATAAATAAGCCCATTCCCGCCGCGTAAAAAAGTCACACTTCTGAGACATTTCGAAATGGCATCTGTAGTTGAAAATGAGGGCTGAGACAGACGCCTTCGAAACGTCCCACAAGTGTGACTTTTTTACGTTGAAAGCCAAAGAAGCGTTTATTAACTTCTGATTTATTAACACGCCAGTTAGAATTTCTTGTTATAGAAACCTATAATTGGTTTGTAAACAGCCCAAATCGTTTGGAAAGCTATACAGCTTTATTCGAGACCATGAATGCTAACAGAGATCCTTAAAAAAATTCAAGTACTTAGCAGAACCCGATGGCTCGCTCGCTTTCAAGCAATTAATATTAGAGCAGTGGGATTGTTAAGTCTGACGACAGATGTTACATGGCACAGCAGGTTAATATAACACTAGGAGACTACCATTCAAAACATTTTTGATTTTTCTAAAAAATTAATTGAAATATGTGATACAATTAAATATACTTTTTTTAAAGTGACAAGGTTGAATTCTAAATTGTTTGAAGATTTATTTTTATCGTACAAAAACTTGCATAAAACTTCTTCACAGTTTGAATTATTGGCGAGCTCGTGGAATTCAATTTCCAGGAGCATATAATGCATACAACATCAATGTATTTCGGTAATGATTTTTATGAGGTATTACAAGAGCTTGAATCAAATGACTTAGATGTCAGAAAAAGATATCTTTATCCTGTCTAGTACAGCAGATACAAAAACGGATTCCGGACAGTTTACCAATAATGAAAATGGTTACCGATTTGGACCAAAAGGTTGCTGCATCGAGTTAAACATTACATAAAACCAATAATAAATTACATTCAGCGGAATCATATTTATGGCAACAAAATGACATAGAGACCGAGTGATACCAACTGAGTAATAAAAATGTTCCGAATACTTCCACTTCACCAGATTTTCATTCACAAGTCTTCGATGATTGCGACCATGGAGGAAGGAATTATAAGGAGGAGAAGTGACGTTAAATCGGTGAAGCAAGCACTAAACTCTCCCGCATGGTGGCAGCACCGGCAGCGACCATATGGCGCTTCCCAACAATTAAGGTGTTCACATTGTGGTAGATGCAGTGATTATTTCATTTAGTTTTGTGTATAAGTGTTTAAAAATGCCAGCTTGTGTTGCGTATGGTTGCACAAATAGGCCAGACAGGAAAGAACCTGGAATATCATTTCATAAGTAAGTTGAATTGTAATTATCGTTGTTGAAGTGGGCGGTAGACACCGCAAACTTTGCAGCACTTCTATAAATATTTAGTCATAGCTCTCAATGGGATGACTTTGTTCTCAAATTTTTCTTGGTGTAGTGCAGAAAATCAGCAAACTTGCTATTTTGCACATAATAGACTAGCATTATTTTTTAACGAGTGTTTAAAATGAGATTTAAAGGGGCGTGTTTTACTTCGCGATTCAGTGAATTTACTATTACGATTTCTTTCGTCACGTTGCTGATTATACTGACAATGGATGATGAAATTAACTGTTATGTGAGAAGCTGTGAGTTTTATTAATTTTTTAAATAGCTATTTCAGGCCATTGACTTAGGTTATTTTTAAAGCTTCATATAAGACTTGTTTCTGTTTGTAAATACGTCTATACCTATTTTTACCGATTTTGAAATCTTTCTCATCTATTTATGTCGAAACAGGTTCATGCAGTAATAAAAATGGGCTTCATAAATAAAGAAGTTATTGGCCTTTGAACAAAATCAATTTGGGGAATGTGTTTCTAATTTTCTTTTTTTTTTTTGTACAACATTCCCCCCCCCCCCCCCCCCGTATCTAAATCTAACTGAGAGATAATTTTTTTACAATTGTCCTAATAAGTAGGGCTGTGAAATTAGACAACACATCTTGATCAAGAGAATGTTCATTAAGGTGACTGAATAAACATTTTATTTCTGGTACCAGCCTACAAAATGTCTGGGTTGCTCATCCCTAGAGTGGGTCCTCTTACTTTTTTTCTGGTCTAGGACACATTTCAGACTAACCACAAGTGGTAGTAATAAAACTGAAATATCCATTCTGCATGTCAACCATGTAATCATTGTGGCTTTGACAGAATTAATTTTTGGTCCAGCCTGCATCCAAACCTAAACCCCTCAATTTGGATGTTGTATATCCCCCAAACTAAGCAAGATATCGAAAACATTTATTCCTTATTATCGAGTTTTTTCGTCGTGTTACATAAGAATCCATCATTAAATTTGACTTTTGCGAAATTTTTCTTCTGCATTTCAACTCAAGACACCTCACTTTTGAGACAGTATATCTCGAGAACTAGGTGAAATATCGAAAAATTTTACTCTTTATTTTTTATTTGTCTCGTCTTTTTAAATAAAAATTCATCATAAAAATTGACTTTGAATAATTTTTTCTTCTGAATTTCAACCAAAACCATTTCACATTTGAGACAGAATATCTCGAAAACTAAGCAGGATATCAAAAAATTTTATTCTTCATTTTTTATTTGTCTCATCGAGTTACATAATAATCCATCACCAGATTGCGGCGTCACGTTTATCCTAGAGTCCCCTTGAAGTGTTTGTACATATTCCCCGTGTTTGTTGGGAAGCGGTCAAGCCCCCACCACTCCGGCCATGCCCCCCCCACTCCTCCGCCGGCCTGCTTCACTCCCATGCGTGGTAAAGGTCTCTTGCGTCGTCTCCATATTATTCCTTCCTCCATGATTGCGACGCACCTGGCTGCAAACGTCTCAAAGTTATTAATCACTGTTCCAATTTCGAATGGGAGTGTTGAATGCGCCTTTCTGTCTATAATATTGTTAAAATTAATTTGCGTAATAGGTTACCTACTGAAATGCTGTAAAGTGTGATGATCGTCCAATTCACCTTACAACAAAGTGGTGCTTCTTGCATTACATTTAACCCTTCTAAGAAAATGTTAAGTTTGTTTAATGTCAGGATGTATGATCTCAAAAACTCTATACAATCAAAACAAAACGAAATGGTGTTTGAAATATTGAATAATTTATGAATAAAGAATATTGTGAAGGTAAACAGTATTGTTTTAGGGGTTTTACCACTGATTTTTGGTGGTTTTCGACTTAAGGTTTAGGGTAAAAATTGTTTTGAGTTGGCAACGTGTAGCATTTAATAATATCTCTGGCTACGCCTGACGTATCCCACGTGAAGTACTTGCCGTGAACATCGGCTGACTCGGTTGTCTCTGTCGGCAGATTACTTGCCTCTCCACTCCAGCGATGTGTCAAATGCAGATATGATCAAAAATTTTAAAGCATCCGGGAGTATTAGTTATTATGAACAAACACGCTAAGAACATGTGATTTGAACTCTGAATCTTTAATACTGCAGAAATTAAGTATGAACCCGAAACATTCAATAGATAACAATAAGTTCAGAGCAATAGCTCTGTTCTTTTTTATTTTTATTCTTGCCGCATCAATTGGTTTTGCAGTTTTACTAGCATCATCGAAGGAACCCATGCTTCTTATAATATCGTATGATGGTTTTCGTTATGACTATGTTAGTAAAAATATTACTCCGACGTTTGAACTTATGAAAAATGAGGGAGTGTTTGCAAAATTCATGAAAAATGTTTTTATAACTAAAACTTTCCCAAATCATCACTCAATTGCCACAGGTTTATTTCCCGAAACACACGGCGTTTTAGCAAGCAGTGTGTATGATCCGAAGTTTGATGAAGTCATTGCTTATAGCGATAGACTGTGGAAATACAGTAACTCTGTAATGCCGCTGTGGGTAAGAATGATTTATTTTCATCCTGTTCATTTTACTATATTTTTCTTCCTCATCTCTACAACTGAAATATATTTCAGACCATGAATGAAAATTCAGGACACCGCAGCGGAGTTTTTATGTGGCCAGGAGGAGAATTTGATTACAGTGGAACGAAACCTACTTTTGTTGTTCAGTTAAACAGATCTGTGGAGTGGACAGTTCGTGTTGACACAGTATTAAGTTGGTTTACTCACCCAACTACCCCTATCAATTTGGCCTATTTATACTTTGAAGAACCTGACTATAAATCCCATTTATATGGTCCAGATTCTGAGGAGGTTTTAAAACAGATCATAAGATGTGACAACATATCCAGGTATCTGATAGATCGTCTTTCAGATTATGGTTTAACCAATGTACTTGATGTGTTTTTTCTAAGTGATCATGGAATGGAGTCTGTGACAAGTGATAGAATAATAAACATTACGCAGTATGCCAATAAATCAAATTATGTTTCAGCCAGTGCATCACCAGCCCTGCATGTAATTCCCAAAAGAGGTAGCTGCTTCATATCAAGTCTTTTGTAATTGCTTAGCTGTATCTTAGGAGACATGTAATGTAATGTTCCTCAGTTTTAAGTATTATTTTTTGCTTCCTGTTCCTAATGAATAAATAGGAAGATAGTATGGTCATTTTTTTGTCTTTGCTTTGTTTTTAAAAAAAAAAATGTTTTATTGAAATGATTGTTTTACAGGTTATTTTGATGATGTGTATCATGATTTAAAAGCTGCTTCCTTCGAAAAAAACTTCACTGTTTATAAGAAAGATGAACTTCTGGAGAGATGGCATTACAAATGTGATAGGACTCCACCACTTTTACTTCTGGCTGATGAAGGTTATGTCTTTGAAGATGTACTTGAGTATCTGGATGATAGTGTGAAAGATTATGGTGAGTAACGTGGTCACTTGCAAAAAATTGGGCATGAAAGAGAGTTAGACTTGAACACCAAGAAGAAATTACTGAAAAAAATAAATAAAAAATAAGACTTAAGCTCAGGGATAGCTGATATCAGTTGGGTCAAAATCATTAGGGCTTTTGTATGATTGACTCTGAAGTACACCAAGAACGTACAAAGCACTTTGAAGCTGGTAACAATAGGGAGGGATAGCTTGCCAACAAGTGGCAGGAAAATCAAGTGGATGTAAAACCTTTATATAAAACAGCAATTAAATCCTAAAAACCAAAAAGAAATAGTGGCATGGGTGCATAGGGAGACAGAATTAATGAAAATGAGTAAGAGTGAGGTTTCTTTTTATCCTGTAAGTTGTTCACTTTTTCTTATTAGCTTCACTCACCTACTTTCATGCATTTAAGTTTTATTTTTCAGCCTGAGGATTACTGTGCAAAGTATGGCCAGTAGAAAAAACGGTTAATTTGGGTTGAAAATATGGCTAGCTGTTTCCTTGGCACCTACTCTATAAGGAAAAGTGTCCCCGAAAGCCATAAAATATGTAACAAAGCAGTAATCTGCACCAAAACATACGGTTACTCACGTAATTGACTTTGTGTTAACAGACGTCTTAAGCCATCTGTGACATAATTATAGTCAGAATTTGGCGTCACCAATGTCTTCTTCACTCAAAATCCACTAAGCACCCTGGAATATTAGCAGTCATTTTGGTCCAGGATGCCATTCAACCTAAATTCAACACGGTTACACATATTACCGAATTAGCGGAAATAGGCGTCTCGTTCCGCCTGTGACATAATTATAGACAGAATTCGGCATGGCGGCCACTTTATTCGCTCAAATATTACTTGTAATTCTGGCCTAGGCTACATTTCGACCTAACCACACCAGCCACTAATACAGCTCTTTGAAAATCAACATGTGTACAGCTTGAGGAAGAGCACATTTGTGGCAAAGATGGCTGCTATACATTGGCTAATACAGCACATAACCAGATGATTTTCACTATAGGGTCATTCCATGTCAAATCAACCAATTCTACTATATGATTTGAACCTTGACCTCTCAGATTTGGATGAATTTTTTTTTTCAGGTAATGTACCCACAAACACTAGTTTAAATCTGAAATTTCAAATTTTTCCAACTTTTGGTTTTTGAGTTTTAAGGGTTTAAAAATAAAAAAACAACTTTTTGATTGATTTATGATTGTTTTAAAATGCTGTAGCTCAAAAACTGTACAACCTAGAGAGCTCAAACTTCCACCATTGTTTTCCTCTATGAATTCCCTTCAATTTGATATGTTACATGACTATGCTGCCTAAATTGAAAATTTTAAATAATTCCAAAATATTTTTTTTAAATTTTTTTTTTAATAAAAATTATGTTTGTACAGTCTAACAGACTTCATGCATGCAAAATTTCAAGATGAGATCTCAATGGGTTCTTGTATAAGAAAATATTTTACTACCAGAGTACACGCTAGCAAGGTGAATGCAGACTATTTCTTAGCTATGAATACTAAGGTAGGCCTACATAATTCTAACAAACTTAAGTGATTAAGTTAGCCTTTTAATGTAACATGCCCTCTCATTGTTTGTTAATTCATTAAATGATATAATGTTGTTTTAATTTAATTTTCATGATCAGAAGGAAGTGAACACATTTTAATTGGTAATATACATGCTAAAAATTAAAATTTGAATAAAGACACTCACCTTCATCCTTAGTTTTAAATGGCGGAGATTATTTTTTTTCTTGGTTTTCCAGTGTTATTTGTAATCATTTACAACAAGTTCCTTATAATAGAAATTGGCAAAAGTAATTTAACTTGGGAAAAAGCTTAACTTGTTGATATTTGTGTGGATAGAACTTGTATTTCTAATAATAATTGGTATTTACAAAGTTATAGTATTTACACAATTAACTGTTTAGTGAGGGTATGCCTAACATAATTTAAACACTTTTTTCGATCTTTTAAGATATTTTTCCAAAGCAAGAGAAGACAACTTCATTTCCTGTAGCACTTAAAGTGTACGTTCTTCATGTAGCTGTAGTTGGATCCACTGTTTGTAAAAGAGTATTTCTTGGCACCATCTAATAATAAATCTCTTGGTTGTGGATAGTAAAAAGAATGGGCTGGACCTTTCGGGTGTAAAAAATGTATTCGGTACATGTCACTGTATTTTTTCTTCAATGCATCCTAAGCCAGCAAGAGTCGTAATATGCTACTGTCACAAAACCAGCAGCAATATTTTCCATATCTGATGGTGTTATTTGGTTCACTGTTGTCACATATTCAGAGACTCATCTAGACTAAATGATAAGGCTTGACAGTAATTTGACTCTCTGTGTGGGGTTTATATGAGTGAAACTTTTGAGTTCCCACAACCCCTTCTGATTCACTAAAACGAGGAAGTAAGTATTCTTTGGTCTCTTCATGTCTTCTGTTGTGCAATATTCAAAGTCAATGTTTTTTATGTTTTCCATGGCAAATACATAAAGTGATTTGGGTGTTAAGATTTGTTGATCATATGGCCTTTCTAAGCTGGCTTTAGCAGCTAGCCGCTTAACAGTTACGCCAAGGCGATCGCATGAACTCTTGCCATGGGATGTTGCAAAGAACTCCCACTCTGACTCAACTTCAAAATCAGTTTTATGCAAACACAAATTAAGGAAGTTTTTCTTATTTTGGGTAATGTTACATAAAAAGGCTAACAAAATAATTTAAGTTTGTTAGAATTATGTAGGCCTACCTTCGTATTCATAGCCTAGAAATAGTCTGCTTTTCACCTCACTATGTGTATTCTGGTAGTAAAATATTTTTTTTTATACAAGAGCCCATTGAGATCCTATCTTGAAATTTTGCATGCATGAAGTCAGTTAGACACATATAATTTTTATTAAAAAAATCTGAGGGTACGTATTTTGGAAATTTCAAAAAAAATATATTTTGGAATTTTTAAATTTAGGTAGCATAGTTATGTTACATATCAAATTGAAGGGAATTCTTAGAGCAAAACAATGGTGCAAGTTTGAGCTCTCTAAGTTGTTACAGTTTTTGAGCTACAGCATTTTAAAACAATCATAAATCAATCAAAAACAGTACCAGTTTTTTGCATTTTTAAACCCTTGAAACTCAAAAACCAAAAGTCAGAAAAATTTGAAATTTCAGATTTAAACTAGTGTTGGTTGGGTATATTACCTAAAAAAAAAATTCTTCCAAATCTGAGAGGTCAAGGTTCAGACTGTTAGTTGATTTGAGATGGAATGACCCTATATTACCTGTTTTATTGGCTTCATGTACACTTTTTCTTGAATAGAAATGCCTAAGGAATTCGTTTATCACATTTTCATTGAGAAATAACAGTTTTTTCTACTGGCTGTACTTTGCACAGCACCCCAGCCTGAGTTCCGAGTTGTTTTTATTTTGTCCTATTTCAAAGCGCTTCACATAATTTCTGTTGGCAAAACTTGATCTTAAAAACATTACACTGTATCCAGTACATTAGTAAAAATAAGTTATTTCTTATAAATATTTTACTACAATACAATACATTCATTTTTAACCGACTTCAAAAAAAGGAGTAGGTTCTCAATTTGTCTGTATTTTTTTGTATGTATGTTCAGCGATATCTTTGCCAATTTTGAACCGATTTAAATGAATTTTTTTTAGTGGATAGGATATACCGCCAAAGTGGTCCCATATGAATTTCATGAGAAACCACCCCTTCTACCCCCTTCCACCCTTAATTTTTATGCAAATCCACATTTTTATTCGATCTCGATGAAACTTTGGACATATATAGCCAAAATAATACTGTCAACTTTTGGTTTTAAAAAACTGAAACCCTTCTCCCCCTATCCACCCCCTTAATTTTTAGCCAATTTTCTTTATTTAAAGCTACAGTCGACACCATTTAACTGATCTCCATTAAAGTGGCAATTACATGTAGTTTTCATGGAGAAGGTTTCTGACCAAAAAATTAAAATAAAAAAACCACCCCTCTCCCTTTTACACCCCTTAATTTTATAGAAACCTACTTTCTTACCTGATTTTTATGAACTTGCCCATGTATACTTTAAAACAAAGAGAAAAATCCTGTCAACATTTTGTCTGCCAAAGCTCAATCCCCCCCCCCCCCTTTCTTTCACACCTTTAATTATTGTCAATGTACTTCACAAAAAGCTACACTCGACACCGTGTGACTGATTATCATCAAAGTTGGAATATACATGTATTTTTCATGGAGAATCTGGCCAAAAAATAAATAAATAAAAAAACCACCCCTCTCTCCTTTACACCCCTTAATTTTATACAAACCCACAATTTTTATCTGATTTTGGTGAAACTTTGGACATGAATAGTAAAAAATAACGAGAAAAATACTGTCAACTTTTGGTTAAAAAAATTGAAGCCCTCTCCCCCTATCCACCCCCTAAATTTTTACCAATGTTCTTTATACAAAGCTACAGTCGACACCATTTAACTGGTCTCCATTAAAGTTGGCCTATAAATGTAATTTTCATGGAGAAGGTTTCTGAAAAAAATTAATTAAATAGATTTAAAAAAATTACGCCATGTAGGGATGAAACGATACCACTGAGGTATCGATACTTTTACTCGATACAGTATCAGTCGTAAAGCATCGATACTTATTCGGTATCCATTGAAAAGTATCGATACTTACGGTACTCGTATCGATTGAATGTACGTACTAAAATTTGGAATAAATAAAAAAAACAGTATGTAATAAGTATTGGTAGTATTTATTGATATAAAATATATATTTATTTGACAAAAGATATTTATTAATTTTCACATTAGTGATCGCTACAGGACTAATACCGACTAGGACAAAATAAAACTAATTTTATGAAAAAAATGACTGTTTTTGTAGTGCTCCCCAAAAATATTTGTTTTTCTAAGTGTTTGCCTGTTAGACGATTTCTGGATGTAGTCATTGTTGCCCCAGCTTTGGAAAAAAGCCTTTCACAGGGTACAGAGGTACCGACAGTGTTTAAATTAATTCGCGCTTGTTTGTATAAGCATGGAAATACGGGTTTAATTCCTCCTATCCCTCTAATGGATTGGCTTTTAAAGCGCAGACTGAATTAGCCAAATAAATTGAAACTTCTTCGGCTGTTGAGTCAGCACGGCGACACTTTTGGCCAAGTGCAAATTGTTTGTGGTGTAATCAAAAATCAAAATCTTCGTGGGTTGCTTCATCTTCAGATCCACTGGTTGACATTGTCTGATCTTCTTTAATAATATTATTTAATTTTTGTATTGCCCTCCCACATGCACTTGCATCTTGAAAATGGAGGTTTTTTGAAACGTGGGTCTAAAATTGTTCCCAAAGCTGCCAGGGTGTTAAATTCAATGAGACCAATTTTTTTTTTTAGATTCAGCCAGTTGGTTTGTTTGCAACTGAGTGACACATTCTATTGATGAGGAAAATTTTGTTAGCTGCGATGTCAGACAATTAATCATGAGTATGATTTTGGATAAGGTAACATAATTCTGGCCTGAAGATTCACTTGTGACAAATTCGAATGGTTGTAACAAGGGGACTACCTGTTTCAATATTTCAAATTCTTATCCAGTCACTAATTCAGGACTATCCGTAGCATCGAGTAAAAGCTGCGTAGCAATTTTCAATATATCTAAATATCTATCAATCATGTAATATAGTGAATTCAAACGTGTCTTAACGTCAAAAATAAATTTTTTAGGACATCCCTCAGGAACTCCACTATCGATCTTAATTTGTCTGTTTGTATAACACTGTGCTTGACCCATTTACGAATGCAGAACGAGTCGGGCATAGACAAACAAGTTTGCAAACAACACAAACTTAGAAAAAGAATGTATTGAAAAAAAATTCAATAATAACAATCAAAAAATTTTCTTTACAGTGTAGATGAGCGTTTAATGTATTAATTAAAGTGTTAAATGAAATCATGATATTGGTATACACACCGATACGAGTACTTTTGACCGATACCTACTTGGTACTTATTTTTAGAGTATCGATACAAAAAGTACTTAGTATCGGAAGGAATGTATCGAGTAAGTACTTGTATTTACTCGTGTCGTTTTATCCCTAACCCCATGTCTCCTTTTACACTCCTTAATTTTATAGAAATCTACATTTCTTATCTGATTTTTACTGAACTTTGCCCATGTAAACTTTAAAACAAAGAGAAAAATCCTTTGCTAAAACTCAACCCCTTTCCCTCCTTCAACCCCATTAACTTTTGTCAATGTTCTTTATAAAAAGCTACAGTTGCGATCGTTTGACTGATTACCATGAAAGTTGGTGCTTATATGTATTTTTTCGCGAAGAAGGTGTCTGACTAAAAGATCTAAAAACCACCCCCTCTCCCCACTAAACCACTTAATTTTTACACACAACCACAGTTTTTATCTGGTTTAGACAGAATTTAGCAAATTTTTACTATAAAAGAAAGAGGAAAATAATGCCAACTCTTCGTTTGCAAAAACTGAACTCCTCTCCCTGTTTCCACCTCCTTGATTTTTGTCAATTTCTTTTTAGAAAGCTACAGTCGACACCATTTGACTGATCTTTATGAAAGTTGGCATATACATATGTTATTTTTATGGATAAGATTTCTGACCAAAAAATAAAAAAAAACTACCCTAGCCCCCTTCCCTTAATATCTGCACTAAACCCACATTTCAATCCAATTCGGTGAAACTTCGCATGCGTATACCTTAAAACAAATAGAAAAAGAAAAATACTGTCCACATAACTTTCAGAAAAACACAAACCCTTTCCCCCTTTCTACCCCTTTAATTACTGTCAATGTTTCTTTATACAAAGCTACTGTTTCTTTCTGATTTTGAAGGAATTTATGCACATGTATACTGCAAAACAAAAAGAAAAATACTGTCTACATTTAGTTTGGAGAGTCCATACTCGCTCCTTCCATTCCGTCCTATAGTATACAGTTTCTATCCAATTCTGAAGGAAATTTGCACACATATACTTTAAAACATACAGAACAATTGTGTTTTAATTAGGTTGCAGAAGCCCAACCCCATCTTCCCTTCTACCCCCACCACTCCTAATTTCCAATGTTCTTTATAGATACCCACAGTTTTATCAGATTTCCATGAAACACTGCACATGTATACTTAAAAACAAAGAGAAACATAGTGTCTATATTCTGTTTACAAAACCCTACCACTCACTCCCTTACCCCATTTAATTTTTGCAAATGTTCTTTAAACAAAGCTACAGTTTTTATCTTCTTTCGATAGAAATTTGCACATGTATACTTTAAAACAAAGAGAAAAATACTGCCAACACTAGCTTTACAAAAACCAAACTACTCTTCATCTCCACACCTCTTAATTGTTTTTTTATACATACCTTCAGTTTTATCTGATATCAATAGAAATTTACACATGTATACTTTCAATCAATCAGAAAAGGCAGTCTTCCCCTTTACCCTCACCCCTTTTAATTTACAATGTTCTTTACAAAAATCCACAGTTTTAAATCCTGTCAAAATCAATTAAGCTATTTTTAAGTCATGGCATAATATTTATAAAATAAATGTGTCATAATGTCTCAACATGTACTTCAGATTTCAACTTGGATCCCAAGCTTTCACGTTGTGAAAACCAATTAAAAATCTATATTTTCAGTGTGATGCCGGAGCAAACAGATATATTCCAGAGACAGATTTCTGTATGTGGTATGTATTAATGCTCAGATGTTACATGTTTTGGTTATCGACCAGCAGATTTAACTGATGATATGATCGAAACATTGCCTGGATTAAAATGTAAACTGACATTCCTTAACACAACACCCAATTCACCCCGTTCGGGAAGTTGTTGTGGTATATAAAGACAGGATTCTTCTTTGAAAGAAAGCGCTTTAATCCCTAAGCTACCAGGAAGTTCGCAAAATGGGAACTGCTGTGGCATATTTAAAATACAAAACAAACTATAATACCACTAAAAATTTAAAAATAAAATAATTGTTTAAAAAACATAAAAACCACCTTAAAAAAAAGCACTAAAAATTTTAAAATAACTTTATACCTTGCTTAGGAGAAAGTAAATCTAAATGGGCAATATTTTACATTACTGTCATTGAAATGTTTACATTAATTAGTAATTTTTGGAGTCGGTGCCAGCGAAAGCAAGAAAAACAAAAAGATAAAAACAATAATGAATAACAATAAAACATAAAAAATCATTTTACTGCTTACCTGCAATTAGTGCTAGAAACATGTTTCAACAAAACTTAAACATACAGATGATACGTCGATATTATACTATAAATCGTTTACTGCATTAAGCAGCCTACCAACTGACACTGTAGCGCCAGAGATATGCCTGGATGACCAATAAGGACGAGCCACAGATTAAAATACTGTTAATTTGTTTCCCTAAGCTGTCTCCCGCAATAACACTATCTGCCTCATGACATGCTGTAAAATATTGTAAATTTTTGTTCTTACTCCCCGTTTCGCCTCTAACACCAAAAGAAATTCAGTAATTCAATCTGACAGCTGGCACCGACTCCAAAAATAACTACTTAATGTAAAAATTTCAATGTCAGTAATGTAAAGTATTGTCCATTTAGATTTACTTTCTCCTAAGCAAGGTATAAGTTTTTTTAAATTTTTAGTGCCTTTTTTTTAAAAGCGGTTTTTATGTTTTTTAAACAATTATTTTATTAATAAATCCAAATATAAGAGACTGGCTCTGCAGGATGTAGAAAGTTGTCAATTTACAGATAAAAAATTGCATAACAAAATAGATAAATACACCAGAAGATATACAGTCACACCATACATGGTTTATTAATTATGTCAACTACATTTACGCAAACTACTGGCAATTATTTTGTTGAGACCTTAGAAATAAATTATTTGACAGAGTAGAAGGAGTTGTCAAAAATTCTTTTAATTTTTTCCTGAATTTAATCTTATCATCTGCTAGACATTTAAGATGTGTTGTGAGCTTATTGAAGGTATGTGTCCCTTATTATCGGACATGTTTTAGAACAAATGACGACGAAGATAGATTTTTACTTCTAGTGCCATAATTATGTATTTTACTATTTGTTTCAAATAGTCTAATTTGTGACTACAAAGGACATTATTGTGGACTAGACGACCCATGTGAAAATATCGCGAATAAAATGTGATGAATAGTAGGTTGAATGCTTGTAATATAATGAAAATCTCTGTGATATTTGTTGCTGTGCGAATTAAATGTTTACATTGGAATTGAATAACAAACGAAAGTGTTTCCACAACAGAAAAAATATCCGAAAAGCTACTTATTGAATAAATTAAAAAAAAAGGTTTATTTACATCTCTGTGATATCTACTGCTGCAATCTAGGGACTTGCCTCTGAACTTTCTCATACACACTACCACTTTAAGCACCAAATTCCGAAAAATTCTTTCTTAATTTATGATTTTATCTAACTGGAGACCTTAATCTTTAAAACGATATGATATTTATCAATTTCGGCTAGGTATCAAAGAAGATTAATGGCTTGTAATAATAATAAAAAGAAACATGCTGTAGAAATAATATTGATACTTTTGCTCTTTAAGGGTCGAATTCCAAAAAATTTCTTTTATAAAATATGGTGTGAACAAAGCAGCCATCTTGGTGTTTATAAAGATACCTCATTTATAGATTTCAGTTAGTTATCAAAATTTTTTTTTTTTAGAAATGATGATATTTTTGCCCCTTAAGGGTTGAATTTGGGGAGACTTTTTTTCTTAAAATATGATGTGACCAAAGCAGATAATTTAATATTTAAAAAGATACCTCATTTATTAAATTCGGTTAGGTATAAAGGGAAATAAATAGCTCGTGACAGAAAAATACGTTTTAGAAATATTAATACTTTTGCCCTCTAAGGTTAGAATTTTGAAAAGTTTCGTTCCTAAAATGTGGTGTAACGGAACCTAAGACCTTACGAAGACCTCAGTATTTAAAATGATACGTCTTTTTTCAATTTTATTGAATTATCAAGGGAGTTAAATGACTCGAGACACAAAAAACGCATTTTAGAAATACTGATATTTATACCCTTTAAGAGTTTAATTCAGAAAAAATCATTTCTTAAAATGTAATGTTACCAGAGCGGAAACATTAATTTTTAGAATGATACCACATTTATCTATTTCGGTTAGCTATTAATAGAGATAAATGGCTCGTGACACAAAAATGCGTTGTACAACCATTTATACTTTTTTCCATTAAGGGCTAAATTCCAAAAAAATTCTGTCTTAATGTATGATGTCACCAGAGCGGAGTCATTACTCTTCATATTCCTGCTTCATTTATCAATTTTGGTTAGATATCCAGGGAGATAAATGGCTCGTACACAAAAATTGACATTTTTGCCTTTTAAGGGTCCAATTTCAAAAAATTCCTTCTTAAAATAGAATTTTACCACGGCGGAGACCTTAGTCTTTAATATGATATTTCATTTATCTATATCGGTTAGATATGAAGGGAGATAAATAGCTTGTGACACAAAAATGTGTTGTAGAACCTCTTATAATTTTTCCTTTTAAGAGTTGAATTCAAAAAAACTTCTTTCTTAAAATATGTCACAAAGCTGAGACATTACTCCTCATAATCCTACTTCATTTATCGATTTCGGTTATATATCCGTGGAGATAAATGTCTCGAGATACAAAAAATGCATTTTAGAAAAATTGACATTTTTACCCTTTAAGGGTCGAATTAAGAAAAATTTATTTCTTAAAATATAATGTTACCAGGGCGAAGACCTTAGTCTTTAATATGATACGTCATTTATCTGTACCGGTTAGATATGAAATGAGATAAATGGCTCATAACACAAAAACGCATTCCAAAAATATTGATACTTTTGCCCTTTAAGGATCGAATCCCAAAAATATTTTGTCTTAGTATATGACGTCACTAAAGTGGAGATCTTAATGTTTAAAATGATACTTCATTAAGCTATTTAAGTTACGTATCCAGGGAGATAAATGACTCATAACACAGAAAACAGCATGTTAGACATATTGACATTATTGCCCTTTAGGGGTCGAATTCCGAAAACTTTCTTTCTTAAAATACGATGTGACCAAATTGGTGACCATAAGCTTTAAAATGACACCTCATTCATTGATTTTGGTTAAGTATGAAGGAAGATACAGGCTTGTGACAAAAAATACCTTATAGAAATAATATATATGATATATACTCGGCCACTAATATCAGGGCCGGTTTAAGACAGAGACCCTTGATTTTTTTGCCGTCCGGGGGAATATTGTAGAGCTAAAAAAAAAAGTCTATCGAGCCTAGGTGCGGGGCCCACTAGGAGGCGGAGGCCCGTAGCATTTGCTACCTGCTGCTGCGTCGTTAATCCGGTACTGACTAATATTAAAATCTATATAATGTATTATGGTCTCTGCTCCTGTATGAAGTTATAATGCTAACCCCACACATAATTCTTATTACTCACTTTTGGGCCCTGAATAATTTGCCTTTTATCAGTAGAATTGACCCAGTATATTACTGCATATGACATTCAGGAGTGAGAAAAAGCTAAAGAAGTTTCCTCATACAGAAGTTGCCTAATGCTGAAATTGTGTGAATTGCAAATGTGGCTGCATCCAATCGCTTCAGTGAGAGACATGCACCCTCCAATTTAAATTATGATCATTGTGCAAACCTATAAATTTCACACTCTTTACCTCTTGAATGGAGTGGTCTGCAAATTTTGTGTCTGTGTCTGGTTTTAATCAGTATAATGTACTGAATCGCATATATTGAGTTCTACCAATTTTTAATGACAAGCCATTAGCCATAAACCATTTATTAATTAAGTTGAAGACATAATTTGAAATATGTTCTGTAGATAAATCAGGAGTATTTTTAATTCCTATGCTTGTCATCTGCAAAATTAAGTCAGGTGATAGAGGATATAGGTTCACTTTGTAGGAGTTTCACTAAGGATGACAGAGTAATGATAGTGGGAGGTGCAGGGAATAGTATTGGTAGAAATGTGAGATATAGAATTGAAAGTGACCTGAGGAAGGTAGTGAAGGAGGTGCAGCATTCCATGGTTGAGCTCATGCAGGTCCTAAGTCGCCATGACTAAACACAGTTGTAAGTAAATGTTGAAACATCTTTGGTAGATGGGGTTACACTAGACATTGCCTACACCTGGATAGAAGGGGCAAGTGGGTATGTTATAAGTTGTTAGCTAAAGCTGTAAAGGGGCCAATTTCCAGTGATGACAGAGTCAGGACTGAGCCTTTTTTTGTTTTTTTTTTTTGTTTAGGTTAGTGACTGCTGGTGAGCAGATGGAAATAGATGATCAAAGTGATACTGATTGTAGATCCATGGTGGGGAAAAAAAAATGCTAAAGAAATAGATAATGATGCTGAAACAATAACTGACTGGGGTAGAACAAGGAAGGAGGAGGTTAATGCAGAAAATATCTCGGCGCCAGTAATAATTTACTGATGAACTGTAGAAGTATAATGAACAAAATAATAAAATTTAAAAAACTTACTAGAGATACATGAACCACAAGTAATTATAGTGGTAGAGTCTTGGTTAAAAGAAGAAGTACTTGTGGGGTAGTAAAAAAGAATAAAATCAGAGTGTTGTCTGCTTACCACATTGGAAGAATGATTGAGGCTCTTGGGGAAAAATTAAATTCATAATCAGAGTTCAAAAGTGAGAGTAGAATGTTCATTATTGGTGAGGATTTAAATTTACCAGGTGTAAACTGGGTAGGAAATAAGATTAATAACACAAGGGATCAGAGATTTCCAAATACCTTAATTAGGGAAGGAGGGTTTACACAAGTAGTGGAACAGAACTCTAGAGAACAAAACATGTTGGATATTTTCCTAATAAAGCCTGGTGATAACGTCTTAGGGTATCAGGTAACTGAAGGAATAAGTGATCACAAATCAGTTGTAATGGATATTAGAAGATTCAACAAACGAGTAGCTAAGTTGAAGAGAAAAATAGGTAGGATTATAAAAAGACACAGATTTTGAACTTGAAGAGATATTTCAAGGAAAGTTTCAGCAAATGGAAGGATGGCACAAGTACAGCATAGGGAAGGTGGGAAGAGTTCAAGGAGATAATACAAAAAAGTTAGGAAATATTTATTTCAAAACAGAAAATAAAGACAAGTACAGATACTGCGTACTATAATAGGAGGTGAGGTGGTTAAAGAAGTTAGCAAGAAGAGAACAGAGTTAAGAGACAGCAGGGTTGTAGGGAAAATTTAAAACTAAACGAGGCATTAATAATAGCAAAGAAGGTGGCTAAAGATGGGTTTATGAAGAGTATTATCGGCGTAGGAGGACAACTGACTGATGCATCTAGAAATTTCTATGGCTATGTTGGAAAACTGAGGGGAAGGGAGGGTTATGAGATGATTATAGGTAAGGATGCAGAAGAAGTTACTCAGGATTTGGAAAAGATGGAGATCTTAAGTAACTGCCTTAATGAAAATATTAGGGACAATGATTCAGAAATGGGAGGGTGTAAATTGGAGAATGAACTTAACCACACAGTTAGAAATGAGCAGACTAAAAAATTTATAATTCATCCTGAGAATATTGTGAAAGAAGAAAGCCAAGAACATGGTGTAGATAATATTACTACAGATAGCAGGATGTGACATTGTACCTTATCTTGAAATAATATTTAAATTGAGAGGTTACTTGCTACTTACCAATGATTGGAAAAGTGCGATAGTGATACCTGTACATGAAGGAGATGTGACAAATTTAATTGAAAACTATAGGCCAGTCAGTTTAACATCAGTGGTAGATAAATTAATGGAGAGATTGCAGTTTAAAACCAGTGGTGGGTAATTTAAAGGAGAGATTGATATGCAACAACATCAGAAATATGTATGAGGAGTGTAAGTGGTTTTGAAGATGGCTTTAGGATTCAATGAATTCTTCACGGGTGTCCAGTCAAAGAATGACGATGTTTCAACAACCTGCTCGGTTGTCTTCATCAGGCCTATTTAAGATAATTACCTCTCGAAATCACCAACAGACTGGCTCAGCGGCAGCCGAAAATTCTTAGGTCGTGGATCTAAATAGCCAGGACACCCAATCAGCGCACAGGACTTGAGGGTATCGATGTTGCGAACTGCGTTTGGAGCCATAACCGGTCACCCATCCAGGTACCCACCACGCTGAACATTGCTTAACTTGAAGCTGTAAGCGCTGGCGAACTTAATCCACGGCGTCAGTTTGCATCCATTTGCCCTTGTTGAGAAGATTTCTGTTTTGCAAGACGAAGATCCCTAATAATCGGCCTCAAGTTAAGCAACGTTCAGCGTGGTGCGTACCTGGATGGGTGACCTGTTATGGCTCCATACACAGTCTGCAACATCGATACCCTCAGTTGACGGCTAAGCAACGTTCAGCGTGGTGAGTGCCTGGATGGGTGACCGGTTATGGCTCCATACGCAGTTCGCAACATTGATACCCTCAGTTGACGGCTAAGCAACGTTCAGCGTGGTGCGTACCTGGATGGGTGACCTGTTATGGCTCCATACACAGTCTGCAACATCGATACCCTCAGTTGACGGCTAAGCAACGTTGAGCTTGGTGAGTGCCTGGATGGGTGACCTGTTATGGCTCCATACACAGTCTGCAACATCGATACCCTCAGTTGACGGCTAAGCAACGTTCAGCGTGGTGCGTACCTGGATGGGTGACCTGTTATGGCTCCATACACAGTCTGCAACATCGATACCCTCAGTTGACGGCTAAGCAACGTTGAGCGTGGTGCGTACCTGGATGGGTGACCTGTTATGGCTCCATACAGTCTGCAACATCGATACCCTCAGTTGACGGCTAATTAACGTTCAGCGTGGTGCGTACCTGGATGGGTGACCTGTTATGGCTCCATACACAGTCTGCAACATCGATACCCTCAGTTGACGGCTAAGCAACGTTGAGCGTGGTGAGTGCCTGGATGGGTGACCGGTTATGGCTCCATACGCAGTTCGCAACATTGATACCCTCAAGTCCTGCGCGCTGATTGGACGTCCTAGCAACTCTCGATACACGACCTTAGAATTTTCGGCGGCAGCTGAGCCAATCTGTTGGTGATTTTGAGAAGTAATTATCTTAAATAGACCTGATGAAGACAACCGAGCAGGTTGTTGAAACGTCGTCATTCTTTGACTTCATCCGGCTGGACACCCGTGAAGATTTTATTGAATCAATACGCCGGGAAAGTCTCCATTTACATATGGCTTTAGGGTATTTATGCAAATCTCAGTAGGATTTATGCAAGATATTTTGGATGAAATTGACAAAGGAGGCCAAATTGATAGTGTAGCACTAGATCTCCGATGGCTTTTGATGGAGTGAGCCATAAAATGGCGGTAAATTAGGTAAAAGCTATTGGAATGGATGAGAAAGTGATTTTAAAATCTTTAGCATAGCTGCGTGTCAGCAACGGTAAAAATGTTTTATATTAGCATAAAACCACAAAACGCCACCAGTTGCTTAAAAGTTTTTATTCATTAAAACTTGACTGCAGTTTCGACAAAACATGTTTGTCTTCTTCAGAAGTGCGACACCTAAACAAAAATTCATGTTAAAATTGTAATTACCAAAAAATATTCCTTTGCATTTTTACATAGTTTTAATTTAATTTTGACTGAGTGCACATTATGGTAGCCATTTTCCTACACACTCATTCTTCATTTCATTCCCCGTCTAGTTATGTCCTCTAAAAATTTCAAGATAAATATTTCAT
Organism: Vandiemenella viatica; assembly: GCA_031002005.1. Classification (NCBI taxonomy): domain Eukaryota; kingdom Metazoa; phylum Arthropoda; class Insecta; order Orthoptera; family Morabidae; genus Vandiemenella; species Vandiemenella viatica. The sequence goes on from CM061920.1 coordinate 164,153,781, forward strand.
AATTATTTTTGGTAATTTGTTATAATTCCTGACCTCCCTTACTTACGAAAAAAAAAATCTTCCCACACCCTTGTGCCTAAAATCAAGTGCCAGTTTGTGATCATGGCCATTTTTTCTCTTCCATGTACCTCTCCAAATTCTTCCACCAATATGTTTCCAGGTCTCGTCACTCTTGTACACTCTTGTGACTCTCTTTACACTCTTCCTATCTTCCAATGAATTCATTTCATGCTCCTTTATCACATCAGTTACTGATTGTGTTCAGCAGTAATTTCCAGAGACAAATCTAGCAGCCCTTATTTGCACCCACTCCAACTCTAGTATTTGACACCCCAAACATGGGACCCATTATGTACTATCATATTACAAGCAATGGTTTGAACAGTGTTTTGTAACCCAATTCCCTTACTTCACTAGTATATCCCCTCATCACTCTCTCCAACAATTGAAGGATTTTGAAACCCTTTTCTGCTACCTGTCCAAAGTGTCCTGCTCAGCTGAGTTTGTTGTCAAATGTTATGCCAAAGCAATTCTTTCCCCACCTTATCATAATCAACCTTTAGGTGTTTATGTGTGCCTCCCATGTTGACCTGCCCAGCTAGATATCCTTTCGAAATCACCCTGCAGTTGTTCAGTCTTCTGCCATTTTAATCCTATTATGTAGCATTACATAATATGCAAACAACCTAATTTCTGATAGTAAACCATCAACACAATCATTAATTAGAATAATGAATAGCAATGGTCCCAATACGCTACCCAGTGGCACTCTTGTTTTCACTTCCACTTTTTTTGATACTGCATTTCTCCACATTTGTTCCAGCTAGGGACTGAACTCTTGCAAACACATTCTTCCCACTAATGCTTAAATACTGTAATGCTGTAATACCACAGCATATAGAATACTTTATTAATATCAAGCCTATAACTGCCTTTGCATCAATATTTGTTAAAGAAATTTTTGTTAAAATTACTTAGTTTTTCAATTGAAAAGAGATTCATGGGGTCTCACAACCAAATGAAGCATTTCCATGTTGCCAAGCATTTTGCCTCTGATATGACTGGACCTGCAGATTTTTCCAGCAGTTAAGGTCAGGTTAAGTGCTCATAACAGTTTCTGGCCAGTTAGGGTTTAAGCTGGGCCTCATTTAAGCATAGGCTACCTAGGCCGCATTTAGGCCCTGGGTTTAAGTGGTTGAGGTAGAAGTATTAAAAATGAGCTACTAAATCACTCAGCAAAACTTTTTATACATTTATAAAATATGCAAAAATTAAAAATATAATGTGAAATATTGCCTTTGCAGGTGTTTTTACATTAGGAGCTCATGGATATGACAATAATGCATCAAATATGCATTCATTTTTTATTGCCATGGGTCCTTCACTCAAGAGGAACTATGAAATTGCTCCTTTTGACTCTGTGGACTTGTATTCCTTGTTTTGTGAAATCTTAAATATAGATAGCCATCAAACAAATGGTTCATTAGCAAATGTGAAACTTATGTTAGCTGATGATAAAATAATAACACAGTGGAAATGGATATTTTCAACATGTAAGTAAAATAACAACTGTATACTTAAAATACTACAGTAATGATAAACAAGATTTTGTATTTAACCTTTTTTTTTTCATTCCATGGTAATGCCCGGCGTGGTTTAAAGAATAGTAAAATTTCAGAGTTAGAAGAAACAAGATGAAATCTTCAAGAAGCAGGAGCATGAAACAATCAGAAATCAGCCAAAACTATTAAAGAGCCCTTCAGGCTTATCCTTTAGAGGCAGATAGAAAATATGGTAAGTTAAGTGGACAAGGGGAGAGGGCTGGGGGAAAAAATGTGGTTTTAGGAAACATGGGATAAAAAGGATGAGGATTTTAGACATGTCAGAAACTGCTGGAAGAAACAGATTTGATCTGTTATTACGGCTGGGCGCAAAAATCCTCAATTAGATGTCGGGTGAGGTGCAACAGGCCCTTAGGAAATAAAGGAGGAAATATATATATATATATATATATATATAAAATATATGGGAAAATAAAGGTTCTGCTGCTAGGTGGAAGAGGTAGGCCCACTTCTGCAGGACCAGTTATGCACAGACTACCAACTCATTAGTGTTTTCAAACCTATTGCAACCCTTGGTAAAGTAATAGAGGATAAAGGGGTTTCACTGATGAAGATCAAGTACAGATAGTGAGAGGTGTGATTTGAAAAAGGTACTGAAAAATCACAGTATTTTGGGGTGGAACTTTTGCAGATACCAAGTCGCTTCATTCAGCCACACCCTGCTGTAGGGTGTATAAATGTGGAAACAAGGGTGTTGTTTGGGAATGGCATGGGTCTATGGAAACCATTCATAGAATTGGTATACACCTAAGTAAAAAGGGAAAGGGCTACTTTCCGTGTTAGCTGATTCTGAAAGGGAACCCAATTCTATTTATGTCGAAATTGGACAGTATCCTTTTTTGTAGGTTGGAGGCTGTTAGAGGATAAAAATAGCATGTTTAAAGCAAGCTGTGTGGTGGATAAATATGGTTGTCTATAGACATTATTGGTAGATGTGTTAGATTACACCCTTTTTTTTATATTGGAGGATGCTAGTGAGAGGATAAAAGTGGGGGCCCAAAAGGATACAGAATAGTGGCACAATGTGGGAGAAATCATAAATACCAAATAAATAGTTGAATAATGGTGACAAGAAAACTGGCGTTACCAATGAAAACAAGGAAGGGTGAGGAAAATAACCTGTTAGTTACCGCACATGAAGGCAGGAGGACCAGTACAAACATGAACACAGATTACAATATTTTGGTAAAATAACAGTCATGAAGAACGCCAGACATATGGCGAGGGGAAAGGTGTGTGCACATCGATACCTGCCACATGACTCAAAAAATAGTTGAAGCTGTTAAACAATAAAAAGGAAGGATTCAATATAGAAGGTGAAGAGCAATGATAAAAATGTGCCAGAGCTAGTTATAATTTTGCCATTAGTGATCTGTAGCAGTATAATGGATAAATTAATAGATTTAAATAACTTAATAGAAATGCACACATAGTTATAATGGTAGAATCTTGGTTAAATTAAAGGAAGGAGTGCTAGAAAATGAGGTTTTCATTAAGAGAATGAACTGCAGAGACAGAGTAGGAAGTGGTTGGTAAATTTCCATATTGGTTAGCAAATGCTACTACTACAGTTCAATATAGTTCATAGTCATGAGTTATTCTAGGTAGATTTCCAGACTGAAATAGAAACAAAATATAAAGGCTTGGTTGATTACGAAAGTGGAAGAATAAATGGCCAAGATAAGAACTTTGGGGAGAAATTAAATTAAAGTTCAGAAGAGTACAGAATGGTAATTATTTGTAGGAACTTACCAACCAGGGGTGGACTTGAAAGGATATAAGATAAATATCACAAGGAGCAGAGATTTGCAAACCATAATACCTTATTATCTACAGTAAAGAAATTGCTGAAACAAATTTGTAAAATTGTGGAACTATCATGTTTCCTTTTAAAGCTATTGTTAGGAGAAAAAGAGAAGCATTAAAGACATTGAAGAGGTAAAAGTATTCCATCAGTTACATGAAATGAACAAATGTGTTCACGAAATAAAAAAGGCTGAGGAAAAATTCATCATATCGTTACTGAAAGTGTCCTAGTTGCCTCAAAAATGAATTCTGAAGCACAGGGCATTAGATTTGAAATAGCTTCAAGTGTTTGGATCAAATACCAGACCCAATAAAAGCTTCCTCTGAGTTCTATGATTCTCCGAGAATAACTGAATCTTTATGGGTAAATTTATGTCTGTAGGTGGAAATAACAGAGATACATCATCTCTTCATAGCAAGAGTTGGCATCAGACGTTGAATAGTAATTTTTGTCTTCACCACCTCTCCTTTGAAGATTATACAGCCGCTAGTAATTTTCCTGTGCACTTTAAGAGTTTCGCAGATAAAAACAGGATATTTATCAAAGCAAGTATATAATGTGGATGGAGACAAATCTTTTTTTTCTACGTGGTTTGAGAGCCTTTTTGTCACAAATGGAAAACATTGCTTCTGGTTTTAAAGCTACCAAAGATGTGTGGTGGAATGGCGAATCTTTTTGTTTTCGCTCTCCCACTTCCCGTGAGGTTCCTTAAATTGTGGGTAAGACACTGTGATTGGTAGTTTTTCACAAATAATACTCTCAGCAAGGTATATACACATTTACAGTTGTTTTTATTTGCTGTTGCAACTGACCTGCTTTAAGTAGAGCTGTATGAAATCATGAGTACTGCAATACTTTACCAAAACATCCCGTGAGCTACTACAGATAGAATTATCCTGTTTTGTGTAAATGCGAATCATATATATTATTTCTATAAGGTATTTTTTTGTCACAAGCCTGTATCTTCCTTCGTACTTAACCGAAATCAATTATTGAGGTGTCATTTGAAAGCTTATGGTCTCCACTTTGGTCGCATCATATTTTAAGAAAGGAAGTTTTCGGAATTCGACTATTAAAGGGAAGAATGTCAGTATTTCTAAAATGCTGTTTTCTGTGTTACAAGTCATTTATCTCCCTGGATATCTATCTGAAATCATTTAATGAAGTATCATTTTAAAGCTTAAGATCTCCACTTTAGTGACGTCATTTACTAAGACAGAAATTTTTCGTAATTCGACCCTTAAAGGGCAAAAGTATCAATATTTTTGCAATGTGTTTTTGTGTCACGACCCATTTATCTTCCTTCATATCTAACCGAAATAGATAAACGAGGTATCATATTAAGGACTAAGGTCTTCGGCGTGGTAACATTATATTTTAAGAAAGGAATTTTTCAAAATTGGACCCTTAAAGGGCAAAAATGTTAATTTTTCTAAAATGCTTTTTTGGTGTCTCGAGCCATTTATCTCCATGGATATCTAACCAAAATCGATAAATGAAGAAGGACTATGAGGAGTAATGTCTCAGCTTTGTGACATCATATTTTAAGAAAGAATATTTTTGGAATTTAACCCTTAAAGGAAAAAAGTATAAATTTTTCTATAACGGATTTTTGTGTCACGAGGTATTTATCTTCCTTGATACCTACCCGACATAGATAAATGAGGTATTACATTAAAGATTAGGGTCTCCGCCGTGGTAACATTATATTTTATGAAAGGAATTTTTCTTAATTCGACCCTTAAAGGGCGAAAATGTCAATTTTTCTAAAATGCGTTTTTTGTGTATCGAGCAATTTATCTCCCTGGATATCAAACCAAAATCGATAAATGAAGTAGGATTATGAGGAATAATGTCTCGGCTTTGTGACATCATACATTAAGAAAGGATGTTTTTGGAATTCAACCCTTGAAGAGAAAGAGTATACATTTTTCTACAACGGATTTTTGTGTTACGAGCCATTTATCTCCCTTGATATCTAACCGATATGGATAAATGAGGTATCATATTAAAGAATAAGGTTTCCGCCATGGTCACATTATATTTTAAGAAAGGAAGGTTTCGGAAATTGACCCTTAAAGGGCATAAATAACAGTATTTGAAAATACTTTTGTGTCTCGAGTCACTTATCTTCCTTGCTAATTAAACAAAATTGATAGACGAGGTATCATTTTACAGATTGTTGTCTTCATAAAGTCTTCGGTTCCGTTAAACCGCATTTTAAGAAAGAAATTTTTCAAAATTCTACTCTTAGAGGGCAAAAGTATTAATATTTCTACAACGCATTTTCTGTCGTGAGCTATTTATTTCCGTTGATACCTAATCGAAATTAATGAATGAGGTATGTAATGTTTTTAAAATAGTTATTCTTATTTGTAACAAACAGTTTAGAGTTTTAATTGGCGTTTTTACACATTGGGGCACTATACACCACTTTTATACCGTAGAAATCAATGAAGTTCCCACTCTGGTGCTTTGTTTACAGCAGCATGTACAGAGGACTTACACTACAACATGAAACGGATCAAAATGGTAGAGGGCTGTAAAAAGATGCAGGGTGATCTGGACAGGATATCTAGTTGGGTTGGTAAACATGGGATGAAGATAAATGCAAAGAAGAGTCAGCTTATTAGATACACAAATAAAAAACAAAAGGTTAATTGTGAATATAAGATGGGGATAGAACTGCTTGCTGAAGACTTGAAATGTAAATATCTTGGTGTTACATTTGATAACAAGCTTAACTGGGCAGGACACATTGGACAGGTGGTAGGAAAAGGTTTCAAAATTCTGCACTTGTTGGAGAGAGTGATGAGGGTATGTATGAGAGAAGTAAAGGAATTGGGTTAGAAAACCTTGGTCAGACCATTGCTAGAATATGGCAGTGTAGTATGGGACCCACATTTTGCGTATCAAATACAGGAGTTGGAGAGGTTGCCAAAAAGGGCTGCTAGATTTGTTTCTGGAAAATATCGCAGAATGCAATCAGTAACAGATACAGGGTGCAGTCCAAAAGTAATGCAATTGAAATTTCCGCACCGCTCCTATTGGTTGGAGTGGGATCGAACCACATGGATTAGGTGTGTGTGTGGGGGGGGGGGGGTGCTAAGCTTTGGGGCGAAACCAGTTTCAGTGCTCTCCAAGCTGTGGAAGCGGCAGGACATCAGTTATTGTGAACCTCTGTGCGCCGACCGTGTCATGAAAAATATTGAATGAACTTTTGCAGCATGTTGAAATTGAACCTCATTATTTGGACATCGATGCTGATGAAACCTGTGTTTTTTAATACGACCCAGAAGCAAAACGCCAAAGCTGTGAGTGGCACACTGACCTGTCCACTAAGCCCAAAAAGGCTGGAATGAGCAAATCAAAAATGAAAACAATGCTCATTGTCTTTTTTGACAGCAAAGGAGTCATCCGTAAGGAGTTTGTTCCTCAATGACTGACAGTTAACGCTGCCTACTACATGGATGTGCTGGAAAGACACCGAAAAAGGATCACCCGGACGAAGAAAGACATATCTGCTTCCTGGCAACTCCATCATGACAACGTACTTTGCCACAACACACTAAGAGTCCGCAAGTTCCTGGCAAAACACCAGGTGCCAACGCTGCCCAACCCGCCCTACATCCCTGATGGTATCCCAGCAGACTTCTTTTTGTTCCCTTGGATTAAGGCAGCCCTGAAAGGAACCCATTTTTTTTGTCCATAGAAGACATCCAATCAGCCATGATGAATACGCCTTCCAGGGCGCGTACCGGTCATGGCAGAGTTGCTGAAAAAAATGTGTAGAGGCCCAAGGACAGTATTTTGAAGAATTTTCATTGTTTGTGCAAATCTCTTCAATAAATTACTTTTTAAAAAATAATTGCATTACTTATGGAATGCCCCATCTATGATAAAGGAGCTGGAATAGGATTCATTGCAAGACAGGAAGATGAAGAGGGTCATGGGAGTGTACAAGGCGTATACTGGTGATGAGGCATGGAAAGATAGTGGTGTAGGTATGAAAAGTAGTGCATGGAACGGAAAAGATGATCGTGACCACAAGCTGGCACTCGATTTCAGGCACAAGGGTATGGGAAGATTCTCTTTTTTAGGTAAAGGTATCAGGGATTGGAATAAGTTGCAAAGGGAAATAATGAATAATTTACCGAAAACTTTAAAAGAATTTAAAGTAAAAATTTGTAGAGGTCAAATGCAGGAGGGTGCAGAAAAGGGGGAAGATGGGTGTGTTGGGAAATTGCCATCAGAGTGTGTGCTCCACTGCATTTAAATTAATTAATACATAAAAAACAATAAGCATGAAAATGCTTTCATTCACTAGACGGCCAATGTCGTGTATACATCTGGCTCAGCTGAAATATTGCGGGTTTCTTGTGTTTGTCGTTTCCAGCTGTTTTCATCTCTGGTGAGTGTTGGGTTAGATTTCCCTATCCTTCATATATATGAAGGATATATTCATTTTGCTTATGGCTTAAAAGTGGGAAAAGACTGAGGGCAAGGAATGGATAGGAATTCGGCCATGGCCCTTGGAAGAAACCTCCCCGGCATTCATCTGAAGCAATTGTACCATCATATGTGTAACTCATTCAATACCTAGTTTAGTGAGTCATTTTAACTAAGCAAAATTAGCATAAACAATTTAGTAAATATTGACACATTGCCCTCATCCACTTCAATGAAATTTGTTATGCCTGGAGTGAGAATGTGAACTGAATAGCACAGCAACCTTCAGCAACTGCCACCACAGCAACGCTAGACTAATCAGGAAATTTCAAATAAGTAACTGTAAAACTAGCTAAAAGGCAATTGTCTGTTGAAGTGTCTGCACACAAATATGAAGGGCAGAGATAAATTATATTGCGAGGTATAGAGACAGGAGACATTAATTTTAATTTATGTGTTGCTATTTGCTTATTTACAATAGATGCATAAATCAATGCAATTAGAACAACATCTGATGGTTACAGTATATTCTATGAAGTTATTAGAACCATGTCACAGCATAACTTAAGACTTTTTTGATGGAAGATTAGGAACTGGAAAGTTTATTCATAAAATATAGCAAAAAGTTTGTCATTTTTGACAGGCTTCATTTTTGTACTACTTGCTATTTTACTTCCACAAAGGATAAAGAAAAAAATATATATTACATTTCCAGGCAAAGATGCAAACCCGTTACTAGTTGTGGAAGGAGAGGGGGAAGAGTGCAGAGTGGGCTTTTGCTTATCAGCTTCTGAGGTTGTTTTCTGTATGCACTTTAAAAATTTGTGAGTACATACACAAACTGCCCACGTAATGGGCTTTATTCTAGTGATTAATTTTGTAACTTGTAAAGGTTTTTGGTACTGATCTTTTTTCTCTCATCACATTTATTGGATTTAGCTGTATCATTAAAGGAAGAGATATAAGATAATATTATATATTTTTTGAACTCCATTAGGTATTGCTGTTATACTTCTGTTTGTTACTTTGGCTGGTTTATGTTCTATACGTGCGAAGAAAAAAAATACAGTTTTGAAAACTGTTAACTGTAACTTCAAGCAGTCAAGGTAATATTTCTTTTATATACAAAGAAAATAATCGTTTTACACATTAAAAAAAATTGTTTTGGTAAAAATAAGTGATTGTTTTCTACGTACGGCTTTTAGGATACAGTCTCAACCGAATATGATACGCTTGAATCAAGAGGAGCACCAGCACCTACTGAACATGTCAGATCTGGAGGAATAGTGAAAGAGCTCAATTTAACTGCTTTAAACTATTGTGTAAGACTGGATCAACAGAATCAATGTCAGATTAAAAACTTTAGTGTTACCTGCATTTTTGTTCAAAGTACATCTCTCTACTATATTGTACCATTCACTGAATTAATAAAGACAAATGAGTTCTTTTCAAATCATGTTTCACCCATTACTAACAGAAATGGATTGGCTCAGTTCTATAATCTTTTCCACACAAACTACACTGACAAGGGACACCTTTGACCATGAAGGCTCTGAACTGCACAAAAGAATGCTTAGAAAAACAAGCGATCATAAACAAAACAGTGGTGTGTGACATTTCCATGCAAAGCATTGTATTCTACCTCAAATAACATAGTAACAAGATATCAATACCATGTGAAGGAAATTATATGTAATTCAAAGTCAGTGTATCATTACATTTTCAATCAACAATGCTTAAAATACTTAATATAGCACAAAACATGCATATACAGCAGTGCCACAGACCTGATGGTGTTTATATTAGTCCTCGGAGAGCAGATGTGGGATTTTGATGAAATGGTTAAAACAAAGTGGAAGAGAACAATGTGCACATCTTACTAAAGCCACCTTATCACATTCCGAATCACTTTTGCATTGACGCAGTCCAATATCAAAAGCCACACTAATTACATTTTCCAATGATAATGTTGGTATGTTATAAATACTGTAATTGCACTAGCAGATAAGTGCAGAGTTCTGCGTGGAAATGACACACAATACTGTTTCGTTTATGATTGCTCGTTATTTTAAACATGTTTCCGTGTGGTTCCGAGGTCAAAGGTGTCCCTTGTAAGAGTGATCCTCATTTCCTTTCACATTTCTGGAGAGTAATCTACATTTTTCAACTGCCACCATTCACGTAGAATAGAGAAATTGGGGCAACAAGGAAATGATACCCACTGAATTTTGTAGTTGCTAACAAACAATTTGTCTATCAGATTCTGATGGCACTGTTGATACAAAGGCCTTAAGATCATTCACTCCCCCCCCCCCCCCCCAACATTTCCACTTTTGTGAGCTTTTGGCACATACTCTTCCAGAGACTGTGCTAATTTTCTAAGCAAGGTTCCATCCACTTTTGGCTTGCTAGGGCCCGTTTTGATGGGGGAAGCAGATGTGTTGCCAGCTGTCTGAAATCTGTACTTTGTGTTTTACGTAATTAGTTTGAGGCAGACATTGGGAACTCTCCTAGCATGCAATCAGGATGGTCAGTACATGGGATCTAGGATTTGAACCTGCCCAATGCACACTGGTTGCACTTCAGTGAGTGTGCAGCCACTTTGGGGGAGAAGCCCTAATAAAACAATTTGTTGAAGGAAAAATACATGTTTGGTCCCCAACACATTTGAACTACTTGAATTCAGCCTTCTGTCTCAACCCCACACATGGAAATAATTGAGGTTTCCAGAAATGAAATTAAATTAAATGAAAATAGGATACTTGACAGAGGTACCAAATACAATTTCCAAAGCCCTTTTCTTTTACAAACTGGATCAAAGTAAGTCAAAACATGTCTATAGCTATTTTAATTAACTGTCCTAGCAGCCACAATCTCTGCCACCTTCACAACTTATTTTATATAAAAAACAATATTTCTATACCATCTCAGAATCGTCTTATATAAAATGCGTTGTCTGGAGTCTGCGCACGTCGTCTATAGCTATTGGCTAGAGAACTAGGTTAAAGCTAACCTAAGATTTTTTTTTGGCAGATGATAAACAATAAAGTTTATTAAACACTCTGAGAAACGTATGTAATCATGCAATGTATCAGTCGAATAAATAACAGTTATCTATTTTTGAAACTAGTCTCCATCATTTAAAGTAAAATGCATTTATTTAAATAAAATCCTAACCAAATAGTCTGATAATCTAACCAGAGTAAGGTATTCATATCGCAAAAGATAATTAAAAATAATTCTTATTCGTTTTTCCTTATATGCATTTCCAGAATAAATTCCTACCACCATCATAGATGATACCCTTAGTATTTGATAAACTTGTTAGCTATTAAATGAGATTTGAGTTTTCCTTTTTATGTAGATTTAAATCAACAACTCAATTTATAAATCAGAATTCAACAACGATATTCTTGCAGCCACATAGTGGCGAGCAGAGATATTAGAAATTATTTATACAGTTTAATACATACTCAACTGCTATGAAATTAATTGCCATAATAAGTTTGATTTTCATAACATTTTATTGTTAAAAAAAATGTGGAACTACGAGTACTTTTCACTAACATGTCGCTAATAAAAGTAAACTTTAATTTCTCATGGTCTCTGCTATAACATAACTGCGTTGCCAGATAAAACATAATATTCTGTTTTTGAAGTAACTGCATAAACATACAAGGAGCAGGGATAAAAAAAAATTAATGTGAGCCAATTGTACGTTACAAAGTTGGTACGTTCGTTAAAATTTACATGTTTCTTTTTGTTTATTTACGACAACTAGCAACCCTGATGCAGAAATTCATGCTAGGAGAAAAGTATTCCATGTTTGTGTTATATTATCTGTATCAATTATAAGAACTAGGTTAAAACATAACCTGAGACTTTTTTTGGGGGGCAGAATATAGGAAACCATGAAGTCTATTAAAAACTCTAAGAAAGTTTACACGAAATGTACAAATCGCGAGATGTATCACTCAGATAAATGATAATTATCAGTTTTCAATATTATAGTTTTAGTCATTTAAAGTAAATTTAAACAAATCATAGTCAAATACTCCAATTATCTAAACACAGTGTGGTACTCGTATCACGAAAAATCATTAAAAATGATAGTTATTTGCTTTCCCGGATTTAACTCCAATTACCACCATAGGTGATGCCTGTTGTTATTCATATGAGGATAATAGAAGCTGTGATTTTCGAACGCAATTTTAGTGGAGGTTGTGGCTAAGCTGACCAGAATCGCAACTTACACATTTTGTTACAGCATAATTAGTTCTGAAATCAGTTTTACAAACCATTTAAACTAGTTTCATAAGCGCCATGTTACTAAAGGTATAAATTAATGCGAGTGAAAGTAGTTCCATATTTATTGTGCCGAGTTGTACCTGGACGAGGAATAAAACTGATATTACATGGATAGCAAATGTTTTGGGATTCCTAATTTGTTTTTAATGTTATCGGTTCTATACTTCCGTCGTCATTAATTCAGTAGAAGTCACTACTGTACTGCTATGAGAACTGCAAATTAAATATGTAGAACATTACAAAATCAAGGCTATTATCATTATGTAATAACAATTCCATATAATTAACCAAGTGCAAAAAAATGAGCTGCCAGAATATTGCGTTGCGTTCAAACCATCGTTTTTGATGGGCTCGAAGCTATTATCTAAATGTTAATAGAAAGAGCAGGTGGTACATAGTATCTTTTCCTAGTCAGGATGAACAAAACTGACAATTAACATTGTTTTTGCAACTTCCTTGCCAAAATTTGGGCTACAGAAGTGACAACACTTGGGTAGATTAATACAGCAAATTCCAAAATGTGAACAAATAGCTTTTTATTCAGACTTTGCTTTTGTTAGCATCTTCCTATTTAAAATACAGGTATAACTATTTTAAATGTCTACTATGCAAGTTTCTCTGTATTACAAAATTTCCTCTGTATCATACACTACAACAGTAATTTCCATACAACACTACCAAAAAACCAATGAAACACAGTGACTGAAAAACTTACAAAAGTAAACATGACAAAACAAAAACTGGTGTATATTGTAGGTAGCCACAAAAAATGTCTCCATTCCTCTCAACACAAAACAAAAACAGCAAATGCTATGAACTTTTTGTTACTGAAGTAATCAAAGCAAATGAGAATTTTACAAAACCTGATATTTTAACATTAGATACCTTTCATAAATCTGCATTAAAAAAAAGTATTGACCACCCTACAGCTTCATAAAAACATGGTAACATGTCACTAAATGAAAAACAGTCAATATAATGACAATATGGTGCAAAAATTTCTTATTTTAGTGTCTTATCTGCTAGATCTTTTAACATTAAAATATTCTTAAAAATAAAATTAATGTACTTTGTCAATGTGAAAACAGAAGGAATCATTACACAAAATTTTACCATTTAAGTGCTAAATGCCTAGAGTACAAAAGTCAATTAAATCCTCCGACAGCAAAAACAAAATATTTTATAGCCACATTTCAGTCGAAGACAAATAAATGGAAGGCATTACAAACTGGAAAAATATATATATTTAACAAATGTAATCACACAGAGAATCCTTAATCAAAAAACATTAAAACCATTTTATTTAGGCCTCTAAATAAACATGCAACACTTATGTATAGTTACAAGTCTTTAAAATATTGTCAAAAGATGCGACGAGATTAATTCCTTCACAACTGATAATATAACATTAAACTAACATTTTATATAATAAATTAGCAAGAATATTAAATAGCATTTGACCAATAACAACTAAATGCTGAATTAGAATATCAGAAATTTCCTGTGATACCATGCCCTTTCAAAAATCTTTTTTCACAATGCATGGATGTTGCAGTTTAGCAGGATTGGACCCAAAAGCCCAGGATGGTATTATATTAAGCATAAATAATTATCTCCACCTAACCATTAACCAGATCTTCAACAAATCATCAGTTTTGAAATATCAGTCGAATAGATAATTCTTCCACACTAAATTTCCTTCAAGTGAAGCAGCAAAACCCTAAAATGAAAGAAATTGCATTAGGTGCCATAGTATTTAATACAGTAAACATACATTCTCAAAATATGACATTAAAACCATTTAAACAGTTATTTTGTTATATTTGGCATCTTAACACAAATAGAAAATGTGCAACAATGAAAATAACGAGTCACCACTGATGAAGGCAGTCGGACAAACACAAACACACTTTACAATATATCGTTCAATAATCTTACTTGTGTAGGTGAGACATTGATGAAGTAAAGATGTGTACACATCCAGACCTACCACATGAAGTTAGGTCTGGATGTGTACACATCTTTTCCTCTTCCATATGTCTCGCTTCCTACATGAGCAAAGTTATTGACCAATATAGTGTACTGGTGTTGTATTTTTTGTGTCTGGCACACCTGCCTTCATCTGTGGTGAGTGATGGGTTATTTTCACCATTCCAATGATACCCCAAAATTCGGAAAAGTTTATTCAATCATTGTAAGCTAAACTTCACTACAAACTGGTGTCAAGGCTACACAACACTAAGGATTCGTCTACATCACGATATGCTTACTAGCTCACCGCGCTTTCACTTCATTAAAACTGGCGACAACTGTACTTACAGAGGCATTGCTCGCCTCGTTTATTGCGACCTGAACTTCAGGATCAATGAGTGAAGTCTGAACTAAATATTACGGAACAACTTGCCATTGACTAGCTTCTCTAAGAACCAGTGAAAGACTGTGCAAAATTCAACATGGCTGACCTCTATCAATTCATCCAGGCCTCTGACGTCAGCTTGTAATTTAAAAATTCAATTAGACTTTGATCTGCAATTAACCCTTGTGTCTGTGTAGCCCGTTCTCAATATTTTGACTTTCCTTTTTTCTTCAAAGATGTTTATAATGGACTAAAATTTAATTCACTGCCTTTGCGGGAAGTCCAATTCTAATAATGCAATTTGAAAAATCTTATTGAAATTCTAAACGCTGAGAAATTCGTAGCATGCATTTAACTAGATTGATTTTGTCCATCTCCTGAATCTGTTTTTATTTCTTTATATCTTTTGTTCTTGACTTTGGTTTTCTTTACCTAATTAAAAATTGTATTTATAATTTACTTAATTGGTCGAAATTACGTTTATGATATTCTTGTCGATGTTGACTACAACTTTAGCTATAAAAATCTAATATAACTCTTCGCATTAATTAGCAATTCCGAATCATTCATTTTGCCTCCCTTGAGCACTAAAAAAGAAATAACTTGCAAACTAAATTTTTCCAAGCCTATAAAATACACTTTAAAGTGACCATCATGGTAAGTTATCTTAGTGAAAATAGATTTGGAAAATCCATGATGCTTGAAAAATAGCTTTATCTATCTTTTACACAAGTGATGTAAAAATTTAATTTAATTAAAACTGCAATGGAGCACATGTTCCGGTGGCAATTTCCCTGCACACCCATCTTCTCCTTTTCCTGCACCCACCTACATTTGCCCTCTACAAATTTCAATTTTAAATTCTTTCAACATTTCTGGTAAATTATTCATCATTTCTCTTGGTAACTTATTCCAATCACAGACACCCTTGTGCCTGAAACTGAGTGCCAGCTTATATCTCAAGATCCCAGTGCCCCCAGACCTATGTCATTTTAGTAAAGCTGATATTTTGAGGACGAGTTGAGTAATATGTAGTTAAGAACGTATGCGTACTCGCCAGCATGGAAGCGGGGCCCTTACAGAGGTAGCGGGTGCAAAAGGGCCCAAAAAATCTTGCTAACCTACGTTATAGTATGAAAGCTGGTTTTTATATATATTTTACAGAATATCTTTGAAAACCAACATTCATTATTGTCAGACACTTCCTGTGGGCCATTACTTCAGCCAGACGCTTTAAAGGTCGTAAAAATAGGAGGTAAACTACGTCATAGTAGCAAGCCTAAATTTTATATATGTTGCTCGGGGTACTATTTCAAGACATTTTGTAAGCAGCCAGACCAATCCGATGGGCTAAAGTTCCTCCCAGACACGATAAATGTTCCGTTCTGAATATGGGCGCGTGGGCAGTATTCACGCGCATTAGTGTGAGTGAGAGCATTAGTTGACATTATAAGTCAGGTGTATGGAATTTCAATTCTTTGTTGGTCTTTATGGGTTTTTTTTTTATAATGATCCAATAATATTTCAATGCCAAAATTATAAAATTAACTGCAAACCAATGAATTATGCAAAATAAATATTAAAATGGTTTGATGGTTAATTATATATTGGTTTTAAATGCAAATTTAATGAAAAATTATTATTAAAAACGTATTATTTATTATATTATGAACAATCAATCTTAATTGTCATCACTGTTCACATTTTCTGCTTCCTCATCAAGCCCATCTTCGAACTGAATATCCAATTCATCAATACCATCTTCATTATTATTTAATTACTCTGTAAAAACAAATAGATTAGTTATGTTGCGAATAGCTACAAATTCATGAAAACAATATGAAGTGAAAGTCTAATACCTAATTCAGTTTGAAGTGACTCGCTGAAAAACTTGGCAACTGATCACCATCGAACGAGTTAAAATTATATTGGTTGTCTTCCGGTAGCAACTCATTGTTCTCAGGACTGAAAGTGGTTGGAGGTTTTATATGAGCATTACTCCAGATACTTGCAATATAAGGTGCTCGACGGAATTGTTGGAGTAGTTCACTTTTGCAAGGTGGCAGATTACTTGTTTCAAAGATTCTCATACTTTTAAGGTTGAACTCTTCGTTTATATGGAAAACTGCATATGTATTAATAAAAAGCCCAGCCGAGCAGCATACACATAAACTATCCCCACAACATTGTAAACATCACAGATGAATTTTTGTATTGTATTGAATACATACTGTTCTGTGTCTTTACTACTAAATAATTCAAGCTCTCCAAATTTTAGAAAGGCTTGTTGAAACTCGGGATTTTTTTTTTTTTTTTAAATAATTTGAATGGTCTTTGTTTTCCTCTCTTGAAGAAAGCAGGATTGTAATCACATCCTGTGATGCGCGAAACCTGGTAAGCTTCTACAAAAAGATTGTCCCAAATGCTCATAGATCTTGGTCAGATCAATATATCTTTGCTTGTTTCAGTTTCCCGTAAATATCCAAATGTGGGAATTATCATTTTTCAGATAATGCATATTACCCCCAGCATTATCGCTGCAACATCAGTATTAGAACATCTGATTGTCAGCTTCTTCATGCTCTGGACACGATAAACTTTCATCAATACCAGCCACAACTGTGTTATATACATCTATATATATATATTTAATTAAATTGCTATGGAGCATACACTCCGTTGGCAATTTCCCAACACATCCATCTTCCCCGTTTCCTGCACCTACCTACATTTGCCTTCTGCAAATTTTAGCTTTAAATTCATTCAACGGTTTTGGTAAATGATTCATCATTTCTCTTGGTAATTTATTTCAGTCCTTGACACCCTTACCCAAAAAAGAGAATCTTCCTACACCCTTGTACCTGAAATCGAATAACATCTTGTGGTCATGGTCATCTTTTCCCTTTCAGGCATTACTTTTAATTTTTACACCAATATCTTTCCATGCCTCATCACCAATATATGACTTGACCCTCTTCACCATCCTCCTGTCTTTCAATGAAACCCATTTCAGCTATTTTATCATATCTGTTACTGATTGCATTTTGCGGTAATTTCCAGAAACAAATCTAGCACCCATTTTTGCATCCTCTCCAACTCCTGTATTTGATACGCAAAATGTGGGTCCCATACTACAATACCATATTCAAGCAATGATCTGACCAATGTTTTGTAAACCAATTCATTTACTTCTCTCGTACATCCCCTCATCGCTCTCTCCAACAAGTGCAGAATTTTGAAACTTTTTCCGACTTCCTGCCCATTTAAACTTATTATCAAATGTAATGCCAAGATATTTACATTTAAAGTCTTAAACAAGCAATCCTTTCCCCACATTATAATTGTAATCAACCTTTAGTTTTTTTTTTATTTGTGTATCTCTCTTCTTTCTATTTATCTTTATCCTGTGTTTACCAACCCAATTAGATATCCTATCCAGATCACCTTGGAACTGTTTACAGTTATTACTGACACTACTATTATTACTGAAACTATAGCAATGACATTGTCTGAAATTAATTTTAATCAGTTTATTGCCAATGAATGGTGCCATCTCATCAATTGCCCAGTGTAAAATGAAAAATCTACGAGTGCCTGTTTAAAGAGTGAATTTTCCAACTATTTCCCAAAATCAGCAGGTCGAACTTGATCGGGTCCAGTAATAGTACAATCAACTTGAGTACATTCATTTCGCAGAGAACTTTCATAATCCTTGATGAAAGGAGTAAAATACTGATGGAAAATAACTTCAGCTCTTGTTGCATTTAATTGTTACAATTTGTAACATTTTCTTTGAAATATTTCCAAATGTTTTAGGAATATCTTTCATTGTGTGTAGGGAAAAAAAAATAATAATAATAAATAAATAAATAAACACCAATTATTGAAACATCTATGTACGGCGCTGGGTGATATTCAATGTCAAAGCATATTTTTGTGTTTTGTAAATAGCACCTGTGCTTCTTGTACTTTAACCAACTTTTGTTTTTGAATAATCTTGAGAAAAGTTATGTAATGGTGTCTTTTTTATACTCTTCTCAAACATACCAATATCTGCTTCACATTCTGCGGTTAGTATCTCCATTTTCTTCAATGTTAGGGAGAAATTTTTCAACTGTATCTGATGCTGCTTTACCAGATGAAATATTTACTACGGGATTTTTAGGCACTCCTGCGTCGAATGGGTTAATAAATTGATCAAATGTATCGACAAATTTTTTGTAACTGCCTGATGCCATTTTTAATATTATGATTGTTTAACCGCTACCTCTCAAAGGGCCCCGCTTCCATGCTGGCGAGTACGCATACGTTCTTAACTACATATTACTCTAGTCATACTCAAAATTTCAGCTTTGCTAAAATGACGTAGGTCTGGGGGCTCTGGGATCTTTAACTATTATGGTCATGGTCATTTTCTCTTCCATGCATTACTTTTGCTACATCAATAACTTTCCATGCCTCATCATCACCAATGTCCCTCTTCACCCTCCTCCTGTCTTCCAATGAATCCCCATTCCAGCTCTTTTATCATATATACTGACTGCATTCCGCAGTAATTTCCAGACACAAATCTAGCAGCCCTTTTTTGCATCCTCTC
This sequence comes from Vandiemenella viatica, assembly GCA_031002005.1. Lineage (NCBI taxonomy): Eukaryota > Metazoa > Arthropoda > Insecta > Orthoptera > Morabidae > Vandiemenella > Vandiemenella viatica. Next base: position 164,172,920 of record CM061920.1, read on the forward strand.
CAACTCCTGTATTTGATACTCAAAATGGGGTCCCATACTACACTATCATATTCAAGCAACGGCCTGACCAAAGTTTTGTAACCCAATTCCTTTACTTCTCTCGTACATCCAACAAGTGGAGAATTTTGAAACCTTTTTCTAGTACCTGTCCAATGTATCCAACACAGTTAAGCTTGTTATTGAACGTAATGCCGAGATATTTACATTTCAAGCCTTCAACAAGCAATTCTTTCTCCACTTTATAATCATAATCAACATTTACTTTTTTATCTGTGTATCTTATAAGCTGACTCTTCTTTGCATTTATATTCATCCCATGTTTACCAACCCAACTAGATATCCTGTCCAACTCACCCTGCAACTGTTTACAGTCCTCTACCATTCAGATCCTTATATATAGCATTATGTCATCTGCAAACAATCTAATTTATGATAGTAAACCATCAACACACGTATACATTAGAATAATGAACTGCAATGGTCCCAATACGCTACCCTGTGGTACTTCCATTTTTACTTCCACTTCTTTTGATACTGCATTTCCTACCCTAATTTTCTGTCTTCTACCTTTTAAAAATTCTTCCACCCAGCAAATCTCTTTCTCATCCACTCCAATAGTTTTTACCTTATTTACTACTATTTTATGGCTAACTCTGTCACAAGCCTTTGAATCAATTTGGCCTCCCTTGTTCATTTCATCTGAAATATCTTACATTGTCTTATGCCCAGTTTGTAGTGGTAGGCAAGCTCCATACTTCTGAGTTCAGAAAAGCTGCTGCTGTTTGAGAGGAATCTGATAGAACAGAATGTGAAACAAGAATTAAAGTTATTGGTATCATGGGATTCTGGGTGTATACTGTCTGTCAGTGGCCATTCATTTTTATGGCTAGTGGGTTAATGGTCAAACCTATATATATAGGAAACTAGGCATTGTTTGCAGGTTAGCTGGTATGTTACTTGGGAGGTTTCACAGGTGGCGTATCCTGTGATGGGGGAGCTCTCCTCGGTGACAGGGTTGGTGAAAGTGGAGGAGGTGTGGTGTGTGTTGCACTTCTTACAGTGGGGTCTGCTGCATGGGAAAGAGCCTTGGGATTGTCTGATGGAACGAAAAGACTATTTGTGGACTAGGCGTTGGTTAGGATTGGGAGGCCTGCTGAAACAAATTCTGGGAGGGCCAGGGAGGATTTTGGGAAGAATGGGTCTCATTTTTGAACAGGTTAGCAGGAAATCATAGCGCTGCCGAACGATTCTGTTGATGGATTCGAGGCCAGACAAGTACTGTGTGGCCAGGACAGGATGATGGTTGATTTTGGGGGGCTTGTGGTTGCCAATAGGCTAAGCAGTCTGTAAATGTGGCTCGTGAAAGTTTCTTGTGAACCAAAGCCGGAGGGTAGTTGCGGGATATCAATGCTTGTGAGATGTATGAATACTACCCGAGGAATTACTGGTTGGAGCATATATTATTATGGCTGACCCACTGGCAGAGACTGTAGGGGGGGGGGGGGGAAGGTTGGTTTGATATGGATGGCAACTGTCAAAATGGAGATACTGTTTGTTGTAGGTTGGTGGGTTTGGTGTGGACCAAGGAGCCGAGGTTGCCATTGGAGAGGGACAGATCCACATCCAAGAATGTAGCCTGTGAGTGTGAGTAGCTTCGTGTCAAATTCAGTGTGTTAAAGGTATTAAGGTCATTCAGAAAATTTAGAAGATTGTTTTCCCCATGTGTCCAAATCATAAAAATATCTATGAACCAAAGTCACATGAGGGGTTTCTCAAAAATGTCTGTTCCAGGTGCCAATGAAGAGGTTAGCATAGGACGGGGTCATGTGGGTGCCCATGGCAGTGCCACAGGTTTGTTGGTAGATACTGCCTTCAAAGGAGAAGTAGTTGTTAAGAATCAATTCCGCTGATCCAGAAAATGTTCTATGGCACCGAGTGCATTGCAATGTGTGTGTGTGTGTGTGTGTGTGTGTGTGAAATCAATTGTTACCAGGATGGAGTTGGAAGGAAGTATTGAGGGGCATAGTAGAAAGATGGAAGAGGAAGTGTTGAGTGTCCTTCATATGGGATAGGAGCCGACAGACTATCCCATACTGCATTGTAGGTATTGGTCCACCAATGCAGAAATATGTTCAGTAGGAGATCCATAAGCGGCAACAATAGGGTGTCCCAGATTTCCAGACTTGTGGATTTTTGGAAGGGGGTAAAGGGTACATGAACAGTTCAGTGGGCCCCACCAAGGTCTCACCGCACAATCAATTTCTCTTCTTACTCCTCAAAATCTATGTACAGTAACTCTTTACTTCCTATCATTGGAAGTGGGTGAATGTGTGAGGATATAATAATAAAAAAATATTTTTAGTAAGAATATTAAATATAAGATCTATAAAATGTGAACAAATAAGTGCTGGGTTTACTGGAAGTGTCTTACTGGAGATTAAGGCCAGGAGGATATCTGGTGTCAAGGTTATGATAGTAAGCTAGTTCCATCTGCAGAGTTCAGAGATGGTCACAGTATCAGGGAAAAAACTGATAACTGTAACAGTAAAACAGTTGCTGAAACTGTTCAGTTTGTAGGTACCAGCATTTTTTGCCACTGGATGGTATACATTATTTGTCTGTGTCCATTCATTCAGATGGCGAGTGCGTTAGTGGTGAGGCCTATAGATGATTATTGTACAGCATAGGCATGCAAGTTGATTTATTATGTGTGCTGTGGCATACATGCCAGGTCCCATGACGGGAAAGGTTTCCCCTGTAATCTGACTCGAGGATGTGGTGGTAGCCAAGTGCCTGCAGCACATTTTGCAGTGGGTTGTGCTGCATGGGAATAATGCTTGAGGTGGTTGAAGTGAATATTTGTGAACCAAGATATTCTTGAGGTTGGGTGGACTGTGGAAGCATGTGCGCGGAGCAGTGTGCATGATTTTGAGGAGATGGGTGCTCATCCCAGGGAAGGAATGTAAGAAGTCATGCCCAAGACCAAGGCAAATTAAAGTAGTAGGATCTGTAGGATATGGGCGGTGAGTGCTTGTGTCAAAACAGTTTCAAAGACATGGCCTAAAAGTCACTGTGATCCATGATTACAAACACTGAGCCTCTATTAGCCAGGAGGAGGATTATTCTGGGTTTCATTGGAACCCAGGACAGGTTGGATGTGAGGAATTCGTGAAACATGAGGGGGGAAGGAGAGGAGGGTCTAGATGGGATGGAGGTTTGAACTGTTCTAGGCAATAATCTATCATCATGTTATTTGTCACCGTCTTCTATAAAGGCAAAGTGGTACCACCAGAACGCTAAAGAGTGCCATACAATAGTTGAGCTTCAGGGTCAGGAAAAATGATAGTCCTTTAGAAAGAGCAGTGTGTTGGCATTGTGATAAAGGAGTCAGAGAAAGGTTAACCATAGACTGCAGGAGTTAGGGTCGAGCGTTTTGCAATGGGTGGAGGAGGTTGAAATTATTGGTGAAACAGGGGTTTCGGCAATCCATAGTGTGTGCTGCTAATAGTAGGAGTGTTGGTGGGATAGAAATAGACCTATAACCAGATAGCTTTTTTGCTAGAATGGAGAACTTATACAGAAACTTTTTTGCATGTTTTACTTGGGCCTGTTTACACTACACAAGGATCATGCTGTATTTAATTGATTCTGTTTGGGGCAGACAGCCAGAGTAGTTTGTGTAAGGAGATAAGATGGGCAGAATGCCAGTCAGCGTTTTACAGGAACTGTTGAAGGACATGATTGCTGAAGTTGAGGGAGCGGGTAAAATGAAAGGACTGGAGGTGTGGGTGGGTGTACCCATGTATAGCAGGGAGCTTGATGGTTAGTACATTTGGAGGTATATTGATGGAGAGGTAGGAACGGAGGAGGATGTAAGAAAGCAGTTTTGCAAGGAAAAAGGCTTGGAAAGCTAGGACGAGTATAAATCTGTTGGTAACATGTTAGAGGAGAGTGATAGAAATAGTAGGCACTGTGTGGACAAGAAGCAAAAACAGTCAAAAAATTATTTAAACAAAAAATCGTACCGTGCAAAAAAAGGTAATCTGAAACTACCGGTAGTGAGTGAGAGTCAACATGTTAAATGGAAACTAGTAGTAATATGTCAATTGTGAGAGCAAATAAGTATGATAATATCAATGAATAAAAAGTTGTTCAAAAAGGTTTCATACGAAGAGTGGGAAATCATTCAGAAATAGAAGTTGATAGAGATGTTAAGCACTGGATTGACATTGAGCAGAAACATCATACCAAAATTACATAAAATGTTGGGTCATTTCTCTAATGAGTTAAAAAGAATATACCTGAACCTCGTGAAATCTGTGAGTAGTAAGAAGATATTACAACGGGAAATAAAAAGAACCAATAAGCAAATATTTGTATGATAACATACACAACACTAAGTAAATATGTAAAAAAAGGAATGTTAATTTGGAAAAACAGCTAAAATAGCATCAAATATGGTCAGTGTTGGTTCAAACTGTATGAAAGAATAAAAAGGGGGGGGGGCAAGAGTAGGGAATGGAACTGGAATAAAGGCATTATGAGAAAGAAAGAAATTTAAAAGGATAACTTATTGGTCTTATGTAATCGTAGGCCTGTTGTCCTGTTTATTTTATTAATGTTTCCATCCACCTTTTTCTTGTTTTGTTTTAGTGTTTTCCAACTAATTTTATGGCTATTTGTTTCTCACATAATTACCAGTTAATTTGCTTATGGTGTCAAGTCATGATGCAACAACATCTACATATATTATTATTATTGTTTTCTCTATAATATATATTTTTTTAAATTTCATACATGTGTCTGTGTTCCAGCTTCCCAATATTGTTTTCCCCATAGTTATCATTTAGTTCATATTACCCCCCCCCCCCCCCAATATGGGCTCTGTGGACTGCTCAATCATGTGTTAGGTCCCCAGGTGTGCATGTTTCCCATGCCAATTTTTTCATTCCTCTTTGTAGAAGTAATATTTTAAACAGAAATAATATAAAATTGTGTTAGGTTTTTCTTGTGTCACTGCTCTCTTGCTGTCTGTACTCTGTTATTTTCATTGCTTAAGAGCCCTTTATGTATCATTAGTAGAACAAGAGGGTTATAAATTTAAATTAAGTGAACAAACAATAAGGGAAGAGTCTTAATAGTATGGTCTTACTGGAGATTTAGGCCAAGTGGATGCCTGGTATCAAGGATATGTTTGCAAGCTAGTTCTCGTCAAAGGAGTCCAGGAGGGTTTCTGGAAAGGCTGACAATTCTCATTGTAAAACTGTTGTTTAGGACTACCACTGGATCGTCTAGATAGCTTGTGTAAGCAATTTGGCTATTGCAATTTATTTATGATGAAAGTTGGTTAGTGTTGAGAATGACACACTAACTGGATGCATTGGAGGCAAATGAGTTGGTATGTGCAGTGTGTTGTAATACAGGAAACATGTCCAATGATGGGAAAAGTTTCCCCTGTGGTTGGACTGTAGTAGAAGTGGTCAGGTGTGTACTGTAAGTTTTGAAACAAGGTATATTGCTTGGGAAGAATCCATGTGGTAGTTTGGGAGAATCACAAGGTCAGTATCTGTGGACCAAGATGTTCTTGAGATTAGGTGGTCTGCGTGTTCGGGAAGTGAGGCGGGAGGAAAGTGGGATGGGCGGGTAAGGCACAAAGTCACACCCACAATGAAGGAATAGATTAAGAGACTAGATCAAGAAAGGACTGGGTAATGAATACCGTTTTTAGAATTTTTTTAACCATTCAAAGGCTTGCGAGGGATTTCACTAAGGTACTGTTCCACTTAATTAGAAAATAGAGTGAAGGTGATGAGAGGTGGGTTAATATTTACGAATGTAATAATTATATTCCTACACAATCTTAATCACTGAACAACCTTCCTATAGGATGAATGGCCACAGGCATAAAGTTTACACTCAATCCTGACCATCCAGCAGTAATCCATGCCAGCTCACATGAGTCCATCAACCTTAAAATCTTTTTTATGGTTAGAGTTGTCATTCTCGGTAGATGGGAACTGGCCATTCAACACAGCCTATAGTGCGCATCATGAACGATGGTGGCCCAGTTTAGTGAGGTTATGCGCATGTACATCATCACTCTGCTAGTAGCCAATCACATTCAGTAACAATCCAGAGCCTGTGTTAACACGAGTGTTGAATGCGATGTGTGTGTGAAGCGTACAGTTGTAAATCAGATCACCCGTTCAAATCCCCACCACGCTGTGTTTACCCCCACCACAAGCTGCTGACCATCGGTAGGTGACTCCAGTTGGCTGCTAGTCTCCTGGCAGCCACCTCACTCTTGTTAAAGGGTTGTGATCACGAAAATTTCAAGCTCTATATGCTAACGTTTTTCTGCATTCTGACACCGCAGCAACCTTCACCTTTGGTAAGAGGTGGTTATTCTTCTATCCTAATGTATAATATATCCTCTTTAAAGTATCTTAGTTTACTAACTGAACTACACACACACACACACACACACACACACACGTTTTATATTTTACTTATTTACTCTTATGACAGCTTGAAATAAATAAATTATTTCACCCCGACTGATTGTCACAAGTATAATTCTGTCCTGCAATTACCATGGTTCAATTTCCCCTTCCACTGGTCCAATCCCCACTCTTCCCTCTCGTTTCTTGTATTTAAGGTCCCAATATGTACACCTCTTCTCCCTGCCATATATGTCACCTCTTGCATGATAAAGGTTATGAGCCGAAATATTGTTAAGTGTGTTTGTTTTTGTGTTGTTTTGAGTTGAGTTTGTCTTGCACACATGAATGCACTCCTGACTTCGAGTCTGTTAAGTAACAGAGTTATTTTTCCCTATTTTATCTTATTTACAATTACATTTAAGGATCATTTGTTGAGCTACAATCAAAATTGTAACTTTAAGTTTACACAATTTACCTTTCTACTTGCGACTGGTAGAACCTGCGGTGCCAGCCATAATAGCACAGCCTGCAGTGAAGAGTGACCACACCAAAATGCTTGGATCAATAGAGGTGGCTAACTTTCTCAAGCGATCAAGCACTGCTTTCAACCAGGGTGTGACAGCAGGAGCTTTGCGAGTATCAGTCAATATCTTCACATTACGGAGGTATTCCAGCAGTGGTGGGTGGTCTCTAGAGAAAATTGGGAAGTACTCACCAACCTTCTCTCTAGTCCACCATGCTGATCCTGACCTACATTAGAGAAAGATGATTTCCAAGTTAAATAATATTTTACAGTGTTACTTCATTATATATACAGACAAAAATTCTTTGCAGCAAAAACAGTAAACATGCTAATGACTAGCTTCGAGCCCGTCAAAAATGACGGATTGAACGCAATATTCTGGCAGTTCATTTTTTTTTGCAATTGGTTAATTATACAGAATTGATATTACATAGTGCTAATGGCCTTGATTATACAATGTTCTACATATTTCATTTGCAGTTCACATAGCCATACAGTAGTAACTTCTACTGAATTAATGACACCGAACGCCCTTAAACCCAAATAAACCGGAAATAAAGAACCAATGAAATTAAATCAAATCAAATTAGGATTCCCGAAAACTTTTGCTATCCATGTAATATCAGCTTTATTCCTGATCCAGGCACAATTCAGCACGTTAAATATGGAACTACTTCCACCCACATGAATTAATACCTTTAGTAACATGGCGCTTATGAAAGCAGTTTAATTGGTTTGTAAAACTCATTTCAGAGTGAATTATGCTGTAACAAAATGTGTCAGTTGCGATTATGGTCAACTTAACCACAACCTCCACTAATATTGTGTTCGAAAGTCATAGCCTTTATTACCCTCATATGAATAATGATGAGTGTCACCTATGGTGGTAGTAGGAATTTATTCAGAAAAACCTTGTAAGGAAAAATGAATAACGGTTGGGTCTACTGGAGATCGCGATTCCGCCAAAATAACATTCAATAATGATGTCATTATACTGCTGTAGTCAATCGCAAGACATATTATTTTCAAGCAGTAATTCCGTTGTGATATAGCCTGTACCATTATTTTCAAGCAGGAATTTGGTTGTATTACAGCTTGGACCGGCACAATACAGTTAAATGTATTTCGGAAAGTAAATTCGAGAGGAGTCTTGCGTTTTACCACGGCAATTCCTGGTGGAATCGCGATCTCCAGTAATCACGATTTATTTACTTTACTTTACTTTAAATGACAGAAAGTATAATATCAAAAAAGGATAAACGTGAACAAATACCACTAACGAAAGTGTTCAGTAAAATATTGAAAAGGAAATAAACCATAATAAATAAACTTTAATCAAGAAGCAACATTAGCGAAAGTTTTAATTAAATTAAAATTGAGCATAGGCCATAATGAGATTTGGAATTTACCAATAGCAGAGACCTTATGGTTGCGTATTTATTAAACTGTGTAAATAATCTCTAATATCTCTGCTCGCCACTATTTGGCTGCAAGAATATTGTTGTAGAATTGCCATTTATGAATTGAGCTGATAAAAAGGTTATTTTAAATCTCATTTAATAGTGAACACGTTTATCAAATACTAAGGGTATCATCTATGATATTCTGGAAAAGCTTGTAAGGAAAAGAATCATTTTTAATTATATCTTTCGTTATATGAATACGTTACTCTGGTTAGATTATCAGAGGACTTAGTTAGGATTTGACATAAATAAATGCATTTTACGTTAGATGACGGAGACTATAATTTTGAAAACTAATAACTGTTATTTGTTTGACTGATACATTTCGCGATTACGTATGTACGATTCTCTGAGTTTTTAAGAAACTTCGTCTTATTGTGTGCCAAAAAAATTCTTAGGTTACGGTTTAACCTAGTGCTTACAACTGATGAAGATAAAATAGCGTAAATATTGAAAACCCTTCTCCTTACATTAATTTCTACATCTGCTGTTCATAGATAAATAAAAAGCAATATGTAAACTTAAACGAACGTACTAATTGTAACTTTGTGACATATAATTGCCTTGCATTAATTTTTTTCCCCTGCTCTCAGTATTTCTAATATCACTGCTATTTTGCGGCAATATCATCGTTGTTGAATTACGAGTGTCACATCGCTTGTACAGTAAATAGTCATATCCTTGATGATTTAATTCTGATAAAAAGTTATCTTAAATCTCATTTAATAGCTAACACATGTATCAAAAACTAAGGGTATCATATATAATGGTAGTAGGAATTTATTATGGAAAAGCTTATAAGGAGAAACGAATAAGTCATCTTTAATGATATCTTTCATTATATGAATACGTTACTGTTGTTAGATTATCAGAGTATTTGGTTAGGATTTTAAAATAAATAAATGCATTTCAGTTTAGATGACGGAGACTATAATTTCAAAAACGGATAACTGTTATTTATTTGACTAATACATTTTGTATTACGTTTCTCCGAGTTTTTAATAAACTTCATTGTTTCTTACAGTCTGCCAAAACTTAGGTTATTGTTTAACCTTGTCCTTACAACTGATACAGATAAAATAGCGTAAATATTGAATCTCCTTCTCCTTACATGAATTTCTGCATCTAGCTGTAAATAAACGAAAAGCAAGATATTGGTACAAATGTAATATGGTGGTTGTTGATTGGCGAGTGAAGGCTGGCACGTGACTGTTCTCTAGCCAATAGCTGTAGTAGCTATATACAACGTACCCAGACTCCAGATTAGTGTTTTATATAATAGGATGGGCACAAAACTAGAGTAATTTTTTATCTAATGGAGATTAGAGCATAGTTCCAGCCAAGAATGCACAAGAACAGTAGTTATGGAGATAGCATGGTAGGCTGGCAGAAAACGAGTGCCATGGAAAGCTTAGACCAAGATATCAAATCATAATACAGGAATGTGCAATTAAATTACTTTATTGTTAGCTTTTTACTTTCTGCAGAAAGAAGAGAGAGTAGGTTACCTGCGATATAAGCTGCAAAATAGGCTTATTAGTTTGACCTCAGTGGTAAGTAATTTGTTAGAGAACTTTACATCAAACTACATCAGGAATGTCTGAGGGAAGGAAGTAAAATGGATATAGAAGTTATTCATAAAAATCACATATAGTTTATAATAGAAAGCTATTTTAGGTGAAACTGATAAGGAAAGCAAGTTTGTAGTCTCTCTGTGGATCTGCCTAAGGTGTTTGAAAGAGTAAGACACAGGATGGTATTGAATAACATTAAGACTATTGGGATGAATCCAAATGTCTCACACTGAGTCTGAACAGCCTATAGTATCAGAAGCATACATAGGAACAGTTTCCAAGGCATTATACTGGGCCCAGTACTGTTTATTTTGATTCTGTTACTCTGAACTTATGCTGTTTGTAGAAGACTTAATTCTGTATAATCATATATACTATTTCTATAAGGTTTTTTTTTGTCACAATCCATTATCTCCCTTGATAGCTAACTGAAATGTATGAATGAGGTATAATTTTAAAGCTTAAGGTGTCCACTTTGATCACTACATATATTAAGAAATGACTTCTTTTAAATTCAAGGGCAAAAATGTCAACATTTCTAAAATGCTGTTTTCATACCAGGACTATTTATCTCCCTGCATTCCTAACCGAAATTGATAAATGATATATCATTTTAAAGATTAAGATCTCCACTTTGGTGACATCATATATTAAGACAGGAATTTTTCATAATTCAACCCTTAAAGGGCAAAAGTATCAATATTTCTGCAACGCGTTTGTGCCACGAGCCATTTATCTCCATTGATATTTAACTGATATAGATAAATGAGGTGTCGTTTTAAAAATTAAGGTCTCCACCATGGTCACATCATATTTTAAGAAAGGAATTGTTCAGAATTCGACCCTTAAGGGGAAAAATGATCATTACTTCCATAACTTTTTTTTTTCAAGAGCTATTTATTTCACTTGATATCTAATCTAAATAAAAAAAAATGAGCTATTATTTTAGAGATTTAGGTTTCCGCTTTGGTCAAATCAGATTTTAAGAATTTATTTTGGGAATTCTACCCTTAAAGGGCAAAAATATTAATATCTCTAAAACGCTTTTATGTGTCACGAGCCATTTATCTCCTTTGATATCTAGCCGAGATATGAAAATGACATAATTTTAAAGAGTAAGGTCTCCACCGTGGTCACATCATATTTTAAGAAAGGAATTTTTCAGAATTCAACCTTTAAAAGAGCAAAAATGCAATAATTCTAAAAATGCAGATTTTGTACCACAAACCATTTAACTCCCAGTATTTCTAACCGAAATCGATAAATCAATTATCATTTTAAAGATTACAATCTCTGCTTTGAAGACATCACATATTAAGAAAGGAATTTTTTCAGAATTCAACCCTTAAAGGACAAAAGTATCAATACTTCTGCAACATATTTGTGTCACGAGCCATTTATCTCCCTGGATGTCTAACCGATATATAGATATAAATGAGGTATAATTTTAAAGATTAAGGTCTCCGCCATGGCCACAAAATATTTTAAGAAAGAAATTTTTTGGCACTTGACCCTTAAAAGGTAAAATCGTATATATCGTTCCAATGTTTTTTTGGTCTTAAGTCATTATCTCCTTTCATACCTAACCGACATCGATAAATGAGGTATCATTTTTAGGATTAAGGTATCTGCTTTGATTATATCTTATTTCAGGAAAATAATTTTTTCAAATTTCACCCTAGGGCAAAAATGTCAATCATTCTAAAATGCTGTCTTTTGTGTCACAAGCCATTTATCTCCATGGATACCTAATTAAAAACAATAAATGAAGTATCATTTTAAAGATTAAAATCTTTGCTCTGTTGACATCCTATATTAAAAAAGCAATTTTTCAGAATTCGACACTTAAAGGGGAAAGTATTAATATTTCTACAGCGTATTTTTGTGTCACGAGCCATTCCTGGATATCTAACCGAAATAGATAAATTAGGTATCAAGGTCTCAACTCGGGCAATATTGTAAATTATGAACGAAATTTTTCGGAATTTGACCCAATAAGGGAAAAAGTAATAACTGAATTTCTCGTATTTAAGACAGTTCATATACAAGCCGCTAGATAGCAGTAACACATATGACAGAGTTATTAATAATCTGCTTAACTGGTGTCGACTTTTGTTACGTACCTATTACACCAAACAAATAAACAACGGTTATTCTTTATCCTATTACAAACCACCTACTTTACTATTCATCGTATTTGCGATATTTTCGCACGGGTCCTCTAGTAGTATTATAATGAGAGAAGGTTGTGAGTAGCTACAGAGGAGAACTGGTTATGTAAACAGAAAGAAACAGTTTTTATATCTGTATATGGTGGATAGAGAATAGCTTCTTGAAGAGACAAATCATATGATTTGCTATAGCAAACTTAGTTTGTGTACTAGTTGAGAAAACTTTGATTATTGTTTTACAATTTGTGCAGGTCATTAATGCTGGAAGCAGGATGGGGGCAAGGAACATGAGGAATTTCAGCCATAGCATTCTTAAGGAACCATCCCAGCATTTGCATGTAGCGTTTTTGGAAAACACAAATCCAGATAGCCAGATGGGATTAAATAAGCATTTTCCAAAATGCCACATCTGATGGATTACTAGAAAATTTAATAATGTCCGCAGATACTGAGATATGAATCTTAGGATGGTACGAGACGCATATTATGATCTAATCCAGTGGTTAGCATGGGTGAAAAATGAGGCAACTAGATTTCTCTGTGGAAATTACTGCAGTACTCACTTCCTAACTGATCTGGGTTGGCAGTCACTGGAAGGAGAGAGGATGAGAAATAGTAGTATGTATGAATAAGGCATACACTGATAATGTAACCAGCATGGGCAATTAGTAGCAGTCCGCAACATTGATACCCTCAGTTGGCGGTGAATCGGTTAAGCAACGTTGAGCGTGGCGAGTGCCTGGATGGGTGACCGGTTATGGCTCCATACGCAGTCCGCAACATTGATACCCTCAGTTCCAGCACGCTGATTGGGCATCCTGGCAACCTTCGATACACAACCTTAGAATTTTCGATGGCAGCTAAGCCAGTCTGTTGGTGATTTCGAGAAGTAATTATCTTAAATAGACCTGATGAAGACAACTGAGCAGATTGTTGAAACAACGTCATTCTATGGCTCTACCGATGAAGAATTCACTGAATCAATACACCGGGAAAGTCTCCATTTACATAATGTTACATGCTGTTAGGATGGCAGAAAACTAAAGAACACACTCAGGAAACATGCATAATAAAGAAAGAAATCTTGTCAGTGATTCTAAGCTCGACAGAAATGATAGATCCTGCGAGGAAATTAAGAAAGGGCTATAAGATAACTGAGATACACTAAAAATAATGGAATTTTTTAGATACAGTGATCTTGTGTGCACCATGTTGCATAACAGGATTTAATATCTCAAATTTTCATGAAATATAGCATCAATTTTTTAATAAAATATATCTACAGGGAAAAAGATTACAGAGTGTAAAAAAGCACTCAAGAAACTGATGCATGGCAAACATCTAACCTACCTGTGAAACACTAAGCACAATTAAAAAAAAAAATCTGGATATAATAAAAAAATAAATCCACATTGCCTGTCGTGTATGTTCATAAGGGGGCAAGTAACATGAAAAAGATCTTTCCATGCCAAAGAAATTAGGAATAGTTTGACAAAATGTAATTCAACATTTGTGAAATATGATGCTTGTGGCAGATCTTTAAGAGGTAACAAAAGTGAGAAATGCGTCATAAAGAGCTGAGTGTAGCTTATGTTCTCTCTCTCAGCTGGACTGACTATGGTCATTATTTATCATACTTGTCTATTAGTCATTGTCAAATGAGAGAGATCATTAAAATATGCAAACGATTATCTAAAGTATCCTGAATGTGATGTGAACTTTGTAAGCTATCTCACTGCTATTGTTTTTCGAAACATCTTCTAAAAGGAACTGGTGGAGGAGAACTTCCAAAATATCCTAGGCTATGCCTATTTTCCATGACCACCAAGTTGAGCTGGATGAATTACAGCACACAACAGTGGAGTTTAATAAAAATGATATTTGTTAATCTAGTCTTAAATGAGATTTCTAGGAGTCACCATGAAATTTCTATTGGTGTTCAAAAATTGGTACACACCAATGTGTAAATGATGTCAATTTGAAATGTCACAAAACTGATTAAAAAGTATAGTGTTTTCAGCAGTACACTCTTGGATGAAAAATTAGACTTTTCTAAAATAATCATGTAAAATAGTGCATATGACAAGCAACTTGACAATTGTGGGCATCTTAATAAAAAAATCTAACAATAACGAAGGTCAGTCACAGTAATGTTAAGGCGGGTTTACATGGTTCACTTTTCGGAATCACTCTGAAGAATCACTCACAGTGAAAGGAAAATGAACAATTTAAACAGCAAATTTTCCAAAGTGATCATCCAAGATGATGGATGAAAGAAGTAGACTCGGGTTCAACTTTTGATGATTCATTCAATGAATCGTCAAAAGTTACTCGTGTAATCAATCAAAGTATTGGAGTGGAATCTCCTACTGGATCGGTTGCATTTGTTTTCGATTGTTATTTTTTTCAACACACAATGGTTTTAAAAGGAAATAAGAATACAATTCTTTGTTTTTATTGTTGTTACACAACAACTAGTATTTTCAGAAAACAAAATTTTTAAATAAGAGATATAGCTATGGAGGACATGATTAAGGAATTGAATCTCCTACCATTGACAATAGAAGACATCAAGTGCAAAATTAAAACTATCCAAACGAGATATTCTAGTGAATAAACTAAAGTTTTGAAATCATAAAAAAAAAAACTGGTGTTAACTGTGCAGCTAAGTACAGGAAATGCAGCCTCAAGTGTTCCAAAGCAACTGCTTGATACTGCAGTTACAAGAAACCTGAAAGTAATTTCAAGGTTCAATTTTTCTGGAACACATTTTCTCACTGCAGAATCCTGTTTTGTAATCAGTGGGGAGATTTTGATAGCAAATCTATAAACTGATTTGTACATTTGAAGATGGTTCTTTAAATGCCACTTTGTCCTCAAATACCAACCCTTTCAGCTAGGTGAGGTTTCTGCAAATTAAATCCATTTCAACAAGCACAAGTTCATTTGCTGCCATCCTGAAGTGAACAGAATGACTCACTTAAGACGATACGCACTTTGACTGCAAATGATTCATCTAAAGTGTCTACGTAAAGTGAATCGTGTAAACCCGCCTTTTGTTGGAACAGAAGTGCACTTGGCATTGTACAATAAGAACATGCCCTATGCCAAGTGGCAGATTGCTAGCCTTGCATATATGGCAGAAGGTTCCATTCTGTAGCCATCACAGTTCTCTAAAGATAAATTACCAGCTACTTATTGTATACAGAATGCAGCAATAGTCAATATGGGACCAAAAAATAATTTTGAAGTGGAAGTTGTTAACTGGCTTGACAAAAGGGTTCCATATACAAGGTAAATAGATTTTCCTTAAATTACATCAACGCCTATATGAGTGACTGATGTTTTATTATAAAGAAATATTTTTCCACCTTCCCAAATTCCTTTCCACTATGAACTGAAATCCTGTCTTTGTCAGACTTGAAAAAAAGGAAGGAATTTTTTATTTCTTCAAATCTGTGAAATTTTTGGACTGTACTTAACCAAGTGCTGGCCAGTACACCTCAGACTATAGACAAATTCAAGAGAAGGTCTTGTTCAACCAAATTCAGTTAAGAAAACACCAACTGAAATTTTATTTTACACATCTTGAAGAGTACTTGCATGTATCCTGCTGGTGACAAGCAGGAACCATCAGTAACAGTGAATACTCCAAAAGTTTATGTCAGCACTGGCAGTTGATTTAATTATGTTAACTGTTATGCACATCAATAACAATTTAGACACCTTTTAGTTTGCCGTATGCTAGGCAATACCTGGGTTTCCTTTTAAACAAACCTTCCATTGTCAAAGAAGAAATCCTCTTGAATAATAAAAAAAGCATAAATCTATAACTGGCGACAGATATTCAATCAACCAAGGTATGCCTGTTGAACAAAGATTTTTCCTGAGCTTTCAATGGTCAGAATTATGACCAATAACTTTCCTTGGGTAAACTGTTTGAATAATATGACTGTTGCAATAATCTTTCACAAATTGCCAAATTCTGTAACATTATCAGTTGGTTTTCTAATCAATTCTGCAGCTTTATTTCAGATATTTTCCAGTGCTGCAATATTTGGCGTGATTGCTTCCTTTAAAGTCAGATTCATCTTACAACAAATGGTTTCTAGAATTTTTGACAAACCAAGAAGTCTATGGCAGAAGAACAGTTGCAAAAATGTGATACCGTTTCCAAGTATATTGTAAAAGCCTGGAAGAATTGGAATAGCCACCGAACACCAGATAATTGGCAGATTTTTTTAGAAACACAGAAAAGAACATCCAAAATAATCAGACGATTCAAACGTATGTACCACATTAAAAGATTAGAGGAAATCGACAATGACTTCAAAAGAAACAACACAAGAATTTTTTTCAAAACTTTCCGGGAAGAACTTTCTACATTTAAACCTCCAAGTCTTTGCTTCCGTCAACCTGATGGTATGCTTGAAACCAACACAAAGGCCAATTGTGACATTCTGAAGCAGTTCTTCAAGAAGCTGTACAACTGTGAACCACCTACAGAGAAACTCCATTTCCAGATACCCTCCCCGAACCATGACTCAGCTCCACCAACACTGGGTGAGATCCGAAATATCATACTTCAGTTGAAAAATAACAAAGCACCAGGGGAAGATGGAGTAATAGGCGAGATGCTCAAAATCGGGGGCGAACTACTGACTGAACGGCTGCACGCTATTATTTCAAATATATGGGAGACCGAAGTCATACCTGCAGATTGGAAAATTGCATTAATTCACCTGCTACATAAAAAGGAGACAGGACCGATCCAAACAATTTGAGGGATTTCACTTCTGCCAGTCGCTTATAAAGTACTTTCTTGTGCCCTCCGGTCAAGGTTGGAGAAGCAGACAGAACACAAGATTGGTGAATACCAAGCAGGATTACCGACCACACCAATCATGCACAGAACAGATCTGGAACCTAAAAATGATACTCCAACATCGTCAGTCAACCCGCACAGTGGTAACTTTTGTAGACTTTAAGAAAGCATATGATTCGATTGACCGCACTACGCTGTTCAATATACTACATGAATATGGAGTAGATAATAAAACAACTATTTTAATTCATGTAAACTTAAACGAACGTACTAATTGTAACTTTGTGACATATAATTGCCTTGCATTAATTTTTTTCCCCTGCTCTCAGTATTTCTAATATCACTGCTCACTGCTATTTTGCGGCAATATCATCGTTGTTGAATTGCGAATGCCACATCGCTTGTACATCTGGCATAGTAGTAAATTAAAAGTTAAAATGATTTATATATAAAAGAAAAGAATACAAAGGTTAATAAATTTTGTTTGCCCTGAGAGGCTTTAAAAGGATATGATCTCTGAAAAAAAGAAATGAAGTTAGGAGAATTGTTGAGTAGAGGAAACAACCAAGACAAGATTGATTTAGCAGCAGCGTAAAAATTAAATTGAGAAATCTTGAGTAGGAACAAACCTGCAAATCTTGGGACATCAAGGTTGTCTCAAACACGGTCATTATTGGTATTAGAGAACTTTTTAAACTGGCAAACGAAAGAAATAAACTGCAAAAGATTATAAACGAAATACAGTCTACAAATTGTATTTATTTAATTACATTAGATCTCTTGCCGTCGCATCATTTATATGCGACATACAGTAAATAGTCATATCCTTGACGATTTAATTCTGATAAAAAAGTTATCTTAAATCTCATTTAATAGCTAACACATGTATCAAAAACTAAGGGTATCATATATAATGGTAGTAGGAATTTATTACGGAAAAGCTTATAAGGAGAAACGAATAAGTCATCATTAATGATATCTTTCATTATATGAATACGTTACTGTTGTTAGATTATCAGAGTATTTGGTTAGGATTTTAAAATAAATAAATGCATTTCAGTTTAGATGATGGAGACTATAATTTCAAAAACGGATAACTTATTTATTTGACTAATACATTTTGTATTACGTTTCTCCGAGTTTTTAATAAACTCATTGTTTCTTACAGTCTGCCAAAACTTATGTTATTGTTTAACCTTGTCCTTATAACTGATACAGATAAAATGGTGTAAATATTGAATCTCCTTCTCCTTACATGAATTTCTGCATCTAGCTGTAAATAAACGAAAAGCAAGATATTGGTACAAATGTAATATGGTGGTTGTTGATTGGCGAGTGAAGGCTGGCACGTGGCTGTTCTCTAGCCAATAGCTGTAGTAGCTAGGGGACAGTGCCCTATACGGAGGCAAGTAAGGAGGACCCCAGGAGCTGCTCCACGGATGAACGGTTGGTTTGACCAGCCGGAGCTTATTATGCTCAACTTCCAGCCACTGCCTCTGCCAAACTTCAAAAACAAACCTCTTCGCCGCCGAGGCAAGGTCTGACTTTGGGACCAGATCAAAGTCGGTTCTGACCTTGTCGCAGGCTAACTTGGCAGCTTCATCAGCTGCCTCGTTCCCTCCGATTCCCACATGGCCGGGTACCCAGCAGAATAATACCTCCTTTCCACGAGATTGGAGGGAAAAGAGGGCGCCCTGGATGTCCTGGACTAGACGATCAGCTGGATACATATTTCCTATGGCCTGAATACAGCTGAGGGAATCACAGCATATGATGAAACACTTATCGCGATTTACTTTCATATGCTGGAGCGACCTTAGCACGGCGTAGCAGTCGGCAGTAAAAACGCTGTACCTGCCGTCAAGTTTATATGTGTAAGTCGCTCGAGGGAACACTACGGAACAGCCAACTCCGTTAGCCTGCTTAGACCCATCCGTGTATACCGGGGTACAATCACGAAACTGATTTAAAATATCTCAAAGTTCGGGTAAAAACATTGTCGGCGGTACACAGCTCGAATCCGTATTGTTCTAAAATAGCCTTTGTACGGTAGCTGAAAGGTTTAGTGGCTCTATGCCAGTTGGTATAGAGCAAAACTATGTCGTACACAGGACTGCCAGGTGTTATGGCAACCTGCAGGTAGTGTCGCACCATGAGGAGTTGCCGGCGGATGGTATGCGGCGGCTCGCCTGCGTCAGCACAAATGCTGACAATAGGGCTGGTGCGATATGCACCTATGGCGAGCCGAATTCCAGCATGGTGGACACTATCCAATATACGCAGATAACTGTCCCGTGCCGAACCATAGACGTTACAGCCGTATTCCAACCGTGACCGTACAAAGGCACTGTAAAATTGTAGCAGGCAGGAGCGGTCAGCGCCCCATGACCTGCCACAGAGACATTTTAAAAGATTAAGAGCTTTTAATGCCCTGGCTCTCACATCTTTTAGATGTGTAAGCCAGTTGAGCCTTGTGTCAAAAATGAGGCCCAGGAATCGAACAGTATTACTAAAACACGGTGTTCCTCAGGGTAAGGTGAGGCTCTGGTAAAAGGCTTCTGCTGCGAGTAAAAAGTACACCGGGTTTTCTCAGCGGAGAAATGAAAACCGGTGTGCACTGACCATTCGTCCAGCCTGTTCAACGTGAGCTGCAACTGCCGCTCAGCGCTTCTCAGGCTGGACGATGCAATAAAAATTAAAAAGTCGTCCACATATAAGGAGTACCGTAGGGGACTCCTTATAATGGCTGCAATGCTATTAATAGCAATGGCAAAAAGTGTAACGCTTAAAACTGACGCCTGAGGGACACAGTTTTCCTGAATATTAAGATCAGACACTTCACTACCGACTCGGTACCGGAAGCAACGACCAGATAAAAATGATTTTAAAAAACAAGGCAGGTTACCCCTAAAACCCCATTCATGCAACTGTTTTAAAATAACATGCCACCAGGTAGTATCGTAGGCCTTTTCAAGATCGAAAAAAAAAACACCCACAAGGTGTTGGCTGCGGATGAACGCATCCTGTATTGCCACCTCCAGGAGGATCAGGTTGTCCAAGGTGGAACGCAACTTCCTGAATCCACACTGAAAGCTACTCAGAAGGTTTTGGGATTCTAGACACCAGACGAGGCGGCGATTGACCATCCACTCCAGTGTCTTACCCACGCAGCTTGTAAGGGCGATACTACGATAGCTACCTGGCAACAATTTGTCCTTACCAGGCTTTAAAATAGGGATAAGTATTGCTTCTTTCCACGAGTCGGGGAAGTGTCCTCCGGTCCAAATCTGATTAAAAATATCTAATAGGTACTCCTTAGCATCTTTACTAAGATGCCTCAGCATCTGGTACTGGATCAGATCAGGCCCTGGAGCAGTGTCGTTTGCACTGTTTAACGCTGACCACCTCCCAAGATGTAAATGGGCAGTTGTAGGCCTCTGTACTCGACGAATAGAAGCACAGCAGGCGCCTCTTGGCAGCGACTCTTCGTCGCTGAAACCGAGGGTCAAAGTTAGTGGACGAAGTGAAGTTCTCCGCCATCAGCTGCGCTATGCTTCATTCGTCAGTAATTATACGTCTGTGATCCAGTAACCCAGATACTGGTGGGCGGGAGTACCTTCCAGATATACGGCGGATGGACTCTCATACTTTGGATGATTATGTGGAACGATTTATTGTGCTCACAAAGGCCTGCCATGACCTTTTCTTGCTCTCCTTAATAACTCTAAGCGCCTTAGCTCTGGCAATACGAAACGCTGCTAGGTTGTCAGATTTTGGGCACAACCTAAAACGATGCAACGCCCGTCGGCGACCCTGGATGGCGGAACGACATTCATCGCTCCACCAGGGAACGGGTGTCCTTCGCAGCGTTCCGGAGCTCTTCGGCGTGGAAACATCAGCTGCACGGTGAATCACTTCTGTGAAGTGATTCACCTTCTTCTGTATAGTCTCACAGGGCTCTAGTAATACGGATCGGCAGAAGAGCTGCCAATCTGCATTACTGACGTTCCATTTGCGTCGGTTATTGCTTCCCCCTCGCTCACACTTGACGTGCACCCAAATAGGGAAGTGGTCGCTTCCATGGAGGTCGCGATCCACTTCCCAATGCACGGAGTCCGCGATTGAAGGAGAGCACAACGAAAGGTCAATGGCAGAGGATGAACCAGAAGCAGTGGTGAAGTGGGTCATTTGTCCTGTATTCAGGATACAAACGTTCTCCTGCTCCATTAATCTACCAATAACTCGGCCTCTGGGGCAATCAGCGTTCAAACCCCACAACGCACTATGGGCGTTAAAGTCTCCTAGGAGGAGGAATGACCGAGTAAGATGCCGTAATAAGTCGACAAGATCGTCATAATTGGTGGGCGCATTTGGTAGTAGATAAATGGAGCACACGGTCATTTTAATACGACCGTGTATCCTCACCGCTACTGCCATTAGATCAGAGGTGAGAGCAACGGGTTCGGAGTGGACAGTGTTTAGAACAAACACAGCCAGTCCCCCCTTCGCTCGATCACCCTCGGTGTCGTCCTTTCGGTATATGTCATATCCTCTTAGCACTGGTTGGTGCGATGGTCTAAAATAAGTCTCCTGTAAGCAGAGACACAATGGATTAGACCATGCTAAGAGTTGGACTTCCTCTTTGTGAGCCTGAAAGCCGTTGACGTTAAACTGAAGTATGGGAGCCATCCTATCTATTTAAAACCACCCGCCCCGGGTCGGGTGGGTCAGTGACCAGTGTGTGCTGAGGAACGGAACCAGGTTCGTCCAACAGCATTACGTTGTCTTCAAGGTCCGAAGACGACTGTTGTTCTAAGGCTCGGAGTCTTGCGGACTTTTCTTCCGCCGAGGCCTTCTCCCCTTCTCCCTGCCAGTTGGGGAACTGGGAGGGGAAGTAGAAGGGGACTTCAAGAACATAGTGGGGTCTGTGTGTTTAAACTTCGGACCCCAAACTTTCTGCACAGTTTGCCATCCGCTACTGGCAGATGGCGTTGCCGTTACTACATCTGCTGCAGGTAATGCTTCTGCAATGGGTGCTCTTTCTGCTGTTGCAGAGGCACCCACGTCTGTAGTTACTGTAACGGATGGCTGTGCCTTTGCTGGTAGACTTGCTGAACCTGCTGTCGATGTGGTCGAGTTTGTCAGAGAGTTGCTACCGACGTACGAGGTCCTAGGTGTAATGACCTTGATGGGTGTGGCACCACATCTGCACTGACATGAGCACATTGGACTTGTGCCCATGTCCGCAACGGACGTCTGGGTAGCAACACTTTCTTTCCTGACGGGAGTTGATAACGTCTTCGCGAGCTGGTAGCTAAGACTGGTGGAGCCAGAGCCTTATATCGCTTCTTGGCTTCGCCATATGAAATGTGCTCTTTCGTTTTCAACTCCTGTATCTTTTTTTCTTCCAGATACAATCGACACTCTCTGCTCCAGGCTGGATGTGCCCCGGAGCAGTTCACACACACCTGTGGGAGGGTGCAACTAATGCCTGCCTCATGAGCCGCCTTTCCGCATTTCCCACAGGTGGGGTTGCCCTTGTCAGGTCACCGTCGCATGACCAAACCGCTGGCACTTGAAACAGCGCATTGGGTCCGGTACATACGGGCGAATATTCAGATTCAAATATCCTGCCTTGATGTTTTTGGGCAACGTCGGAGTGTCGAACCTCAGGACGAAGGTGGCTGTCTTCTCAAGACTGCCGTTAACCCTTCGTTTAATCTGACGAACCTCGACCACATGTTCTGTTGACCACTCCTTAAGGAGTTCCTCGGTCTCTAAATCCATAAGGTCCCTGTAGGTGATGACACCTTTACTAGAATTTAGAGTTTTATGGAGTTTGCACTTTACTGTGAACTCCCCGAGCTTCTCGCACTTAAGGAGTTGTACAGCCTGCCTGTGGGTGGATGTTTCCACAAGCAGTGTCCCATTCCTCACCGTTTTGACCGATTTGAGGGTACCCACAATACCCTCTAAACCCTTGTGTACATAAAATGGAGAGACCTTCTCAAAAGATCGCTCCACCCTTGTCATAATAACGAAAGCATTGTCAATATTACAACCCTTGCCGTTACTGTTGTTTACATCCGGAGGAGGGCTTTCAACCCTCGCCCGTTTTTAAGAACTGGGGGTATTTTTATTAACCTGCGACACACCCGGGCCGCAGGGGTTTTTAGGTTTTTTTTGAGTAGGAACTTCGGTCCCACGAGAAAAAACCATTTTAAAAAAGAAGTGCTTTTACAACAGGGGTGCGCACGTACCCCTGAGGTCGCACATTAGCGGGTGGTTTGCCTCACCACTCATCCATCCCCTTGGCACGTGTCCGACCTTGAGGTTGAGGTTTTTTTATAGAGGTTTGTACAGTCCTCACGATTCGGGCGATGAAGTCAAGATCCCCGTTCTCCTAGGCACACAATGTTCCACCGCCACGCCCTACGGTGGTCGTTGAAGCATGGTAGGAGTTTACGGTGTGGGAAGCTTGCGACGCTCACAAGTTTCCAGCTCGGGCACCGCGGGTTCGCCAAACCCAAACCTGGCATTTGCATACCAGGCCCCTGCGCGGGGAAAGGGGGGCGGGGGGCAAGATGAGATATTCGACAATGGTGCAAGATGGATGACATCATCCGCCAGTTTCAAGTCACCTGTATTAGATAATGCAACAATTTCTGAAAATAGCATTGCCTTTGCTTCCTTATCTTAAGATTGTTTTCCTATACATATCTTGTCCCACTAATAAAGCATCACTGTAATAGCATTTTTTAAATATAAATAAAATGGTGATAATAGAAGGCGTTATCTTTCTACTTGGGGCATTATTACCCATTTTGCATTTCTCATCATCAATATTTGTGTACATATGCATTCCAATTGGATTTCCCTTCCAATCATAATCAGTCTCTGACAACACAGATTTTCAACTTTATGTAAGCAAACAAACTTATATGGATGGGGATAAACTATTTGTATCTTTGACATCGGTATCTAATGCCTATACTTTGTATGATTGTCAGCAAGCGTGACTACACCTTAAGGCTGGGAAGATCTTCCCCAGAACAACTCTCAAAGTTACAGTCATCAAAGCAAGTAAGATGTCAACTGTGGTATGCAAGAAACTAAAAGGAATGTCTAGTACAGAGTTAACAACTTCCTCTGGTTATGAGCAGAAATGAACTAATTGGAAATTGTTTAAGAGGCTACACTCCTGGGTTACTATTTGAAGATGGGCACACTACTGAGTCTAATTTGTTAGTGTGACATCGTGAAACTTCAGCTTCAGCTTATCTGCTGCAGAGAACTATAAGTCCACCCAAGAGAAGAATCTAAGACTGAGCAAGGTGACATCAAATACAATTATCATTGATAATTTCAGGTTTTGACTGGACATTTTTATTATAGATTATATTCTACTGAACATTTGATTTTCTTCTAATATGAAAATGAATAAACTAATAGTAGCCCTGAAATTAATATACTTCCTTACTAAGGCGCTCCGTTTTCTCTAAATATAATTTACAACACTATCCATTTTCATGTTCTCACTGCTTAAGAAATTTTGTGATTCAAGAGATAAGGGCAAGCAACACATTACTTTGTAAACTTCTGACTAACTTTGAGGGGAAGCTCATTTTCAACTTTTCACAGCTAGAAAAACTGCTAAACCCTTAGATTAATTAATGTAGAAAAATAGGATTACTATTTACATCACACTTAGTCAAAATATCTCATGATGGATGTCTTTTTGTAATAACTGTAAGTGGACAAAAAGGCTGCTGGAGATAAGTTATTTTTGTGGGTACTGAACACTGTCCGTAACACAAAAGCAACAAGGATGTATTGCTTTTTTGGTTTCCTGATTTTTGTCAACTTACAGGGAATTAAAGTGGCATGTAAACTTGTTAGTAAACCACCAACAAAACTACAAGGAGCTTAGATTGCACACTAGCAATTAGAACCTCAACCACCAAATAGAGTATTTCAGACACTTCTATGATGTGAGTAACAAAGTCGTAGGAATAACCCTCCCAAGTTTAAAAAAATTAACACATTAATAAATGGCTTAGCTGGATCATCATAGCAGGGCAGGCCTATGGTCAACTAGCAGGAAGGAAATCAGCTATGACCTTTGTGAAGGGACAAGGCTGGAATTTGCCTTAAACGATTTTGCAAAAATGAGGAAAAATAATCTGGATGGATGGGCCTAGGAACTGAAGACTAGGCCTGAACAGTATAATCTATTTTTCATTCAAAACAATTTCCACAGGTTTTCAGCCAGAAAATTTATCTGGTTGAACACATGCAGAAAGTATGTAGAAGCGATATTCCAATACAGACTCAATTCTCACCTCATTTTTTATATCATTTGTCACATCTTATACTGAATAAATAGATTTAATCGAATTACAGTTTTGAAAACTGACAGCAGTGACCAGTTTGCAGCTACAATACTGTGGACAGTACTGGAATTAAAGTTTCATTGTTTTAAGATAATTATTGAAATATCAATGTCTGCTTTAATTCACTGCATGGGAACAAATAAATGCAATGTACTGTACTTGCCATGAATATTTCCAACCTGATACATCCTCCTTGAAATTTTTCACAACAGAGAACTACAATCACAATTTGGAGAAAGATTTTGATCACCAAAATTTCATATGTTAAGTCCTTGTTCACTCGAATAGTCACCCAAGAACATTATATTAATTCTCAATGAAAAAAAACCTTTCATTCTTAAATATAAACATAACTGTAATCTACTTTCCTTTCCATTGCACTTCATAAACTAACTACATATGAATTATATTATGTGAGATTGGCTTGTAAATGTGATATTTTGTTCTGTGTATTATGCGAAAACGTTTGGAATGAGAAACTAATTACAATACCTGGCATTTTAATTGAAGGGCTTTAATATGTTATGTTGAGTTGACAATTTTATTTGAGAGGTATATTGTAATTGTTTATTTCATTCAATGCATTGTCAAAACCTTATAAATTCTTTACAACAACTTTTAACAATATTTAGTGCCAAGAAGTTTTCAGTCAATTTTAATTATAACAACAGCAGATTGTTTTAACTTTTGTTTGATGCTGTGGAAGTTGGTGGCAGTGCATTACTTCACTCCAAAAATTTCCTATGTAGCATATAAAGTGTTGCTCTAACAGCAGACAGCAAAGTCATTCAGGATATAAATAAGAGAAGCTACATTAAATTTGTCCTCTATAATGTGCCTTCGTAATATTTGATCTTTATTCTGAAAGTGTTTTTGGCATTAAAATGAAGTTTGAAGTAATTTTATCATCACAGATGAGAAAGTTTCGACCTGCAATATTCAAGTACTCAAAATCCCAAGGCAATAAGCTACATCATATGTGAACGGCAGACAAACCTTTTTTATGGTATCCAAGTTGACAGATACCAACACGATGGGAAATGAGCCTATCACAAAAGAATAATGGACATCACTGAAATAGTTTCTCTAGGTGACTAGTGAGAATTTTCAAAAGTTAGTGAACTTGGTGGCTGCTTCAAGAAAGATAGAGAGGACCTTTTAAAGACAAGATATTATACTGACACAGTCTCACGCAACAAGAAACTGAGGTAGCTAGCTACACATATTATTACACATTTTAGTTTTTGAGAGTTTGTTTATTCTTTTGACATTTTCATATTGATTTAGTATGGCCGAAGATGCAGCAGTAACTTATCACAATTTTCATGGTTTTATGGCAATCTCTGTAGCATAGATTAATGAACCTACTAATTTTGACATGTTAAAAGCATAATAGCAGTAGCAGAAATAGCCGTCTTGAAAAAGAGATGTTTTAGTTTCAAATAATGATCTATGACTGACGAAGAACTAAAATTCTATGTGTGGAGTACAGTACTTTACAGTACCAATGCAGAAAGAAGGAAAATTGAAGTATATGAGACGAACAAAAACGTGTACAATATTTCAGTTTTACACCTTATTAATGTGGTAGGGACAGAGTAATGTGGTTCGGGAGGTGTGCACATGCTGAAGTTTCATCTCATATGTTTTTCACTCATCGCAGTCTTCAACTTCTATATCACTGGATCGGCCACCTGCGTAACTTCTCACCTGATCTATCAACTTACCTGCAACCACTGCCCAGCCTCCTACATAGGTCTGACCACAAATCCACTGGCCATCCGGATGAATGGACACAGACAATCGGTCTGGACTGAGAACCCTGAACACCCTGTTTCTTTTCATGCCACCGCTCATAACACCAACAATTTCAACACCTGCTTCACAGTCTGCCATCAAAGTACTCCCAGACAAAAGCAGCATCTCAGAACTGAGGAGGTGGGAATTGGCCTTTCAGTACCAACTGGGGACCAGACAACCACCTGGACTAAATTTAAGATAGCTCCAATTTTCCTCTCCCCTCCGACCTTTGCCCCTTACCTGCCATCATTTCCCACAAAACCATCGCTCACCAAAGCTTTCTCTTTTTGTACTTAGATCTATTGCTAAAAATTATTTTTCTCTCGTGTGTTTTATATTATTATATATTTTTTCCGTGTGCAGTATTTTTTCGTGTGTAATATTTTCAATAATTTTGCATGTGGAATAATTTTTTATGGGGGCACTTATAGATCGTTTTCAGTAGATTCCCCCCCCCCCCCCCCCCCCCCCCCCCCGTGTTTTCCTTGGTTTGTTTTATGCCAGTGACCTTATGACCGCAACCGCGTTTCCACTGTGCAGTCTAATTATCATTTTCGGGCTTAGGTCCTTCCCCCCGCCTCCCGCCATGTTGTTTCTCCCCCCTCCATCTCCACCCCGACCATGTGCACCCCGTGTGGTCTCCTCAGTTGGCTGCTAGCTTCCGCGGGGCAGCTACCTCATCCTACAACCTGATGAAGAGCTAAGCTCGAAAATTTGTTTTATGTTTATGTTTGTGTGTTTTTTCGTGTTTTGACGCCGCTGGAGCCCTCATCTTTGGTAAGCGGTGGTTTTTCTCCTATCCCAATGTCTAATATATATATATATATATATATATATATATATATATATGAGTGAAAAGTAAAATAAATGTAAATATCATGGATAATAGTAAATACAGAAATACAAAAAATGTAAATGGTATAGATAATAAGTGCTGGGTCTGGTGGGCAGAGTTTATTGGAGATTGAGGCCAGGAGGATGTCTGGTGTCAAGGATATTCTGGTAGGCTAGTTCCCATCTACGAAATTCAGAGGGGGTCGTGTTGTTAGGAAAAACTCTGACTGCCCTAACTGAAAAACAGATGTTCAAATTATTGATTTTGTGGGAACAGGCATGTTTTGCAACTGGATGGGCCTCATTGTTAGTATAAACTGTCTGCCTGTGGCCATTCATTCTGATAGCTAGGGGATTGGTTGTGAGGCCTATATATGAACTGGAGCGATGGAGTCATGTCAGTTGGTATATGAGGTGTGTTGTCATGCAAGTAGCATGACCAATGATAGGTAATGTTTCACCTGTGGTAGGATTGGAGTAAGTGTTAGTGACTGGGTGCATGCTGCATGTTTTACAATGGGGTCTATTACACGGGAATGAACCCTGTGGCGGTCTGGGGGAATTACTTGGTGAGTACTTGTGAACCAAGATATTTCTTAAATTTGGTGGTCTGCTAAAACATGTGCGAGGGGCAGTGGGTAGAATTTTATGAAGAATGGTGCGCATCCTGGGGGAGGAACATAGGAAATCATGTCCACGGCGATGGATTAGGTTAATGGACTTGAGACCAGGGAAGAACTGAGTGAACAGAATCTCAACTCTGTTCTCTCGAAGGGATTGTCATTTTCCCCAACCCCGAAGTTTGACAATGCTGCTTCGGTCCGGGACTCTTTAGCGTTCTGCCGCACTCTCCAGTGGCGTTACCACTTTGCCACCCGGGATTATAATGACTTTCAGCATGATGAGATTGAGCCCTGCCTAGAACGTTTCAAACCTCCATCCAAACTAGATTCACCTCTCCTTCCTCAACACCATCCACTCCTTATGTTCCAGGAATTCCTCATATCCAACCTGTCCTCAAAATCTTTTCTCAACTTCATTTCCCACTCCAACAACCTAATGAAACCCGTGCCATGAGAGAACTGTCTAAGAACAGGAACATCATTATTCTCCCAGCTGACAAAGGCTCAACGACCGTAGTCATGGACCGCTGTGACTATGAGGCCGAAGGTTTGAGACAGCTCTCTGACACCAACACATACCTTCCACACCCTACAACCTCAATATGCCAAGAAGTACGCACTCTCCTTGACCTCCTAGCCCCTTACAAGGACTCTCCCCCAACTCGTTGTCCCTCCTTACCCCGCAGAACCCCCATCTTTTACCTTCTTCCCAAGATCCAAAAAACTGGTAATCCGGGAAGACCTATAGCTGTGGCTTATGGGTCTCCTACAGAACGGATTTCAGCTTTTGTGGATCAGCACCTCCATCCTTTTGTACTGGACCTCCCATCATTCATTAAAGACACCCCACACTTCCTTGAACGATTTTCCACAGTCTCCACTCCTCTACCACCTGACTCCTTCCTTATCTCCATAGATGTCTCTTCCCTTTACACCAACATCCCTTACGGACAGGGCCTCAGCGCCATGGAACACTTCCTGGAAATGCCCCATGGAACACTTCCTGGAAATGCGACCTCCCGACAGCCTCCCCAAGACATCCTTCCTCATTTCCTTGGCTAACCTCATCCTGTCTAACAATTACTTTTCCTTTAACTCACAAATTTACCACCAGATCCGTGGTACTGCAATGGGCACCCGCATGGCACCATCCTATGCAAAACATTTCTCGGGCCGTCTGGAACAACGATTCCTCAACAATCTTCCCATTAAACCTCTTGTGTGGTTCAGATACATAGATGACATCTTTATGATCTGGACCCACGATAAGCATCATCTAATAGACTTCCTCAACTACCTAAACAACCACTCCATCAACTTTACTTGGACGTACTCCCATACTCATGTTACCTTTCTTGATGTTGACGTTTCCTTGTATAACGGGCGCCTACATACCTCTGTTCATATCAAACCGACTAATCTGCAACAAAATCTTCATTTCAACAGTTGCCATCCCTTGCACATCAAACGTTCCCTTCCTTACAGTCTGGCCCTCCGTGGCAGGCGAATCTGCTCTGATGAACAATCTCTTTCCCAATACACAGAAAACCTGTCTGGAGCTCTCATCTCCCGTAGCTACCCTCCTGACTTAGTACACAAACAAATCTCCCGTGCCATAGCCCTTCCTTTACACAGCCACTCGAAGTCAGTACCCCTTGATACTAACCATCACTCAGTTCTTCCCTGGTCTCGAGTCCATTAACCAAATCCTTCTCCGTTGACATGATTTCCTACATTCCTTCCCCGGGATGCTCACCATTCTCCATAAAATTCTACCCACTGCCCCTCGCACGTTTTAGCAAACCACCAAATTTAAGAAATATCTTGGTTCACAAGTACTCGCCAAGCAATTCCCCCAGACTGCCACAGGGTTCATTCCCGTGCAATAGACCCTGTTGTAAAACATGCAGCATGCACCCAGCCACTCCACTTACTCCAATCTTACCACAGGTGAAACATTACCTATCATTGGTCATGCTACTTGCATGACAACACACCTCATATACCAACTGACATGCCTCCATCGCTCCAGTTCATATATAGGCCTCACAACCAATCACCTAGCTATCAGAATGAATGGCCACAGGCAGATAGTTTATACTAACAATGAGGCCCATCCAGTTGCAAAACATGCCAGTTCCCACAAAATCAATAATTTGAACATCTGTTTTTCAGTTAGGGCAGTCAGAGTTTTCCCTAACAACACAACCCCCTCTGAACTTCGTAGATGGGAATTAGCCTACCAGAATATCCTTGACACCAGACATCCTCCTGGCCTCAATCTCCAATAAACTCTGCCCACCAGACCCAGCACTTATTATCTATACCATTTACATTTTTTGTATTTCTGTATTTACTATTATCCATGCTATTTACATTTATTTTACTTTTCACTTAGATATATCCCCACCCAGTTATTATTCACCTCTTTCAATAATAACATATCGTCATCAGTATCGATTATCGATAAAATATTTGAGTTTACTCTCCCCCCCCCTTTTCCACCTAAACTACCATCTGCACCTGAGACGCCATTCACCCGTCAGCCATCTATGTGTACACATGTGACACCGCCTGGTGCTTCACCTTCTGCACGTTTAAGGCTGCTGTAGGCCGAAATATTGCGCTTCTCTTGTGTTTGTTTTTTGTTCGTCGTCCCAGCCGCCTTCAACTGTGGTAAATGTTGGGTCATATTTCCCTATCCTTTCTTAGTTTATATATATATAAAGAAGGGAGTAGCATTAGGTGATGGGAGCAGCAAAATTTTAACTTTTGGAAAAATTGCCTATGCTAAGGGCCAACCTAATGTTGACTTACTGGTGAAGGGTTACGGACGGCTGATCGAGACACAAGCAACATGCAGGGGAACGGAGAAACTGAACAAGAAATACATCAGAGAAAAATTATAATAAAGTAGGTAAATAAGTAGCTGATATTTAAGTCACAGAGCTTAAAGGACAGATTTTTCAAACATCCAGGTATCGTTCCCCCGACTGGCAAAAATGTCATTAGAGCCGATTTCAAGGAAGGGTGATTTTTATGACTACATATGTAAACTGCAAATTGCTGATTTCATTAATAAATTTTGAATGATGATATTATTTCCAGTTTGTTACCCGATAAGAAAGAAATTGCTCTCGTATATAAACATCAAAGTCATATGCAAGAATGCAGGGGACGAACTGGGAATGCTACAGACTTCAAAAAATATTTTAGGGAACATTTCCTTAAAAGTGTTTGGTTGGCAGCTAGGCCCTACAGACCATGAAACTAATCTCTGCACAATTTTTTCTATTAGTGTTGGTCGAGACGTAAATATTTGGATTACTTTTATGGTGAAGAATTAACTTCTTTTTTTTTTTTTACTTATGGCTTATGCCTTGTCGACGTTGAGGTCATTAGAAGTGGGATGGGACTGGGGACAAGGAACGGGAAGCATTTCGACCATGGCCTTTTGACACATTAAGGCATTAAACTGGAGTGATTTGGGGAAACCATGGAAAACCCAAATCTGGATGGGGATTCGAACCGGTGTCCTCCCGAATGCGAGGCCAGAGCATTAGCCATTCACCCACCACACTCAGTTTGAGCATTATGATAATACCCAGGTTTCCTTCCCAATCCCATAGCTCAATTGAATGTAGAAATGGTTTTGGAGTTGTTGCATCTATTAGATACGAAAGAAATGTACACAATCATACTAGAGGGATAAAAGTTATGACCAGGCAAGACTTATACATAAAAATAACATATCAGGGGGAAAACCAGATACCGGAGTTGAAACAAAACAAATCAAGAAAAAGGAGGTGCCATAAACATTCAAGAGAGATAGACAGCTATATTGGGACCCACAACAGAGGAGATAATTTTGGATCTGGGTGCAAGTTATATCGGCACAAATACTATTTATATGAAAAATCAGATACAACTTACTGGCAGAAATAGAGAGCATCTCTACAGCGCGGAGGGGGGAGGGACAAACAAATTTCATGCTGCTGATAAAGTATTTTTTCACTTATTGGTATGACTGTAGTTATGGGCATCGCGGCTAGAAGTAAACAGATTTGGCAACAGGAGTTGATGCTAATACCTATTGGAGCTGTACATATATCTATTTTCATAGTGCCAGGTGTAAATGTTGATTATTGTTGGGATGGACTGGTTGTAAGGAAAAAGTCATTTTAGACTGTGGGACTGCCATACTGAACATCAAAACATATGGCATTGAAAAAGAAATTAATTTAGAGAGAGTAGTGTGGAGAGCTGCTAAGGAAATTATCCGTGAGAAAGTAGAGTACTGAGATTTGAAGGTAGCTACGTGTAAGAAGATTTTTCCAAAAGTTTGTTTGAAGACTGGGACCTGTTATGATGATACGAGTTTAAATTTCCGTACTAGCATTGACATCTTTTCACTACAGCTGCAGGAAAAGTTGAAGGAAATAAATACAGAGTACAAGAGAACATATTCCAGTAAATCAGGTTTATTAAAAGATAATCAGTGTGATTTCACAGCGAAGACAGTCTCTATAGTGTGGCTCAGTGTGCCGAGCTGCCACACATTGGATTTGGGAGGTACAAATGTGCCAGGTACAAACACAGGCTCCTGTGTACCAACTAGGGATTGCAATCCAGCAAAGCGGGATCCCGCAATCCCGCGGGATCCCGCATCATTAGACAGTCTGGCGGATCCCGCACAAAATTGAGCGGATCCGCAATCCGCAAAATCCGGCGGAAACGCGTGTCAGTCTGCGTAACTCGCTGTCCCACTCGGTCTCTGTCGGATATTTTGCAGTTTGCCTGTACCCTTCCAGTTGGCATTTGACTCATGTGAACAAGCGTTTGTTTTTGTCAACCTTCGTCATTCGTAAGTAAATAAATACACTTTTACGTATTCATCAAAACTTACGTTTGTTTCGAGTACACATTTCTGTAATTTGAGTTATGGTGCGTATTTAGAACGATTTTCTAACTATATAATTATTTTTTAAGTGCCGCACACGTTATCTGAACTACACGGTTACAGCTTTTTATTCACATTTCCTGTATTTGCAGATAAAGAAATTGTGACAATTTCCTAATTTGCAGCTGAAAATTTGATTATTCGTTGATATGAAACTAATGTTATCGTAACTTTAACGAGCTCTTACCTATTTATTTAACAGCTATCAAAAGGAAATTGTATATCCTTTGACTTATTGTTGTTTTGGTCGCTGCCTCCATGCGTCTCTTTGACGAAAGCCACCTGCTTATAAATGCCGCTCAGGCTTTCGATTAATCCCTCTTCTCCTTGTTATTATTTCGACTAAAGGTAAAAAAAGTTAAAATGAAATTTTCACGGGTGTATCGACAAATTGTGTTGTAGGAACACCATACTTCAGCGGCTGCCTCCGCCATTTTCCTCACGTGTATAATTTCGTGTGTTTGCAGTGAAATCCGGAGATACAACCTATGAGGACTTCACTGCAATCATTCGCCATGAAAGTCTCCTTTCTTACCAAAAAATAATAATTTCCACTCTAAAAACGTTGTTACGCCACATAAGTAAATCTGAAATACTTGACAGTTTACGTGTTGGTGAGTAGTTTCTTTTAATAACATTGAATCAAATATAATATAACACAAGGAATCAGGAGATATAATAATGAATCACGCAAAAAGGCCAAGTCTCGTGCTTGTGCAGTGACAAAAAGTTATGAGATCTTGTTCTGAGCCATGTCTACACTTTACAGAGTATATTCACTTCACTTTGTGAAATGGAATACTTTTCTCGATGTTATGGAACGTTTATTTAGAATTAAAAAAACTCTGGTAACTTGGCCATTAAGCAAACCATATTTTCAAACTTTTGTGATGTATTGTAAGGTACATAATATGACCTAAGACTCAATATTTTACATTTTTTATTATTTATTTAAAAATTGGTTTAGATTAAAAAACAAAAATCTAAAACCTCGAAATACATTTAAGACACGCTAAAAAGTTTCAATGCCATTTTGCCAATCAAAATATTGTTAACTGTTAATTATTATCATTTAACATTAAAAATTTATTAATTTTATTATTATTTAATTTACTAACGTTTTAAGTAACTATGTTTTAAATATATGCGTTAAAAAACTGTTTGTACCAATCCTGCACGGATCCCGCCGGATTGGCGCAAATCCCGCGCGGATCCCGCGGGATTGAAAACAGTGCGGGATTGCAATCCTTAGTACCAACCGCTGTGACTGCAGTTACCAAGGCGAATGTCAGGATGATCCCCAATCTCTGCCGCATAATAATAATACAATACACTTATCACACGCTGAACATAGTTTCATATTTCGCAGACAGATGGCAACACTTCCTCCATTAGTACATAGTACGACCTGGCAGAAGGTGTGAAATACATGGTGTCAACAAGGGCTTGAGACTGTAAAATCAAAGCTCCATATATGACCACTGAAATGAGTAAAAATTCAAAAGCAGCTGACCCCTAATACTGGGAGAAAGGTGATGAGTAAGAAGATTACACAGCACAGCCTTTCTTTGTAAAATTGTATGAGATTCTAATGATGAAACAAGCTGTAGTAGAGCAGGAATTGGCTCAAATGTTGCAATGGTTTATTACAGAAAGTCGATGTAACAACCATCTTAAAGCAGACAAGGCTAATACTAAATGCTTGTTTCTTGAACAGTGATTTTTTAACCGAACAAGGTCTCCGCTTCCCCCTCACCTATACATGAAATGTTGCAACAGTTTAAATGGAAGGTATATCATCATTTCTTAATTCAACATCATCCTATTGGCAGATTCAAGTTTCCGAGGAATCTCGAAAATATGTGATTTCAGTTCAAATTCTTGCCCTTTGAGTTAAATATTTTGGTAGCTATAATGTATTAGGGACAAAATTAGCTGATCAGATACAAGTGCTTAAAAATGACATTTTATTAATGCAAAACAACTGAATATGACTTTGTAAACTATTAGAAAAGGTGGAAACACAAAGAAATGTACTTTTCTGAAACGGAAAATTGAAATTCTAGGACAGAAAATTAAGCCTCTGGAAATTCTATTGAATTGTAACAAAACAAAGCCTACCAAGAACTTACTGTGGTTACTGATAAATCTCAGTTTATCTTAATATTACAGGAAATTCCTTAGGAAGCAATCATTAAATAGTGCACATTTGAGAAATTGTTGAAGAATGGGAAGTGGGTTTGGTCTTCAGAGTGTGAGAAGAATTTTCAGGAAGTAAATGAATTTGGTAGGACATACATCATTTTCAATATTTGAATTACGACTTCTTTTTATCTTCTGATAGTTCAAGTGACAGTTTAGAGGTGGTTTATACTGATCATAAAGCACTTTATTTCTTGCTAGACAGTAAATTGGTCCACAGATTGATACGTGCTGGGTACGTACCTTACGACTTAGAACTTGGGTACAGACTTGCCAATTACAGTAAGGTCACAGATGCCTTTTCATGGCTATGATTAGGACTAGAGTCAGAGAAGGGATGTATAAAGTCAAGTATGGAAGACAGGATTCCTTTTTGAAAAGTTACCTATGAAATCAAAATGAGGGATTATTTGAAAATTACTGAAAGATATTGCCACTTATGAAGTTTTTAATCTGGGTCTGACAGGTTTTTGTAACTCAAACTACAAAACTACTTAAGTAATGGAATAATTTTTCAAATTTTTTTCATTTTACAATGAATGGAATGCAAAAAATTTACTTGTCTTTTATAAACACTTGAAACTTATGCATTTAATTTGATACATTAGAAACTTGGTATTCTAGAAATAAAAGATTAGTATAAGTCTTCCATATTAGGCTCACCCTGTTCCTAATATCGAATAGTGTATATAAATCCACTGATAGCATAACAAGTTAAAAGTAAAAAAGTTACAGTCAAGCAAGAAGTATGCAGTATAACAATAATCCAATTATAATGCATGAAGGAAAAAAAGAGGAAAAAAGTTCCTTCTGCACATGTGTTTATTTATGCTTCACACAAATTAAGCTCTTTCTGGCCTTCCCTGCACAAGTTGTATGCAACCAATTTTTAAAACTCTAGCCCTGAATTCAGTCAGCTTTGCTGGTGGACCTCAATCAACCACAATAAATTCATTCAGCATGATTTTCATCTTCACTTATGATTTTACACATCAGTTCAAAATGAGTCACATTGAGTCCTTTTTTATTTTGTTTCTTTACTGATCAGAAGACTTTCACTGTAAGTACATTTTTTTTAGCCATTTAACAGCCCATTTCCTTTCTTTGAATGCCAGTATAGCTGCTTCATATCAACCCCATCCCAAGATTGATTACATAGTGGATAATGACAACAGTAGTAGTAATGACTGCAGTAACTTTTTGTAAAAAAAAAAAAGGCATTTATTTTTATTTCAAGAATAAAGCAATCAATGTATAACACAGAGAAAAGTCCCATCTTACTTTTAAAGTGAGAGCAAAAAGTATTAGATATTAAATGTTAGGACCAGGCCAGTATTCCACATTAAGAAAATCACTATTGTTATATTGAAGAATTTTGTGCTATTAACCCATTTCACATACATACGAAATACTAAGAAATTGTCAGTAATATTTGTAGAGTACCTGTAGTTAATATTTCAGTGTTTATCCATTGAATATTTTTAAAGGTGCTCGGGCAACAATGCACACTGCCTTACCTTTGGCAAATTCAAATACTGTCTGCTATTGTTCAGTTTCCTCAACAGATGTCAACTGCTGTAAAAGGATTATACACTTGCCAACAAAAAAGTGGAACCAACCAGAAGACATTGCTGGACACCAATTTAACTACATATACATGTACACCATCAGTGGGCATGTAAATGATTATAAGTTCCAATACTCTGTGACAAGCCTGGTAGGGTGTATATAAGGAGTGTGAACAGAGGCAGATGTTGAGGGATCACAGAAGGACACAGACATGCCGCAGAAGCACCAGAAAGTTTGAAAGAGTTCTCATTGTGGCTCTCCATATAGCCAGCTGGTTGAATCATGCAATATCCATATATATGGGACAGAGCATTCAAATATGACAGTGGTCCATAGTTGAACTACATGAGAATATGAGAGCAAGCAAATTCATCATCAAGATTTCAATCAACCATATGTGACTATGGAAAGAATGCCATATTGTGCACTAAACACATCATAACATCTTCACATCTGTTCCTGCAATTCAAGAACAACTAATTAACTTTTTATTTATTTATTTACTTAGGGCTTTACACCTCGTCAACGGCTAAGGTCATTAGAGGCGGGATGGGACTGGGGACAAGGAACGGGAAGGAATTCGGCGATGGCCTTTTCGAAGGAAGCATCCCGGCATTTACCTGGAGTGATTTGGATGCCCGGACGGGGATTTGAACCCGCGTCCTCCAGAATACGAGGCCAGAACGTTAACCGTTCGCCCAACATGCTCGGTAACTAATTAATTCTCTGTAACATTCTGTGTAATCTCACACCATTGGTGACAGACTATCAGCAGTTGGACTAGGGAACTACCATCCCATGTTAACACCACAACACAAACAATTGCATTTGGAGTGGTGCTGTGATTGGGAAGCATAGATTGCTGACGAATGGTGTTCAGCAATGAACTGCAGATCTGAACTACCTCAGATGACCATCGTTGGCGAGTATGGAGGCAACATATGGAGAGGCACAGTAGTCTTACTCTTGGCATCAAGGGCGCCATCATGTATGACCAGATCATGGCTAGTAGTGGTTGAGGTGACTGACGGCATAATGGTACATCACAAACATCCTGCAACCTCACGTCTTACCTCTCACGTGACAATATAGTGGTGCCATTTTGCAACTGGACCATGTTCATTTAAACATGAACTGTATGCATGATGCTGAGGTACCTCTGCAGCCAGCAGGATCACTAGATCTGTCCATATTAGAACATGTGTGGGACCAGCTCAGACATCAATTCCATGCAAGTGCTACTATCTGTGATATCAAGGACAAGTTACAAAAGTTGTGGACCAGATTGCCTCAGAAGACGGTACAATGATTAATGGCACACTTCCAACCATGTAAGTGTGTGCATCTAGGCCAGAGGATGTGCAATGTCATTGATAAATGGGATCATATTTAATTTAATTGCTATAGAGTGCAGACTCTGGCAATTTCCCTACAAACCCATTCTTCCCCTTCCCTGTATCTGCCAACTTTTGTCCTCTACAAATTTCAACTTTAAATTTCAGTGTTTTTATTAATTTACTCATCACGTCTCTTGGTAACTTATTCAAATCCCTGACACCCTTAACTACAAAAGAAAATCTTCCCGCACCCCTGCCTGAAATCGAGTGCCAGTAGTAATTTCCAGAGACAAATCTAGCAGCCTTTCTTTGCACCATTTCCAACTCCTATATGTGATACCCAAAATGAGGGACCCATACTACACTACAATATTCAAGCAATGGTCTGACCAAAGTTTTGTAACCTAATGCCCTTTCTTCTCTGGTACATCCCCTCATCACGTTCTCAACAACTGAAGAATTTTGAAACCTTTTCCTACTACCTGCCCAATGAGTTTGTATCAAATGTTATGCCAAGGTATTTACATCTCAACCCTTCAACAATTAATTCTTTCCCCTCCTTATAATCACAATAAACCTTTAGTTCTTTTTTCTGTGCACTTAGTAAACTGACCATTATTTGCATTAATCTTCATCCCATGTTGACCTACCCAGCCAGATATCCTGTTCAGATCACCTTGCAGTTGCTTACAGTCTTCTACCATTTTGATCCTATTATATAACACCAGCTTTGCCCAACATGAGTTTTCTTCGAGTGGATGCACATATGTGAAGCAGATACATTTGCAAGTAAATAAACACTTCATCACCATCCATCCACTTTGGCAGGTTTTCCAACGATTTTGGAGACACAAAAAACAGAACAGCTGCACATGTAAATCTGTCTTTAGAGGGATGAAGAGGTAGAGCAGGTGCATCTAAATGTAAACATTATTTTTCACTAAAAGGACAAGTGTTTAAAATTCCTTCGAAAGTGGATAAAAATTGTAGATTTGTGTTTCACTATATAAACTTAAAAATAATTTTTAAATATAAAGTTTGAATTTTTTGGTCAGCACTTGTCTGATCGGAATCAATCTTACGTTGTTCGACCGGAAATGTTATGGGCTCTCAGAATACCAGTATCCACTTTGGCCGATTTCCCTACAGTTTGAGATATTTGCAGAAAGCTGAATGGTTTAAAATGTAAATTTTTCCAGGTAGGATGATGATGGAGAGTGGGTGAGCTTTTGTAAACCAAATGTAGACAGTATATTTCTTTGTTTTAATGTATATGTATCCATCTAGTATGGATAAAAACTGTAGCTTTGTATGCAGAATATTTGCAAAAATAAAATGGGGTAAAGGGGCGAGTGGGGTTGGGTTTTTGTAAATATATATAAACTGTATTTTTTGCTTTGTTTTAAAGTATACTTGTGCAATGTTTCATCACAATCAGATAAAAGCTGTGAGTCAATAAAGAACTTTGGAAATTAAGAGGGGGTAGTGAAGGGAAGAAAAACGTGCTTTTGCAAACCCAAATATACAGTATGTTTCTCCTTTTTTTAAAAAAATGTATGTGTTTTTAAAGTTGCAATAGATAAAAACTGTGAGGATGTTTAAAGAACTTTGGAAATTAAGAGATTGGTGCCAATGGAAGAGGGGTTTGGCCTTTTCATACCGAATGTAAACAGTATTTTTCATTTAAAAAAAAAAAATATATATAAGTATGTGGTTTGGGAGAGGCTATACTAGCCTTTTCCAACCAAATGTCAACCTCTCCTTCACGTGGTGCACCCTGTTTGCACAGACGAGGCTCTGGCGACTGAAAGATTCCCGGTATAAGGAATCACCCACTGCTTGCCAACGGCCTCCGAAAGGAGGGCGGCAGAGCGTGGAGCGTGAACCCTTGGGGTTGGAAACGGCCCCTAAAGGCGGATGAATCAGAAATGATCAACGGCATGGGGATGCACAAGGCAACGGGAAACCACTGCATTAAAGACCCAAAGGGTATCCCGAGGACATGTAATCCTCTCAAATTACATATATTATGATGGCTTCTTCCTGGGTAAAATAGTCCCCCAATCGGATCTCCGGGTGGGGACTGCTCAGGGAGGAGTCATCAGAATGGATAGAAACATTCTACGAGTCGGAGCATGAAATGTTAGAAGTCTGAATAGGGCAGGTAGGTTAGAAAACTTAAAAAGGGAGTTGGAACAACTTAAGTTAGATGTTGTTGGGATTAGTGAGATTAAATGGAAGGATGGACAGGATTTCTGGTCTGGGGAACACAGGATAATTAGCACACAAGCTGTCAATGGAGTCACTGGTGTAGGATTTGTAATGAACAAGAAAGTAGGGAAACGGGTGAGTTATTATGAACAGTTTAGTGACAGGATTATTTTGATGAGGTTAGAAACTAAGCCCGTCCCAACCACATTAGTACAAGTGTATATGCCAACATCACAGGAAGATGACGAAGAAATAGAAAAAATATACGCTGAAATTGAAGAATTAATCCAATATGTGAAGGGGGAGGAAAATCTAATAATCATGGGTGACTGGAATGCAATAGTGGGAGAAGGAAAGGAGGGGAACACTGTAGGAAGTTTTGGTCTAGGAGAAAGAAATGAGCGAGGAAGCAGGTTGCTAGAATTTTGTGAAAGATATAAGCTAGTAGTGGCAAACACACTGTTTAAGAACCATGCAAGAAGAATATACAGCTGGAAACGTCCTGGGGATACAGGCAGATATCAGCTAGATTATATCATGGTCAAACAGAGATTCAGGAATCAAGTTCTAGACTGTAAAGCGTACCCAGGAGCAGACATAGACTCTGACCATAATTTGATAATAATGGAGTGCAGGCTGAAATTTAAGCGAATAAAGAAGCAGTATAAGCAGAACAGACTGGAACTGAATAAACTGAAACAATCTAACACGAGAGAAAAATTTGCAGAAATGGTAGACTTAGGTCTAAGAAGTAAATGTGAAAGGAGCTCAACTGAGGACGAATGGAATGCATTAAAGACCAAAATAATGAAAGCTGGTAAAGAAACATTAGGCTTTAAGGAACAAGCTGCCCGAAAACCTTGGATCACAGAAGAAATTTTGGAGCTGATGGATCAGAGGAGAAGGTACAAAAATGCTCAGGATGAAGCAGGAAGAGAGCATTACAGGCAATTTAGAAATCAAATAAATAGGAAATGCAAAATAGCAAAAGAAAAATGGCTACAAGCAAAGTTGTGAAGAAGTAGAAAAGGAAATGGTCCGAGGTAAAATAGATGTTGCCTACAGAAAGATCAAACAGAATTTTGGAGAAATGAAGAAAAGAGGTATGAACATTAAAGCTGCCGATGGGAAACCTCTTTTAAGATCAGAGGACAGAGCAAATCGATGGTAGGAATACATTGAGAAACTGTATGTTGGGGACGACTTGAACATTAGTGTAATGGAAAAGGAAGGTGATGTTGACATTGATGACTTAGGAGATCCTGTTTTTAGAACAGAATTTAATAAAGCTTTGAATGAGTTGAAAGCAAATAAGGCAGTTGGAATTGATGAGATCCCTGCAGAACTTCTTAAATCCCTAGGAGAGGAGGGAATCGAAAGATTATTCAAGCTGATATCAAAAAAGTTATGAAACAGGAGAAATTCCAACTGATTTTAATAAAAATATCATCTTCACACTTCCAAAGAAAGCACAAGCCAACAAATGTGAGAATTATCGCACCGTTAGTCTAACATCACATGCTTCA
Source organism: Vandiemenella viatica (assembly GCA_031002005.1). Lineage (NCBI taxonomy): Eukaryota > Metazoa > Arthropoda > Insecta > Orthoptera > Morabidae > Vandiemenella > Vandiemenella viatica. The sequence continues at coordinate 164,215,374 of CM061920.1, forward strand.
AAATTACTGACCAGAATAATATACAGGAGGATGGAAAGGGTAGTAGAAGAGATAGTAGGTGAAGATCAGTTTGGGTTTAGGAAAAATCGTGGTACAAGGGAAGCAATTTTGTCTTTAAGATTAATACTTGAAGAGAGGATCAAGAAAAACAAAGATACTTTTATGGCATTTGTTGATTTAGAAAAAGCTTTTGATAATGTTAGGTGGGACAAGATGTTCAAAATTTTAAAGAAGTCAGGTCTAAAGTATCGAGATAGAAGAATACTCTATAAATTATATAAGAATCAAGTGGCTGTAATAAAAGTAGAGAATCACGAGAGACATGCATCAGTTAAAAAGGGTGTGAGACAAGGTTGTAGTCTATCCCCGTTAATATTCAACTTGTATGTAGAAGAAGCAATGAAGAAAGTAAAAGAAAAATTTCCATGTGGCATAAGTTTTCAGGGAGATAAAATCAGTATGCTACGATTTGCTGATGACATTGTCTTGTTAGCAGAGAGGGCTGAGGATATTGAGAAGTTATTGAATGGCATGAACAAAATACTGAAGGAAGATTTTGGACTGAATATAAATCAAAGTAAGACAAAAGTGATGAAATGTAGCAGAAATGATACCAATACTAGCAGATTGAATATAAAAATAGGATTGGATGCAATAGGAGAAGTGAGCGAGTTCTGTTACTTGGGAAGCAAAATTACAACCGATGGCCGAAGCAGGAATGATGTTAAAAGCAGAATAGCACTAGCAAAAAGAGCCTTCATGAAAAAGAGAAACCTTTTAGTTTCAAATATTGATCTAGGAATTAGAAAGAACTTTTTAAAACTTTTTGTGAGAAGTACAGCACTTTATGGTAGTGAAACATGGACTTAAGGATTACCGGAAAGAAAGAAAATTGAAGCTTTTGAAATGTGGTGCTACAGAAGAATGCTGAAAATTAAGTGGACAGACAAAGTAAGAAATCAAAGAGTTTTGGAAATGATGGGTGAGAAAAGAAGTTTGTGGAAGAAGCTTACGGAAAGAAGAGACAGGCTGGTAGGTCATATTTTGAGACATGCTGGATTGGTTAATTTGTTAGTGGAGGGAACAGTTGAAGGTAAAAACTGTAGAGGAAGACAGAGATTAGAATATATGAAACAGCAATCGAGGATGTGGGCTGTAAGGGGTATGTAGAAATGAAGAGGTTAGCAAAAGATAGGAAAGGATGGAGGATTGCATCAAACCAGTCGAAAGACTGACGACAGAAAAAAGTAAAAAAAAATAATATGTGCATAAAAAGTTTCATCAGAATCGATATAAAACTGTGGATTTGCAAAAAGAAAACTGGAACAATTAAGGGAGTGTATAGAGGAAAAGCGGTTCGGGGATCTGTAAACCAATTGTAGGCAATATTTTCTGTTCATTTTAAAATTGGGCAGAATTTTTTCTCCGTTTAACGTATACTTGTGCAACGCTAAATCAGAATCGGATGAAAATTGAGGACTTGTGTAAACAACATTGGTAAAAATTAAGGGGATGTAAAAAAAAAAAGAGGGGTTTTCCCGTTTGTGTTAAAGTATGTGTGTGTAAAGTTCCATCAGAATCAGACGAATACTGGATTTTCATAAAGAACGTTGTAAAAAAGAAAAGGGGATGGGGGTTTTGTAAACCAAATGTAGACAGTATTTCTCTCTAGGGGAAGAGGGGTCGGGGTTCTGTAAATCAAATGTAAGCAGTATTTTTCTCTTTGTTTTAACGTGTATGCAATGTAATGTGCTATGTTCCATCGAAATCAGAAAAAAAGTGGGGTTGTATATAGACCATTTACAAAAATTAAGGGGGTTAAAAAGGAAAGACGGGGTAGGTTTTTTTAATTTTTTTCATGTCAAACCCTTGAGGCATGCACAACAACAACCCAAAGCTTAAAGAGAATCAGATAAATGGTATAGGAATGCATAGAATACGAACAAACAAACATCCATTTTTATATATTAGACTAGCTGGTGCCCACGACTTTGTTCGCGTTTATAAAGAATTTTCAATGTACCCACCATAGTGCATGATGGGAGACTCTAGGCCAATGCCACACACAAACATCGGTGATCTGCACAGGATATTTATGGATTCAAAGTGAAATATATGGACGGACACACATGTCTTTGGTAGATATAGGAAAGTGCTCTAAGTCGACCACTTTCAAACACCATATCTCCCACACTGCCATAGCTACCAATATAAACTAACCATCATAGTGCACAATGGGAGACTTAAGACCACACAAACACCAGTGGGCTGCGCTATGCAGTTGAGGCAGCAAATACGAAATATGTAAATGTCCACAATCAACCACTTTGAACCACCATATCTCCCACACCCCTACAGCTACCAGAATTCAGCCAACCTTGTGCATGATCTGCGACTATGATACTGCCACAAAAATACCAATAATCTACACTAGATAGTTTTGGCTGAAAAGTGAAATACAGCGATACACACAACTTCAGTCGAAAAATGAAAGTGCTCCAGGTCGACTACTATCAACTACCATATCTAGCACACTCCCATAGCTACCGACATCTAACCACCAAAGTGCTCCAGGTCGACTACTATCAACTACCATATCTCCCACACACCCATAGCTACTGACATCTAACCACCATAGTGCACGATGGGAGACTCAATGCTACTACCACACAAAAACACCCAGTGATCTGCGCTATGCAGTTGTGGCAGCAGAGTGAAATATACGTACACGCGTCTTTGGTCGAAATATTAATGTCCTTAATCGACAACTTTAAGCCACTATGATCGGTGAATGTATGCTACTACAACACACAAACACCAGTGATCTCCGCTAGATAGTTTTGACTAAAAAGTGAGACATAGGGACACACACACACGTCTTTGGTCAAAATGCGAAAGTGCTCCAGGTGGACCACTTTCAACCTCCATATTTCCAACTCCACCATAGCTACAGACTTCCAACCACCATAGTGCACAATGGGAGATTCGATGTTGCTACTGGTGTGTGCTATGTAGTTGTGGCAGGAAAGAAAAGTATAGGGACACACAAGTCTATGATCGAATTGTAAAAATGCCTTACAATGACCACCTTTAACCACCATATCTTCTACACCCTCACAGCTATCGGCATTTGGCCAACATTGTGCACGATAGGAAACACCACGCTACTACCACATACAAACACCACTGATCTGCGCTAGGTAGTGGTGGCTGAAAAGTGAAATATAGGGATACACATGTCTATTTACATATATTGAAATCAAATTAGGATAGGGAAATGAGCCACCACTTATCTTTAGATGATGGATGTGGGGTGCGAACACACAAAAAAGACACAAACAATAAAGAAATTTTCGGGATAAACCCTTCGTGAATGGGAGAGCATTATGAGAGGTGATATATATAAGATTATGTCATACGCAACAATCTAACTTCTGACAATAAACCATCAATACAATCATTCATTAGAATAAACAGCAGTGGTCCTAATACACTACCCTGTGGCACTCACATTTTTACTTTCATTTCTTTTTGATACAGCATTTCCTACTATGACTTTTTTGCTTTCCACTGTAAAGGTCGCTTTTGAAATAACAGGATAAGTTAGTAACAAAATCAAACCAGTCACAGACATCTGATGCACTTTTGTCACAGCAATGTGATACACGTGGGCATGAAATGTAAATTCCTTGTGTGTCATGCATATTTCTTCCAGAATATTCGGCGGACAATAACACGGCCACCGAAAGTTGCCATTCAAGCGATGCACTGCTGCATGGGCATTCTGCGACCACCACACATGAAAGAACTGTGTGATGATGGGTAAGTTACCCATGCATATGGTTACTCTGCGTAACATATTTCTACATTAAGGCCAGAAAATAGCGCCTCACTCTCAGCTGTTCGCACCAACTCGGAACTCTTGCCAGTCGCCACAGGATTCGATTGCCAAGCTAGGGACATGACCTGCACACCTCACCCACCAGCTAGATCCAAGTTATTAAGTTAATACTCCAACTGACGGATTGAAATACTTAGTCGTGGACTCTTGCTGAAGGCGCCTGCTCTGCTGTAAACCGGTGCCGCGAATAAACCAAGGTGTCTACTCTCAATCGATTTCTTATTTTAACATTAGATCCTGTCCTTCATTGGTTTTGGATGTAAAGAATATTGCAGTTAAGCACCGACTAGTCTAGCCTAGACCAGCAGCCGGCTGCAGAGATCCTGCCAGAAGCCGGGGACGTCGTTGGTAACCCAGCCACGTAAGTAAGCTCCCATAAACATCGGGCCTTCATTCTGACCATTCTTGACAATCAATCCAGCAAGAGCCATTCAGCTGATTTACATCACCTTTCAAGAATTATTCTTTCCAGATCACTTTTTCATCCACTAATAGTTTTTACCTTATTTTATCACCACTCTATGGCTCACTCTGTCAAAAGCCTTTGAAAGATATAGTACTACACTATTTACGAGAGGCTACACCCCCCCCCCCTGCCCCCCCCAAAAAGGAATTATTTTTTAAAACCTATATACTTTCTAATTTTTTACAAAACCACCTTATCCCCTTCAAAATACTCTCCGTTACAACTAAAACATTTGTCCCACCAGTGCTTCCACTGTTCAAAACATTTTCTGCAGTCATCTTTAGAAACGGCCGATAGCTCCTCCATCGTTTTTTTCCTTGACCTCATCAATGGCGTTAAATCAGTGTTCCTTGATGCCACTTTTCGTGCGTGGAAATAAGAAAGTCGCACGGAGCCAGGTCAGGCGAGTAAGGTGAGTGGGGCAGCAGAACCATGCCATTTTTAGCCAAAAACTGCCTAAAGGAGACAGCTGTGTGTGCAGGTGCATTGTCGTGGTAGAAGAATCAGTCTCCTGTCTGCCACAAGTTGGGTCTTTTTTTCGACGAACACTGTTGAACAAACACCACTTGATCAACATTATTAGAAGCCGATTCCATCATGGCAACTTTCCCAGCCACTTAAATCGGATAGGATTGAGAGATAACCCCCTATATGACTGCGGTGATCAGACAGTAGGGGACATAAATCAACTCCTATCTTCATGCATGCAACATGCCGACATTCAGGTCAGAATGCTGAAAAATCTCTTCCTCTCCCAACCAAATTATCCATCCTTCTGTTATCTAACAAACATGAAATATTCAAAATCTTAATGTCCTTTTTTAAGGACACAAACATTCAAATATAAATCTTAGAAACCCCAACAGGAAACGATGGGAACAAAGTTAGCACATTTACAATTGTATACCACCCGAACAGAAATATGCTCATACACATCATCTAGACATAATACTAGGATGTGCGGCCATTGTGAATGATTAGGGTACAAGGGCTTCATATTGAGCAAAATAGAATTAAGGTACAGTGTCCAAAAACCCCTCTAATGGTATATTAAACTCTCTACTGCACAGATAAGAGATAATAATGTAAATGATTCCATGTTGACATACCATAGTATATAATCAATAATGTAAACCTGATGTACAAAAGAACATCTAAAGAAACGGAATTGTAAATTATTATAAAATGTAATGAACTTGGCTGTATGGCCGACAAGGCCGAAAGCCATTAAAATAAATAAATACAAATCTTCTTTAAACTTCAAAATAAAAGTTCGATTGACGGTTTTGATGTGGGGAAACAAACTCTGAATGAACTACATCCTTGACATAAAAAAGCAAATGAACATTGTTTGGATATTTGATTGACAACATTTTTTGGACAGGGTGACAATGAAATCTTCCATTGCTCGACTGTTGCTTTCTTTCTGGGCGTAACCATAGCACCATGGTTATCACCAGACAGAAAATCTAAATCAATTTCAAGCCGTTGTTTCAAAGCACAACATTTTGCAATCAGATTTTGTTTTTGGTTGGTCAGAGCCTGTGGAATAAACTTGGCAGCAACCCTTTTAATTCCAGAAACTTCGGTTAAAATTCGCTGAACTGAGCTCCAAGATAACACACTAATCTCTGACAGTTGATCAATTGTCTGTCAACAGTCCGAGAGCACAAGCTCGAATTTTTTCAACATTTTTTGTTCTGGCAGTTGATGGATGTCCAGAGCAAGGTTTGCCATCAACTGACATGTCAACAACATTTTTAAACCAAACAAACCACTCATACACTTGAGTTTATCCGATACTGTCATCTTTGTAAGCTGTTTTCAACATTAAAACAGTTTTATCAGCATTTTTACTGAGTAGAAAACAAAATTTCACAGCTGCACATTGTTCACTTAAATTTGCATCATCAAAAACGAAAAAAATAACAAAACAGCTTGCAAAAACAATCACTGTAGATTAACAGAACAAGCCAGGTTGACAACACAGGCAGCACTGGCAATGTGTTGTGTTATAAACTCCTAGCAGCAAAAATGCGTACTACACAAACTCCACCCATGGCAATGCAATTCCGGTTATTTTTGGGTACCCCCCTCATATTTGGCCCCTCCTGTCCATTTCATCCAGTATCTTGCTTTTAGCCTACTAACTGAGATTCACATAAATATCCTTGTCCAAAACTATGTTAACAAACTTCTTTGTAAATGTGACACTTTTTTAATCACTGAAATAACATTGCATACCCTCTCAAACCATGAAGTTTCATTTTATTTCCTAGCACTTCACTTTTTTAAAATTTTTGTCAGTCAGTGTATATCAGTATTTCACATCAGAAATGAATTTTGGATTAAAGTACCATACCCTATACTTTGCATAAATGGACACTGTTTAGGAGAACTAACAAAGATAATGGAAACTGGAAATTACGGTTACCCAAAAGTTGAGTGAAGAAGGTAATTTGGTATTGCCATTATAGTTATGGACATTACAGACCATCTAAATGTTGTCAGGTATTAAAAGAAGTTGTTTATTTTAACAATATGAGTAGTATTTTAAAACTATTAAAATCTTGTCAGATGTCAGAAAGCTGAAGTGGATTTATATTAGGTGATCTGGAAGATGTAAAACATTATACTTACAATAGTATTAGAACTTTTTTCAGCAAACTTATTTGGGTCTCTGACAGTGTGTTGAGGAGAGGTAACCCAAATGTTAGTGTTAGGTTGTTTTATCTTTTCAAAATTTGTAAAACTTTAGCCTTCAAACAGCCAAAGTATCAACTGGTAATGCCATCAGTGAATATTTCAAACAGGTTGCAAAACCTGAGAAGATTTTATCAGCTAGTGCCCCTCAGTTCACTAGTAAGATTTGGGTCTAGAAACTTGAGGCTGGTTGTCCACACATACTTATATCATCCAAAGAGCAATGGCACGGAGAAGAGAGAAATTGGTTGCTGTTTTCGTACATATTGTTCCCACGACCATAGTATTGATTCGCTTCAAAACTACAATGATACCTGCTATAGAACTAATGTTCAAAATATTGAACAAAAGACTAATCTAAGGATGTTTTAACTTCCCCAAGAGAAAGCTTGTTAGTTACAATGAAAAAATGAATACAGCATTGCAAAACCTGGAAAATAAAGCACAGAATAGGGAAATAAGATATAATGAATGTAAGAAATGTAATATTGGGGATCTAGTACTAGTAGAGTCCTATTGACCCTGTTGACCATGAATGTCAAATTAAATTTCTTATTTGAAGTGATCAATATTCAGGGAAATTCCTTTGAATTAGTCTACCCTAATAAAGTGATAAATGTAACAGTCTCTCATGTATTAGATCTCGAGCTGTTCTAAGCTCACAGGAAAGAACTGCCACGAGGCAATATTTATATGGAAAGGACAGATAAATACACCCAACACTCACCAAAGTTGAAGGGAGGAGGCCAGCAGCAACACAAAACAACACACAAACACAAAAAAATAACAATATTTTGGGCTAAAACCCTTTGTCAAGTTAAGAGAAGTAAGTGGCTGAGCTAGCACAAGCCTTGCGTTCGACACAGCAACTCATAGAACGAAATTGACAGTCAGAGGTGGTGAGGGGAGCAACGATAATATAACAGCAAGTATAATAAAGTGAAGCGAAGTTTATTAGGTACAAACCTCTTTGACCAAGGTGTGTAGTGGTAATGGTACAGAGTGGCTCTAACATATTTGGGTGGCTTGCTTGGAAATGGATTCTTGGAAGTATCTAAAAGTTGTAACACTTCAGGTTGTCCATTGAGCAGACGGTAAGCTAGACTCATCAGCCATGGGTTCTGGTGGTAGGTACCTAGTGCAGCAAACCACATCTGCCAATCAAGCCTTGGCTGGTGAGGAGCTGGAAAAAAAAAAGTTTTATATTAAACACACAGCAATAATTTATTCACACAACATAGGATAGCATGTAAAATAATGAAATATTGTGTCTAAAGATAGTCGCAGACTGCTGCCTTAAATGACAAAATAATATTTTAGAAACATAATAACTGCATGTAATAGCTATATTACTGGCACTAAGTGTTTCTTTTCATAAATTTTATACATCAGTGTAGTGGGACTAGGGTAATTCTTTTTGTTAATTGTGCCAACAGTTTTAATCTCCCAGAATCACATAAATAGATAAATTTTTCCACAAATCAAGAAGTTGTAGAAACAAATGCAGTTGGTACAAGAATTTCTAAGGTATACAATTGAACATTTTTGTTGGCTTTTTTTTAAAATAAAGTTTCTCTGAACTGATTTGTATAAACCAATCACAATGAATAGCCCGTTTTGTAGAACTCGCACTTTGAGTGAAATATTATGGTAGATGGAATACAATTCAATTGTGTAGTAATGTGTCTTCTACAATTAGGTACAACTAATAACATTATAAGTCATTAAAGAAAGACAAATGTATCAATATTAGCACATTTCTTACCAACAAATGGTGGAGTAGAATTAACATTTCCTGGTTTGTAAAGAAAATTGTATTCAAGCCAAGGACCTTCAATATGATTGCTGCCTTCTACAATCACTTCTGGACGTCCTCCAACACCAGTCATACGACGGAACAATCCATAAGCATTTGTCAAATGTAAATGGTTTATGCGAGATTCCCAAGTTCGAAACACTGGAAGGACGGTATTGTTTCCAGCTGGGTGCAAAGTGGAATAAGGAACCTGTGGGATAGAGAGACATAAAAATAGCAGTTAAAATAACATTAGGTGTTGAATTTTAACTTAACTGCATAGATTAATAACTGTTATTTAACCCTTGTAAATCTAATTGGCTGCAGTTATTTATAAAATACTAAATTGCATTTAAATGTTTGGCAAAATGTAATCATAGCTCCATTATTTATTACACACTACATAGTACTGATTAGCAAGTATCCTAATATTCAAAGCCAAAGAAAGGTAGTCTATAAGGTTATACATGGATACCTTGAAAAAAAATGAGGGAAATTGAAGAAGCAATGGGAAACAGACCAGTAGTGTATACAATGGATGCCAATGCTAAATCTCCCCTTTGTCATAGTAAGATCAAGGATGAGCGAGGAATATCTTTAGAGCAGATTATTTTTGAACTGAATCTGGAAGTTATGAATAAACCATTTAATCCCTACACATTTCAAAGTAGAGCTGGTGCTGCAACAAACATAGATGTAACATTAGAAAATGGGAAAGTTCAAAACTGGAAGGTTGGGCAAAATCTAACAACCTCAGACCATAATGTCATTTATTTCTCCATATCCAATGCCCAAGAGCAAGATATGACAGACGAATGTTGGTCATATTTCTATAAAACAGACTGGAACCTATTAAGAAGATCCTTTCAAATACCAGCACTGCCAGACATGTCAGATAATGTTGACTTAAAGGCGATAGAACTGACGTATGCGATACAACATGCCACGAGGGTATCAATAGTGAAAAAGAGAAAGCTTAATGATAGAAGATGTATTTTGTGGAACCATACGCTTCAGAGGTTAAGGACAAAAGTTAGGAGAACTTGAAGGCACTACCACCATGCTAAAACTGCCGCTGAACGTAGCTGGACACTGGATCAGTACAGATCAGCGAAAGCTGAGTACCATCAGGAACTTCAGGATGTTAGACTAACCAGCTGGGAGACAAACCTAAGCAAAAACTTGGTATTAAACCCATGAGGACTTCCGTACAAGCTGGCTGCGCAGAAGGTAAAATCTGCCTACCATTTTTTCTACACTCAGGAAAAGAGATGGAAGTATGACAAGCAGTTGGCAGGAATCGGCAGAACTTCTCCTGAAAACGCTCTTGCTGGACGACCAGCAGGAGTCCGATTCTGAGGAACACAAACTCGCAAGACAACTAATGAATAACAAATATGAAAATGACATGGTGGTTCTACCATTCACTCAAGAGGAAGTAAGTACCACAATAAGCACACTGAAGAGAAATGAAGCACCAGGACCTGATGGGATAACAGCAGAAGTGGTGCAAGCCTTAAGTCAGCAAATAGTTACTTAGCCTACCGAATTTCTGAACGCCTGCCTACTGCAGGGAGGTATACCCCATTGTTGGAAAACATCGAGCATAAAAATTATAAGGAAAGGAGAAGATAAGGACCCTACATTACCAAAGTCTTACAGACCAATTTGCCTACTAAATGCACTCGGGAAAATTCAAGAAAAATTACTACGTAAAAGAATTAAAGAATTCAGATTATTGAAGTTCAGCTTCCGGAAAGGCAGGTCGACAGAAGATGCAATAAATGAAGCTCAACGTATAGCCAACTGGACAAACAAACAAAAAAATGTCATTGGTATACGTATCGACATTTCCGGTGCCTTTGATAATTTATGGTGGCCGAGTATGTTCGCCCGACTAAGGGAGTAAGGATGCCCACGAGTGTTTTTGAGAGCTGGAAAGACTACTGTCATGGAAGAACTGCAACACTTCATAGTTGTGGTCAGCAACTGACAAAACATCTCACAAAAGGATGTCCAAAAGGTTCAGTATGTGGCCCAGAATTCTGGGATATTGCTCTCGAACCTGCCCTTAACTCATGGGTCTGGCAGAGCTTGAAGGAATCGTTACCTTTGCAGATGATATTTTGCTGCTAGTTGGAGGAAATAATAGAAGAGAGATCGAGACAAACACCAAAGAAATAATTCATTATGGAATTCTGGTCTAAACAAGTTAAGCTTCAGCTAGCACCAACAAAAACCAAATACATTTTGATGGAAGGAACACTGAAATGCAACCCCACTGTGAAGCTTGAAGAAAATTCCATTAACCCTTTTCTACCGGCTATTAGAAAAAAAGGGAAATTTATAATTTCAATTATATATTTGTATAAAGGTACTCGAAATTAAACACACATATTTTTTTCTATTTTTTTTTGGAAGTCTAAGTGCTAATTACTAAGCCGGTACTTATAAGTACCGTCAGGGACTTCGTGTATCACAGGATGTACAACAATAGCAATTGAAATCAATTATGTTCATATTGGTATGAAATGTTTGCCTCATGATATTAAAAAAAAAAAATTCTTTTTGCTTATTCATACACAAAAGACAATGCAGTGCAACATTTGGAATGATATTTTGACAGTATTTTCTTCATTCTACATAATTTACAGCTTCCTCTGATTTTTACAATTGGGGGACAGTGTATATCTCTGTTTCCCAATCTTATATCTCTCATTGTGGAATAGTATGACTTGTGTTGTTTGAATGGATGAGGGTTTGGTGAAATATATATAGATGACCTTTTCTTCTTACCGATATCCTTCATAGTCATCATACCTTGTGCAAAGGATCTTCTAAAATTTTTTACAGACTTTTTTTTCAAATATCGGACCATTTATGTTATAGGCATTGACAAATACAACATCCAGAATTCCCAAAAACAATCTTTACCATGATTTTGGTAATCTTCTGTCAGCATTGCACAAAGTCATCAGCCGATCAGCAGTATCAACGCCACACGTGAAGGTATTGTCCTTGATGACTCCTGACCATGAAATTGTCGACTTGAATCTATCTTTTTCTTTGCATATAATTAGTGGTGTAACAACAGGATGGGCAAAATGCTATGGGACCTACTGCCGCAGGTGGCTCCCGATGACCGGCCAGAGAGGCCCTCTGGTCCAAGATCCACCAGGTCACCAATCCAACCCGAGAGAGGGCTCATCTGTTGAAGTTGCCATTGACCCCAACCAGTGTAGTGAAGTTACACTGCTGCCATGAAAATTTGATACTAAATGTATGAACTTTTTATCCTTCCATTTCCAGTAGCAAATACCTAGGTTTGTAAATTCATTGTCACAATCTCCTCTTTTTAGTTTTCCTTCAGCAGATTGTTAGAAAGTTCCTTGCAGTAGGGTCTGATTCTCCCACAAACAAAAGTTGTTTCAGTTTTTTAATAATGAAACTGATGAAAAATAATTATAATACTAGATAACATCGTCATTACTCCATTTTTTCAGTCAATTCTAAGAACACTCTTTGACCTAATGAGTAATCTGAGAACATTCCAGTCATTTCTTCATTTTTGCTTGATAAATTATAAACTTCTAAGAGAAGAGCTGATAAATTATAAACTTCTAAGAGAAGAGTTTCAATCAGAGCATATTTCATAAAAATATCCATTTGAAAATACCTAAAACAATGATAAAACCAATTGTACTTGCTAAATCTATTGACCAATAATCTGTATAAAACTACACATAACTCCCTGACGGTACTTATAAGTCCACGTTGGTTTTTCTAGATTATTTAGTAAAGAAACTAGAGAAACATATTTTATAGGTAAAAAATATATGGTTAAATGTTCAAACTAAAAAAGTAATAACAGAAATTGACACTTACCAAGTAAATTATCATCTAAAAATTCATTGTAATGTACCACTTGTTACTCTGGTCAGTATGCTGTCAAGCCCCAACTTAGAAAATTAATTTCTCGGCAATTTCAGGCACAATTTAAAAATAAATGTTGTCATTGTCTGACTTAATCATACAACAATACATGAACAGGTTTAACAATGCAGTGGACACTGGTATTGTCGAATTATATGGTGGTAAATACAGTGGTACTTATAAGTACCGCCAGGGAGGAAAGGGTTAAAAGACACAAGACAGTAAGATACTTAGGGGTTGTTCTGGATTAACATAGGAATTTTAAAGATCACATTGATTATATATGCCAAAGAACGACTGCAGCAATGAATAAAATAATTAGCATTGGGCAAAGAAAATTTCTAATACCACTGCCGGCTATAAGGCTATATCATGGTGCCATTGCCACAGTTATTGCAAGTTATGGGGCAAGCACATGGGCACATAGGTTAAGATTGGTTAAACCTGCAAGGGATATCAGATGAATGCAATGAGGAATTTTCTTGCGTCTTACAGGCGCATTCGGAAGTACCCCAACTGATGCACTTACAGTAATTCTCGGAATATGTCCTTTAGATCTGGAAATAGGAAAAAGAGCAGCATGTTACTGGCTACGAAAAGGAAACATAGACAAGATAACAGAAATTGTGGGTCAAGTGGCTTCCAAGAAGGTAGACATCAAAATTTGTATTTTGAATGAATGGCAACAGCAGTGGAACAATTCGGAAACAGGAAGGAGAGTATTTGAAATTCTTCCTGACATCAGAGAGAGGATACGTATGAAGCACTTCAATCCATCCCGGGGGTTAATACATTTCCTCACCGGTTATGGACCGTATGAAACATATCTCCATAGGATCAATAGGACAGAGGATGATCTATGCATGTGCGGATCTCCAGGAACACCTGAACATAAACTGTTTGAATGTGCTTTAGCTGATGATGAAATCAAACAGTACAGAGTGAAGCTCATGGGGAAAACTATCACAGAAATTCTGAAAGACAACCTCATCTTAAATGAACTCGACAAGCTGGCAGATGCTGTGTCAGATGCAGCAAGGGAGCGGTATCAGCTTCAGCGTAGCCAGCATCCTGCCAGAACAGAGCAAGCCATTTAAGGAATGAGACGAGATACTCTAAACGAATGAGGCACCAAACAACTAAGTGGAACGCTGATGTCGGAAGTGTGGCTTCTGGAATTTACCGAAGCTTATTCTTCAGCGGATGCCAGCGTTAAATGAACTTTTGAAAACTCAAGATGTTTAGTTATTTAGTATTAGTGGGTAACAGTTTTTACTAACAGGTTGATAATTTGCAGTGTGTAGTAATAATAATTAATTATTCATAGCATTTTCGTAGTATATAGGATTAGCATTTATTTTACAAAATTACGTTTAGAATAAATTTTATTACGGTATTAAGGAATAACGAACCATCTGAATGTACAGATAAGTCTAATAGGTTGTAGAAACAAGTCCAAAGTGAGACTTCATAAAATGAAGCTTACTTCTGCTACATAATACTTACTGTACTAATGCCAAACAAAAACAGAGCAGCCCCTGTATACAGAAGTGTTGAAATCACAGCTGATGCACGACGAACAAGTGTAGGTGTTTCAGTAAGAGCTGTGATCAGGGATTTAATAACAACTAGTCCCAGAGATGCAAATCCCAAATATACTGTATATGGAACTGCCTTTGACAAAACTTGTTCAAACTGTTGTTTTGTGAACGCTGAAAAAAATTATATTAGATTTGTACACTTTTCACCAAGACAAACTAATAACTATATAACAAATTTATTCATTTTGCTAATAATTACAGCTTACCTATATCAGATTCAATTGTGAAATCTGGTGTTATTCTAAGGGAGTAGAAAACAATGGTGCCATACAGTAATGCACCATAAACAGCTAAGGTCACTATTTTGCTGAAACTTCTTTCCCAAAAATTAGAAACACCTGAAATAGCCAAATTCTTTTAATTTTATACCAAGAATTATGATTTAAAGATATTCTCAAAGTATTTAACAGGAAGCAATGCTGTGAGATAAGAAGGTGTTATATATCTACAGGGCGTTCGCCGGGAAACGCAACCCACTGTTAGCGCTACAAGGAAGAAACTGCTCCCGGCGAGCGAGCGGTCAGCTTCTGGCATTGTTCGACCGTCGGCCGCGGACTATTTTATAATAATTACGCTTCATAAACTTCATAAACTTGTATGTGCTAAGCATTTAAATGTGACGTAATACATTAGCTTACCTTATAAAAGATGCTGGAAGTGTTGACCCTCTTGTGTAATGCACATTTCACATCTTCTGAACATATTTCGAGACACACGCTGCCCCAACTGTCTTAATGATTTTTTGGGTGACTGTTCTAGTTGAAAAGCGATATCGTCAATTTTCTCCTCTGTGAGAATACGGTTGACCGACAGTCTCTTTTTGTTAAAAAATGAACCCGTTTCTCTTACTTTTTTTAACCAGACGCAGAATTGTTGATTTAGCTGGCAGTAAAGTGCCAGGAAATTCGCGACGAAATTTACTGCGACACTTTTTAAACGACTTCTTCTTCACATATGTATCGCAGAGAAATATTCTTTGTTGCAAACGGTAACGTACCATAATTTTACTCACACTCAAACACAGTACAGATTACTAAGAGTATGAAGCCCCAAATCAGCCAAACCGCAAAGAAACGTTTATTCACAACACTGATTAATAAGAGACTGAAGTCACAAACTAGCTACAATGCAAAGAAACCGTTCTTAACAATGTAAGGGTCCCATTATACTGCGTCACTGCACTGTTGGGGCAGCGGAGGTGTTAAACAGTGCGGTGATTCACGGTGCCGTGTGGCAGGAGTTGCTGGCTCCACTGACCGAGCAAGTTGCCGACGGCAACAGACTGGGAGGGTAGCGTTTTCCGGCGAACGCCCTGTATTATCATACCTAAACCGTTCAGTAGGAGGCCTATTACATTTAATGTATTGCAAATAACTTTTATAATCATTTTCAATAGTAAAGCACTTTTCATGTCAGAACATAACCTTGTTATATGTCCATTATCTTGCTAAAACCATTTAGACGAGGGAAAACCTTATATAATTGTATAGTAAAGGGTAATTTTCTTAACAAGAAATCACTTTTTAAATTGATTCCAAACTATTTTCGTAAAAGATATTAGATTTAAATAAGGTTGTTGTTCAGTCATAAGGAATTTTGTTGCATTCATTTCCACTAAGAAAGCGGAGAATGACAATCACTTTAAGGTGGTTTTTGTGTGCTTTTAAAATTTATATAAGGAGATATTTCAAAACAAAATAATTCAATCTTTTTAGGAAAAAGAGCAAGAAAGTTAAAAGTATGCTTAAATGAGAGAGAAAAATTCAGTTAATAACAAACATAATGGTTCAGAGATAACTTGATTTTTAAAGTAAGAAAAACGGAGTTTTAGTGTTGACATGTGATAGCATCATCATGTGTGACTTAGAAATTAATAGCTTTTAAACTAGAATAATTACGAGAAAATTTGTCATGACCAAAAGATTGGGAATAAATTAAACAATAACATATTAAAATTTCGGGAAAATCTGGGTAAGATTAGTGTTCCACAGGAATGGGGGACTTCGGTAATTTACCAAAGTTTAATGTTTCCCCGCGGGAATTTACCGTTGCTCCATGGTAATTCAGCGAAATATAAGCCCAGGCTATAAAAATCCTACCAGCGCAAGCAGTTAGGGACAGTTTCCAGGCAGTCGTGAGAAGCATTCTGGAATAGGCTTGGGAAAAAGAAGTACGTGTCATGGTCGCGAGGTAAAATTTAAAATGTAACTACTGAAAGTTTAACTATCTCGCCTCAGAACAAGTTCGTGGACTTTCTCATTCATTTTAAGATAAACTCGGTAAAAGAATTTTTTTATGATAGTTTAAGAAGTCAACAGAAGCAGTGTTTGAGAACTATCTTGAAGCTCACTCTAATTTTGGGGTTGCAAATAGAAAATATGTTTGCAAGAGTGAATGCTTCATCAGTGTTGTGCCTTGAAGGATAATCTGCATCTTCGTATGTGATTTTGAAGTTTGATTTCCCTTAAATGTTTTCAACAAGTATAATCTGATACCAGCTTTAACTTCATAAAACTCTCACAATATATTTAAATTTGTAACTACAGTGACTTTCTTTCATTTATGTATGACCTGTTAGCTATTACAGGGTAAACTAATAGCTTGGTAGCCAGTTTAAAGAACTGTAGCATCTTCGAGAACAGGTATCAGTTATACAGGCAACACGATCAGGTTAACGAGTAATGTTTGAACCCCAAGCAAGTATATATTCGTGACAAAGGGAAGGAAAGTAAAACCATCAAGTACCAAAGTTGACGACTGGAGGGTTGCAATGCAAATAAATAAATATTCTGAACTAGGATCTAACTTGTTTAAATAGAAATTTATTCATATGAGTAGGTGAGCACATATGCATGTGGTAAACAGGCAGTTTAGTACATATCAACCAGGAAGAAGGTGAAAGGACAGGAGTGATGTAAATCACTAAAACATCGATACACTACATTTGTGTGTATGTGATGGGAGGACATTTGTGCACCACTTTTAACACTAGAATGATGTGGCATGAATTTTCAAGTTTTCCACTCTCATAAATAAACAAATGAACTTTACTACACAAAACTGATAAAATATTCTCGAGCACAGAACAGAATTGACTGAAATCAGATGATTAAAAAAGTGAAAGCAATGATTCAGATATTAGAGAAACTGATACTTTCACTTTTACAGCTCACAAAATTTTAACACAGTAAAATGACTTATCTGACATCTGTTTTAATGAATAATTCTCCCTGAATTTCAGTTAATTTGGATGGCTATCACCACATGGATAAAAAAAAAAAAACGACCAAACATAAAACAAATAACTATTGGATAAATAAAACAATCACTCGCCAATCAGAGCTGCAATAACAAGAAAGAAAAATGAACAGAATAATATCACAGCCCTCCCTTTATTTCTGAACAATGGGCTTATTCTCTCTATCAATTTTTGCTACATCACCAGCTTTTTTTTAAAAAAAAAAAAAAAAAAAAGAATCCTTTCACTTTTGTCATCATCAAATTTAAAATTATCTGTTCACAGACATGAAGTGATAAATTGACTAAATATCACTGTGGGATTGAACACCTTGGTTATTTATTCTGTAAGCTTGTGTCCAAAGGCTAAGGCACAAGAAATAACAGTTGGTCTAATTTTTAATTTAATCCCATCTGATATCCATACACAACTTCCAATAACATTTCAAAACTTTTATGCCTTCAACATGAAAAGATTTAAAAAAAAAAAAAAAAAGTAGGTGAATGCACACAGGACATCATCTTATTTAAATGTTTGTTTTAATGGAAGCATCCTGGCATTCACCTGGAGCGATTTGGGGAAACCGTGGAAAATCCAAGTCTGGATGCCCGGACGGGAATTCAAAACCGCATTCTCCTGAATGCAAGGCCTTACCATACAACCACCACGCTCAGTCAAAGGTGGACATATCAGGTGAATAGGGAGACTACTGTAAGAGATGAAACCCAACTTTAAGAATTACAGGTATGGTAATGATACACTTGAGAGTATTAGCACTGTATTAGTAGTACAATTTCTAAAAATAAATAAATGCCTATTCTCTCTTGCTCCACAACATAATCATAATATGCACCCATGATGGTTTCACCATTTTTCTGGAAATTCAAAGGAAGTGCGCCCTCAAAGCCTCCCAAAAACAGTAATCCTTACTTCCCCTGCAGAAGGAGGTGTTGGCCTTATATGGAGGGCAATAAATTCAATGGCATACTTATGCTACACTGACTTGCTTTGATTCAGTGGTAAAGTGTGGGGTCCACATTTGATCCATAAATTGTTCATTTATTACAATCTTTTAGTTCATTTTTCCACAGACACCTGCCCCCTCACTGCCTTTTGATTAGTTGTCAAAAGTTTCACGACCTGTAAGTGCAAACCTTTCTCATGGCTGGTCCATTCTCTGGCATAGTCTGTTCTTGGAATGCCTGGTATCCCCTCCACCTACAAAAATGATAAGCTCTTGCCCGTCTTCGCCACCTCATGTGCCCTGCACACATCTTCCTTCACTGGCCATTCTATATCTTCAGTGGTGGCTTTCCTCAATTTGAATTCAGATAGCCAATTTTTTTATTGTGCTTCGAACATTGGCATCATCCCCTAAATTTATCATTATATCCTCACTGTCGTTTGGAGACATCCGTTTATATCACAAATATTTACTCTCCATTTCAGACTACACATCCATCTCACCACAAAGGTTTTTCCCACAATGCTGTAAGTTTGGATAATATTCTACAATGGACTGCAGTTTGAGATAATCTTATAAATGAGTTGTCATTTTTTTTACCTCAATGTTTTAAGTCAGTGTGTGATGGAAAACATGAAGGTATATGTTCATCAAAAGGGTAAAACAACCTATAATATTTTATATACAACTAACTGGTACCCACGACATCGTTTGTGTTTGCAAAGAATTTGTATTGACAGCTACCGACATCTAATAACCATAGTGCAGGATGGGAGACGCGATGCTATTACCACACACAAATGCCAGTCATCTGCGCTATGTAGTTCAGGCAGCAAAGTAAAATTTACGGTCACACGTCTTTGGATGAAATACGAAAATATCCTTGATCTACCACTTTCAACCACCATATCTCCCACAGTTCTCGAAATTTGACCAACGTTGTGATCGATGCGTGACTCTGTGTTACTACCACACACAAACGCCAGTGATCTGTGATGGATAGTTTTCGCTGAAAAGTGATACACCATGAAACGTGCGTCTTTGGCAGAAATATGAAATTGCCGCAGGTCGACCACTTTCAACCCCCATATCTCCCACACCCCCATAGCTACCAACATCTAACAACCAAAGTGCACGACAGGAGACACGATTCTACTACCTCACACAAACATCAATGGTCTATGGTATGTAGTTGTCGCAGGAATGAGAAGTATAAGAAGACACAAATTTTTGGTTGAAATATGAAAACACCCTGCAATCTCCAACTTTAACTATCATATCTACCACATCCCCACAGCTATCGACATTCGGCCAACGTTGTGCATGCTACTTCCACACACAAAGACCAGTGCTCTGTGCTTGGTAGTGGTGGCTGAAAAGTGAAATATATGAAAACACATGTCTATTTATATATATATATATATATATATATATATATATTTAGACTGAAGAGCTTCATTCTTGTACATGCCATTAAAAATTCTCACATTTGTTAAGGATGGAAGTCAGACTATCTTATCAACAAAATAAATTATCAATATAGTCGGAACACACTGGGCTCCACATACATAGTTATCTTTTGAATGATAACTAACTTAACTATAAGAAGAGTTTAGTTTCCTACTGAAAATACGTTTTGGTTACTTAATTCTTCCATGATCTAAGGATACTGTCTTACAGAACATCTATTTCTTGCAAATATAGATGCCATAACAAATTGAATTACATGCCTTTCAACAATATGATCTTCCCAAAGATCAAATCAACTAGAGTTTCAAAACTTTTGGTTCGCATCTACCCAACTGCATAGTTTTAATACCTCTTTCATATCTTCTAATATATCTTGTTCACACCTTTTAATCTGCAAATGCAATGCAATTCTATACCACCCTAACAACATGCTACCAAATTTCTTTCCCCTACTTAATATCCTCTCCATCTCATATAAAGCAATGTGCATTTTAACGATATTTGTATAGTGTATAACAATGTAATATACAACCCTCTCCCCACCAAAACCAGGCTGGGAGAAAAGCCATAATTATTCAGCAAAAGAAAAATTTGTACGTCATGAACTAAAATTTACTCATGTGATGAAAATTTAATGAATTGAAACCCAAAACATCAAAAGAAAATTCATGTTAAGCTGAGCTCCCTATGCTCCCTCTGACAATGTGGATTTCTACAATGGAATGTAATGGGGCAATTTCCTATTGTAAGACCAAATATTTGTAGTTGTGGTAACTGGTAACTTGTACCTCACGAAATATTTTCACTCAAAGACACAGTTCTCTCAGCAAACTAATTTAACTTTATATAGTTCGTTGTGCCACCGGTCACCAGATGAAACCAAAGCCGTCCTAAGCGGCAATTATAAGAACAATTAATAAAGGTCATTAAGTTCATTAATGAGAAGAATTACGTCCATGACAAGTTTATTAATAAAGCACGTTAACACTTGTGAACAGTTTGGCCACCATCAAATTTCAAAGTAAAAGCTAATCGAAACTTCGTATCCGAAAGATTACAGAGTTCTTGAGACAAAAGGAAAATTATAAATCATATCTCCTTTCGGCTAAATCATCCACTATCACAACTTGATGATCAATTTTCATTTAAATTCTGTCCAAACTTCACTTCTACAATCACAGTTCCTATTGATGACATGAAGTTCGTCTTAAACACAGTTACACTTTCGACTAAAAAAAAAATGTATCTCTACACTCCAGAGACATTAAGGTGCGTTTCCACTGAGGCAACTTCTGGCCAACATGTGGCATGCGGCACTGACGCATGCGACAAGGAGTATTTCAAGCAAAGCAACACGCTGCGACATGTAGCAAGTAACAATGACGCATGCTACAGGTTGGGCCGTGTCGCCGGTCATATGGGCCTCTGTGCGACAAAAATATAGCGTGTCGCACGATGTTGCCAGTATACAAACGGTGGTGGAAGAGTGCGACAGAAAACGGACAACATGGAGTGGAATGTGCAGAAAACAACCTTATTTATTGAAGATTATCATACTTCACCGGAGTTGCGGAATAACAAAGTGCATCATGTAAAGACAGGAAAGCAAAAAGTGATAAATTAATACTACTTGCTAACAAGTACGAATGTTCATTAGATGAAATAAAAAAGAAAATCGAGAATTTGAGGTCTGCTTTTCACCGTTAACATAAAAGGATTACTAAACCAAAGAGCGGCTCCTCTCCTAAAGAAGAGAAATGGGTTGCTTATAAACTCCTGACATTTTTTATAGATGTTGACATTCCAAGACAAACTTTTTCAACAGCAGAAGATTATGAGGTACGTTAATTAATATATGTAACTAATTATTTTTGACAGAATAGATTACCAATGACAGATCGAGAGACGGAATAGGGGATTTACAATCTTTTTAGTTATACAAGTAAATAAAAGTAGTTTTACGGTGGGTTTAATATATATATATATATATATATATATATATATATATTTTAAAAATTGTCGTAATTAAAACTTTACAAAGGGACTTACATATAATTAAGATAGGCTGTGTTTACAGCGTATGTAGAAAAGTGTTTCCAAATTTAGATTGTGGTAAATAATAGTAAAAAACTTTTCTTGAATCGACCTTTCACTCATACAGTTGTGTATGATAGGGATAAATTGTCATATAATGGTAACGTAGTTAAATACATTATTTTACGTATGAATACATGGTTTTTGTCTTAGTATTTGTCTTGCCAAGATACTTTTCCTTCTTTTGACACAAAGTACCTTGCGATTCGCACTACTTTTAACAAATAAATCTCTGATCCACCACCTAGGTTTTTTCTGTTTTCTTCTTTTATTGCCATTTGCGAGGATCAAATAAGCAGCAGCTGCCACTGCTTCTGATGCCATGACGCACACTACTGGCCACATAACGTGAAATGCTTTTGCCGCATGCTACAAGCAACGGCGACAAGTAGCAAGCGACAACTGGCAACAGATTCTTGGGCGACATTCGACTTGCGACAAAGTATGATGACGCACGGCGACATGTAGCAACAAAATAACTCGTGTAGCATGCTAAATGTTGCTCGTTGTTGCCTCAGTGGAAACGCACCTTTAGTTCATAGCCGGCGGAAGGTAACTGTATTGTTACATTATGATGTGTGATGTGTCGATCAGCATTTGCCGCAAGAGCAGTATAAATGCAGTCACAAAAAAATAAAAAATAAAATTGTCTGAAAAAGGGATCTTTACAATAGGGGAGAATAAAAAATTGTGTGTCCAAGTTTGCTTGCATTAACAGTTTCTTCACCACTCTGCAAGGACCAATCTATGAAAGGCAATGTTTTACCTTTGTGTCATTTCTAATTATTATAGAAGTCTTTAAAAGGTACAAGCTCATTTGCATCATCAAATAATAATACAACATGGGGTTAATTGTATAACAAAATATCATTTAGTAATTATCTTGTGTTACTGATTCTAATGGATACAGCAGAACAGAATATATTCTGACAATTCTGATAAGAAGTAGTGTTTTTATTGGTATAGTGTTAATGACATGAAAGAAGCTTCAAATAATAAAAAAAAAAATCTAGTTTAATTTGTAGGCTCATCTATAAACATTTTCTTTCAAAAACTCGTCTAGTTATTAAATTCATTATTAACAATTTGCATTATTATTTTATTATATAAAACAAATTAATAATAAATACACAAAGTTAATATTATGAATATACGAGCAGAGTTCCCAGCATTGCCCAGTGTAGTAGGTGTTAATTTACCCCTCCACTATTTTTATTTGTCCAGAAAGAGTCATGTGTACAAAGTTCCATCAATTTGGTACCAGCCATTTCTGGTACTAAGCTAACGGTGATTTAGCCACACACTTCTAAAAACTGTGTTGATATGGAATGTCTGTTCCATTTTCGTCCAGGCTACATTTCAACCTAATTACAATATCTGATCGAAAATCAAAACATGAACTGTGCATGCATCTATACATATAATAAGCAAGTCTGTCATGTGTAACGTCAACTGTCACGTCATGACGTCACGCTTCACGCCATTCTTCTTGGTTATGCATGTTATTTAATAACATTTCTAATCATCCGTGAATAAATTAACTGACAGAACACTGAAAAAAAGAGTATGTACTGCCTAAGGTTTAATTTTCAAACATTAATGTTAGTGAAAGCTGTGATTGGATTGTTACTTAGCATGGGTCACAATTAAAACTGGTATTTGACACTACAGCAGAGGGCATGAATAATTTAGTTTTTTCCATAATAATTTTAACTCTGCCCCATTATTGAAATTATTAAATTGTTTGAACGGAAATAGTTGCACACTGATCACGAACTGTGCAGTCTACATTACAATTAAAACTAATATTACGTGGCATAATGTAAGTTTATTTTAATCTTCTTTGCTTTCACTGAGTAATATTACTGAGGCTATTATTTCCGCAACACGTAACTATGTCAGGGTTGTTGCGCAATCACTGGGACTCATCGAGGAATTGTCATTTTGAACAGAAAACTGTTACACGTTCTTGGGTGATATTATTTAATATATGTTATTCTTAGAGTTGTAAAATATATTCATCCTTACAAACTTCACTCAAAAAGTTCCATAACGTTAAGCAGCGAGCTACTGGGAAAAGGCATATAGCGATATATCATGATAACGCAAACGTTCCATCGACTATATTATTTAGTAATGTGTTTCTAATACACCCATCGAGATAGTATATAATGCACAAACTTCATGCAAAAACAAAGTGCCGTAATGTTACACACTAAGCGATTAGAGTACACCATTTTTTATCATATGCAATTTCCAGTGGTACTAATATTACGTGCAACAAAATGCATCAATGACCCAAAACGATGAAAATCAAATCAACTTTATAATTAAAACAAAGGCCATTAAGCAACAAAAGGAAGTATTTATGTCCATTCTGGTTCAGGCTACATTCCAAACTATCCACAGGCTCCACTAATGATTCTGCTCGAAAATCATGATAATTAAAACGTTTCGATTTATTAAACTTTTAGTGAATTATGCTTTAACAACAAGAACCAAACACCATTTTGGTACAGGTTGCATTTCAACTATATAAACTAAATTCCTTCGTTTGCTAACGGTTTAAAGTTGTTGCATTTTTTTGTGTGTAATTTGTTCCATATTTATATTTTTGATGGCTGTGATAGCAACATATTCCTGAAAAATATCGTTCAATGAACATGCGCAAGATCATTATACTTCACTAAATAGTGTTACACTCATGTTACGGCACATTGTGAGTGAAGTTTGTGAGTTATGTGTATATTTTACAGCTCTAAGACAACACACATTAAACAAAATAATCTATCAAACATGTGTGACAATTCTCAGACCAAGAGGACAATTCCTTTGAGAGTCCCAGGGATTACGCTAGAGCCCAAATTCATAAAGCAATGCTTCATTGCCACTAAAATGTGATACAGTACACACATTACAATGTGGATAAAGGAAACAAAGAAACTGCCGCGAGGCACTGAAAATATTACACATTACAATGTGTAAGATTGAAGTATTGTTTTTCTGGCGGCAAGTTTAGAGTAGTAAGCGATTAGGTTGAAATGCAACCTAGACCCGGATGGAAATGAAACTTTTTGTTACAGCGCAAGGCACGAGGAATTACATTGAATTTTATTTTATAACAATTATATTTGGTTAAGCAATTGCTAAGAAATTGTCAGAACACTTAAACAAAAATATGTATTTAGTTTAAATTGGCATATTAATTATCAGGGGTTTTTTCTTTTTACTGAAATCATTACATGGTTTGAATGATAGAAGTTCGAGATTGATCGCGATCTATGTGGCCTAAACCACAATTAAATATTATGTGGCATAGCGTAAGTTGTTACAATTTATTTTTACCATCCTTCGTTTTCACTGGGGTCATTATTTCAGCCGATTTAAGCTGTGTCGGCCGTTATAACATCGATCTTCATCACAGGTAATAGGAAAGAAAGGTGTAAGAACCTGTGAAGATTTGGGATCAAGTTTATATTGTGATGCGTGGTGACACTGACATGTGATACAGGGAATATATTAATTCGCCTGTGATTGAAGCTTTGCTTTTCTAGCGGCAATATTAGCAGAGCTGGGGTAAGGCTGAAGTACATCCTGGACCAAGTTGACAACTGAAGCTTTTTTTACAGCACAAGGGACCATAAATAACAATAAGCTTTATTTTGTAACAATTCTGTTTAATTAAGCAACTGCAGAGAAATAAATTACTATAGCAATCTGTTGAACTAGTCATTTTTGACGGGCGTTGGGGCTAGTTAATACGTATCACATACAAAAAAATGTATCTTGTGTGTGTCTTTTCATTCCAGCATCACGCAGAAAATGCAGATTTTAAATGGATTTTCAGAATTTGAAAGCTTGTGGTGAAAGTTAAATTTTAATGTGTCCTAAGACATAACAACACATAACACATATATTTTACAACTATTTTAGCATTACCTGAAAACTTCTGAATCTGTTTTGAATGAGTTTTCATTTTCTGTATCTCGAAACAGTTGAAGTTACCCTCATAGATCTAAAGAACACATTTCAGTTTTCTTCAAAGGAAATCAAATTTCATATTGATTTACTACTATAACATTAATCGTCCAATCAGAAACGTACAAACTTTTATGAAAAATCATTCAGCAATAAGTGCATCACTTATTCCACCAAGTTCAAAAAAAGCTCTGTTCTGTATGCAAATATCGGGGATTCTAAGATTACCAAGACTCCTTAATTTTATCATTGATTCTCATCAAAATCCATATTTTTTTTACTTATGGCTTTACACCTCATCGATGTCATTAGAGGCAGGATGGGACTGGGGACAAGGAACGGTAAGGAATTCGGCTATGGACCTTTTGAAGGAAGCATCCCGACATTCGCCTGGGGTGATTTGAGGAAACCATGGAAAACTCAAACATGGATGCCCAGACAGGGATTCAAACTAGCGTTCTCCCGAATGCGAGGCCAGAGCGTTAACTGCTCAGCCACCACGCTCAGTCCAAACTCCATAAAACAAATCGAAGAATATATATATTGATATTTTGCTTATACTTCTCAACTCTCTCAAAGCTGAGATGGTTAGGTTGAAAAGCGAAAAATTAGAAGATGGATTCTTATCCAACTTGAATGCTGTGATATTGTATCCCTAAACCGAGGTGTTTAGTTTGAAAAGAAACCTGTATGAGAAATTTTTTAGACAAAGTCGCAGGGACATGCACAATGAGTTTTTTACTTTATCTCTAGCAGTTGTGGTTAGGTTGAAATGAGGCCTGGACCAAAATAAAATCTGGAAGTAGCAGCTTACATTGTGATACACATCATCAATAAGTTCTAATGAAATTACTAATACTAATTACAAATAGAAACAAAATTCCTCATACCTTATTCTGTAATTGAGAACATTTGGCTACAGGATGCATTCTGACTGAACCAAAATCTTAACTAATATTGTCTCTACAAACTCAAACTATGAAGAAATGCTTAAACATACGAAATGCATCACAAAATAAATTTTGGCTAGCAACAAGCTTGTTTACATCAAGATTTCTAGTTCGAGTAGCATAAATTATCACAATTTTATCATACACTTTCAGTATGAACTGCAACTCAAATAATGCAGTTGAAATTAAACATTCACCATATCATGATGTAAACTTGACTATAAAATCGTCGCCAAAAGCACAAGGAACTATACCTATAACCAATTTTCTAGATTCGATAGCCTGAACACTTAAGTGAGATGTCAATTTTTTTTTTTTTTTTACTTTTGATTTGTCTCAAGTTACAATTGGCGGAATCACATATCATAGAAACGGCATTATTAAACAACACAATAAATTATATAAAATGAATAAAGGCTACATTATGACAGCAACTCACATGTGTAACGCAGAATGTGATACCAAAAAATGTTCAGTTGTCCTAAGTTGTTCTTATTTCCAAAACTAAAAGCTTAATACAAACTTCTATTAATGTTCAAAGCATTCAGCATATGCATTAATTACTGTGAATCAGAAGTTACATTTTTACCTGGATTAAAGTGGGAGAGGACTCTACAGCTACAGGGAGATCTGAACAGGATTTTTGCTGGATGGATCCATGGAATGAATATAAATGCCAAGAAAAGCCACATAAGAAAATAAAAGAATTTTTATGATTACATGGTGGGAGAAGAATTGCTTTTGGAACACCTTAAGTGTACACATCTTGGCTTAACGTTTCATAGCAAACCCTATTGGGCAGTATACATTTGGCAATTGGTGCAGAGAGGTTACTTTTTTCCTTGTGGCTCTATCTTGTTGGTGTTGAGGTAATTAACAGGTAAGAAATGATCTTATTGCAAGGAACAGGAATGGAATAGTGTTTCTGTTACACACTTTAAGATAATATGTACTATAAACTATGATTTGTTTAAATCATAACTTTCAAAATAGGTTGCTTATTTCAATGACACAAAAGTCCAGTTTAACAGCCCTTAAAAACAACAAACCAAACAAAAATGAGCGTTCACATAGCATTTCATATAACTGATTTCAACCCTCTGAAAAGTTTACTGTTTGGATATATTAATGTGCTAAAAATGAAACTTCCATACATCATAGCAAAAAATTAACCAAGCATATGTAATACCTTTCTTTTGTTTCTTCAGGAAATAGTCATCATCCAACAGTGAAGTACAAAGGACGATTGTAAGCAGATTAAAGAAATTGTAGTTTCCCGTGAGTATTATGCATATTTGCAAAAACAGCTGAAAATAAAAATAATATTAATTGCTAAGGAAAAACATAACATCCATTTAATTTATGCTTAAGATAAGCTCCTTCCAGTAACTAGAGATACTCAGACAGTTCAACCAAAACCTCTAGGCATCCACTGTTACAATTAACTACAAGTGAAATAAAACATCTACAAAGTAAAAAAAAAAAAAAGATATTCAACATGTTTAATGATTGTGATACAAATAAGAAAATGTTACCACTGTTCAGAAGATCATAGCTGATCTAGCAGATCCCATTTTAAACAGAAATATTTTCTACCAGGCTCCACTTCAGCATACTAAAATTGACAGTATAAGACCAACACTTCTAATGTTTTCAGTATTTGAGAAATAGCAGCAACAACACGTAAAGCAAATGTAATGAAACAGTAAATTACAAAGGAGTCTGAATTCTCTCTCTCTCTCTCTCTCTCTCTCTCTGTGTGTGTGTGTGTGTACTGACATGTTACACATTTAACGAATGTGTTACACTATAATCAAATTTTCTACACAACCGGAAAAATATATTCAACAAAACTACCTTTTTTAGTGCTTATTGTTAATGAAAAGTGGGTGCAGTTTCCTAAAACGACATTTAAAAAAATTATTTGAACTACTAAAAATAGTAAACTGCTAGGATGGTAATGGCACTCAAAGGAAATAAAGGCAAATGTGGCTCTACAGGATACCACTAGAATTAAAATCAAAGATTCTTTTTAATTATGCTGTTGATAAGATTAAAGAGAAATATATACTAATGCTTAAATTTTAATTCATCTTTCCTTGTAACTGACTGCAACCTTGTCTTTAATATGATGTAAACCACTGGCGCCACATGGTTTTTATACTGGGGAAGGCTGCAAATCTTTTACCCATGGGTCCAAGTCTCCATGGCAAGAATTTCTATCGATTTTTTTGCCCCTACAATTCTGTCTCAAAATACGTATTTTTGGTAGTTCAATCTAATGGACATGTTGTGAAATCCTTCAAAATGCAACTGAAGTAGTAGCAGTAAAAACTTAAAAAATTTGGAGATTTCGGCTAACTGCAAAGTGTCAGTCACTTCTTTTCGTGATAATAATCAATATGTATGCAGTATTTTGAATCTGAGTCATGACGCAAGAGCAGCACACCCTAGTGTAGAAATTACCAAGCTACAATGTCATGCAGTTTATCAATTACATGTGCAGCAGTTGTCAAATATGATTTTAAACATACAACATGGTTAGGGAAATGCAATCCCATTCTCAACTATCTTAAAACATTATGCAAATAGGCATCATGACAGTGCATCTACACAGTACCTCTGTCACATGTTACAATCGAGTATATCTTTCATGTGTAACACAGAATACACATGTCATAATCGGTTGTCCTCGTAAACGTATCTAACAATTCTGTCCACCCTGACAACTGGTTCACATGTTACTGGTGAACTGCTAATGAGAAACAGTTGTGTAATGGCATCACAATGGGTAACACAAGGTCCTTAGCTGCAACACTTAAAGAGTTATAAACGCCTATGCACGGTGCCAGGTTGTGCCTGCACTGTGATTTCCTAACTAAATACGTGACTGGGTTATGGCGAGTTACATGTCCACGACTTTCACTTCGAAGTTATTGCCATACCACAGTATTCGCTATATCCCAATAATGTGCATTTAGTTAGTACTGGTGTGAAGGTATAGCCCCGTGACGTGTGTACATATTTACATCACATGATGTTGCACCTTCGCGCTTTCTCCGCAAGCTGGCACTGCTATCGTGTCACATGACCCTGTCTGAAAATGCTGCATTCTTAATAGTGGTTGCTACGAGAAGAGGCATCCAGCTGCTTTCACTGTATCTCCTTTGCTGTTCATAAACTACGTAAAACAAAACACGATAAGATCTATACAAATAAATATTTGTAAATGTGTGTCTTATGAAATGTCAGGTACTGTTAATGACAAATTCATGAGCGGAATACCAAACTTTTATGTGACTTCATTTGGTAAATTACATGGTTACATAAAAGAAATTTAACACCACAAAGAAGACCAAGAGGGAAGGACCCGGAAGAGATGGAGTGATGGACTTAGTGAGGACATGTTTCAGATAAGGTTGAAGACAATCAACTGGCGACAAGGCAGACCCCAATGGAGACAATTTCGTGTAAATGAAAATGATGAATGACATAAAAGAAATTCCTCCTTAGTATCTAATAATGCACGTTCTGCTTACCTTAATTCATTTGCTTATAAATGAAATCAGCTTGTCTCCCCTTCTGCACTGCAAAATGGTCTAATTTCACTGAAATATGGACGACTCAGAAGATCTTTTTCAAGAGAACACATCACAAGCACACAAAGTCTGTCCTTGTTCATGGTATTTCGCACAAATGTTTTCACTCATTTGAGCATAGAGAAGCACCATTCTGCCTCTCCAGTGATCACTGGGAATGTCACTATTATCTGCAGAAGTTTAACGCTCTCAGGGAAAGCTTTTGCCAAGTTCAATAAGGTCAAAGCACCTGTTGCTTTCAAGGAATCCTTTTGGCTGTACAACACATTCAGTTCACAATGTAACTCTGAAGATTTTAATTTAAACAAATTAACAGTTGTTTTTAGTTCTTGTTCTGGGAAAACAATGTGATGTTTCAAAAACAATGATGGTTCAAACAACCGTGCAACTGACAAGTGTTCACTAAATCTGAATCTGTCACTGATCTGAGTTATGATACGATCACAGATGTCTCGTGCACACACCTTCCACAATTTCCTGAAATGTCCACGTGTTGCAGCTGGTTCTTCCTGCTCCCAGTGATGGTCAAGTTCAAGTAAAGCCCTAACACTTTGAACAGCTGCTACACACATATTCCATAGTCTTCACTGCATCAATATTCTTTTGCTGGAGTTCATTGAATAAAATGTCACAATGAGGCACGACTGTTAAAAAACTGTAACCAAAAGAGGAAGTCGTCATGTTGCTGGAAACCCTTCAGTCCCAAAGCTCTGTTCATTGTACTGTAATCATTACTATCTTCGCCAATAATTTTTTCCATGCACTCAACAATTTCATTTCTGTATTTATATACAGTGGTTACATAGCACAATTTGAAATTCCAATTGATGGACTGAGGACAGGTAGGAATATGTTTCTTCATTATATCGTCAAGAAACGCAGTGAGTTTAGGACACAGCGGAAGAAAAAAAGGTAGAAATTCCTACCAAGTTGCTAAAAATGATCTGCACTTGCTTATTGCCTGTTACCCAGCGTTCGACAAACTGATGTATATAGCAGTGAATAAAGTGAGCATTCTTATACACCTCTTTAATTTTAACTTGAACCGCATTCTTGTTGCGGATCATGACAGGAACAATGTCGTAGCACTGAGCTGTTAATTTCTCAGGTGTCTCATTTACTTTCATTTCTGCAGTTCGCTGAGAATGGCATCACTTACACCAGCTGCACAGCGACTTTTCGGTTGTATACAGGAAATAAATCTTTTACCCAGTAGTTCATATCGAATTATCAGAACCAGTTGTGACAAATTTGAACTGTCCGTAGTTTCATCAACTTCGATTACGCAGTAATTCGTCTTTGACAGTTTGCTCCCGATAAGATTGAGGCATACCTCATAAATCATTCCAGCAAATCATTTTGAAAGACACTGTCCCGATTAGATCAACTAATCCTCGAAACAGTTTCGTCATGGCCCCTTAAAGCAATTTCGAATTTGCCACAAAACTTTATGCAGTCAATCAGTTTACTAAGTATGTATCGATTCTTTGATATATTTCTACGTGTCTTTATACCAGGTCGGTAACCACTATCTAGCTGGCACACAATTTCCACTTTCCCTAACAAAGAAAATTCAATGAACCCATTCAAATGTTTTTCAATGGTATTATGTTTTTCACCTTTGTGTGAAAATTCTTTAAGTCTATGATACCATTCTCTGTCCAAGCCTTGTCATTACAATTTGTAACATGACATGAGAAACAGAAAAATGAATTTTTCTCTTCAGAACCACACAGCTGCATCATACATTGCTCTGTGGAAATTGCAAACATACCCCTGCCTGGATTTGCAATGTTTTTGTTCTTGACTGATGTTAAGATTGGTTCCGAGCACTCCATGATTCTTCACTTTAAGCTCGTGTTCCAAATTTTTTCCCAGTAAATTGCAAACCGAATTCATATTGAATTTTCAGATAGCCGGAAAGCTGCAGATATTCTCAAAAATTAAAATATAACTCACAAGAGTTCATGCTCAATCGCACAACACACTCACAAAAAGAAACAAATAACACACTTTCTTGTGCAACACCTTTAGCAACTTATACAGGGCGTTCGCCGGAAAACGCTACCCTCCCAGTCTGTTGCCGTCGGCAACTTGCTCGGTCAGTGGAGCCAGCAGTTTCCGCCACACGCCACCGTGAATCACCGCACTGTTTAACACCTCCGCTGCCCCAACAGTGCAGTGCAGTGACCCTTACATTGTTAAGATCGGTTTCTTTGCATTGTAGATAGTTTGTGACTTCAGTCTCTTATTAATCAGTGTTGTGAATAAACGTTTCTTTGCGGTTTGGCTGGTTTGGGGCTTCATACTCTTATTAATCTGTACCGTGTTTGAGTGTGAGTAAAATTATGGTACGTTACAGTTTGCAACAAAGAATATTTCTCTACGATACATATGTGAAGAAGAAGTCGTTTAAAAAGTGTCGCAGTAAATTTCGTCGCGAATTTCCTGGCGCTTTACTGCCAGCTAAATCAACAATTCTGCGTCTGGTTAAAAAAGTAAGAGAAACGGGTTCATTTTTTAACAAAAAGAGACTGTCGGTCAACCGTATTCTCACAGAGGAGATATAATGATATGTTTCGTGCGTTTATTTCATCTAATCATTCGACAAATTCTAGCTAGACGGTGAAACTTATATCACCGTATTCTGGTGCACTCTAGTGGAATGTTTACAAGCTTAGTGTGCCTGTATTATGTTGATACAATCGCCAATGCCCAAAACATAAAAGTATCTTTTTCATTGTCAAAACAAATATCTAATGTTGATTAATGATGCACGAAAGCATAAACTGGAGATATAGAGACTGGGATTCGAGAGGACGTTCAACCACTCTCCTGATTTCCCTACGTTGTAACTAGTGTTACAAGAAAATCATGCTGGGGTTGGTACAACTGCAATAGGCTCTACAAGCTGCACCTACTTCAAGCCCTTAAGAGCTATACTCTGTAAAAGCAATGCCCCCAATCCTCTGCTACATGCAATTTAACAGTATCCCAAAGGCGTAGCCTTAAAAATACTACCCGTTTTGAGAAACATTCTTTTGTATCAACAGTTCTAAAAATATTGACTGTCAGTGTTGACATGTATGTGGACGATTCTTGAAATAATTTTTGTTAATTTAAATTCTGTATTACTCTATTTAAAAACATATTTTAATATATATTTTAGGGGCGGCTCTGCCTCAGAGCCTTTAACAACGAGACGCCACCTATCTAAACTATTAAAATGATACCATTTGTACAAATTTGTTGTTAATTTTCCTACTAGCTTAAAAAGATAATTTTACTCCAAAACAGTTGTTTAGAAATCATCCCATCAGATATAACTTTCAAGTTTTTGAATCAACTGTGTTCATGCACATACCCACGGAAAGTGAAAGAAATGGAATGTTAAAAGTATAACATTCTTTTGA
Source organism: Vandiemenella viatica (assembly GCA_031002005.1). Classification (NCBI taxonomy): domain Eukaryota; kingdom Metazoa; phylum Arthropoda; class Insecta; order Orthoptera; family Morabidae; genus Vandiemenella; species Vandiemenella viatica. The sequence goes on from CM061920.1 coordinate 164,249,479, forward strand.
TATAAATAAAACAAAGATGTTGAGAATGTTAATATTCTCAAGATCTGATAACAGACCAAAAAAACCACTTCTCTTGAAAATAAAGAACTGTAAAAATTCTGCTAGCAATTAATTGGATGCCTGATAAAGGCAATGCTAAGAGATTCTTGACCTTATTTATATGACTGCATAACTGTTGTTAGTAGATATTGGAGCACTGGAAATCAAAATTTGTGGAAAGTCCTAAAACAAGTTCAATACATAAGGGCGAAAAGGACTTCAAACCAATTTATCAAAGAAATTAAAACTCGGCTATACTTGAACGTTTCGTGCATGTAGGCTACACCAATTAAGTAAAAAACAAAGTTAACAACCAAATATAACCACGTTTATTAGAGCAAGGCAAAAAGTTCTTTTTATTTAAAAATTTCTTTTCCTATGTAGACCCCTTTTGTCCAATCTTTCTTCTATGAAGGCTTACATCCCAGATATGTGATTCTCAAATATAATGCTCTGTGACTGCTGTTACCTCTTCATTTGACTCAAAACACTTTCAAGATATAATTCTGTAGATTAATAACAAGGTGGAATTCAGAGGGGGATCAAATCTGGTTAAGAGGGTACATATTGCAATAATTCATACCCCTCAGTTTTCCCATTTCCAAAGCACATCTGTGGGCAGGTGCATACTCTTCAAAGATGACTTTTCTCATTCGGAATTTGGGTGTCTTCTCACACATTTTTTCATCCTGTTGGTTTAAAAGACTTGCAGTATTCACCAGCATTTTCTAGATGATGAACATAAGAAATATTTGCATTCCAGAATATATTCTAATAACATTTCTGATTTGAAGCACGTAAGGTAACAGGGGTGGTATTTGTTGATTTGTCAGCAGCGTATGACACCGTTAACCATCAGCTACTACTAGTCAAGTTCTACAATCTGAACAGGAATTTCAGTATTAGTAAGTTCATTGCTACTCTTCTGTAGAACCGCAGATTCTTTGTTGACTTCCAAGGACAGTGTAGCCGTTGGAGGTCACAGAAGAATGGTCTACCCCAAGGAAGTGTGCTAGCCCCATTATTGTTTAACATATATACCAATGATCAGCCTATACCACCCAACTGCAGGAGTTTCGTGTATGCTGATGATCTTGCTCTGGTCTCACAGAGCAAAGACTTTGAATCAGTGGAGAGCACACTTACCAACGCTCTGGAAGATTTGTCAAGGTATTATAGCACGAACCAGCTTAAACCAAATCCTACGAAGACACAAGTATGTGCTTTTCATCTAAGGAATAAAGAAGCAAATCGTAGGTTAAAGGTAACATGGTCGGGGGTCGAACTAGAACACTGTGATACTCCAAAATATCTAGGAGTGACCCTTGACAGATCACTTACATTCAGGAAACATTGCATGAACTCCAAGCTGAAAGTTTCCAGTAGGAACAATCTCATAAGAAAACTGGCTGGATCGCAGTGGGGCAGCCAACCTGAAACAATTAGAACTTCTGCCTTAGCACTATGTTATTCGGCTGCAGAGTATGCCTGTCCCGTATGGCACAGTTCAACCCATGCCAAACAAGTAGACATTGCACTTAATGACACGTGCAGAATCATAACAGGCTGCTTAAAACCAACTCCAGTCGAATGGCTCCACCGTCTCACAGGAATAGCGCCACCTTCTGTTCGAAGGGAAATAGCAGTGAAATCCAGAAAAAGTTTCCTAAGAATATCTCAAGAACTTACGACAACTGAAGAAGCCAGGTTACAACTATGGGAAGCTAAGGCTCCCCTTCCGCATGGCTGGGGAAGAGTGTCTGAATCTTTGCCACCTGGTTATGACAAGGGATGGTTGACGTGGAAATCTTTGAATAGGCTGAGATCATGAGTGGGCGGATGCAAAGTGAATTTAGCAAGATGGGGCTATGCTGAGATCAATGATATCAAGTGCGACTGCGGTGAAGACTAGACTGTCCAGCACATGCTCCAGTGTCAACTGTGTCCAGCATCCTGCTCGGCAGCTGAACTGTATGATGCCTCAGAAAATGCACTGGAAGTGGCCAAGTTCTGGTCGATTATAATTTGATGATTGTGATTGTGTAACTGTATGTTTCTGATACGAAATCTTATATATATATAAAAATAGACGTGTTTTTTCCTATATTTCAATTTTCAGCCACCACTACCTAGCACAGATCACTGATGTTTGTGGGTGGAAGTAGCATGGAGTTTCCTGTCGTGCACAACGTTGGCCGAATGCCGATAGCTGTGGGGATGTGGGAGATATAATGATTAAAGTTGGTCAGTGCAGGGAGTTTTCAAATTTCGACCAAAAATTCGTATCTCCGTATACTTCTCTTTCCTGCCACAACTACATAACATAGACTTTTGGTGTTTGTGTGTGGTAGTAGAATCATCTTTCCTGTCGTGGACTATGGTTGTTAGATGTCGGTAGCTATGGGGGTGTGGGAGAAATGGGGGTTGAAAGTGGTGGACCTGTGGCAGTTTCATACTTCTGCCAAAGACAAAAGTGTCATGGTGTATCACTTTTCAGCGAAAACTATAGATCACAGATAACTGGCGTTTGTGTGTAGTAGTAGTACAGAGTCACCTTTCGATCACAACAGCGGCCGAATTTCAGAAAGTGTGGTACTGTGGTAGATATGGTGTTTGTAAGTGGCCGACCAAGGATATTTTCGTATTTCGACTGTCCTCCGCATATGTCACTTTTCTGCCACAACTACATAGCATAGAGCATTGGTGTTTGTGTTTGGTAGTAGAATCGTATCTCATGTAGTGCACTATGGTTGTTAGATGTCGGTAGCTGTGGGGGTGTGGGAGAAATGGGGGTTGAAAGTGGTCGACCTGTGGCAGTTTCATACTTCTGCCAAAGACCAAAGTGTCATGGTGTATCACTTTTCAGCGAAAACTATAGATCACAGATAACTGGCGTTTGTGTGTAGTAGTAGCACAGACTCACCTTTCGATCACAACAGCGGCCAAATTTCAGACAGTGTGGTACTGTGGTAGATATGGTGTTTGTAAGTGGCCGACCAAGGATATTTTCGTATTTCGACTGTCTCCGCATATGTCACTTTTCTGCCACAACTACATAGCATAGAGCATTGGTGTTTGTGTTTGGTAGTAGAATCGTATCTCATGTAGTGCACTATGGTTGTTAGATGTCGGTAGCTATGGGGGTGTGGGAGAAATGGGGATTGAAAGTGGTCGACCTGTGGCAGTTTCATACTTCTGCCAAAGACCAAAGTGTCATGGTGTATCACTTTTCAGCGAAAACTATAGATCACAGATAACTGGCTTTTGTGTGTAGTAGTAGCACAGAGTCACCTTTCGATCACAACAGCGGCCGAATTTCAGAAACTGTGATTGTGTGGGAGATATGTTGGTTGTAAGTGACCGACCAAGGATATTTTCGTATTTCGTTGAAAGGCATGTGTCTCCGCAGATTTCACTTTTCTGCCACGACTACATAGCATGGAGCAATGGTGTTTATGTGTGGTAGTAGAATCGTGTCTGTTGTCGTGCACTATGGTTGTTAGATGTCTGTAGCTATGGGGGTGTGGCAGATATGGGGGATGAAAATGGTCGACCTGCAGCAATTTCATATTTTTGCCAAAGACGCATGTGTCACGGTGTATCACTTTTAAGTGTAAACTATCAATCGCAGATCACTGGCGTTTGTGTGTGGTAGTAACACAGAGTCTCCCATCGATCACAACGTTGACCGAAATTCGGTAACTGTGGGAGTGTGTGAGATATGGTGTTTGAAATTGGTCGATCATGAATATTTTCGTATTTCATCCAAAGACTTGTGTGTATCCGTAAATTTTACTTTGCTGCCGGAACTACATAGCGCAGAAGACTGGTATTTGTGTGTGGTAATAGTATCGAGTCTCCCATCGTGCACTATGGTGGTTAGATGTCTACAGCTGTCAATATGAATTCTTTACAATCACGAACGAAGTCGTGGGTACCAGCTATTATATTATAAATGTGGAAGTAAGTCTCTGTCTTTTTGTTTCGTTTTGACGACTAAATGGCTATATCAATATTGATGGAATTTAACAATGAAATATTGTAGGAAGGACACAGGACATTTTTTCGGTATGAATAACAATTTTAGTCACAAAATTTTAAGAACTTATCGAATGATGAAAGACAGACAGATTCGTGTGTTAGTCTGTAATGTTACGTTGGTTGCTCAGTCGCGCAGTCTGTTAGTGTTTGATTTGTTAATAAATTTAGATAAGAAACAAAACTTATTATTTAGTATAGAAGTCAATTTGCTCTGCACTGTACTATTCATTTGTGTCTGTATAAAAGTTTCTGGCACCAATTTGTCTTCCTTTATGACATGCCTTACGGACGTAAACCTGGCCTAAGGTGCAGGTCTAGAAGACAATGTGCTGCTATTAGATTATAAGATTCAGATGCTCATGTTGAAGAAAGAAGAAAAAACCAAGCTGAAATAAAGTGGCCATCAGTTAACCCCCCCCCCCCCCCCCACACACACACACACACACACACACACACACACACACATCCCCGCACCTACGCTTACTTTTCTGTTTTTAAATATGTTGTTAATTGATTCTCTTCATGAGACAGATTAGACGATAGGATGATATAATGATGGCTTTCCATCATATTATGTCGACTCGGTGTTGTTTGGGACAAATCTTACGTTACTAACAGTTTTCTATATCCAATTCTGGCAATGAAACTCCAAGTCCACGCGTACGAAGTCGCGGGTAACAGCTAGTATTTAATTAAAAATGTCACGCTGTGAGGCCATTTTTGTGTATTAATATTGGACATCAGACTTGTTTATTATTTATTTAATTAGAGTATGATGTTTACCTAAAACTTATAGAAATTAACTAATAAACTGAGATTCAAGCCTCAACAGGATATAATTATAAGTTTTATAACTATGGAAGTATATATACATATATATCCAGCGGACAAGGCTCCCAGCTGGCAAATGAAAAAGGCCGCTACTGGGCATCTAGACGCTCTATACAGTTCATCGGCTCCGGCGCTGGCGAATTTAAATTTACCCAACCTCCAGGAAACGCACGGAGTGTGCAATCCTGTGCAGCTTGTGCGACACTCACCGCTGTCATAGAACGGACCCTGGAGAGGAGCAGCAGTCCTTCGCGCGCCACATCTAGTACGATTTAATATACTTGAGCTTACATCAGACATGAAGTTACATCAGATGTGAGGTCAAGGATATTGAGAGTAGAAAAAACCATTGGTGTTTTTTTATTCCGTCTTATTAGTTTTTTACGTAGTGTGCGTGTTCACTGCAGCTAGGTCATTACGTTATTACATTAATTTCTTAAATGTGTTTTGCTGTGGTTAATGCGTCAGATTGGAAATTGAAAGGTCCCCGGTTCGAATCCCCGTCTCGCCGGGAATTTTCATAATCTCTTAAACCGACCTTCACATCTGGCAGATTGTTGGGTTGTGTGAGGTACGCCAGAAAAACTTCCGCGATTCAGATTCCACGTTAAAACTGTGATCTCCTTTACCCAGTATGGCCAATACCAGGAGGATCCATCCAACCTTCCGATTGAATACCAAGCTTGACTTTTAGCTTTCAAACTAATATAATTGATAGTAATATTAAATCGAGGTCTAGGCCGCATATACTTAGATAAATGCGGAACTATTCTACCATATCCAAAACACTGTCGCGGGTTTACTCTAGTAGTAAATAAATAAAATAACATTTCTGGCAAATGAAATAGACTTTGCCCATTCAGTAGACACAACAGGTACCACCCATTGTTTTAATTGGCATTTCATTTTTGGTTTTCAGTATGGATCTAACTATTACCCACAGTAACAAATTGGCAGATTAATTTTTAACGTGATACAAACATTGTTAAGAAATTTATTTCCACTTTGTTTTCAATCAGCATTTTAAAAAATAAGCACCAATCTTTCACAAATCTTACACATATTTAATTCTTGATGTAAAATGTACCTTTCCTCTGATATGCCTATAACCTATAACCTAGCCTCAACAATGCACACACCTTTAGTCACCGATCCTTCAATACAATGTTTCAATGTTTTCAACAGTGGTTACAATTTCTGGTGGTCTTTAAGAGATGTACAGCTATGTTTAAATTCAGCTGCCCTTTTATTTACTGCTGAAAATGAAAGACTCCTCATAAACCTTTAAAAACTGAAGATAAGCTGTTCTAAAAAGAATTTTGTGATGACACAATATTAGTTTTTCCATTTCGAAGAAACACACATACTTTAAAAATCCGTATAAAGAGAACTACTTCACAAATCCCACTGAAACTTGAGATACTAGTTACCGTGATGTGTACCAATATATATAGTTATAAAAATGCACTGACAGCAATGCCATAACCATGTTAGGTTGAGTACTTTTTACCCAGCTCTCATTTGTAATACAGTCTCATGTTCATCTAAAAAAAGCAATTGATGCTCTATCCCTAAATGAGCTGGAGGTCTGAACACTTAAATCTGCAGCTAGTGAAGCTACTTGGATAAAAGAGAATTAAAATTTAGAAGAACAATTAATCAAGAATTAAAAAAAAAAACAAGAAACATGACTGGAAGGCATGGATTTTACATTTCATTCTACTAAAAAGACACAGTTGTTGCTATTTCACAGATGCAATTCATGTATGTTTAAAGGACGAATTCAGATCCTTCACAACACCTTTCACAAAAGTTGTATTAAAAAAAAGTTATAAAGATTTAAAGATAAAAGTATGCAAAGTCGACAATTAAAAATTTTGAACGTGAATTTTATTTTATCAAGTGATAGTTCTGAATGAAATAAAATATAAGATAAGAGTGCTTTCCTAATTACCTGTACATTGTTTTGGACATGTAGGAGAAATTGATGTTTAATGTTAAAGAGTCTTGTCACCTGATTAATGTATTTGCATTATATTCCAAGTCCCTCCTCCCTAGTCATCAGTCTACCCACTGGTTTGACACAACCCTCAAACTCTTTTTAGCCTCTAACCTGTTCACCTTGACTGAGGTGGGAGGGGACTGCAGACTACTAATAGGAAGGAATTTTACCATGGGTTTTTGAAAGAACCATCCTGGCATTCATCTGTAGTGATTTGTGAGCGTCCATAAACTACATGGTTCCGTCTGAGGAGGAGGGTTGACTGGAAAGTTACACTGAGCTACGTGGCACAAAATATCTTTTGGAATCAACAGAGAAAAAGCTACGTGTCACACAGGGAAAAGGGGGGGGGGTAGAGGGAAATGTCCACGTCGGGCTACATGGTTGTTAGGGGGGGGGGGTGCCTCCACAGGATGCCAAAATGGAGCTACGTGGTTTATGGATGCTCCCTTTCAGGAAACCAAGCAAATACTTGTAATGACGTATTGCTCATTGGGGGAGGACTGCAGATTAGCCATTAGCTATGGCTGTTGCTGATACAGTTTATACTACTTGAATCAGATTCATAAGTTGCAGGGTTTCTTGAAAATCAGTTGCCAAGTTATTAACTTAACCTGTAACAGCTAACAGGTAGGAAGTCGCACATTAAAATGAAAAAAAAGACACTTTATTGAAAACAGTATATTCTGAAATGCGTTTGAAGATTAACTGGTCATCTGACAATCACATCCATTGGAAAAGACCGCAGGTAGATCCAACTAACTCACAAGTTCACAGCTCCTATGTAGCCTTCACAATTCTCCCCAGGTTAGTGAAAACCTTAGTAAAACCCTTCAGTTCATGGTAATATTTGATATAGTTCACTACTGACTGCTAAATATTCGATGATGACTTTATATTGTGTGAAAATTTTAGAAGCCACAAAAACTCCGGCCAAATTCTATCACCCACATGGTGATTACTTCCAAGTTCTTATGGAGACATGATACACACATCCTACCCCGACCAAGTACTATTGAAGATTGCATTTTCAATTACAAGATGGCTGCCTTTTTTATAAGAAAAATGAGGTGGGAAAACTTTCTCAGCTTAAGTTGCTCCTATCTACCTGGAATTTTGATACGATTAAGTCCTGATTTTTATGCTTCTTTTTACCTATTACAACTTTTATCTAAAACCACATTTAATTTTTCCACTATGCCCTCAAGAAGGTATGTTTCAGGTTTCTACTAATATCATTTAAGATACTTATTCCTCCAGATAGATTTGTTAAAATTTTCCCTATCATTTGGTGTGTGTTACATTACTATACTGACTAGACGACCCATGCGAAAATTTCTCGAATAAAATGAGATGTATAGCGAGATTGAATGTTTGTAATATAATGAACAGTAGAAACGCACAAACTTCTTTTCTGAAACAGTATTCCCAAAACTCGGGACTTTCAAACTTCATCTGTCCACCTGATTTTCTGCTTCATTCTGCAGCACAATATCCAAACATGATCACAACACAGAATGACTGCCATCTCATCTGCATGGCTGTAACAGACAGAACAGTTTCATCCACAGTGTTAGCTCAATGTTGGAGAACTCCAACGGATGTGGACACATCTACATTGATGGCATAATGCCATTTGCTGAGATTTGGACTGGTGCCATGCACGCCATTGCATTGGTGCCCATTGACCAGAAATCACCACCACCTCGCACTGTGATGGTGAGTGGAAAATGCAGTGTTTTCAGACAAGTCTCACTTCAACTTGTCCTACAGTGATGGACAGGTACATTTTAGATGCTACCATGATGAATGCAATTAGCAGACTGCATTGCTGAGAGCTACAGTGGACAAATGCCTAGTGACGATTTGGGGCACCATTGGTTTTAACATACCATCCTGCACTCCAAGTATTGAGGGAAATTATGAACTAATACTGATACTATTATAAAAATCTGTTGGCATTTCTGATATTTTTCAATAATTTTAATAATCTTTGGATTCAATCTTCTTCTAGAGATTTTTGCACGAGTCATTAATCATTACTGTCTTCTTTGAGATAAAATATATCTAAGCTTGGTCAAACCTTAATCATGATTTTATCTTTCCAACATATTTGTTTATCTTTTTTGCATTTAAAGTTTTTATATGTAAAATATGTTCAATAAATCATAGGAGTAACATGTTATATTTATTTTCCACAGCAAAAGATCAATTGCATTTTTGCCCTTTTACCAATATACTATAGCATGTTATATATCTATTATCTTGCCTAAACAGTTTAGCAGGAGGCCTATTAGGCCTACATATAATTCAAGACAACTTTTATAATCATTTTCTTAATAATAAAACACTCTTCAAATCAAATTTTAACAATTTTTAGAAGAAAAGGCTGAAAATGAAAATTTTATGTTAACCCCGTTTGTTGCCTCCAATAAAACATAAAATTATGATCAATTTAACGGGAAATGTGTATAGGCAAAAAATTTTCTTTAAATAGAAAGTTCCATTTCAAGAAGTACTTCACCATGTGCATAAGACAAACAAAAGAAAAAGTACAAAATTTAAAATTGTTAATAAATGAATAGAGTTATTCCAAATTTCAGTATCACAGTGTACTGTCAGTATAGTTATATGCATCCTGAATAAAATTGGAGTAGATAAGTAATTTCCAAACAGTAAAGCAAAGAATCTGAACTTTGCAAATAAAAGAGCTTGAAATATAAAAGTAGGCTTAAATGAGAGAGAAAAATTCATTCAATAGTAATAATATAACAGTTCGAAGGTAATGTGAGATTTAAAGGAAGAAAAACGATATTTTAGTATTGAAACTTGATGACATCACCATGTGCGACTTTTAGGAATTAATAACTCTTAAATGAGGATAATTACGAGAAAATTTGCAATAACTTAATAGACTGGGAATAAATCAGACTATACGACAGAAAAGTTTTGAAAAAATTCGAGTAAAAATGGGTACCGTGAGAAGAAGAGATTTATGTAATTAACAACAGTATTTCCCCTCGGGAATACCCCTTTAATCTGGAACACATCAGCTCAACATTCGCCAAGACTATAGATAGAGAACCTGTGATTCCTTGTGAAAGCAATTTCCAGCAGTATAGGATGGGTGTATTATGTCTCCGTAAGAACATTTCTATAGTCAACATGTGGGTGATAGAATTTGGACGGTGTGTTTGGGACTTATCAAATTCTCATCGTCTAAGATTTCACACTTGATAGTGAACTACATCAACTATCAACGTCGAGGTCATTAGAGACAGGATGGGACTGGGGACAAGGAATGGGAAGGAATTTGGCCATGGCCTTTTTGAAGGAAGCATCCCAGCATTCGCCTGGAGTGATTTGAGGAAACCATGGAAAACCCAAATCTGGACGCCCGGACAGGGATTCGAACAAACGTTCTCCGGAATGCGAGCGTTAACTGCTCACCCCACCTTGCTTGGTTAGATGACTTTCCTTAGAGTAATGACTGATAACAGTTATGCTACAAAAGTTTTCAGAATATACAGTTTTCCAATTACAGTTTAAATTAATAGCTTGGCGAGCGATTTTCACCATGCAACTTACAAATCCAATTCAAGTAGCATAAATTGTACCAGTAACAGTCAAGAGCTTCATGTAATCTGCTGCATATAGTCACCCCCAGTACCAGAGAATAGTATGAAAAGCAGGTTTATAAGTGGATACATATTAATTTCTGATTACACATGAAGTGCAAGAAAGAAGAAAGGTTTAAAAGAAAAATCACAAAACAGATAAAATCCATCACTATAGTAGGTAAGTTAAAAGCTATAAAACATTAAATACATACCAACTATTAAATTTTTTGGGATTACCCATAAAATTTGAACTTGTGTGTTGATTTTTAGTGCATAGTTTGTGTCACACTTTTTTCAATGTACTTACTATAATAACAGTAACCTCATTTTATTATGAATTTCCAATAATATTCTTGACCACATGTTTTTGACATAAATTGGAAATACTGAATCCCTAAATAGATACAACTTTCCTTATATAATAAACTAAAAACTCACTTGAATGTAAAAAGCTCCAACACGAACAGATTTCACTGGGAAGAAGAAAAGTATTGGCAGAGGAATTTCTGCAATGTTGGCACCAACAGTTGTCAGTTTTAAAAACCACTTGGGAAGATGATGTGCATACCAAGCCAGTGGTGTGGGGATGCACTGTGATTCAAAATGCACAGTGAGAGCTGAAAAATTTATTAATACCATACAAATTAATGCTTCTAAATAAAAATATTAGGAGAATTGTGGAAGACCCAATTCAGTGATTATATCCAATTTACACAAGACTAGTATATCAAATGGCATTGGCTGGGATGAATTACCACTATAGAATCTTTATTCACCCAGTGAGAAATAAGTATAAAAAGTTCATCAAAATTGCCTCAGCCATTTCCAGAATATAATAAAATGTAGACTCAACATCATTCAACCCAGGAGGAGGTACATAAGGAGTTGATGATTTATACCAACAGTATTTTCAGTCACCGAATCAGAAACATTCACATTAAATTTCACCAAAATTAAGTATTTACATGTATCTATGTATAAACAAAAACTGCAAATGGTGATAGTTGCAAAAAAGAGTGCACAAACAAAAATAATTATAATATTGTTCGAGCAGGGATTAAACCAGAAGTGACTGGCTTCACGTAATTTATTAAATATTGGACATTGAGTCCTGTATTCAAATTTTGTACATTGGTTATTCTTTGTATTCATTCATGCTTAGAGCAAGTAGCAGTTGAATTATATTAGCCTATAGGCATTTCTATCTGCATTTGGTAGTACCGATCAATTAATTTAGTGGTGGTTTTCAACATTAGCTGCGAGTAGTGTTTGATGCAGTGAGCAAGAATTTTTCTTCTCTATTTTAACTCTTTACCAAATTTATCTGTGAACTCTGAGCTTAGCTTGCGAAATCTGTGAACTGTTAAGGGTATGCTGAAAATTCACTCTTTCAAACACTTCTCCAGTAGAGTACTTATTTTCAAAAGGTAATATGTGTAAGGACTCCAACTGCTGTGTACAGGGTAAGGATTGCAATCCCGCCGTGTTTTCAATCCCGCGGGATTTGCGCCAATCCCGCGGGATCCGTGCAGAATTTGTACAAACAGTTTTTTAATGCATATATTTAAAACATAGTTACTTATAATGTTAATAAATTAAATAATAATTAAATTAATAAATAGTTTTTTTATAATAAAAATTAACAGTTAACAATATTTTCATTGGCAAAATGGCATTAAAACTTTTTTGCGTGTCTTAAGTGTATTTCGAGGTATTACATTTTTGTTCTTTAATCTAAACCAATTTTTCAATCTTATATATAAAAATCAATGCTTGTTTGTTCGTCTTCTATGCATTCCTATACCATTTATCAGATTGCAATGAAACTTTGGAGAGTTTTCGAGTGTGCGCCAGCGAAGGTTCCTGTGAAAAAAAATTTCAAAAAAGTCGCCCCCTATTCCCCATAACACCCCATAATTTAGGCAAACCACATTTTTTATCCGATTTAGATAAGAATTTGTACACTTATACTTTAAAACAAACAGAAAAATACTGCCTATGTATGGTTTCCGAATATTCATCCCCTCTCCCCCTTTCCAACCCCATTACGTTTTTACCCCATAATTTAGGCAAACCACATTTTTTATCCGATTTAGATAAGAATTTGTACACTTATACATTAAAACAAACAGAAAAATACTGCCTACGTATGGTTTCCGAATATTAGTCCCTCTCCCCCTTTCCAACCCCATTACGTTTTTACCCCATAATTTAGGCAAAGCAGATTTTTTATCCGATTTAGATAAGAATTTGTACACTTATACTTTAAAACAAACAGAAAAATACTGCCTACGCATGGTTTCCGAAGATTCATCCCCTCTCCCCCTTTCCAACCCAATTACGTTTTCACCCCATAATTTAGGCAAACCACATTTTTTATCCGATTTAGATAAGAATTTGTACACTAATACTTAAAAAAAGAGAGAGAAATACTGTACACATTAATTTCACAAAAAACCCAATCCCTCTCCTCTCTTTCCACCACCTTAATTACCCCGTCTTCCCCATAACACCCGATAATTTAAACAAACCCGCAAACCGTTCGTCCGATTACGGCGAAGCTGTGGTGAATTGTCGAGGGGATGTCGAAAATGGTTCCTGTCAAAAAACAAATATTTAAAAACCCACCCCTCTTCCCCATAATGTAACTCGACGAGACAAATCAAAAACAAATGATACATTTTCTTGATATCTAGCTTAGTTCTCGACATATTGTATGTCAAAAGTGAGGAGGTTAGTGTGAGATCCGAACTGGACCTGAATAAAATTCCCAATACCACTATATATTTGCGGTGGAAATTACATATACATGTTTTACTTTCTCCTACTGAATGTTATTATGGTTGAAATACGGCCTGGGCCAGCTTTGGTGAGTTGTCAACGGGATGACGGAGAAGGTTCCAGTAAAAAAAAAATTAAAAACCCACCCCTCCTCCCCATAATTTAGACAAAACCACATATTTCACCAGATTTCAATGGGAATTTGCACACTTATACTTTGAAACAAACAGAAAAATACTGCCTGCATATGTTTTCCAAAGCGCATCCCCTCTCACACTTTCCAACTGAAAATGAATGAAACAGCAGTTTAAAATTAATATGTAAATATATTTTCATTTAATCTATGTGCCTACTCAAGTCCAGCAATAGTGAAGCATTGCCGGGTCAGCTAGTCTTATATATAAAAATCAATGTTTGTTTGTTCGTCTTCTATGCATTCCTATACCATTTATCAGATTGCAATGAAACTTTGGAGAATTTTCGAGTGTGCGTCTGCGAAGGTTCCTGTGAAAATTTTTTTCAAAAAGTCACCCCCTATTCCCCATAACACCCCATAATTTAGGCAAAACCACATTTTTTATCCGATTTAGATAGGAATTTGTACACTTATACTTTAAAACAAACATAAAAATACTGCCAACATACGGTTTCCGAATATTAATCCCCTCGCCCCCAATCCACCTCCATAATTTTTTCACCCCATAATTTAGGCAATACCACATTTTTTATCCGATTTAGATAGGAATTTGTACACTTATACTTTTAAACAAACAGAAAAATAGTGCCTAGGTATGGTTTCCGAGTATTCATCCCCTCTCCCCATTTCCAACCCCATTACGTTTTTACCCTATAATTTAGGCAAACCACATTTTTTATCCGATTTTGATAAGAATTTGTACACTTATACTTTAAAACAAACAGAAAAATACTGCCTACGTATGGTTTCCGAATATTCATCCCCTCTGCCCCTTTCCAACCCCATTACGTTTTTACCCTATATTTAGGCAAACCACATTTTTTATCCGATTTAGATAAGAATTTGTACACTTCTACTGTAAAACAAACAGACCTGTGGACGTATGTACATAGGAGAGACAGGACGCACTATAAGGGACAGGCTGCGTGAGCATATTCGAAACTAAAAATCTAATAATATTGATAAATCTGCCATAGCACGTCATGCATCCGAAACCAATCATGCAATAGTTTCGAAAACACTACACTTATAGTGCGCGAGGATAAGTGGTGGCCAAGGAGAGTAAAGGAGGTGTTAGAAATCGCTAAACGCCCAAATAATATTAACAATGGCAACAGGCTCAAATTACACGACGCCTGGCTCTCTCTGGTGCGGAGAGAGCATGTCACGTTTCCACCCCCCACCAGACCACACCGTGCCCCACCAGGCCAACGGACCACGTGATGGCTTGGACCTTTGATTGGCCGGGCAAATCGAACCATCTAGAAGGATGCGGGCCTCTGCTATAAATGGAGACCGCTCACTGACCGAAGACGCAGTTCTGCCCTGGAAGAAGACCCCAGAATGAGGGTCGAAACGTCGGTTTTAAGAAACATGACGCGGCGCTACCCGGATAGCCAAGACTCAATTGACTCTGGCCGCAGAAGCCTACGATTACATTTGACTCAACTCTACGGGGAGAAGATATTTTATCAAACACGGCAATTTTCTAAACTGCGTGAGACACGGGCCCGGAAACTTTGTCAACTTACGTTTTTACTACGTTGCAGAGACGAAGAAGTGCTACCGTCTTTCCTCAAGATTCGCCACCACCTCAACACAGGAGCCGCCCTTAGAATTCTGCGCAACATGGGTTTTGCGTTACTGAGAGAAAGGATACATCAGACTAGAAGTTAGCTGTCTCATATCGAAGGCAAAATATTTCATCTCCACCTAGAACTCACCAGTCTTCTTTCCTACGCCGATTGGACGACGCTCGATGCAGCCACAGCAAAATCCGTAGTGAATATCCAAGACAAAGTAAGGACAAGACATATACGCAAGTTCAAAAAACTGTAAAATCTACAACACCCAGAAACAACAAAGATGGAGACAAAGAACACGGTTGTAAACCTAACTGGGGAAGAACTAGATGCAGCCACCAACACTGTGCTGGCTAAAGGACTAAACTTCGCTCCGGCACCGACCAAGCTGCCGACATTGGACAACGTCGCGGGGGTAGAGAGTGCCGTAGGGAAGTTAAACACGGAACAAGCAGACGAAATTCGACGCGAGACGGCGCGAATCCTCAGTCGAGCCAAACTCCCTAGCAGTAATCATCCGCGAGAGGAAAAATTAGCATTAAATAGATTACGCCAGTGAGACGAAATTGTAATACTTCCTGCAGATAAAGGAAACGCTACAGTACTGATGAAATCGGAAGACTATCACAATAAGGTGGTGACGATTTTAGAAGACGAGACCTACGCTCCGCTGGACAGGAACCCTCTACGTAAACTGAGGTCTGAAGTGGCATCTCTTGTCAATAACTCTTCAGAAATCGAACAAGAAAACAAGGCTAGACTGAAGAGAAACAAGCCGGAAATACCTTTACGGCTGATCGTCAGCGCAATTAATTCTCCGACTCGTCCACTAGCCCGCTATGTCGCCAATAAACTAAAACCCTTGTCAGAATGCATCGCTTCGACCGTTAGAAACAGCTCACACTTCGTAGATATCATATCTTCACTCAAAATCGAAGAAACTGACATTCTAGTGAGCGTTGATGTTGTGTCGCTCTACACCAACGTACCTGTGGAAGAAGCAGTGACAATAATACGCAACAAGCTATAGGCCCTTAACCTCTCAGAAGAATGGGCGGACCTGGCCGAGTTTTGTCTCAAATCAACGTTTTTCCAGTATGACGGGAAATTTTACGCCCAAGTGGAAGGAGCGGCCATGGGCTCACCGATCTCGCCGATAGCAGCAGACATCTTTATGGAGGCGCAGGAGACGGAAATTTTGGATAACGCGCCCCTCAAACCGCGTCTGTGGTTATGCTATGTCGACGACACATTTGTGGTGTGGCCCCATGGACGAAGTGCCCTTGACAAATTCCTCGATTATATAAATAAAGCACATCCAAAAATTAAATTCACAATGGAAACGGAGGAACGAGGACAGCTGCCGTTCCTAGACGTGTTAGTAACGAAACGTGACGACGGGAACCTTGGACACTCAGTATATCGGAAGCCGACACACAAACAGATATCTACACGCCGCATCGCACCACCACCCAGCGACAAAAAGAGGCGTCCTCACGACCTTGTATACAAGAGCGACGAAAGTGTGTGACGCAAATAGTTTGACGACGGAGTTGGAGGTGCTGCAACATACATTCAAGGCCAACGGCTATCGCAATCATTGTATTAGACGGGCTTTGCATGCAGCCATGACAGAGAAAGACGCCAATTCAACATCTAATCAACCCACCTCTCAGGAACGCCAAGTAGTAGTTTTACCCTACATAAGTGGCTTTACTGACAGAATCGGGAAGCTGTTCAAAAAAGTTGTCATAAAACCTGTCTACAAGCGCACAGCAAAGTCAGCAACCAGCTCGTCAAAGTTAAAGACAGGCTGCCTCCACTACAGGTTGCCGGGGTCTATGAGATTCCGTGCACCTGTGGTCGTATGTACATAGGAGAGACAGGGCGCACTATAAGGGACAGGCTGCGCGAGCATATTCGAAACTACAAATAACATTCATAAATCCGCCATAGCACGTCATGCATCCGAAACCAATCATGCAATAGATTTCGAAAACACTACACTTATAGTGCGCGAGGATAAGTGGTGGCCAAGGAGGATAAAGGAGGCGTTAGAAATCGCTAAACGCCCAAATAATATTAATGATGACAACGGGCTCAAATTACAAGACACCTGGCTCTCTCTGGTGCGGAGAGAGCATGTCACGTGTCACCCCCCCACTAGACCGCGCCGTGCCCCACCAGGCCAACGGACTACGTGATGGCTTGGACCTTTGATTGGCCGGGCAAATCGAACCATCTACATGGATGCGGGCCTCCGCTATAAATCGAGACCGCTCACTGACCGAAGACGCAGTTCTGCCCTGGAACAAAACCCCAGAATGAGGGTTGAAACGTCGGTTTTAAGAAACATGACGCGGCGCCACCCGGATAGCCAAGACCCAGAAAAATACTGCCTATGTATGGTTTCCGAATATTCATCTCCTCTCCCCCTTTTCAACCCCATTACGTTTTCACCCCATAATTTAGGCAAAGCAGATTTTTTATCCGATTTAGATAAGAATTTGTACACTTATACTTTAAAACAAACAGAAAAATACTGCCTACATATGGTTTCCGAATATTCATCCCCTCTCCCTCTTTCCAACCCCATTACGTTTATACCCCATAATTTAGGCAAATCACATTTTTTATCCGATTTAGATAAGAATTTGTACAGTTATACTTTAGAACAAACATAAAAATACTGCCTACATACGGTTTCCGAATATTAATCCCCTCGCCCCATTTCCACCCCCATAATTTAGGCAATACCACATTTTTTTATCCGATTTAGATAGGAATTTGTACACTTATACTTTAAAACAAACAGAAAAATACTGCCTACGTAAGGTTTCCGAATATTCATCCCCTCTCCCCCTTTCCACCCCCATTAAGTTTTTTACCCCCTAATTTAGGCAAAGCACATTTTTTATCCGATTTAGATAAGAATTTGTACACTTATACTTTAAAACAAACAGAAAAATACTGCCTACGTATGGTTTCCGAATATTCATCCCCTCTCCCCCTTTCCAACCCCGTTACTTTTTACCCTATAATTTAGGCAAATCACATTTTTTATCCTATTTAGATAAGAAATGGTACACTTATACTTTAAAACAAACATAAAAATACTGCCTACATACGGGTTTCCGAATATTAATCCCCTCGCCCCCTTTCCACCCCCATAATTTAGGCAATACCACATTTTTTATCCGATTTAGATAGGAATTTGTACACTTATACTTTGAAACAATCAGAAAAATACTGCCTCCATTTGTTTTCTAAAGCGCATCCCCTCTCACCCTTTCCAACTGAAAATGAATGAAACAGCAGTTTAAAATTTATATGTAAATATTTTTTCATTTAATCTATGTGCCTACTCAAGTCCAGCAATAGTGAAGCATTGCCAGGTCAGCTAGTAAGAAATAAAAATGGAAAATATTGAGTCTTAGGTCATATTATATGCCTTACAATACATCACATAAGTTTAAAAATATGGTGTGCTTAGTGGCCAAGTTACCAGAGTTTTTTTTTTAAAAAAAAATTCTAAATAAACGTTCCATAACATCGAGAAAAGAATTCCAATTCACAAAGTAAAGTGAATATACTCTGTAAAGTGTTGACTTGGCTCAGAACAAGATCTCAACTTTTTGTCACTGCACACGCACGAGACTTGGCCTTTTTTTTTTGCGTGATTCATTATTATATCTCTTGATTCCTTGTGTGATATTACAGTTGATTCAATGTTATTAAAAGAAACTACTCACCAACACGTAAACTGTCAAGTACTTCAGATTTACTTATGTGGCGTAATGACGTTTTTAGAGTGGAAATTATTATTTTTTAGTAAGAAAGGAGACTTTCTCGGCGAATGATTGCAGTGAAGTCTTCATAGGTTGTATCTCCGGATTTCATTGCAAACACACGAAATTACACACGTGAGGAAGACGGCGGAGGCAGCCGTCGAAGTATGGTGTTCCTACAACACAATTCGTCGATACACCCGTGAAAAATTCATCATCACTTTTTTTTACCTTTAGTCGACATAATAACAAGGAGAAGAGGGATTAATCGAAAGCCTGAGTTGCACATGTGGCTTTCGTCAAAGAAACGCATTGAGGCAGCGGCCAAATCAACAATATGTCAAAGGATATACAATTTCCTTTTGACACCTGTTAAATAAATAGGTACGCGATCGTTAAAATTACGATAACATTAGTTTCATATCAACGAATAATCAAATTTTCAGCCGCAAATTATGAAATTGTCACAATTACTTTATCTGCAAATACAGAAAATGGGAATAATGAAACCGTGAATAAAAAGTTGTAACCGTGTAGTTCAGATAACGTGTGCGGCACTTAAAAAATAATTATATAGTTAGAAAATCGTACTAAATACGCACCATAACTCAAATTACAATAAATGTGTACTCCAAACAAACGTAAGTTTTGATGAATACGTAAAAGTGTATTTATTTACTTACGAATGACGAAGGTTGACAAAAACAAACGCTTGTTCACATGAGTCAAATGCCAATTGGAAGGGTACAGGCAAACAGTGCAATATAGCCGACAGAGACCGAGTGGGGTCGCGAGTCACGCAGACTGACACGCGTTTCCGCCGGATTTTGCGGATTGCGGATCCGCTCAATTTTGTGCGGGATCCGCCAGACTATCTAATGATGCGGGATCCCGCGGGATTGCGGGATCCCGCTTTGCTGGATTGCAATCCCTAGTACAGGTGCAAGCTGAAGTTCCTGATTTGCATACTCAGCTTGCAGTTTTGTTAAGAAAAGTGACACAGATGGAAGCTGATGTGACAGATTGCAGCAGTTGTGATATAGGTGACCCACATATATGGCCTGGATGCACACAGGTTCTCCCCCATCAACCTTTGTACATGTAACAGAGAGTGTGGATGCTGTATGATGAATGCCCGTCTGTGACTGGTGTGTGGTTTCTGGACCACAAAGCCACAACCAGGGGCAGTCCTACAAGCTTTGATTACTGGAAGGTGAGCTTGCTGTCCAACCAATTTGATATATTGTCTGGGACTGACTCAATTCCAGTCAGTCATCCTGTGAATTGGCAGCTCCCCAGTCTGCTACGTCTGAACAACCACAGAAGGGGATTCTAGAGGTCGGGAGCTCAAACATTAGGCTGTTAAACCTCTTAGGCAAATGATGGATCATTCAGAGAGAAAATCCATTGTCCTTTGGTGTGTATTCCAGCAGGCTATTCCAGATGCCGATGAGCGGATGAGGTGTAGCTAATTGGAGATCATGGCACTTGTCATCACCAATGATGCCTGCCGCCTTAGGTTGCAGTTATCCTGTCACCCTTCTGGCAGACAGCTGATAGGGTAATCACTGTTGCCAGTGGCAACAAGATATCAGCAGAGCTAACAAATCCCTGGATGTGTAGATGCAACTGATGAGGACCTTAATGAGTGGCTTGCTCTTGATGACCCGTATGAAGTCACTGACGAAGACATTGCCAGCATTGTTAACAACAGTAAAAAGGAAACAGAAGAGGAAGTGGAAGAAAATATATTTGATAAAGGTGGTGAGAAAATGACTAACAATGAAGGATTCAAAGCTCTTGAAACAGCACTGAAATACATGGAGCAACAAGAAGAAACCTCCAGCACTAAAGTGTTATTTCTACAGAGAATGCGTGACATGGCGGCGAGAAAAAGACACTCGGCAGTCAAGCAAAAGTCTATTACAAACTTCTTTAAACAAAATTGAATATATATCAACCTCTTTTTATGCTTTTAAATTTTATTGCACAAAATTACTGTACTGTATCAGCTTTATAAATAATAAGACACCAGCAACCATTTACGATATTGATGTTTCTTCTTTCCCTATTAACCGACATTCCAGGTAATTCGACATTCCCGCGGCCCGTTTGTGTCGGATAAGTGAGACTCTACTGTATTTGAGTTTAAGAAAAGCCACGCCAAGGTTAATGTACTTAACACTGAATTTAAAAACTCATTCATTGATGAAAATATCAATAACATACCCGTTTTCCCCATGAGGTGTGGAGTTAGACATGGATTTATTACGAATAAATACTGCAGGTTTTGTAAAGCAATTGGAGTGCCTGAAGTGGAGGAAAACATGGAGTCACAGATTTGAGAATGAATACAAGATTTTCTAACTGGTCGGTTGCAGTATGTCGTCATCGACAGATCTACTAATCTAGACATTACACCAGATGTTCCTCAATGAAGTATACCAGGTATGTTAATTTTTAATAAATCATTTTAGACAATGTTAATAGCATTACTAGCAGTCTGAGGTTGTTTGTTGATGATGCAGTCATATATTGGGAAGTAATGAATTCAGTCAATTGGTCAAAAATTCAACGTGTTCTGGACATTATTTCAGCATCGTGTGATCAATGGCAACTTACCATAAGTTGCAGAAAGTACAAGACAATGTGGATAACCAATAAAAAGTCTGTAAATTCAGAAGTACAAAGTAAACACTTCATTATTGATATGGTCGATTCCTTGAAATATTTGGGCACGACAGTAAAAAGCAATATGAAATGGAACCAGCACACATCAGTCATAAGTAGAGCTAATTCTAGGCTGCGATTCACAGTTCAATTTTGAAGAATTCTAATGCACACACAAAGGAGATAGAATATAAAACTTTCTTGCAGCCACGTTTGGACTACTGTTGCCATTTGGGATCCGAATCGCAAATTAATGATTGACAGTGTAGAGAAAGTACAGAGAAGAGCTTCTCAATTCGTGAGTGCTTGCTGCAATCCTTACAAAAGCGTTGACTAAACTGATACAAAGGTTGGGCTGGGATTGCCTGGCAGACATACAACAAAGGTTTCGTTTTAATTTACTGGCAAACATGCAAACAACACCTTTCATTTCTCAGTGATTAAATACTTCATCTGTCAATCTGTTTGGGCCACAATGAGGGGAAAGAATATTAGATAAATTAGGTGCTGTACTGATGCTTATATTAATTCTTTCTTCCCTTCCATTGGAGTGCACAGAGTTAAGATTTGGTGCAAAACACCCTCTGCCAGCCACAACTATGACAGTTGCAAAGTACAGATGTAGACATGCTACAACAAACCACCAAATTCCCAAGGTTTCACACTGTTCTGATGTCCACAACTGAAGACATCTCTTTGTAAAATTACTGAGATAAAGAAAAGAATACTCTAACAAGACTAGCCCACAGCTTCACCCACATGAACATAGCTTTATGGAATATTTATTTTTCTTCTATGCTGTTATTAGTTCCAAACAACAACAAAATCTAGGCAGAACACATTAACAGATGTTTAAATAAAAGGGGGGGCTAAAATAATATGGAAAATGTTTCATCCTTCCTGGCCACTTTATCTTGCAGATTCCTTTATGTCTGTGGAAGGTTTGATCCACATTTTCTGTGCATTTTAATGCAACATATTTCAAAAACCTAAAGAAATAAGTAAGTAAGTTACATTAAAGTATGTACAAACTTGTTGAACCAATACAAAGAACAATCTTACACCTGATATTTGAAAGGGGGACAAAAATATTAACAGAATCCTACTTCAAAATCAGTCTAAAGAGAAAAGTCAGATGACCATTACAATGATAAACCAATTTAATCGTCAATTAGAGAGAGACTGTCACAATCTTACGGATTAAGTTATAATGCCACAAACAAACCAAAAACTCCTTATTTGCAGTGATCACACCAAAATGTGACTTGAAGCCAACTAGCACCATTCATCAATCTCCTAATGAACAAATAATCATCACTCAAGTTCCTTTTACAATTATTAATGGCAATGTACAAATCAGTTGGCACTAATGTACTTGTGAAAGTAATAATGTTGAATGAACATACACAGTGTTACAATTTTCACCTAGTGATTTTGGTGCAACTGAGCAACAACTAGACAATTTCAGTATTGTATGCTCAACAAACAATTTACTAAAAATGATAAGTGTTGAATTGAACCATCAAAGCATCCTGAGATTGCAACAAGCTGCTATGTGTGGATATTTTAAATCTCTTTATTGGGACAGTATAGGTTGTTGACAAATTCTTTCCTATAACTAATAATATTTAAAACAATATATTGGTTATTTTATTACATTGCTGTACTGTCACTATTATATTAACAAAAAAGTGAAATTTAATGCACAGTAGAATACAATGAATTTAATAGTAGGAAATTACTGTGTATAAGGGTTTGGGAGAGAGACTACGTTAGCCTCTCTTAACCATCAACATCTCTTGCAGCCTGTTGCATGGATGACAATCTGACGACTTAACGATTCCCAGTATGAGGTGCTTGCCAATGGTCTGCTGAAATGAGATCAGAAGAGTGGGGATTGCTCCAGGCCACCCTCTTGCCCTTGGGCTAGGAAACAGCACCTAAAAGGCAGATGAATCAGAAATGATCAAGGCATGGGGATGCAGAAGGCCATATAATTTTTTTCAAATTGTATATAGAATGTTGGCTTCTTCATGTACAAAATATTCTGCAGGTAAACTGATCTTCAGGAGGGGGTGCTGAGGGAGGATTCATCAGCATAGATAGAAACATCTTGCAAGTTGTAGTGTATAATGTTAGAAAAGGAGATGGAATGACTTAAGTATTGCTGGGATTATGTGGAAGGATGCACAGGATTCTGGTTACGTAACAAACAATAAATAGCACACAAGTATCACAGGACAAGCATTTGGTGGGATGGGTAAATGCTGTTTGTGCCATGTCGTGAAACTATTTACAGACTTCAGCTCAGAACTTAATGAATGGTTCATTGTTCATATTGCAGGTTCTTCTATACTACTAAATAATTACACATAATGCCCTAAAGTTCGCAATTGGTTTTATTAACTGACGACATACGAGGTCTACATCTACATATATACCCTGCAATTCACAAAATTGTGGGTGGCAGAGGGTGCTCAGCACCAAAGCTAATCTCTTTGCTGTGCATTCCAATCCCTAATGGTATGAGGGAAAAAAGAATTCATATAAGAATCAGTCCGGCACCTTATTTCTCTAATTTTATCTTTCCTGTCCTTCCGACTCAAATAGGTTGGTGGAAGAAGTATTTCACTACACTCAAAAGTGAAAGTGGGAGTACGCATGTTTTCCAATAAGTTTAAACGAAACATGTGTCGTCTATCTACCAGAGACTCCCAACCTAATCTACTAATCAGTTCTGTGACGCTTTCATAAGGACTGTAGCAAATCTACTAATCAGTTCTGTGACGCTTTCATAAGGACTGTAGCAAGCGGTCACGAATCGAGCAGCTCTTCTCTGTACTTTCTCCATACTTTCGATCAATCCTTACGAAACGGGTCCCAAATGGCACAACAATAATCCAAATGTGAAGGCATAAGAGATTTGTACGCTATCTCCTTTCTTTGTTCATTACAATTTTTCAAGATTCGACCTATGAATCGCAGCCTAGAATTTGCTCTACCTACTAACGAATTAATGTGTATGTCCCATTTCATATTCCTTTGTACTGTTACTCCCAAATATTTCATAGAATCGACCATATCAATAACTGAACTGTTTACCTCGTATTTCTGAACAATCGGATTCTTTTTGTTAGTTATGCTCATTGTCTTGCACTTTTTACAGTTTAGAGTAAGTTGCCACTCAGCGCACCAAGCCAAAATAACATTCAGATCGCGCTGAATTTCTAAGCAATCGGCCAAATTTCTTACTTCCCTATAAATAACCGCATCATCAGCAAACAATCTAAAAAGGCTTTTCACTTTGTCTCCGAGATCGTTTATAAAAATTAAGAAAATAAGTGGTCCTATTACACTTCCTTGAGGTACACCCGATGTAACATCTAGATTAGAAGAACTTTCTCCTTCAACGACAACATACTGCGACCGACCAGTTAGAAAATCCTTTATCCATTCACAAAGCTGATCCGATATACCGTACGCTCGAAGCTTCGCTAAAAGGCAGTTGTGTGGCACAGAGTCAAAGGTTTTCTGGAAATCTAAAAAAATTGCTACTACTTGTGAACCTGCATCGATAACTTTCATTACGTCGTGTGTAAATAGGGCCAGCTGTGTTTCACATGATATTTTCTTCCGAAATCAGTGTTGATTTGTTGTAAGCAAATTATTATCATCTAGAAAATTCATAATGTTCGAGCATATAATATGCTCCATAACTCTACTACAAACAGATGTTATAGATATGGGACGGTATTTCCCAGGATCACTTCGATCACCTTTTTTGAAAATCTGAGTTACTTGCGCAATTTTCCAGTCTGAAGGTACTTTTCGCTCTTCTAATGATTTAATGAATATATCAGACAGAAATGGCCCAATTTCCGCCGCATACTCTGAAAATACTCTTACTGGAATTCCATTCGGGCCCGGTGCTTTCCCCCACTTCAGGAGCTCTAATTGTTTAACGATACCTGCAGTATCTATTCGTAATGATTCCATCACCGACTCGCCACGGCGTGGGAAAACGGGAATACTATCCTTATGTTCATTTGTAAATGAATCTTTGAATACAGTATTTAGTACGTTAGCTTTATCGCGGCTTTCATTAACCTCGGAACCTTCACGAATTAGTGCTGGAGTATTGCTGTTGGTACAATTAACTTTTCGTACATACGACCAAAATTTCTTTGGGTTTTCTGTGAGACTCAGAGAGAGAGAGTTGGAGTGAAAATCGTTAAAGGCCTCGCGCATTACATTCTTAATACGTCCTCTTAAATCAGCTAAGGTTTCTAAATCGCTGCGACATCCCTTCCTTCTTGAGCGTGCGTGTATTTTCCTTTGGTTTTTGAGTAATCTTTTGACTTCGCATGTGTACCACGGTGGATCATTCTCCCCCTTTATTGTCCACTTTGGTATATGTATTTCCATGCCTTTCCTGACTATATGTATAAAACGATGCCACATCTCTTCAACGGTGTCCTTTGTTGACTTGAAGTTATGATAATTATTCCTCAGGTAGGTCCTAAAACACCCCTTTGAGGCCTTACTGAATCTGTATACAATCCGCCCTTTTTTCCTTTTTCGCTTGGTCATTAATTTGATAGTCGCAATTACCGCTTTGTGATCGCTTATTCCTGTGGTCGTTGAAATGTCGGTGAATAATTCTGGCCTGTTGGTAACCAGCAAATCTAAAATGTTTTCGGTACCATGACGACACCGCGTAGGTTCATTAACTAGCTGCTCGAGATGATTATCTGACAACAACTCGAGAATTACTTCAAAAGCTGCCTTATCCCTGCTACCTGTGATGTGAACGTAATTACGCCAGTCAATATAAGGCAGATTGAAGTTGCCTCCTAGAATCATAGCACGATCCTTAAAACGGCTAGCTATACTATTTACATTATTTCTTAACTCCTGGACGATAGCTATGTCGGAATCGAGTGGACGGTAGGAGGCGCCTATGAAGAGTTTTGACCCAGCAACGTTGAGTTTAATCCATATGATTTCACAGATCGTATCGACGTGTATCGAGGTGTGTTAAAAAGTAACTGCATTTTGAAATTTCACAGGTTATATTAGCCCAATTGACAGGACTTTTTCAATATTGTGTTGGCAAACATGTCTTAAAAGTATCTATACATTTTGATCTATATTGGATGTATATTCTCGTCAGCTGTTAAAATTACAACACGTGTATAAATCATAGATCAGAGAATTTGCATTATATTTTGCTATAAAAATGAAATTAAGTGCAACAAAGTTTTAGAAATATTGCTTTTGGTGAATCTACTGTGAGTAAGACAAGGCCATCTTTGGAGGATTTACAAATGGTATAAGCATTTTCAAGATTGCTGTAAAGATGTTGCAGATGACGAGTGTACGGGTCATCCTACAAATCAATAACTGATGAAAACGTGGAAAAAAGTGGAAGAAATGCCGAATCACATTTAGAGAAGTTGCTGATGATGTTAACATATCAATTGGGTCATGCCATGATATATTTTCATCTGTTTTGGGTATGACATGTGTTGTAGCAAAATTAGTTCCAAAAGTGTTTTCGAACTAGGAGAGCGGCAAATGGAAGTTTCTCAAGAATCACTAAATGGGTCAATCATGAACTATTGAAATGTGTCATAACAGGTAATGAAAAGCTTTATCAGTTTGGTCAAATGTGAAGGTGTTCTTCGATTTTAATGGCATAGTGTACCACGAGTTCTTGTCACAAAGTCAAACGATCAATAAAGAATACTACCTTCTAGTTTAAACGCCGCTTGCATGAAGCATCAAAAAAAAAAAAAAAAAGCCCGGATTTGTGTCCAAACAATTTATGGTTTTTGCCTCATGATAATTCACCTGCTCATACATCGATGTTTGTTAGTGAATTTTTTGCAAAAGACAACACTGTAATGATGCCTCAGCATCATATTAGCCAGACATGTCCCCATGTGACTTTTTTCAGTTCCAAAAAATAAAGGGAACCTTGAAGGGCCTTCATTTTACAAGAATAAATGAGACTGAAAGCATATTGCTGAAACAGCTCAATGCAATCCCAAAGATCGAGTTCTAAAAGTTTTTTTAGGGATTCGAAGAAGTGCTGGCATAAGTTTACAATATCTAATGGGGACTATTTTGAAGAGAATAACAATGATGTAGATGAATAATTAGTAAATGCCAAGACTTCATTTTTAATGATTACAGATTCTCACTACACGTCCGCCTGGCCAACACCACACCAAACATCACTCCATCAAGCTAATTCCAACATATCCTCAGTTCTTGTAGAAACCTTAAGCCGAATAACTCGGAAAAGTACTACAAAAAACTTTCTTTGCAACTTTGTACTCAAAGGCAGCACATACTTGCTACCATTTTAAAACATGCCGCAGTACAACTTGACGTTCACTAGGTGTTCGCCATGCTCATACTAGTTGCAACAATCACCGAAAAGTTCTTTACTGTATACAGTTGCACCTTACAATGCTCCACTAAACCTAAGACTTATTAAACAATTAATCTCACTGAAAATACTTCTTTGAATTGCGTAAATTATAGAAATGTTTTACTCCAATTCCAGATAAAACATGTTAAACCTAATAGTTGCAAGACCACTATAACTTAACTTTCCTGCACATTATACTGACATTTTACAGTTTCACCACACAATCTGTCAGTGGAGCCATTTATAATAAACAGGTGAGTAAGGAAACGGGCGAGTTATTATGAACAGTTTGGTGGCAGGATTATTTTAATAGCCTGCTTCAACAATGTTTGTACAAGTGTTATATGAGCCCCTTAAAGCCCAAGTGGTGTAAGTCCAATTTTTGTTTTTTTGGAGTTGATATTTTAGAAGTGTTCAGCAAGTTGCATTCTGTTTAAAGCACAAGTGGTGTAAATTCTAGTTCCCTTAACAACCTTACAGTTACCAGTGCTAATTTATGCAGTCAGTGCAACCATCTGTTGGGTAAAAGCTAAAGTGGTGTATATTGGAGTTACACCACTGTGCCTGTGACTGTTTGCAGTTCAACCACTTTTGCTCATATAGAAATGTTGTAATCACGTAAACTAAAAAACATTTCAGTAACCTACGTAGCTGTAAAAGATTTAAGTTTGGTGTGTCATTATGAGCAGTGATGAGAGCAGTGTTACTGAGCCAAGCATTTTGGCAGATAATGAAGCAAGCGATGAATGTATTCCAGCAGATTCTAACTGTATCTTCACCAGGCAGAAAAAGCTCATGATGCCATGAACGAGGGCACTCAACAGTCCGTTAATAATAGCTCTTACTATACATTTTCCTATGAATTGGAAAATGTCTCTTCCTTTTCCTAAACTTTCATGCCAAGTGGCCTATTATAAATGCAATAATGTTTATAATTTGGGATGCCATGAGCTTTCCTCAAAATTAGGATTTATGTATTGTTGGAATGATATAAATGGATCACGAAGTTCCCAAGAAATTATTGCACGTTTGGTCAAGCACATTGAAAACGGCTTCAGCTGCGAAAAATGTTTTAATGTATAGTGATACCTGTGCCAAGCAAAATAGAAACTGGAATGTTGCCATGGTGATGATGAAACTGGTTCAGAGTGAAGTTATTGACCAGAAGATTATGAGAAGTGGCTATTCTTATTTGCCCAATGACTGTGATTTTGCCTCAATAGCAAACTACAGCAGTACTCGGCAGATATATTGTCCCAATGATTGGTACAGGTATATTGTCATTGCAAAATCTAGGAAGAAAAATCCTTTTTACATAACTGTGATGAATTTTTGTCGGTTGGAAATCTTTTACAACATATCATCAAAAGAAAGGTTGTTACGGAAAAACATCCTTTATCAATGCAACAAATGTAGTGGATCCAGTATCGAAAGGAAGAAACATTTTCAATTTTTTTCTAAGAAACTCTTTCCAAAGAAATGCTATTTTCAGAACTAAACTTCAAACCTGGACCTAAAAGAGGCAGACCTGTTAATCTTGCTAACGTATCTCAAGAATAACTGTACAGAAATCGAAGGTCTGTAATAAAAGAGAAGAAAAAGAATAAGCAAGACCTGTTACCATTCATTCCACCCATCTGTCATCCTTACTTTGAGAATCTCTTGACTTAAGATGATGCTGCAGACATTGGGTCACTAGATGCAAAGTAAGAAATGTATAAACAATAGAATAAAAAATAGATGTTGCAGTAAAATGTTTTTTCACTCCCTTCTTTAAAGAGAATCTGTTCCTTGTTTATATCACAAGTGGTGTAACTCCAAACAAAGCCCCCCAAAAAAGAAAGAAATTTTAAAAGTTTTGAAAACTGCTTTCATAAGCTAGAATAACTTTTTTATGATACATTGTTGAGAAAAAACTTCAAAATATAGAAAACGAATTTTTTAATTAAAAATGCAGTAAGACATTCCTATTCTCGAAATTTGATTCATGTGAGTTACACCACTTAAGGGGCTCATATGTCAATGTCACAGAAAGATGAAATAGAGAAAAACAAATGACAAAATTGAAGCATTAATTCAACATGTGAGGAGGGAGGAAGGGAGGAAAACCTAATAATCAAGGATAATTGGAATACAGCAATGGGAGAAGGAAAAGAGGGAATAATGTAAGAAGTTTAGGTGGGGGAGAAAGAAATTAGCAAGGAAGCAGATTGTGAGAATTTTGTGAAAACTATAAACTACTCATGGCAAACACACCATTTAACAATCATGCATGGAATATAGGTTGATATCGACTAGATTATGTCACTGTCAAACAGAGATTCATTAATTAAGTTCTACGTCATAAAGAATACCCAGCTGATAGATCTTGACTACAATCAAATAGTTTATGAAGTATAGGCTGGAATTCAAAAGAGTAAAGAAGCAACACAGGCACAACAGACTAGAAGAGAACAAATTGAAACAATCTAACAAGAGAAAAATTAGCAGAGACGATAAGACATGAGCCTAAGGAATAACTCTTAATGGAGTTCAACTGAGGATGAACGGAATGCACTGAAGAGAGAAATAATCAAAGCTAGAAAGAAAGAAAAAAAAATAGGCTTTAGGGAAAAAAGCTCCCTGAAAAACATGGATCATAGAAATTTTTGAACTTATGGACAAGAGGAAAATGCACAAAATGTTAAGGATGAAGTGTGAGGAAAGAACTACAGACATTTTAGAAATCAGAGGAATTCAAGAAAGAAAAAGGAACATGGTTGCAAGAAAAGTGCAAAATAGAAGACATGGCTGTACGTAAAGTACATGTGGCCTCCAAGATTCTCAGCACTTTGGATAAAAGAAAAGATACATAAACATTAAAGCTGCCGATAGGAAACCTCTTTTAAGCTCAAAAGATAGAGCTAACCGATGTTAGGAATACATGGAGAAATTGTATGATGGAGATGATTTGAACAATAGTATAGTGTAAAAAATAGGCAATGTTGACATTGATTTCATAGGAGATGCTGTTAAGAGCTTTGTAAGATTTGAAAACAAATAAAGCAGATATAATTGACAAGATTCCTGCAGAACTTTGTTTATAAATCCTTATAAGGAATCCAAATATTTTTCTAATTGATATAAAACATTTACGAAAAAGGAAAGATTTTAGCTGATTTTAATAAAGTATCATATTCAGATTTCTGAAGAAAGCACAAGCTGAAAAAAGTGAGAATTATTGCACCACAAGTCTAACATCACATGCTTAAAAATTATTGAGTAGGATAATATACAGAAGAATAGAAAGGATAGTAGAAGAGATTGTAGGTTAAGATCAGTTTAGGTTAAAGAAAATCTGTAGTACAAGAGAAGCGATTGTGGCTTTAAGATTAACAATTGAAAGGTGGATCAAGAAAAACAAACATACTTTTATGGGATTTGTTTATTTAGAAAAATCTATTGATTATGTTCAAAATTTTAAAGAAATTGGGTTTAAAATATAAAGATACAAGAATATTTTATAATCTGTATAAGAATCAAGTGGCTACAATAAAAAGAGAGAATTCTGAGAGACATGCATGAATTAAAAAGGATTGGAGGAGAGATTATAGCTTATCCTCATTAATATTCAACTTGTATGCATAGGAAGCAACAAAGGAAGTAAAAGAAACATTTGAATGTGGCACAAGTCTTCAATGAAAAAAATCAATATGCTATGATTTGCCGATGACATTGTCCTGTTAACCATAGACTGAGGATCATGAGAAGTTACAGAACGGCACAAACAAAATACTTGAGAAAGATTATGGATTAAATATAAATCAAAGCAAGACAAAAACAATAATAGTAGATCAAGTATAAAATAGAATTGGAAGCAAAAGGAGAAGTAAGTGAATTTCATTACTTAGAAAGTAAAATTACAGATGATGGCAGAAGCAAAAATGATGTTAACAGTAGAATAGCACTAGCAAAGGAGCCTTCTTTTAAAAGAGAAATCTTTTTATTTCAAACATTGATCTAGGAGTGAGAAAGATTCTTTTAAAACCCTGTGGAGCACAGAATTTTATGGTAGTAAAGCATGGACTTTATGAACAGAATTAGAAATAGGGTATTATAGAAGGTTTGCAGAAAATTTAGTGGAGAGGAATGAAGTATGAAATGAACGTGTTTTGAAAATGATGGGTGAGGTAAGCATTTTTTCAAAGATTAAAAGAAACTGCATACAAGCCTGTAACCAATTCAGGGCATATTTGATCTGTACAAATGAAAGTACATACAATCCATTATACCCCGTTCAACTGATGGCTCAAGGTCATGTTCCCCCAACCTCACCTCACCTCTGCCTTACCTCTCAAGAGCTGAACGCTGTATCCAGGAGGCATGTGAAAAATTCCCCAGCTACATGTATGGGTGAATGTAGTGGATTGGGGATAGGGCAGAGTGACCTTGAGCCACCTCTGTTAACTGAACGCACTATAATATTAAGTTGAAAGCAATAAATCTGAAGAAATAGCATATTAATATTAACTAAGGTAAGGCGTGTAGATCACCTATTTCTTGTTTCAAGAAATTAATGCATTAGCTCCAGAAAACAAACCTGGACAAATGCTATTTGAACAAATGTCCTCTCAACTGCAACTCCAAAGATGTATTACACAGATAATTCAGGTTTTGGTGTGAAGTAATCTGCTATCCATACATATTAATTAACTGTATTTTATTCAGAGTCAGCACAATACTGACAGAACTGATGTTGCATTTTTTCAAAAATTTCAGTCCGATTTCTTTCCTGAAGCATAACCCACTAAAATTATGCACTAGTACTGGAACTATGTCATACAAAAATTAAGGTTATTCTAGACAAATTTTGTTACCTGTTAGACCCCACCATGTAGGGCAACCACTTGTGAGTTTTACTACTCCTGACTGGAACATTAGTCTGAAGAGCAGCCAGCGCACCAACCAAAAGGCAATAGGGTCACTAGGAGATTGAGGGGGAATTGATTTCCTGCGAGAAAGTGGACGATAACGCAATGGTGCAACAAGAATACTCAAGAATCCAGCTTCCAGTAACAGTATATCCCTAGGGGCAAAGAAATTGTGTAAATGGCTATTTTAAAGTGAATTTTGATTTTTATTAATAGCATTCGAATACAAAAAAGTCTGGATAAATACACAATTTAAATACCATTGAAACCACATGAATGTTTGTCCTACTTGATATAAGGAGTAGTATAATGACCACAAAGCAGCAAACATTGGTGCTGTGCAGAATTTTTGAGACACAAATCTGCAAAATAGAAACAAATATTAACATATACACTGAATAACCATGTAACAGAAGTAATATGTATCAATAAACTGAATGAAAAAAAGAAAACAAGATAATAAAATTTAAACTCAATTTTTTACATGGAAAAGAAAGGGAAAATACACCCAACACTCACCAAAGTTGAAGGGAGGAGGGCGGCAGCAACACAGCACAACACACAAACAAAGAAAAAACAATATTTCGGGTGAAAATACCCTTTTTCAAGTTAACAGAGAGGCGGCTGGTCTTGCGCAAGACTTGCGTTGGATGCAGCCACTCATAGAACCTATGAGTACCTGAACAATTGAGAAAGTCTAAATGGGATCATAAAGCTGATATGGGAATTTTATTAGGTTATAGTGAAGTTGGATACAGAGTATTAGTGAATAATAAAATTGTTGTTGCAAGACATGTTGATATTGTAGAGAATAATGTTAAACTTATCCACTTAAAGGGTTATGATTCAGAGAGTGATTCTAGTGATGAAAATGAATCTGTAGATGAGGAAAGGAAAGCAGGAGATGTTAAAGGAGGTTTAAACAGTGATAAATGTAAATTGACTAGGTCAGGTAGAAAATGTAAAATGCCAGATAGATTTAATTATTATGTCTGTAGCAATATCATTTATGTAAACTTTTGTTGTGCTGATAGTCCAGATAATTTCGAGGAGGCGATTAATTGTAAAGAGTCAGTGTATTGGAAACAAGCAATGGTCAAGTAAATTGACTGTTTGTATCAAAACAAAACATGGAAACTAGTAAAGAAACCAGAGAATGTAAATGCTCTTGATGTAAAGTGGGTTTATACAAAAAAAAAAAAAAATCAGATAACACTTATAAAGCAAGACTAGTTGTAAGGGGTTTTCAACAAAAGGAAGTTGTGGATGATATATATTCACCAGTGGCTAAGATGCAGACGTTGAAACTTTTACTGTCATACTGTTGTAAAAATGGTTTAGCTATAGAGCAAATGGATGTTGAAACTGCATTTCTTAATGGTAAAGTTTTATCAGAGGGTTATATAAATCAGCCAAGAGGGTATGAAGATGGTACTATTAGGGTTTGTAAATTGAATAAAGCATTGTATGGTTTACGAGAAAGCCCTAGAGCTTGGTATGATTGTTTTGATGAATTTATGAGTGATCTAGGTTTTCCAAAATGTGAATTTGATTATTGTCTGTATACTTTGATCGATGGAGATGATATGATTTATTTAATAATATTTGTTGATGATCTATTAATTTGTTGTAACAGTAAAAGGAAAATAGATAAAATCAAGAATCTGTTGTCGAAGAAATTCAAGACGAAAGACTTGGGTCAAGTAAATACCTATTTAGGAATTAATATAGATTACAATCTGGAAGAAAATGTTACGAGTTTGAGTCAGGAAAATTACATCAATTCCTTAGCCTCAAAGTATAAAATTGTAAACTCAAATTGTATGATACACCAATGGAAGTTAATTTAAAATTAGAACCTGTGAATGAAGTATGTCAAGACATTAGATACAGAAACTTAATAGGTGCTCTTTTGTACATCAGTTCAGGAACTAGACCAGATATCAGTTACAGTGTTAATTACTTAAGTAGATTTCAGAATTGTTACTGTAAAGTTCATTACAAGTATGCATTAAGAGTATTAAAGTATTTGTATTTAACGAAAAATTTGAAATTAAATTTCTGTAGAAATGAAAATGTAAAAACTTTGGATTGCTATGTTGATGCAGATTGGGCAGGTGATATTGTAGATCGAAAGTCCACGACGGGGTATGTAATTAGATTGTTTGGAAATTCAATATTTTGGAAATCTAGAAAACAAGGAAGTTAATCTTCCACTTTTGCTGAATATATTGCCTTGTCAGAAGCTGTTACTGAACTAAAGTATATTTTGGATGTATTAAAAACTTTTAATGTAAATATCAAAGGACCTGTCCAAGTATATGAAGATAACTCAGGAGCAGTAAATATTGCGAAGTATGGTAATTTTGCAAAGAACTCTAAGTATATTGAAGTACACTATCATTTTGTAAATGAGTGTTATACAAATGGTGTAAGAGACATTGTGAAAATAGAATGTAACGAAAACATTGCTGACATATTTACGAAGGCATTGTGTAAAGTTAAGTTCAAAAAGTTTAGAGAGATGTTGAATGTGAATTAATAGAAGTAAAGATATAAATGTAAGGAGGCGTGTAGAGTATTGTACATTTGTATCTGTGAGGAATGTTCTGGTGCTTGATGTATCTTTGGAGATGTATCTTTGGAATTGTACACGAGTGAGAGGAGTCGTTGTCTGGCTGTTGAACTGAAAACATGTGGATATAAAGTTGTAGTGTGTGTGCCTCAATAAACGTATTATTATTACAGCAGACCTTATTGTGTGGTGAACATTATTTAACAAGAATAGCAAAATGCTGCTTTCAAACAAAGAGAATGTTTGGAGAATATGTGAAATCTTGAACCTACCAACTTCAACTACAAATTCAGTACTGCCTATTGTAGTATAACAGGCTACCATAATAATTACTCTGTGAGATGGGTAACTAAGGAAATGTTTATATAAACAGATGAAAAAGAAGATCAAGACTAGACAAGCTTGGTGAAGGCCGTGTCGTGTTCGCATTGAATTTTGAAGTTACTGTGGAAAAGAACCTGTACATATTCAGATGATTAAGAATGTTATAATATTATAATAAAAAAGGGAATTAATTCACATTAGATTATTATTTATTTGGTGAAGCTGGATGATGGAGAACGGAAATTGTGTTTCTTATTTTCTCATAGTTAAGGAAATAAAGCTTTAGAAGGACCTGCAATAAACAATTAAGCAGATATTTTCACTACGACGATGAGAAAAATAAATAAAAATATGAAACGTTCTGAGAAGATGTACATATAAATTAGAAATCAATGAACAGAAATACGAGACTATCTCACTTCTCCAGTGAATACAGAGAAGGTATTAAATACATTAACTGCATAATCAAATGACAGAAAAATAAACCAATAGGTACAGACAAGATTCTAGCAGATCTCTTGAAAACTGGCAGATACAAATTAGTGTTAGCCCCAAGCTGTCAAATAAGTGCTGACATACAAAGTAAGGCCATAAAGATTAGCAGAAAGTAAGAAATTATTGTCTAGCGTCCTGAGAAATCCAATCTTCTTAATCATAAGGAAGCGAGCTAGTCAGAATAACTACTATCTACTGAGCTCCGTCTGGAAGCAATTCAGAAATGCATTTCAAAGAAATTTTCCTTCAACTCTGAATACTTTCTTCCATCTACAGGTGGATTTTGGACAAAACTGCTGATGCAATAATTTTACAACTGTACTATTATTATGCTACAGAATTAGATATAGAATTATGACTTTTTTTTAGCAAGCTGAACTATAAAACAAGGTCCAAAAGTTTCTGCCCTAGCCTAATTCTTGCATGCATAAAAAATATTACTTGTGGTTTTTGAAGCTTAATATCTGAGACACCACTCCCCTTAGTGCCCTTTTTGCATGTAACTTGTATGCACTATGTTGAATATTCAGTATCTTACAGTGATCTGATGAAGTTGAAGTGGTTTCAGGTAGAAGACTGAAATCAAAAGAAATTGCAAGAGAGTGGACTTTTCAAGAACACAGGTTCTCTTTTTTCTGCAGCGAGAAGCAAGAATTAAGAATGGGTGAATTATGCTCAATACTTTTTGGAGCTTTGATAAACTAAGAAATAGGCAATTATAAAATCCATCCATCACTATGCAAAAGAAAATCTATGGAGTGATGCCATGCTACAATTAATAAGGAAAGTTACAGGTGATTTTCTGAGCATTTTACATATCAACCTCAAGGAAAGAAAATTTACAGTAAATCCAGAATAATATGTGAATTTAAAAGTAAAACTGTGGGATGTCATTAAACAGAAGAGAATGGGGTAATCTTTCAAGAGAAATATGGCTCTTCACAACAATACACCCATCTACACTGCATGTTGCATGAAGGCCGTATTAAAGAATGAAGCTTCATCGAATATTTCCACTCACCTGGCCTAAAGTAACTAGTTTTTAATCTTTGTAAATGAAAATTTAACAATGGTGAAGAGGTTCAGATAGCTGTGATGGAACATTTTGCAAGCAAAGACGTAAAAAAAGACAAATGGTATAAATTCATCA
This sequence comes from Vandiemenella viatica, assembly GCA_031002005.1. Lineage (NCBI taxonomy): Eukaryota > Metazoa > Arthropoda > Insecta > Orthoptera > Morabidae > Vandiemenella > Vandiemenella viatica. The sequence continues at coordinate 164,286,923 of CM061920.1, forward strand.
GTCCTACTTCATAAAAGAAGTGTTCCAATAAACTGAAATTATAATTAAAAATAATGTGTATATTTTCCTTATTTAAACCTTCCTTCTTACACAGACTGAGGTATGAAAAATGCATTTACTACAAAATTGACTGTATGTTATAAATTTGAATAAAATATTAAATGTTTAATGTCAGATTTGGTAAAATTTGAAACGGTAGCTGACCACATTTAACTGTTTCAACAGTTCGCATCTATGAAGGCAATAATCTGAAACATTTCCTCAAACGAACAAATATTTATAATAATTTTGTGAACAGTTTCATGGTGGCACATTTAGTTATTTCATTGGAGGCAAGTTTGAATTTTAAAGTCACTAATCAGTAAGAAATAGGTGCCATTCTATAACAAAGCAAGATTACCCCCTCTCTCTCATCTTACAGAGAAATGATATACAATTTTATATGTACAAAGCATCACTTAAAAAAAAAGAAGAAAAAAATAGAATTTTATATAAAATAACTTATGTTCTTTCTTCTATTTATAACTATATACAAACAAGAAAAATCTATGTCATTCAAGTGTAATCCTGTGATAGATCAGTGGTTTTTGTCACTTCATTGTAGGATTTCACAGTTACAGTTTGAAGATTCATCCTCAAGCTTCTAGGCACACAAAGAAGAACAAAATGTTTCAAATATTGTCACTTGGGTCTACCACAGATGTCAATAGATTGATAAAGCAAGGAGACTTTGAAAATACAGCATAACACTGTTCTTTATTTTAAGAAAACTCTAGTAAACTTCTGATAAGCCCCCCCCCCCCCCCCCAAAAAAACGCCATGAAATATGTCTCAAATGGAATATTTTGAATAAAGTTAACTGCTGCAAACTGATTATCTCTGTTAGATTCTTCGGTTGACATCAACTGACAGTGAGACAAAGGGTAATGTAATTACCATTAATGGCTCACCCAGTTAGGTCAAGTTCCAGTTTAGAGAATAAAATAATTGATTAAAAAAAAAAAACTGCCTTCAAGAAAAGCACACGCTTTCAAAATAATTTTATACCTTGATTAGAAGAAAGTAAATCTAAATGGGCAATATTTTACATTACTGTTATTGAAATTTTTACATTAATTAGTTATTTTTGGAATCAGTGCCAGCTGTCACATCGTGAAGATCGAATTATTTAACTTCATTTGGTGTTAGAGGCGAAATGAGGAGTACGAACAAAAATTCCATATATTTTTCAGCATGTTGTGAGGCAGATAGTGTTGCAAACTGAAAAAAAAACATTTTGTTTTTTTTTCAGATTTGTGAAAAAAAACATGAAAAAAAACTTAGCACCCTCGTTTTTTTTCTAAATTTGGTTTTTTTTCAGAAAACTATATATTTGATAAATTATAGTTTTATTTATGGAACTTACATTTTACATGTGTGTTTTAAACCTTACTAAATCATATAATATCTTACATAATGATTCATAAATGTATCCATATAGGTAACATAATTTTTTATTCATCTTCTATGTCGGAACCACATTCACTAGTATCAGTACCACCAACACTAGTTCGTTCGGAGTTGGAATTTTCTGTTTCTTCTTCTGTCCCCTCTAGATCCATAACTTCAGAAATAGTTACATTTTCTTTTACTGGTTGTATTGCATGCAAAAGCTTTTGAGATTGCAATTTTAAATTGTGAGCAAAGTATACACACTGTGAATGAAGACTGCGCCGATAGTTCTTTATTATGGTCTTTTAAGTTTGAATTTAAATATATTATCATACAAAATAGGAGCTTTATTTGTTTTCAATCGTTGGTTTACGCCAACGGTTGCAAGGAAATTATTCATAATTACTGACAATGACTCAGTATTATCACTATACGCTGCGAGTTCAACAAGTATACGAATATAAGGAAAGCACAACAAGTAATAAAAAGAGGCAAAAAACCGTAGTTAAATTTCCTAATTTTTTGAAAAGATTCTTAGGTCTACAGATAAATTTGTAGGGCCTGGCAGCACTAGTTCAAATAGCGAGTATCAATCCAAACAATGGGGAACGGGGATTCCTTCTCACGCAACCTAGCCTTTTCGGGAAGTCCCCTTTCGTAAAAGAAAACTTCAGTCGATGTTACCAATATTTTTGTAATTTTTTTTTTTACTGAACCAGAAAGTTATAGAAGATTTAAAAGTAAGATAAGTACTTAGTACAAACTCTAAAACAGTCATATTAAATGATAAATGGCTTAAAAATTTGAAATTTAGTAGTTATGAAAAAAAACATGTCCCAGAAAAAAAACATGTTTTTTTTCACAGTTTTTTTTCATGTTTTTTTTCACGTCAGAAAAAAACTGTTTTTTTACAACACTATGTGAGGCAGATAGTGTTATTGCGGGAGACAGTTTAGGGAAACAAATTAGACAGTATTTTAATCTGTGGCACGGCCTCGTTGGTCATCCAGGCACATCTCTGGTGCTACAGTGTCAGTTGGTAGGCTGCATCATGCAGTAAATACTTTACACTTAATATAATATTGGCGTGTAATCTGTATGTTTCAGTTTTGTTGAAACATTATTTTATTTATCAATCTTGTTCCATGGATCCCTGCTGAGGAAGTACCTCTGGGATGTGAAACATGTCATTGTTGATACATATACACATAATATGAGTCATATAATAGTAAATACAGGGCGTTCGCCGGGAAACGCAACCCACTGTTAGCGCTACAAGGAAGAAACTGCTCGCAGGCGAGCGAGCGGTCAGCTCCTGGCATTGTTCGACCGTCGGCCGCGGACTATTTCATAATAATTACGCTTCGTAAACTTGTGTGCTAAGCATTTAAATGTGACGTAATTCATTAGCTTACCTTATAAAAGATGCTGGAAGTGTTGACACTCTTGTGTAATGCACATTTCACATCTTCTTAACATATTTCGAGACACACGCTGCCCTAACTGACTTAATGATTTTTTGGGTGACTGTTCTAGTCGAAAAGCGATATCGTAAATTTTCTCCTCTGTGAGAATACAGTTGACCGACAGTCACTTTTTGTTAAAAAATGAACCCGTTTCTCTTACTTTTTTAACCAGACGCAGAATTTTTGATTTAGCTGGCAGTAAAGCGCCAGGATATTCGCGACGAAATTTACTGCGACACTTTTTAAACGACTTCTTCTTCACATATGTATCGTAGAGAAATATTCTTTGTTGCAAACTGTAACGTACCATAATTTTACTCACACTCAAACACGGTACAGATTAGTAAGAGTATGAAGCCCCAAACCAGCCAAACCGCAAAGAAACGTTTATTCACAACACTGATTAATAAGAGACTGAAGTCACAAACTAGCTACAATGCAAAGAAACCGTTCTTAACAATGTAAGGGTCACTGCACTGCACTGTTGGGGCAGCGGAGGTGTTAAACAGTGCGGTGATTCACGGTGGCGTGTGGCGGAAACTGCTGGTTCCGCTGTCCGAGCAAGTTGCCGACGGCAACAGACTGGGAGGGTTGCGTTTTCCGGCGAACGCCCTGTATATATATATATAAATATATATACATATTTTACAAATACAAGAAATAATAATAAACATACATTTTTGCAACTGAGTTTTGCAAACGTCATAATGAGTACAATTAATTATTTTCTTCAAATTCTTGAATGGAGTAGAAGGAGTTGCCAATAAGATAATCTCTAAGTTTTTGTTTGAATACATCTTTATTATCTGAAAGCTGTTTTATACGATTAGGTAGTTTATTAAACAGATGTATCCCAGAATAATTAACTCCTCTTTGTACTAATGACAGAGATGTTTGTGTTTTATGCAAGTTATTTCTGTTTCTTGTATTGAAACTGTGTACCTGTGAATTAGGTGTAAACAGGTTAAAATTTTCTATGACAAAGCTCATGAGAGAATATATATACTGAGAATACATTGTAAGAATATTGAGTTTCTTAAAGAGTTGTCTGCAAGAAGTTCTTGGTTTTACCCTACACAGAAACCTAATAGCTCTTTTCTGTGCTATGAAAACTTTTTTACTTTGTGAAGAGTTTCCCCAAAAAATTATGCCATATGACATTACTGAATGAAAATATGAGGAGTACACCTGTTTCATTAATTCTAGATCCGCTGTTAGAGAAAGTGTTCGTATTGCGAAGGTGGCACTACTTAACTTTGCTAGTAGTGTAGTGATATGATCATGCCAACAGAGTTTCTGATCTATTTTAATACCAAGAAATTTTATACTCTCTGTTTCTAAGATTGTGTTGTTTTTATAGTTTATACATATATCTGGCTGTGCATAGTTTTTTGTTTTAAACCTAATATAATGTGTTTTTTCTAAATTTAATTTTAATGAATTTGCCTTAAACCAATTTGCTACTACTCTAAGTACTTCATTTACATTAAATTCTATAGTACTGTTTGGTGTTTTACGCACAGTCAGGTTAGTGTCATCTGCAAATAAAACACTCTTAACTTTGTCGGATAAATTTCCAGGAAGGTCATTGATGTATAACAGAAAGAGGAGGGGACCTAAGACAGACCCTTGTGGAATTCCATGTTTTATTTTCTCCCAGTCTGATGAAGCATCTTTACTTATTTTAGAATCAAAAATTGAAACTTTTTGCATTCGGCTTTCAATGTATGATTTAAACCATTTACCTGCGGTCCCAAAAATACCATAGTATTCCATTTTTTTTCAAAAGTAATTCATGATTTACACAGTCAAATGCTTTTGCAAGATCACAAAATATTCCTACAGGATTCATTTTATTATTCAGTTCCTCAAATGTGTTATTTAAAAATGAATATATAGCCATTTCTATGGATGATCCTTTTTTTAACCCAAATTGTGAATTAGTGAGGATATTATAGTGTGTAACATGTTTTATTATTCTTCTATACATGACTTTTTCAAAAACCTTTGAGAATGTTGAAAGTAATGAAATGGGACGATAGTTGTCTACACATGTTACTTCTCCTTTTTTAAATAATGGTTTTACAACAGCATATTTTAGTCTATCAGGAAAAACACCTTGTATTAAGGATTCATTACAAATGTGAGCAAGTACATGACTGATACAGTCTGAACATCTTTTCAGTAATTTACTTGAAATATTGTCATAGCTGGAAGAATTTTTAGGTTTTAATTGTTTAATGAGTTTATTTATTTCTGAGACTGTTACTGGTGGCAATTTCATCTCCACAAAGCTATTCGGGAAAGCAGTCTCAAGAAGCCTTAGAGCACTATGTGGGGATTGCTTTTCTATGCCTAATTTATCTACTACTGACGTAAAATGTTTGTTAAATATTTCACAAACTTCCCCTACTTCGCTATACACATATCCATTTTGTTCTATTTTTATGTCTTTAGAGTGATTTACAGTTTTTCCTGTTTCAGTCTTTATTATATTCCATACTGTTCATTTTATTGTCTGAATTTTCTATTTTCGCCGATATGCACCTGTTCTTGGCCTTCCTTATTACATTTCTTAGTATTTTAGAATAAAGTTTATAGTGAACTTTCAGCGCATAGTTATCTGATTCTCTCATTTTTAAATAAAGGTCCCTCTTTGTTTTGCTAGAGATTCTAATACCCTTTGTTATCCATCCCATGCCCAGTTCATTGTTTGGAGTGTTGAGAATTTTCCTTTTTTTGAAACTACCTTCAAAAAGTGTTAGAAATATATTCAGAAAGGAATCAAATTTCGCATTAACACCTTGCGCATTATATACTTCTAACCAGTTTTCATTGTTTAACCCTTTCCTACCGGCTATTGGAAAAAAAGGGAAATTTATAATTTCAATTATATATTTGTATAAAGGTACTTGAAATTAAACACACGTTTTTTTCAAATTTTTTTTTGAACTCTAAGTGCTAATTACTAAGCCGGTACTTATAAGTACCGTCAGGGACTTTGTGTATCACATGATGTACAGAAATAGCAATTGAAATCAATTATGGTCATATTGGTATGAAATATTTGCCCCGATATTAACAAAAAAAAAAAAACAATTCTTTTTGCTCATTCAGACACAAAAGACATGGTAGTGCAACATTTGGAATGATGTTTTTACTGTATTTTCTTCGTTCTACATACTTCACATCTTCATCAAATTTTTACAATTTAGGGACAGTTTCCAAATCTTACATTGTATTCATTGTAATGTACCACTTGTTTTTTTGGTCTGTATGCTGAAAACTTAGAAAATTAATTTTTCGGCAATTTCACGCAGAAATTTAAAAATAAATGTTGTCATTGTCTGACATAATCATACAACAATACATCAACAGGCTTATCAATGCAGTGGACACTGGTATCGTCGAATTATATGGTGGTAAATACAGTGGTACTTATAAGTTCCGTCAGGGAGGAAAGGGTTAAGGTATCTATGAAGTGTTTTATATTATTTTCACTAATATTTCTTCTATAAACCCAGCTTTTCTTTATCTGTTTAACAGTGTTCCTGGACTTGATACATAATAGCTGGGCATCATGATCTGAGATACCATTTATTACTGGAAGTATGCTGTAATTACTGCACTGAGAAATATCCATAAAAAAATTATCAATTGCAGTCCTGCTATTATTTTGTATTCTCGTAGGAAAATTTACAAGTGCTGTTAAGTTAAAAGACAACATCAAGGCTTCCGTATCTAATCTATCATTGCTGTGATTCAGAAAGTCAACATTGAAATCTCCACATAATACTATTTGTTTGCTATTTGTAAAACTTAGTAGCAAAGACTCTAAATGAGATAAAAACAGTCTGAAATTACCTGAGGGGGCCATGTAAATTGCTATCACTATCAGCTCTTCCTTATCATATTCTAGTTTAGTAACACAACATTCAAAGTGTTGTTCTATACAATACTTACTTACAACTACACTACTGCATTCAATATTATTTTAACAAAAATGGCAACTCCCCCTTTCTCCATTTTACATCTGCAGAAATGAGAGCTTAATTTATAATTTGGGATGGATAGCTGAGATATTCCTGTATCAGACAAATGATGCTCAGATATACACAAAACGTCTACATTAAAATTTCTGGAATCTTGAATCTCTTCTAGGCTTAAGGTAATGTCATCAGTTTTACTAAATATTCCTCTTATATTTTGGTGGAAAATACTGGTCTGAACACTTTGACGCAATGACTTTGAATTGTTTATTTTATTATTACATACTGGTATATCAGTTGGAATTTTTAATTTCAACAAATTATGATCATCAGAGACATTAATTTCCTTTAGACATCTTAATAAATCTATTTTATTTACCCTAAAAAAGGCCGCGACTACTCACCTGGCATCCTCTGACCTCATCAGCAATAAGAAGCGTAAGCTTCCTCTTACCTCTGACATTCAGATGGAGTCCATGACGAGTATAACGGTCCCTACCAATGCAGGCCACATCAATCAAACTAATGTGTGAATTAGCCGGCTGCCAGAGAACCCTTTCCAAGGATGCATTTGTACGCCTGATGTTATGCCACATCCAGGGTTTATCGTAACGCTCAAGCAAACCAACAAATCTCACACTTGTCTGACGTGTGTTCCTGGAAATGTGGGCAATGTCTCCCTCAATTGAATAATTGAGGTCTTTATCAAGGCTATTTCCTGGTCCCCCAACAATTACAACACAATCCTAATCTGAAAAATCTTTAACTAGGTCTTTCACATTTGCTACCACACTTCCAAGATCTGCATTTGGTTTGAAAATACTACAGACTTCATAATCTGGCCCCAAGTCAGACTGAACCATCTCACTGATTCCCCTCCCGTGACTGCTCCCAAGTAACAGTACCTTCCTGCGTTTACTTTTCGATACACCCTGAAAACTTTTCCCTTTTACTTTGCAAGAACCCAGATCGTTCAGTCCAACCTGACGGTCCTCAGAGTCACCATCTAGATCCTCCAATGGCCGAAACACATTGGATGTCTCCAGCTGGAAACCATCAGACAGACATAATTGTAGTTAAGTAGTAATATAATTTTTATGTATTATTGTTATTCATTATTATTTTTCTTGCTTTGGCTGGCACCAACTCCAAAAATAACTAATTAATGTAAAAATTTCAATAACAGTAATTTAAAATATTGTCAATTTACATTTACTTTCTTCTAAGCAAGGTATAAAATTATTTTAAAATTTTTAGTGTGCTCTTTTTGAAGTTTTTTTATGTTTTTTAAACTTATTTTATTTTTAAATTTTTAGTGGTATTATACTCTATTTTGTATTTTAAATATACCACAGCTGTTCTCTTTTTGTAAACTTCCTGGTAGGTCAGTGGTTAAAGTGCTTTCTTACAAAAAAAATCTGTCTTTATATACCCCAACAACTTCCAGAATGGAGTGAATTGGATGTTGTGTAAAGGAATGTCTGTTTAAATTTTGGTCCATGCTGTCTTTCGACCTAATCATAACATCTGTTAAATAGCCGCTCGATAATCGAAACGTGTAATATCTGGGCATTAATACATACCACATACACAAATCTGTCTCTGGAATACATCTGTTTGTTCCAGCATCACACAGAAAATATAGATTTTATTGGTTTTCCCATAGTGAAAGCTTGGGAAACAAGTTGAAATCTCAGGTACATGTTGGGACATTAGGACAGATTTATTTTATGAATATTCTGCCATGACTTAAAAATAGCTTTACTGATGTTGACGGGATTAAAAACGGTAGATTTTTGTAAAGAACATTGGAAATTAAAAGCAGTGGGAGTAAAGGGGAAGAGAGTTTGGGCTTTTGTATACTAAATGTAGACGGTATTTTCTGATTGATTTAAAGTGTATTTGTGTAAATTTCTATCGATATCAGATAAAAACTCTAGGTATGTACAAAAAAACAATTAAGGGGTGTAGAGTAGTTTGATTTTTGTAAAGCTAGTGTGGATATTATTTTCCTCTTTGTTTTAAAGTACACATGTGCAAAGTTCATCAAAACCAGATAAAAATTGTAGCGTTGTGTAAAGAACATTTGTAAAAATTAAATGGGGTAAGGGAGTGAGCGGTTGGGTTTTGTAAACAGAAAGTAGATACTAAGTTTCTATTTTTTTTTTTTTTTTTTTTTTTTTTTAAGTATACATGTACAGTGTTCCATCGAAATCTGATAAAAACTGTGGGTATCTATAAAGAAAATTGGAAATTAGAAGGAGTGGTAGTGAAGGGAAGTGGGGTTAGGCTTCTGCAACCAAATTTAAACACTATAGTTCTGGATAGTTTAAAGTATATGTGTGCAAATTTCCTTCAGGATCAGATAGAAACTGTAGCTTTGTATAGATTAAGGGGATGGAAAGGGGGGAGAGGGGTTTGGCTCTCTAAACAAAATGTAGACATTATTTTTCTGTTTGTTTTGAAGTATAGTACATGTGCAGACTTCCTTCAAAATCAAACAGAAACTGTAGCTTTATATAAAGTAATTAAAGTGGTAGAAACGGGGATACGGTTTGCGTTTGTGAAAGTAATGTGGTCAGTATTTTTCTTTTTTACGCATGCGAAGTTCCACCGAAGTTGGATTAAAATTTAGGTTTGTACAAAAATTAAGGGGTGTAAAATGGGAGCTAGGGTAGTTTTTTGATTTTTCAGTTAGAAATCTTCTCTAAAAAAAAAAAAAAAAAATACATATATGTGCCAACTTTCATAAGATTAGTCAAATGGTGTCGACTGTAGCTTTTTAAAAAGAAAATTGCAAAAACTGAACCACTCCCCGTTGATGTTTGTCAAACAAAGATTTGACATTATTTTTCTCTTTGTTTTATAGTAAAAGTGTGCTAAGTTCTATCTAAATCGGATAAAAACTGAGTCTGTATAAAAAGTTAAGCATTTTAATGACGAGAGGGGGTGGTTTTGTCATTTTTTTGGGTCAGAAACCTTCTTCGTGAAAAAATACATATAAGAGCCAACTTTCATGGTAACTGTAGCTTTTTGTAAAGAACATTGACAAAATATTAAGGGGTGGAAGGAGGGCGAAGGGTTGAGCTTAGGCAGACCAAATATTGACAAGATATTCTCTCTTTCACTTGTAAAGTACTTACAAGTGCAAAGTTCAATCAAAATCAGATAAATATAGGTTTGCATAAAATTAAGGGGGTATAAAGAGGGAGAGGGGTAGTTTTTTATTTATTTTTTGTCAGAAACCTTCTCCATGAAAAATTATATGTAATTGCCAACTTCAATGGAGTTCAGTTAAACGTGTTGACTGTAGCTTTGTATAAAGAACATTGACAAAATTTTAAGGGGGTGGAGAGAGGGAGAGGGGTTCAGTTTTTTCAAACCCAACGTTGACAGTATTTTTCCTCTTTATTTTTGACTATACATGTCCAAAGTTCCATCGAAATCGGATAAAAAATGTGTGTTTTGTATAAATATTAAGGGGTGTAGAAGGGTAGAAGGGATGGTTTCTCAGATTCATATGGGACCACTTTGGAGGTACATCCTATCCACTAAAAAAATTTCGTTTACCTGCTCCTTTTTTTGAAGTCAGTTAATTATGGAAATACTGCACTAATGAGGATAACCGGCTGTAAAAGGTGAAAAATGGAATAGAAAGGGTTTGGCAGATACTCTCAACGTATTACATGTGTTGCTGATTCCTAGCTATGTGGACCACTTATCGTAACGAAAAGTGCAGCAGACTACCTGGTGGCACTACACACAAGATGTCATAAGCAAAAACTGAGCATGCAAGCCAACATGAATCATTGGCTAGCCATAAAGTAAAGTGGGGGAGATCTTATCTCATGACCGAGGTTACATGCTACAAGAGAAAATTCCCCACTGCCAATTATGATTCTGGTTTACTGGGCTGTTCAATTTTCACTTCATGACAACAGCAGTCTTACATAATTATATTTGGAACCAGTTAAGCATCCTGCTTACGCAATCCTAATGCTTCTCTCACACTAGTTGCTGTTGGTGCATCTATTCACCATCAATCAACTCCACACTGCGTAAAATTCCACTGCAATTATGGGCAGTGATAACATTATCTAGAACTTATTGATAAGCAATGTAACAGTAGTGTAGATACCTCACTACACTCTTTAGTCAAATACAATCAACAGTTTTATTCAGTCTTGCTAACACAATATTTCACTAATTACATCTGTTATTGCAAGTAAGACAAAGATAAAACTACACAATTTGTGCATAACAGCCAAACATTATGGTTCAGAAATAAACAAAGCTTGTACAATTTGATCTGAAAGTAGATTCTCACAATTCGTCTCAAAGAAATTGAAATTACCCATCTTACTTAATAATAGAAATAATATTAAGAGATGCCTTTCTTATTACAAAAAAAGAATGTTCTCAGGTAGCAGTTTGTGGTTTTTCTCCAGTGACTTGGCCTAAAAATTAAATTCAAATATAGGTAGTGAATAAGTGAATCAATACAGTAAAAAGCTTCCTGTTATGACAGCTGATCACAAAATGCCATGCATATGTGGTTGGTACAAAAGAAAGTACAAGACATGAGTTCAGTTCCTCACAATATAAGGAGAATACTGTAATGATAGCCAAAAATTACCTTCTATTTGACTATGCATTGTTAGAATACTGAGAATGCCTTGTTCAGAACTTCCTTCTAATTTCTAGACATTTCAAGCAAGTTGAGCTCTGTGTATGTGAAAGCACAGTCAAAAAATATAAAAATATCATCCCAAGAATAAATCTCTTAATTGTTCAGTTGGAATTAAGGTCCCAATTGCAAAGGGACAAAATTTCTCAAAACTGTGAAACAATATATCTGTAATACCCAAAAATTTATCAAGTTTTAAGTTTTTATTTCATATTGTGAAGTTGACTTACCCAGTAAATGCCAGAAACATTCCTGTTAAAGCAAGTATGTCCATCATATACTCGTTTTAAGACCAAGATATGGAGCAAGCCACAGTAAAGTGGGCTTTGTATGAATTCGAGCAGACAAAGTGGAAGCCTTAATATCAAGCTGATTTTCTGCAGGCAGCACTCCATTTCTTCCATAAAGACCTGAAAAAAAAATTACTAATTCTATGGAATCATACCTAGCAAACATTTTTAAGATCTGTGAGAAAGCAGATCAATATCAACTGCTGGAACTGCAGATCTTGCTATACTGCAGGCATCAAGTACTTTTAAAATTACTGTCATTTATCAGTAAGTCAAAAATAATTTATTCTTGATAAAAGATCCTCCACCCCTCCAACCTTTTTTGTTTCCCGATTAAAATACATGAAAATAACATCATATATACACAATTTATGGACATTTATGGTTACTTATTTGTGACTTTATAGTGCCAAAAAAATGCCTAAATTTTCATTAGAACCTATTTTTTGTTAGATTTTTCTTCTTGAATATTGACAAATGTTTTAACTCATAAAACCACAGATATTTTGTTAAGTGTTAATTTCCAACAATTGAAGTGAATGTATTTGGGGTCATTGACGCTCGGTCCCGGTTTGCTATTAGTTTCACAGTGAGCCGTTGTGTTCTCATAATTACCAGTAGGACCAAGGTACCGATCACCAAATCATCTTTAATTAGGCAGTGAATTAACTAGTTTCCCAATTTCTCAATGGATGGAAAACAATATATATTGCAACATGTACAACAAACATGACTAAACAGTAACACTGTGTTGAACAGTTTTCACTAGTGTTGCAAACTGAAAAAAAAAATTTTTTTTTCAGCTTTGTGAAAAAAGAACATAGCACCCTTGTTTCTTTTCCTTCAGAAAACAATATATTTGATAAATTATAGTTTCATTTACGGAACTTACATTTTACTAGTGTGTTTTAAATCTTACTGAATCATATAATGTTTTACATAACGATTCATAAATGTATCTATATAGGTAACATAATTTTATTCATCTTCTATGTCAATACCACATTCACTAGTATCAGCACTACCAACACTAGTTTGTTCGGTGTCGGAATTTTCTGTTTCTTCTTCTGTCTCCTCTAGATCCATAACATGAGAAATAGTTACATTTTCTTTTACTGGTTGTTCTTGTACTGTACGCAAAAGATTTTGAGATTGCAATTTTAAATTGTGAGCAAAGTACACACTATGCATAAAGACTGCACCGATAGTTCTGTATTATGGTCTTTTAAGTTTGAATTTAAATCTATTATCATATAAAATAGGAGCTTTATTTCTTTTCAATCGTTGGTTTACGCGGCAACCCAAATGATCTTGCGGGCCACTTTGGAAATGCGTCAACTCCGCGGGCCGCATATAAAATTATATATTGTATAATATATTAGATGTTCCGAGATACACGCACATTATGAGCTCGCAGAATATAACATAATTATTCCGCGAACTGATAACTGTAAACTCATAAATAAAACAGGCAATATCTGTCATATATTTGCAAAAATATTATTTTTAAAATCAAAGTAATTTTTTTATCATAATTTCGACAGTTAATTTCGAAATATACGGATGCACAAATAATGTATTTTTTAAATACATTGGTTTTCACTTCATTGGCAATTATAAACTAAATATAATTTGAAAAATTGTGATGAATTCGCGGGGCGGAAAAATCTGCAAGGCGGCCGCGGGTTGGCCAACCATGCTCTAAACCAAGTACGATGATTATTTTTTTATTAAGTTCCATGATTGAAAAAAGCTGCTCACATTTATACGTGCTTCCGAATGTGCAAATTATTTTATAGGTTCCCAACCTTTTTTGACCTACCGCCCCCTTTTCGAAAAAACAGTACCATTGTAATCAACGTAGTGTAATCCATAGCGCTTCAATTTAATTGGCTTGTTGCCCACTTCTTCAAACAGTGACTTAATGGCACCCCTCTTAGGTGAATTGGGCTATATTAAATATTGAAACAAGGATAGATTTTTAAAATTACTTTATTAAAGAATATTAACAATATTGGTGCCTTGTACAAAATTTTAATAAAATCTATATTGAAAATTATTGTAAAATTATCAGTGAGAGGTCTGAGCTTCATGTAATGATACTAACTTTTCCACATTTGGTGCTATATTTGTAAGCAGGAGTCTTCAATTGCCACGTTCCACTACTAACAATCTGTTTCTTTTCTTTGTTAGTAAATTGCTTACTACACTAAATTCCCTTTCGGCTAAATATGACGACGGAAATGCAACAAAAAAAAAAAAAAACTTGTATGTTGCAGCCCACAAAGCCGGATATAATTCTGGATTTTGCCTCTGTAGCCAAAATACTTGATATCCTTTTTTTTTAATTCTAATTTTAATTCCTCACATGTTGACAGTTCTATCAACTCTTCCTGTAACGATAAATCTGCTATTTGTAGATTCTAGGAAGGTTCTAATACCAAATCTGGGACGGTCATGTTAAGAATATCCTGAAATCTATTTTTAAAATCTTCATTAAGTACTTACAAATATTAACAAAATACTAAAATACCTTCATCATTTGTATCCACAGAGGAAATATTTGGAAACTCATAGAATTGTCTTTGACCCGCATCCTGTTTGTACAAGGCAAGTTTTGAAATGAACGCAAAAATAACTGACTTTGCTTTGATCAAATTCAAATTATCTCCATGCAGCTGTAGGTTTGTTTCATTAAATTTATAATATAGATCAGTTAAATGAGCTATATCATTCTTATATTTCAATTAATTTTCTCTTAATGAATCATCCTCGTTTTCAAAAAACGTTATAATGGAGTCAAAAACGTCATAAAATCTTGAGACAGGTACCCTTTGACAGCCAACGAACTTCTGTGTGCAATAGCAAACAATTGAAATCCTCGTCATTTTCAACGCAAAGTTTTCCAAATAATCTACTACTGAGAGCATTGCTTCTGTTCTTGTTAACTGCGGTAATTACATACTGTAATGAGCAGTGCAGGCAATCATTTAGGTTTTTTGCAACCAAATGGTGACTGAATTATACAATGCACGGCAACTACATTTGGTACTGCCTTTTTCAAATATGAAATCAGCCCTCTGTATTGTCCAACCATTGCTGGAGCACCATCAGTAGCAATGGACACAATATTATTCAGAGGAATATTTTTCTTCACGATAGTGTTCCAAAACTTGAAATATAGATTTTCCTTTAGTATCACTTTTTAATTTTTTTGCGAACAGTAATTGTTGAAAATTTTTTTCACATTTAATGAAGCAAACGTACGTAAGAAGTAATCAATCATTGTTTGGTAAAGTAGATTCATCAAGCTGTAAAGAAAATTCGGCAGTCTTTAAAAAATCAGTTATAGAACTCTCCACGTCCTCCGACATTTCGTCGATTCGCATCTGTACTGTGTTATTGCTAAGTGGGATTCTCTTAATAATATCAGACGCCGGCTTGTGCATTACAGTACGCAGAACCTCACTCACAGATGGCAGTATCAATTCTTCCCCAATCGTGTGCGGTTTTCCCGATTTAGCAATAAGAAAGGAAATGTTGTAAGAGGCACGAAGCCCATCTGTGACTTGTTTGGATGCCACTGGAAACATACCAGCTAAAGATGGACATCTTGAATATTGTTCTTTGAGCATTTGAAGGGAAGATAAACTTTTATCTTTTCTGTCAGGGTGTATTTTGGTTGTATGTTCTAAACGTGAAGGTTTTATAGCTTCATTTGAGAAAACGCACTGGCAAATCAGGCACATTGGTAACGTCTTGTTTGAGGGCCTCAATAAAACCATATTTCAAGTATTCTACATTGTACTGTCTACATTTTTTCTTTGAATGTGACATCTGCGAAAATAAATATAAATTTTGATATGACCAGCATCACATTATTCAATTAAATAGATTTACTATTACAATTTAATTAAATAAATTGAAATTTGTGTTAATTATTTCATGAATATTTTGCCACGAACAAATAAACTGTAAAAAAACATTTATTTATTTAAAATGTTTAAACAAAAATTTTAGAAGTATTTTTAATTACGTTACCGCCCAGCCATGGAAACGATATACAGAATAGTAGTAATGAAATAAGCATAATAAAAATTATTAAGCTTTATCGAAAAAATTTAGAAATAAAAGTTATTAATTATAACTCGTTTATTTAACTTTGGTAAATAACTTTTTCTTTAAATTCCTCAGTTGAAAAATCTCCTTAAAATAATTTATATAAAGTGACATCATAATCTGCCACTTCCAGTTGGCAGATCTCTATCAAATTGGATAGAATTGAGATATTCAGGTCCGAAACTGGAATATGTAATTTAATAACAAGCTGTTCGACAGAATTTGCTCAAACTGATAAACAGGCAGGCATAAAGATGGACAGAGAACAGTTAATTCGAGTTAATATAAGTCTAATTCATAGTTATAATAGCAATCCATACATTGGCGGGATAACTGACTGTCTTCAGAGGACGTCTAAGTGTGAGCCAGCGATAGACAGGAGCCCCTCGCTCCCACTAACACAGTCCTACAGACCGTCTTTGATTCACGCAGTTTAAGCTAAAATGGTAAAGATGTTCCAAGTTATATTATAAAAATATATCAGCAATTTTCATCTTTATTAAAATTAAAAGGCGCAGTATAATGAATAAAAATTTAGAGAATGAGGCGTATCAATACATTTCTTAAGCCATATATCTCGAATGCAGGCTTGGGATTTTTCAAAACAATAATTCAGATTTTGCATAATAAGTGGAAATGATCAAAAGAAATGGAATAGAAATAGTAGATTCATGTGACCCAACTTGATGGTACTTTTGGATTCAGTTGTTTATAAGAGGATGAAGAGAGAACAGAAAACAAAAATTAAAATATTGAAGAAAGAGAGGAACATAAATTAAATAATATAATATTACTATATAAATACTATTGACAAATAGTCATACCCATAAATTTTACTGCATCATTATCATTGGTGTTTCAAGATACAGGAATATATTATACTATGCTTTGAGAATCGAAGTTTAACTGAATTTTGTAATGTGGTAAAAAAAAAAGTCTCATCCAATTTTATAACCATCTGTTTGATGCACCTTAAATCTAGCGTTAGAGGCCTGTGACTGAAATCTTCCATTTTTCACAATAAATTGTTTAACTATCTGCACACAGAGCTCATAACTGACCGATGCCCTTCGAACCGCCATCAGGACTTTCGACTAGTTGAAATCCTAAGGAAGTTTACCAGCGTACTGTAATGCTGACGGTTTCCATCCACACATCCGGAAGGACTGATCCGTGATGGGATACTGAGTGGCCTTGTCATTGTGTGTGTGTGGGCGACTAAGGGATGAGCGTGCCAGGGACTAGGACTTACGGACAAAGTCTGTCCAGGACACTCGATAATCTCTCTCTCTCTCCAGCATATGAGCGGGATTTGTCGACACGTTAAAAAGTTATTTTTCCATTTTCAAAGCCGGTGACCATACTATTTAATAATTTTCCGTTATAAAGTCATTTCCAGCACCCTGATTATATCTGTTCTATTATATATAACGACTGATGGTAAAATGTAAGTACAAACAAAATGCAAGTGCAGGAAAATACTTTTTAAAAAATATGAACCTCTTCCTTCTCTATACCACACATTCAAGTCCTACGTAGACACACTTTGCACCTATAGTTGACACTCCTTCCATAACCCTAAATTACCACGAGGGTCAGAGAACAACAGTTGACCAACTGACACCGAGAAGAAAGTACACAGCAGAGGCCTGGACCAAGTGAAAGAAATTGCAGATCCAAATGTGGTCCCATGAGGGAGAACACAGGCACTACGAGTTGTGAGCTTCTGGGGGTATTTTATGGTCAGAGAAACAACTATACACAATTCCCTCCATAGAAAATAAAAAAATTTAAAAAATAAAACTTAAAAAAAAAAAAAAAAAAAAAAAAAAATGTCAGATAGTCTAAGGGCGTTTTCACACAAACCGGAGCCAGCATTTTCACACCGAGTTCAATAAAGTTTTTTGCTTTGGCGGAAGAAATAGGCATTCATGAACTATTGAAGCAGGTGTTAGGAACAAAGATATAATGTACTAATACCAACTTTTAATCCCCACTGATCTTGCTTAAAGGACATTTGGATTTTTTTTATTATTATTATTTACCCTTCATTTATACTGCCTAATATCTTAGTGACTAAATTAGGCCCTACGTATTAATTTTTACATTGTTGATTATATAATGTTTTGAGATTTGTACAAAATATTTACATGCAAGGAATTTGGCATACAGTTCCATTACACTTTGACTTATTGTCCAATTAATTCTATAATATTACATTTGGTCTTGTTTACAGTAATAACAGTTACAGCTGCTGTTGCAAATATTCCAGTTATTCTTAGAGTATCCCAGTATTCAGTTAGTTGCAGTTAACCCAGTTTGTACATATCTTTCTGTAAACTATCATGTAGTTATACCGGATTACTGGGTAATAATTGCTTATAAGTAACATTCACTTAATTATATGTTCTCAGCCACTACAGTCCTGAGCCAGTTCGCATTTGCAGCATCCAGGCTTACCATTAATATGAAAATTAACTCCTAAATATTGTTATAATTCATTGTGTATTTGTGAAAAAGTCAATGATGATTCTCTCTACATCACAAACAAGATTGTTTTGGCCATGATAGAAGCGCTTTGTTTGCTGTTAGTGGTATGCTGACGTTAGCTCATTCTGCCACACCATCGTTCTGACTCAGGCCTGTAGTAGGCTTGGTTCCATTTTAACAATGGTAGTATTACTTATTTTAATAGTTATGCATTTGAATTGTTTTTGAAATAATCACCTCTGGTATTATGATCTACTTTTCCCCTATAAGGCCTTATCCATTTTTATGTTACAAAAATTTATCTAAACCGTTTATTCTAATCTAACTTTAAACCTATACTACTATATCAACACTAATCTACCCACCACTATCATCCCGGGATAGTCCGCCAGCCATGCCCTTCTGGATTTCCAGTAGGATAGGATCGACCGACACATCGGGACAAAACTTCCGGCTCCCGGAAGTTTCTGTAGGATAATGTTTACTCTTATCCGTGAATAATTTTCTATGCCCGTATGTTTGGCCGTGCGACTTCCCCATGCCCGACTGGGGAAGATATCTTTTTTTGTGCAGTTGAGATACTTTGTTCGCCAGATTATCGAGAATAATCCATGATCTCTCATCTAGAATTATGTCTCGCATTGATCTACTCTGTATTATGGAATTACTTGCTGTAACATTTGTTCAATGTTTTTTTGTTATTAATTAATCACGTCCTTGCCAGTGTTGGCTAGGGGGGGCGTTCGCTGGCCGTCAACACCCCCCAAATTTGTCTTTGTTCACAAACACCCCCTTCGAGCACTCTAACGCCCACCGGGGGGGTCGGTACGGCTCACGTTGGGAACCACTGGTGTACACCATGATATTCAAGAAAAAAATTTGAGACAGATGTGTGAATGCTGTGGTAAAATGCAAGCTGGTAGATTAAAACAGGTACTTCCTTTCCAGAAAGGATCTATGACAATCATTCAATCCATGTTTGGTCTATACTCAGAACTCCAGAGTTTAAAAGTAAAATAGTTAATTTTATCCATAATTCACCGTGTTGATGCAAATGTATTGATCAGACAAAAAGTAGAAAGAAAAACAGCCTTCAGTCACTAGAATGCAAATTTTATTGTATTACACAATGCATTTCGTACCCTGTTACCATCTTCAGGTGTCTATTGTAGTTACATTGGTTTTAAATTTTTCCTTAAGCGAGATTCGTGCCCGGCAAAGTTTATTCCTGTGCTGAAAAACGATTTGAAGTAAGTGTCGTGAACACGTTTCATCATGAGAGAGAAGAATAAATATGAAAACATTATGGAAAACTTACCAGAACTCACGAGATGCTGAATAATCAATTTCATGTAACTTACATATTTATCTTTAAACTGTTTTGTTTTTACACTGTTCTGTTCATATAAACATGTGCACCTTAAACGATATCGTGTGCGCCACAGTAAATATGTACCTTCAAGATGTTAATATTTCATTCGAAATTGATACCGATCAGTCCTCATTTTCAGAAGGCCCTGACTGCTCAATCGAAGGCTTTGGTTACCATGCTGGTTACATCACTCACCATGGAAGAAAATTTGATGCTACCATGGGAACACTTACATCGTTAATGTGTCTGCCGCGTCTACATCAAAATCTGAAGGATGGATAAAAGCACTCGAGGAAGCCTTATTGCATAATCCAATAACTGGTTAAATAAAGTGTCACAATTTGATCAAATTTTATGGATGTGAATGGTTGTGATTTTATGTCAAAAGAAAAGAATATTGTTAAAACAAGTTGTGACAAAATAATTAACAAATATCCAGTGGAAGCGATTTTAAAAATCTATGCAAGGACAAAAATGCTTATTCGTTTACACTACATGAATGCAAAATTGAAAATTCAAAAGGTGGTTGTGGCACATAGGAGGGAATCTTAATCAGTTCCTCACACATGTCCATTCCAAATACGGAGAAAAACTAACACAAGAAGAAGGTATATGAATCTTACAAGCAAATACTTAAAAAATTTCATTGAATTAATTGTTTTGACATCCATAAAATGCAGAGTTTTAAATTGCAGCGGGCTTCACTCATTTGCCACTTTTTCAATAGCCAATCGCCACTCGTTTCGCTTCAGGCCCTAACTTTACTATAATTCCTTTGGATCAGAGCAGTTTTTGTAAGCAGCTGAACAGTGCAGTCTTGATTTGCGACAGCTGCATGGTGAAGTACAAGGTTTCTTGCAGGAACATGATACAACCTTCGGAGTAAACCCAGGTGCAGTGTCTTATTATTTTAACTAGAATAAGGCTGGGAGAGCCTTTCCTCCATCCCCATGGCAATGGGCAAGTTTTTCGACTGAGCCATGCTTGCACTTGTTTTTATGCGCGTACTGAGCGAAACATTGTAGCATCTGATGTTGGTGGCAACCATGCTAGCTTAAACACATTTATGGGCAGATTTTGTAAACATTTCATACCTGAGCCTTCCAAAGATGCACAAGCAATTTTTCCGTACCATTCCAAGGTGAACTGTTCCCCTGCTTGTTCTCCAGATGCTAGTCTCTGTAAGCTAGGAGTTCTGAAAAGACAGCATGCATGTTACTTTCAGATGTGGTTGGCACTGTATGTGGCAGTAGAATTTTTCTTTCCCACAGCCGAAAAATGCTGATATTGTATCACATCCTGTAAATGTATGGATGAAAATGATATGTTTGGGTTCAAACTTGCAGGAAGTGGCCGAGCATCATAAACCTGCATCCTTGCCTTTCCCTGGTTTATGGAAGTACAACTTCTCGTAAGTGTTACGAAGGCCCATTAACAGAAAAAGAAAGCCAGTATGCTCACTTAGAATCACCACACTGTCGGATTTTGCTGCTTGGGAAACAGCAGCATCAACAACCAATCCAGCTACATCTTCTTTTGTCTGTTGATCTTGGATGCCTCCTTTTACAGTTTTTGCATTAGTATCAAAATTACGCGGTTCTTGCTGCTCTCATTTGCTGCATGCCTGCAGCACTTGTTTCCTCACTGAAAGTGATGTCTTCTGAAGTATCTGATGTTTTCAAATGACGAAATCTTTCAGATGACTTTATTCCTCTCTGTGCAGCATCACTTCGATATCAGTCAAATATAACTGTGATGTTGGATCGATAGTTTCTCAATTAGGTTTCATATTTTGCACAAATGGAGCCAAGGTCTTCACTACGATGCCACATAACCATATGCAGGAGGCATCCACCGCCCACAACAACAAAAAATTATATTGTGTGTTGCATCTTTAAGAGATATAAATGCTTCATTGTACCCTTGAAGTATTAAGTGAATTCAAATGGAAAACAGCGTTTGAAACCATTCAAATGGAAAAGAAATGGATTTATGACTAATTTTTGACTTATTATGACTTCATTTTGACTATGTAAATAAACTTAGTGTCATAACATTATGATTTCATTTTTACAAATACCATCAGTTATAGAATGGACTGGTAGCTCAGTGGTTAAGGTTGGAGATCGAAATCTGGGTCTCAGCTGTGATTTTCAAAGGCTTGCTGTGTAATATGAAGTAAGCCAGAACACTTCTGTGGTTTGGATTCCACATTAAGCTGTAGGTTCCCTATAAACGGTACAATAACCTGGTTAGGTTAGATAGCTACAAAAGGGTACCACTGCGCAGTGAATCAAAAACATTGTCATCTGGCAGCCCAACAATCCTTCTGGATCTCCCGGCCAACAATGCTATATGATTATTAAAATGATCATCAGTAATCAAAGTATAGTACACATATATATACTATATATATAGAAATACATATTTATCAATTATATATACAAGAGTTCTAGGTCATTTTGAGCGACCAACTAGGTAAAAACCCAACTTTTAGGAAAAGTGTGAAATATTGCTGATTTTCGAAGAACTGTAGCTCGCTTAGTTTTAAGTTTAGAAAAAAAAAAAGCTTTGTACTACGAAAGCTGTAGGAAATTTCATCCCTTTTCAAACTGGAAATAAAGTATTTCTTGCTATCACTCAACAGGAAGGAGTTATAGACGAAAAACCGAAAAGTACCAAAATGTTGTCTTATTTTGGCCACCGAAAATTGTGCCGAGGGTGTTGGATGTCTAAAACTTGGTTTCTGCATGTTCTCACCAATATATACAAGATAAGAAAAAAATCATCTACTTGATATAATGTTTGAGTGTCCCCTTTTTACTACTCCGTTATAGGACTAAATGTATTTTGCGTCCGAGATCAACTGCTCATGGCCCATTGTTGTCTACAACTTACTACTAATTCTTTACTAGATATCTGTTCAGGTATCAAATTTTGCCGACAAAAAAAAGTATTTTTAGTCAGCTGCATGACAATTTAAGTGAAGCACTTACGTTTTTCCATCTGCGAATACTGTAAAATTATTTCTAATGTGCTTTTGTCTTCTCTTTGTTCAATGAGTAATTCTGATGTGAAAATTTTAACACTGTAGCTGAATTTGCATGTTTTGTCTTATAATATTAAATGCTTTGCATGTACACTGAAGTCAGGATGTGAAACTATAACAATTTTTGTACAAACAATTTGGCTCTTTCGTCTAATCGGCAGCTTTTATACGTTGTTATAATGTAGATTAATTTCAATCGTATCTCTTCAGCTTGTTCAGAAAACTTAAAACACAAATAATCAAGGTACATACAAGTATGTTTAAATTAGCCGAACCAATACGAAGAGCAAAAGTCAACAACAGTATTTACAGAATCAAAAGTCTGTTATCACAAAAAGGCACAACTTAAAACAAAATATTCACGACATAAAAATCGAATAATAGCACAAAAAGAATGATGTTGCTACAAAGTCTTACACATATTGTAGTGATTATCTTTGAAGGACTGTGCAACTTCTAATAGTGACTGTATGAAGTATCTTTGGTGTGTATGTTTTGAGGGTAAGAACAGTTTACCATTACCTACTCCAGCAGGCACCTGGTCAAATATCATAAGACATACCACGGAAATGAAGTTTAGATCCTAAGTTTTCAAATAGTCAAAACCCATCAAAAACTGTTTGATAGCATTTGTATGATGTCATAATACACCCACAGAATATGCTATGCTACAGATTTATATATACATAAAGAAATGTGGCTTGAAATTCAAGAGAATAAGCAGACTAAAAATAAGTAAACTAACAAACTCATATGATTTTGCCCTGTTGCTTCTTATAGGATCATCAATTAAAAAAGTTAGAGCCAGGAGAGGATTGTAGACAAGGAATTGGACAGAAATCATCGACTGAGCGATAACTGCAAGTTATTTAGGGAAACCAAGAAAAACAAAATTTGAGTGTATATAATGGAAATCGAATCTGGATTATCCTAAATGGCAGGGCCGTACAGTAAAACTCACACAAAATGCTCAGTACCATGAATCACATTTCCAGGATTGTAGATGAGTCCAGCAAAAAACTTTGGAAAATTTAATTTGACTGTTCTTTGAAACAAATACTAGAAAGAGCTGCAGGGCAACTAAAATTTTCACAAAATTATTCAAAAACAGATTTAAAAGTTATGAAAATAGAGGCATTGAAACATATTTCAGCTGACAAATATGATCAGTCACAGATGTATGACACAAAACAGAACAACAGTCAGAAGGATTAAACAGATACTCAACATTGCAATCTAATTTAATTCCAATGGAATGCATGTTCTGGTGACAATTTCCATACACATCAATTTTTCCACTTTCTTGAACCTGCCTACATTTGCCCTAATCCTGTTGGGCTGGATCATTCATAATTACCTAAACTGACATATAACATCAATTACATCACAATCTTGACAACATTAGACAAACTGGAAAATGTAAAAAAGCAACAGAAATTCAAACAAGAAAAAACGCATGATAGATGTGACAAAACGCCAGACAGACACCAGCAAGTGAAGTAACCGAGAAATGTGTGTAGCGTATCCACATGTTTTAATATGTCTCTCAAATGACTATATTATCATCAAAAATATCGTGCATTTGTGTTTGCCTAATGTTCAGTGTCACCACACTCCTCCCGACTCCGAATCCAGTAATAGCTTTACCTTTCTTCATGTGTGATTCAACACTAAGTTTGGTCTAACATTAATCAAAATTAGTAACAAGAACATACTGAAAAATAAAAAGTAAAATGGATGAAGTACTAAATGAATTTAGGTTTAGGAAAAACAGTGGTGAAAACAACCTAGAATTAAAATATGGATATGTCAGTAGTTTATTTGGAACTAGCTGCAAACTGCAACTTTGTCATGCAGGATTGAGATCTGTGCTGTTAATTCACAGATAAATCATCCAAGAAATATTGAATGGGTAGATAAAAGCAAAGGCATAGTCCTCATTCAGTTTTATTGTACCACCTCCTTTGCTTTTGAATTCATATTGCATGCAATGTTTTAATCACGTTTGAACATATCATTTGTTTCTACTTCTCCTTGAAGCTACCACTAACTGGAAAAGTTTATGTCTGTTGATGACCCACTTCAGTATTGTTTACGTGGCTTCTCTGCAAGCAATATTTGAAATGGTGACACGTGGCGCATGTACAAACACATTGATTTATTTGTATGTATATAAACTTTACTACAGAATAACAAAGTCAAACAAATTATCACTCCATATATTATACTTGTGTTAGTCATTTTAACTGCAAGAAAGCTCCACCAGACAATATGTAATTTCATGTAATCTCAAAGACTTGATGACAGTGTTTCTTACAGGCTTACACTGAACCTCTAACATTGCCTGATAATTGTAGCAGTTGCAGTGGACCTACAGTTTATCATGGAATCTGAATCAGCTTTGCCAGACATGAAGGTCAGTTTTAAGGTCCATAAAAAGTTTAATCAAGACTGGGATTCAAACCGGGCAATTTACCCACACCAGTCTCATGCTCTAAACAACTGAGCTATCATACCACACAGCAGACAATTTTGAATGACAGTTATATAAAATTCCAAAATATACAGTTTTTCATTCTGTAGCATGAGCAAAATATGTTACTCATCAGGATAAAAATGACTTTATTCTAACTGGTAACATAAGCTATAATTATGTAAAACTTTGTTAAATTCGTTCATCAGTTTCTACATGATACATAGACAGAAAAAAAATAATCAAAATTTACTTTTTATGAGTAAGTAACATCAGGAATTTTAACATATTATGATAAAAAGTATCCTACATCCTACCTGATGACATGAGCTATCATTATGTGAAGTTTAGTTAAAAACTGCATTTTTGCGTGAATGCATGAACATACCTACAGTCAGACTAACAAAAATTCTAAATTTTTCTGCTCTGAATATCTAGTAGCATGCGTTGCAATTAAACTTTTACTATAAAGGCTCTGAATATCTAGTAGCATACGTTGCAATTAAACTTTTACTACAAAGGTAGATGAGACAATGGACTCCATCCTCAACTGCTCCCAACTCCATACAACATTGCAGATTTCACTGCTAGACAAAGTTTCCTATATGCAAATTGACGACATAAGCTATCATTACTGCCAGTTGCACTGAAACCTATTCATTAGTTTTTGGGCGTGGACAGACGGGGGAAGAGGGGAATCAAAATTTAGAGTATTGACCCTGCATCAGAATTAGGCAACTTATTGTAATTAAAAATACCATACAAGGCATGTTAATAAATTGTAATTTTCAATTTTTGGAAATAATTTAATTCATTCATCTACATTGATGTTATCCCCTTCAAAATAGTCCCCATTAGATATTGTAAACTTATGCCAGCGCTTCTCCCAATCCCTAAAACATTTCTGGAACTCGATCTTTAAGATTGCATTGAGCTCTTTCAGCAATACACTTTCAATCTCATTTATGGTTATAAAACGATGGCCCTTCAAGGTTCCCTTATTTTTGGGAACGGAAAAAAAGTCACACCGGGCCATGTCTGGCAAATATGGAGTGGAAGGATCATTACAGCGTTGTCTTTTCCTAAAAATTAATGAACAAACAACGATGTGTAAGCACGTGCATTATCATGATGCAAAAGCCATGAATTGTTTTGACACAAATCCAAGAGTTTTCTTCGGACTGCTTCACGCAAGTGGCATTGATCATCTGACCTTGTGGCAAGAGCTTATGGTGCACTATGCCATTAAAATAGAAGAACGCCTTCACATTTGACCAAACTGCTCAATGTTTTTAGGTTTTGGTGATCCAAAATGCTTCCACTGGGACGATTGAGCCTTAGTTTCGACATCATACTCATAAACCCATGTTTCATTACCTGTTATGACATGTTTCAATAGTTCTGCATCGTTGTTGACCCTTTTAGCGATTCCTGAGCATCTTCCATTCACCACTGTTTTTGTTCAAAATTCACTTTTGGTACAACGTTTCATACCAAAAACAGATGAAAATGTTTCATGGTATGAGCCAGTTGATATGCCAACATCATCAGTAACTTCTCTAATTGTGAATCGGTGATCATTCATAATCACTTCTACTTTTTACACGTTTTCATTGGTTATTGATTTGCTAGGATGACCCATACACTAGTCATCTTCAACGTCTTCACAGCGATCTATAAAATGCTTATACCATTGGTAACCACTTGTTTTACTCATAGTAGATTCACCATAAGCTATATTTAACATTTCTAAAACTTTGTTGAACTTAATTCCATTTTTACAGCAAAATTTAATGCATATTCTCTGATCCATAGTTAATTCAAATGAAAAATCACTGACTATATCAAAACACGTGTTATACTTTTAACAGCTGACAAAAGACTAAACATCCAATATAGCTCAAAATGTATAGATACTTTTAACAGACGTTTGCTGACAAATAACAAAAAATTGTGCCAATCAGACTAAAATAACGTGTGAAAATTTCAAAATTCCCATTACTTCCTAACCGATGACATAAGCTATCACTATGTGCAGTTTTGTTAAAATCCGTACATTAGTTGCCGCATGATGAGTGAACATTCAAACAAAGAGGAAAAAAAAAGTCTAAATTTTTATGATTTTGGCATTTCTATCATCAGTAGTTACATTTCAATTACTTTTTTAAAAATAATTTTAATGTACAGAAACAACTTTTCAACAATTTTATTACATAGTATAGATTTCTAATATTATCATGGTTTTAGAGTCAAAATGTTTAAAATTTAAGTTATGTTCAAGAAAATATGGCTAGAATGGCAATTACATTAAAAAGAGGCCAATGAAAGGCTTTATAAGCAAAAACGAAAATGAGTTATCTGAAATGTGATCTGTGAAAGGATGGGAAAAAAAGTGCAAATAATGTATATAACAAATGCATTGCAAAAGAATTATTCAAAATTAAGAATTAGTATGGTTGATTGCACGTGAAGGCATTTTATGTTGGTTCAATTTGTAACAAACAGCTGGAGTGGATAAATTGGGAGGACTACAAAGATTAAAAATTAGAAATGCATAGAAGATAATTTTACATGTAAGAACTTTATTGTTGATCATGTTTCACAGTTGTTGCATAAATGTTTTAAACTAAACACCATCTACTAACAATTATTTTATTATTGTTTTTCACCAGACACATTTTCCCTTTTGGATTGGCTATAAATAGACAGTGTTATAATTAGATCTGTATAAATGATTAAATGTTATTCATTCTACATGTTGTAATGTCTGTATATTGTGTTGCTTCTCTCTATTACTATTAATGTACATAGAGTTTTCATAATATCTGTAAACAGATATATTTAACCATTTATAAAGATCTAATTATAAAACTATGTATATTTATAACCACTGATAATGCCCCACTCCAGAAGGACGAAACATGTATGGTGAAAAACATTAATGAAACAGTTGTTTATAGAGTGTGTTAAATTTAAATCATTCTGGATGTAAGTTGTAATGAATAAGTGCAGATGAAGAGCTTGGGTAATAAGGGGCTAGGGGGTTGCATCAAATCCGCCAGAAAATTGAGGAGAAAAAATCAGTCAAAACACAGCATGTTAAAACATGAAATACAATCTATTTGGGACCAGTAAAACTGAAAAACAAAAAATATTGAAACAGCAGCCAGCCACAACGTGTGGCTAGCAAGGTTAACCTGTTTCTAAGATGACAGCAGCTGCAATCTGATGCTGTCTCCACTTGTAAATAAAAAACTGTATATTGCTCCATATTGGAGACAGTTGCTCCAGCATCCACACACAACAGAGTACTGAATACTCCCAGTAGTTTAAAAGTAAATACGGAAAAGGTTTCAAACTTGGTCTGCACAATAGCCTAAAGATAAAATAAAGGTTGTGCTCAAATTGTTGCAAGAGTTAAAGAACCAGCAAAAAATGTTTTAAACACAAACTATAGAAAGGTTGGCCAATCACTTGACGACTAAGCGGTCTGGTGGCTCAGTGGTTAGATCGAAAGGTCCCTAGTTCGAATCCCTGACTCGGTGAAGATTTACATAGGCCCTTAACTAGACCTTCACCTCTGGAATAGCTAACTATGTAATGTAAAGTATGCCAGGATGCTTCCATGGTTCAGATTCCACATTAACTGCAAATCCCCTACAGCTTGTAGGATAACTAGGCTAATTTAAGGGAGCTACGATAGGGATGCAACATACAGCAAACAGAAATGCTGTCATCAGGTCATTACGACCACATGGAATTATTACTTAACTAGCATTTGCCCGCTGCTTCACGCGCGTGTGCCTTGGCAGGTGTAGAAATTTATTTACCGATTTTATTCTCTTATCAGACATTAACGTGGAAAGGCATGAACTGTTAATGTATTCTGAATAGTTTCATTTGTTTCGGTTAATACGTTAGGTTCGGTTTTCATACAGATGTCAGAGAGTTGTTTTATTCATATTTTAACGTGATGCAATTGATTCAATAGTAGAAAAGGTTCCTGAAAAATTAACAGTAGTAATTCGTGGTTGTAATTATTGTGCGAAGTATAAACATTTATTGTTTAGAAAGGCTTTCACGGTTCAAACGACATTCTTTCTTCTGTGCGCTTTCAGAAGCTATGGATTTAGCGTATAGAACCCGGTTATAGGTCAATCGCTTTTCTCGGTGCAGGTTACTTTCATTTGCTCTAGCCATTTCATCTCGTTCTCTTTGACGTCGCAGACGATGTTGTCGGTCTATTTCACTCTCATTTAGCCTATTTCGGCGACATCTTTTAGCTGCAGAAGTTGACCCCGACAGATTAGATCTCTTTCGCAAGGGCATATCATAACAGCACTAACAATTAAAACATTTTCACAGCTGCAATTATCACTATGCGTGAACTTTGGCTGCGAGTATATAGATGAGCATAAACTTGGTTACAATATAGAATATCTGTGGTAGTAATAAATAATATTATTTCTGAAAGCAATATTTAACTCAGCTAAAACATAATATTTTTAAATGCTGATATGGAGGATTCCACGTCAACCGTGGTACCGAAAATTTAAATGGATATATAACAGTTGTAACGTTAAGAAAGCTGATATTATAATCATTATGTGTAATTTTTTTTTGGCGATTTTAAGTGTAAACTTTGCCTGGGATTATATAGCTAGGTATAAGCTTTGTTAAGGATGTATCTGTGGATATAATGAAAAATATTGTTTCCATGATACTTAACTAAAAAAAGTTTATTTTTAAATGTGGATACCGAGGATTGCAACATAACCGCGGTGCCATAAATTTATGTAAATATAGCAGTAATCTACGACTTAGTCCTCTTGGAAGTGTGCTGAAATATAAAAATTCATTACCAATAATCACAGCATCTCAATTTTTCTGATTTATTTATTTTTTGTTGTTTTTTATTTTTTGTTGTTTGGATATTGGTTTTATTTTATGTTGATACACCATCAATTATTCCTGCTTTAAAATAGAAATTTACGTGAATTGGAGCTACTCTTGATTTCAATAGTCGTGATTCAATCATTACTGTCATTATTTCAGTCAGATATAATTAATCCAAAAATGTCGAGATGTGATCATGGTACAGTTTATGTAGTAACGTGCATGTAACTGAAACAATTATTTCTGAGTGGCAACATTATGGCAAGTTGTGAATCGCTTGAAATGCAACCTGACAGCTGATATGATGCTTTGTTATAGGCCTAAGAGACGATGCCTGCAGCTTTATAATCTATGCGGTGTAGCATTAGGATATGAAAAATTTTTAATTTAAGTTTCTTTCAATATAGCCGTATTTTCTATGTAATTATTTCAGTCGCATGTAAGTACCTGGCGAAACAACAGCCTGGACCAGATGACAATTGACTCGTTTTGTTTAGCATCAGGCATAACGGGTTTAGTTTTAAAATTTACGTGGTGTAGAATAGAATTTTAGGATGCCTACCAATAATCACAGCATCACAGTTTTTTCAGAATTATTTATTTTTTGCTGTTTGGATATTGGTTTTTATTTTATGTTGATACACCATCAATTATTCCTGCTTTAAAATAGAAATTTACGTGAATTGGAGTTAATCTTGGTTTCAAATTGTCGTATCATTATTGTCATTATTTCAGTGAGATATAATTAATTCAAAAATGTCAAAATGGATCACGGTACAGTATATGTACTAATGTGCATGTAACTCAAGAAATTATTTCTGAGTGGCAAAATTATCGCAAGTTGTAAATCGATTGAAATGCAACCTGGACAGTGATGACAGCTGATATGCTTTGTTATAGGCCAAAGGGACGATGCTTTTAGCTTTATATTTTACGCGGTGTAGCATTAGGATATGAAAATTTTTTTATTTGAGTTTCTTTCAATATATCCGTATTTTCTATGTAATTATTTGAGTCGCATGTACCTGAATTTTCGGATGCCTAGTTATATTTGCACGTTATAGCCACGAGACATATTAATCGAATAAAGTACTTCCAAATATGTGCAATTCCGCACAAGTCATTATGAAAGAAGTATGTTTTATTACTTGCTGATATTTATAATAGCTGTTTTTCAGACATCGCTCTTTGAGAAAAAACTGAATTTCGTATTAAGTATTGGCTTACTGTGGCTGTATTGTACAGTGTTCACGTAGCAATTTTGTTCCAGAGACAAACTATTTAACAGTATACCAGAGACAATACATGTCTTCAATGTTAGTAATATAACTTTTTCGTAATTCAACAGACCTGTTACGATTCAAGTAAATGCTGATTATACCTGATTCACGTATTCTTTTTATTTTGAAGTACTGCAGTCCAGAAAAATGAATCGCAGAAGTAAAAAAAAAAAAAAAGGGGAAATCCTAAATTTTGTCAGGTCTCTTTAAGAAAGGAGTGACCGTCTGAATGTGTATAATTATCTGTGGTCTACAGTTTCACATTTCTGAAGTTTTTTTACCGACTTGCTTCTTCCCATGGTACATATTAGTCGTTAGCTACTTCTGCAGATGTTGATCAGCAACATTAGCTTTAAAAATTTGGAAACACCATGCAAATTGATGCGGTAGTTTTTGCATTATTAGAGATCAAGCCTCACTACAAACGCAGCTTGCTTACAGATTTATAATAGTATAGATGACTACATAGGACTATCCAGCTATACACAAGAGTGACAGAAAAAAGCTGGGAGGGTAGCAATGATGAAATTTTGTTTGTTAAATAGTCCAACAATGACTCTACTTCATTTAATAGGTTACTAAACCAATCAATAGTACTAGGTTTTTTGGGTATATTATTTTAGTTTTATACTTTCAATAGAACACTCTTTTGAGGAAACTCTCTTGGTACGTTTGCTAATGGTAAAACACAGGTCTATTTAATACAATACAGCTAAAGAGGTAAGTGCTTATCTAAGACTAATTAAATATTTATATGGTAAGAAAAGAAATTATACCCACAAATCACCTAAAGTTGAAGGCAGCGGGAGGAGGGGAGGATTACAGGTCTCTATTTTGGTGAATGAGAGCATAATTTATCTTTCCTTCCCAAATAAATGGAATTTCGTGGCATTTCTTCCTACTCCATTGTTATTGTTTTTGTGGCTTTAGGGCACATCGACAGCGAGGTCATTAGGTCCCTCCATTGTTACTAACAAGATATTGTAGAAAAATGAAACAAAAGTAAACTTTATTTTAATCACTTCCAGCTATCCCACATATTTAGTTTTACAATATTAACTCTGATTTTTTTCCCCTTTGTTTTAAGCCTTGGACAAATGTAATTTAAAGTTATCTGCTTACTCTAAAAATAACCTGTTTTTCACGCTGTCTTTACTATTGCTTCTTTCATTTGGGAATTGATTAATGGTGGTATCTAAATGGCCATTCAATGCAAGAATTAAGATTTAAAAATTAAAATTTTTCATTGGACTATTCAGAAGAATTTGCAGTCTAAAATGATAATTTACTAGCAGTTACCCACGATGCGTTATACGCGTGGAAATGTGTTGTGATATAAGATTTGGTTGAGAGTTCTGGACGCTCAGTGGTTAGGGCATCCAATTGGAGATGGAAAAGTCCTCAGCTTGAATCCCAGTCTCAGCGAGGATTTTGATAGGTTCTTAGCTCGACCTTCAACTCTGGCACAGGTTGTTGTGTGATGTGAAGTACGCCAGAATGCTCACGTGGTTCTGATTCGACGTTGAACTTTAGGTCCCCTATGCCCAGTAGGAGTACTGTGATCTTGTAACTCGTCAATGCGTTGTAACATCTCTCATGTTCTCCTCGTGGCACACGGTCAGGGTGGATCACTACCTTGCCAAGGGAGGCTGTGACATAACGGAAATATTTTTTAAAAAGAGAAAAGAACATAATATTTAGCTCCTTGAGCAGTGATGAAAGTTAATAATATATACTCTTAGAGAAAAGCAAGGCGATATAGGTTGCTATGGAAAAAATACTCAAGAGATGGTGGTTATCGGCGTAGATCAGGTGCTTGTGATTATCATTGCCTAAAAGAACCTGCATCTTCAGAGATTACCCAGTTTTGATGTAATCCCTACTGGATTAAAATAATGTACAAAAACTAAAACTGTTTGAATCAAATGAACTGAATTCTTTATAATTATAACTACTTCACAAATCATCGGTAATAACACAGGGCCAAATTTATAGTGTAGCACTAGATCTTTCAAAGTCTTTTGACAGAGGCATAAAGTGGTAGTAAACAAGGTAAAAACTAGTGTAGTGGATGAGAAAGTGAAGAATTTTTAAAAGGTAGAAAAAAAAAGTTATGGTAGGAAATGCAGTATCAAAAGAAGTGGAAGTGAAAATAATGGGAGTTTCACAGGGTAACATATTGGGACCATTGCTATTCATTATTCTAATGAAGAATTTAGTTGATTGTTTACTATCAGAAATTAGATTGTTTGCAGTTGACATAATGCTATATAAAAGGATCAAAACAGTAGAGTACTGTAAATGGCTGCAGGCTGATCTGGACAGTATATGTAGTTGGATTGGTAAACATGGGATGATAAATGCAAAGGAAAGTCAGTTTATTAGATACATAATTGTTTTTTAAAAAACATAAAAACCGCCTTCAAAAAAAGGCACTAAAATTTTTAAAATAACTTTATACCTTGCTTAGGAAAAAGTAAATCTAAATGGACAATATTTTACATTACTGTTATTGAAATTTTTACATTAATTAGTTATTTTTGGATTCGGTGCCAGCTGTCACATCGCGAAGATCGAATTACTGAACTTCTTTTGGTGTTAGAGGTGAAACGGGGAGTACGAAAAAAATTACCGATATTTTTCCGCATGTTGTGAGGCAGATAGTGTTATTGCAGAAGACACCCTAGGGAAACAAATTAACAGTATTTTAATCTGTGGCTCGGCCTTATTGGTCATCCAGGCATATCTCTGGCACTACAGTGTCAGTTGGTAGGTTGCATCATGCAGTAAACGATTTACAGTTAGTATAATCTCAGCGTATCATCGGTATGTTTCAGTTTTGTTGAAACATGTTTCTAGCATTACTTGTAGGCAAACAGTAACATAATTTTTATGCATTATTGTTATTCCTTATTGTTTTTATCTTTTTGTTTTTCTTGCTTTCACTGGCAGCGACTCCAAAAATAACTAATTAATGTAAAAATTTCAATGAGAGTTGTGTAAAATATTGTCCATTTAGATTTACTTTTTCCTAAGGAAGATATAAAGTTTTTAAAATACTTAGTGCCTTTTTTTGAAGGCGGTTTTTATGTTTTTTTTAAACAATTATTTTATTTTTAAATTTTTAGTGTTATTATAGTTTGTTTTGTATTTTAAATATGCCGCAACAGTTCCCATTTTGCGAACTTCCTGGTAGCTCAGAGATTAAAGCGCTTGCTTTCAAAGAAGAATTCTGTCTTTATATACCACAACAACTTCCAGAACAGAGTGAATTGGGTGTTGTGTTAAGGAATGTCAGTTTACATTTTGGTCCAGGCTATGTTCCAATCGTATCATAACATTTGTTAAAGGTGCTGGTCGATAACTGAAATATCTGGGCTTTAATACATATCACATACAGAAATCTGTCTCTGGAATATATCTGTTTGCTCCGGCATCACACAGAAAATATAGATTTTTAATTGGTTTTCACAACGTGAAAGCTTGGGATCCAAGTTGAAATCTGAAGTACATTTTGAGACATTACGACACATTTATTTTATAAATATTATGCCATGACTTAAAAATAGCTTAATTGATTTTGACAGGATTTAAAACTGTGGATTTTTGTAAAGAACATTGGTAATTAAAAGGGGTGAGAGTAAAGGGGAAGAGGGATTGGGCTTTTGTATACCAAATGTAGACTGCCGTTTCTGATTGATTTAAAGTATATGTGTGTAAATTTCTATTGATATCAGATAAAACTGTAGGTATGTATAAAAAACAATTAAGGGGTGTGGAGACGAAGAGTAGTTTGGTTTTTGTAAAGCTAGTGTGGACAGTAGTTTTCTCTTTGTTTTAAAGTATACATGTGCATATTTCCATCGAAACCAGATAAAAACTGTAGCTTTGTGTAAAGAACATTTGCAAAAATTTAATTGGGTAAGGGCGTGGGTGGTAGGGTTTTGTAAACAGAATGTAGACACTATATTTCTCTTTGTTATTAAGTATACATGTGCAGTGTTCCATGGAAATTGATAAAACTGTGGATATCTATATAGAACATTGGAAATTAGGAGGGGTGCGGGTAGAAGAGAAGAGGGGTTGGGCTTCTGCAACCTAATTTAAACACAATTGTTCTATATGTTTTAAAGTATATGTGTGCAAATTTCCTTCAGAATCGGATAGAAACTGTAGATTAAAGGATGGTAAGGAAGGAGCAGAGTTTGGACTCTCGAAATCAAATGTAGAATGTATTTTTCTGTTTGTTTTGCAGTATACATGTGCATACTTCCTTCAAAATCAGAAAGAAATGGTAGCTTTGTATAAAGAACATTGACAGTAATTAAAGGGGTAGATAGGGGGATAGGTTTTGCGTTTTTGTGAAAGTTATGTGGACAGTATTTTTCCTTTTTCTATTTGTTTTAAAGTATACGCATGTGAAGTTCCACCGAATCGGATTAAAATGTGGGTTTTATACAAATATTACGAGGGAGCTAGGGTTGTTTCTTTTTAATTTTTTGGTCAGAAATCTTATCCATAAAAAATTACATATATATGTGCCAACTTTAATAAGATTGGTCAAATGGTGTTGACTGTAGCTTTCTAAAAAGAAATTGACAAAAATCAAGGGGGTGGAAACAGGGAGAGCGGTTCAGTTTTTGCAAACCAAGAGTTGGCATTATTTTTCTCTTTGTTTTATAGTAAAAATTTGCCAAGTTCTGTCTAAAACCGGATAAAAACTGTGGTTGTGTACAAAAATTAAGCAGTTTAATGGGGAGAGGGGGTGGTTTTTAGATCTTTTGGTCAGACACCTTGTAACAGCCCGAATTTTGAATAGTATTGTACTGTATGTAGTATTTGTAGTGAGCTAAAGTTTGCTTGAATATGATCTGGTATGTTTGTTTTGTAATTTCTTGTAAATCAGTGTATATAGACTGTTTTATGAAAGAAAATTATTTAAAGTCCATTTAATATGTTTAAGAACCGAATGGTGCAAGAGAATTTCTTAAATGTTTGTAATTCCATGTATTAATGCAAGTTATGATATCTACAGGGCAATTTTCTACAGTTTGAGATGATTTCTGAAAATAATTTTGTATTTAAGTATCTCTAATTACCATTTCTGATCATTTTGTAATGTTGTTAATTAATTTTGTATTAATTCAGATTGTTTTTAATATGTTTGATTGTTTGAGTGATTGTTCATGTTCGAGAAATATCGGGCGGATGCCTTTGAAGAATTCTCGTAATTTCGATAGAGACTATATAAACAGATCGGCTGGACAGAGCAGTTAGTTGACTTCATTCAGTATTCAGTTTTACAGAGATTCATCCAGTTAGTTCACAGAGATTTTATTTGCAACGGCTCAGAAGGGCATCTCTGTATTGTATCTATGCTTGTGAATATCGCTGACTTTGTTTTGAAAACAATAAACCAATCTTCAATATAACCTTCTGGTGGACTTTTTAATTAATCAATATATATAAATTAAACCACCAATAACCTTAATAACCTTCTTCGTGAAAAAATACATATAAGCACCAACTTTCATGGTAATCAGTCAAACAATCGCGACTATAGCTTTTTATAAAGAACATTGACAAAAGTTAATGGGGTTGAAGGAAGGAAACGGGTCGAGCATTGGCAAACCAAATGTTGACAGGATTTTTCTCTTTGTTTTAAAGTATACATGGGCAAAGTTCAATAAAAATCAGATAAGAAATGTAGATTTCTATAAAATTAAGGGGTGTAAAGGGAGACATGGGGTGGTTTACTTATTTATTTAAATTTTTTTCTGTCAAACCTTCTCCATGAAAAATTACATGTATATGCCAACTTTAATGGAGACCAGTTAAATGGTGTCGACTGTAGCTTTGTATAAAGATCATTGGTAAAAATTTAGGGGGTGGATAGGGCGAGAGGTCTTCAGTTTTTTCAAACCAAAAGTTGACAATATTTTTCTCTTTATTTTTGATTATATTATCGAAATTGGATAAAAAATGTGGGTTTGTGTAATAATTAAGGGGTGTAAAGGGGTAAGGGGTGGTTTTTTATTTATTTATTTTTTTTGGTCAGATTCTCCATGAAAAATTACATGTATATGCCCAACTTTGATGATAATCGATCAAACGTTGTCGAGTGTAGCTTTTTATGAAGAACATTGAGAATAATTAAAAGGGTGGAAGGTGGGAGGGGGTTAAGCTTTGCCAGACCAAATGTTGACATGGGCAAAGTTCAATAAAAATCAGATAAGAAATGTAGGTTTCTATAAAATTAAGGGGAGTAAAGGGGAGAGGGGTGGTTTTTTATTTTTATTTTTTTGGTCAGAAACCTTTTCCCTGAAAAAACTACATGTAATTGCCAACTTTAATAGAGATCAGTTAAATGGTGTCGACTGTAGCTTTGAATAAAGAAAATTGGCGAAGATATCGCTGAACATACATACAAAAAACAGACAAATTGAGAACCACCTCCTTTTTTTGAAGTCGGTTAACAAATAAAAAACTAAAGGATTTATAATGATAATATGGGGGGAAAATTGCTTGTTGAAGACTTGAAATGTAAATGTCTTGGCATTACATTTGATAAACATAACTGTCAGGACACATTGGACAGGTAGTAGGAAAAGGTTTCAAAATTCTGCACTTGTTGGAGTGATGAGGGGATGTACGAGAGACGTACAGAAATTGGGTTACAAAACTTTGGTCAGATCATTGCTTGTATATGGTAATGTAGTATGGGAGCAACATTTTGAGAATCAAATACAGGAGTTTGAGAGGGTGCAAAAAAGGGCTACTAGATTTTTTTCTGGAAATTACCGCAGAACCCAATCAGTAGCAGATATGATAAAAGAGCTTGAATGGGAGATTCATTGGAAGACAGGAGGAGGGTGAAGAGGGTCATGGGAGTGTACAAGGCATATACTGGTGATGAAGGCATGGAGAGACATTTGTGTAAGAATTAAAAGTAATACTTGAAAGAGCAAAGATGACCATGACCACAAGCTGGCACTTGATTTCAGGCACATTTTTAAGGAAGCGTGTCAGGTATTGGAATAAGTTACCAAGAGAAATGATGAATAATTTACCAAAAACGTTGAAAGAATTTAAAGTTGAAATTTGTAGAGGGCAAATGAAGGTGGGCACAGAAAAGGGAGAAGATGAGTGTGTAGGGAAATTGCCACAGAAGCATGCACTCAATTGGAATTTGAATTAAATTAAAAACATAACTGGGGCCATAGTCAAATCAAAGGAAAGTGCATACTATATTTTGTATCATGAATTGAACATGAATAACTTTGTGCAAAATGGGTGCAAATTTGTTAAATTTGATCAAACATAAATGTTATCCAATGAACTTGTGTGCCAATTTGTTACTATGGGTGAAACATGAGTCCGTTAACGCATGCCAGAAATGAAACAGCAATCAAAACTGTGGATGGAAACTAGTGACAGGACTAAAAAGGCAAAGTTGGTTTTATTTCACAGTACACTCATGGCCAGTGATTTCTAGGATGCATAAACAATTTTGTTTATCATCATCTTGAAATTTAATTAAACTATAACTAATGGATGTTATGAATGTTTTCTGGATGAAAATATTTGTAAGAAGAAAACTAGATTACTTAAGGGGGGAAAAAAGTATATACATTTCATCAGAGAAATACACCTGCAAACAAATGTGCAATAGAAAAACTGAGGAATCTGAAGTTGTCAGAAATGGCCTTCCTCCAATTTGCAAAAATTTATGGCTGAAAAATTTTTCAGGACAAATGAAGGGGTGATAGCAGCTGTAAATGTATTTTTTGAGACTTTTCAAAACTACACTCCAGAGATAGAATCCATTTATTGCAGAACATTGCACAAATTGTATTAAGAAACTGCAGTCTTCCACTGCCAGGCCAAAAACTATTAAACTTTGCTCTGGTATCCTAGACAACACACAAAGTAATGACATCAGAAACGTGGTGAATGTGATTCACTACATATGCATACATGAAAATCGTTATCGGGAAATACTCATTTCCAAGTTGACGTTTTCCCACTTGCATTGATGGCTAATCCCAGGATAAAACAACTGACCACACTCTTTGCACCTAATTTTAGGTGGTGGATGTGGTTCTGTCTGTCCCCCTCCCCCACAACTTCTACTCTAGTCTTTGTTATTTCTTTTTAAATACTGTGACAGCCACACATGATATGGTCTTTGTAATGTTTCAGAGAGGCACCACAAGGTCTTTTGCCAGTGCTGAGTTCACCATATAAAAATTGACAAGGAAATCTGTTGTTACTTGTATGTTGAACATGTAAAATCCATCTAAGTTTCTGACTAATGATGAGGGCTTCAATGCTGTACATTTGTGCATCTTCTAACACTGACAGACACAATCATCCCACTTGATGTTCATAACGGAGCAAAGTTTCTGCTGTAGAAACTGCTCAATTGTGTTAATGTCATGGTGGTAAAGGGTCCATGTCTAACATCCATAGAGTAACAGAGACAACGGCTAGGTACACCAGCACCTAGGTGCATAGATTAAGATCTTTGTTCAGGAGAACCCATCAGGAAAGACTATGTTACATGTGTTGTGCAAATTCCATTTTCCATATTCTACTCCAAGGAACACAGTGTTGAGAGAATGCTCCAAAGGTATAAATTGTCTACCTGCTAGAAGGATTTGCAGAAAATGGTAACATCAAAGTCTAGGAGGGTAGCTCCAGTGGTAAGTTGCACTAACACATTAATTTTCCAACAGTTAATGGTCAGACCAAACTGATAGTATGCACTTTTGAACCAGTTAACATGATCAACAATGCCATCATAGAGTGCTCTAATCAGTCCCAAAAAATGTTCAGCACAACCGATTTGTCTTAATACTATCCACATAGCAAATTAAAGGCCATCCCTAAAAAGAGAGGCTTCTGTTCTCCACAATTCTCTTTAAGGTATCTGGTACACATTTGTCTACGGTGCTCCTTGATGTATGAAATTCACACAGAAATTGTGAGAGTACTCTCAGAGAATTTGAAGACTGTTCAGCAAAATCCTAGCAAAACCCTTTCCTGCTATGAATAGAAGAGAGATAGCATGAGTTGCCACAAATACGAGGGCAGATCGGAAAGTAACGCACACCAATTTTTTTTCTCCTCTGTTATTGCAGCCGGAATGTTAATTTCATGACGATATAGTTTGAAGTTTGCGCTATAGAGGGTATTTTGTTTTCATGTGCAGCTCTAGTGAGGGAAGCGTGAACTACTAAACAAACATGGCACACTTGTTACTGTAGTCCACGTGTGAAGAACAGCGAAGTGTAATTCGATATTTGTGGGCCAAAGGGCATTCACCGAGTGAAATTCACAGACACATGCGTGGTGCATATGGGGACAATTTTCTGGACCGTAGCAATGTCTCCAGGCGGTGTGATTCTTCCAAGAGGGCCGTGATTCGCCACACTCCAGGTAGCCGGTAACAGTCACAGAATATCTGCACCATTGAGGCAGCAATCTTGAAGCACCGGCGTGTGCACCTGCGAACCTTATCGCTGACGTTCAACATTTCCTATGGTGCAGTGTATGACATTGTTCACGACACGTTGAAATTCCGTGCTCGCTGGGTGTCTAAGAACCTGATAGACAACCAGAAGGGCCAACGAATGATGACAAGCTTGGATCACTTAACGCGTTACACCGCAGAACGGCATGACTTTCTGAAAGGAATCGTCACTGGTGATGAGTCGTGGGCGTACCACTACATGTCTGGAACCAAGCAGGCCTCTATTGAGTGGAAACATGCTGGTTCCCCAGTACGAAAAAAATTCAAAGTGACTCAATCAGCTAAGAAAATGCTTGTGACAATGTTCTGGGACATATTTGGCTTGTTATTGGTGGACTTTGCTTAACACGGAACCACTGTGAATGCTGCAGCCTACATGAAAATGTTGGTTAAATTGTGTCATGCCCTTCGTGACAAACGCCACAACATTAAAGCTAAACTTCATGACAATGAACGTCCCCATGTTGCCGCTCCTGTTTGTGAGAAACTCTCCACTTTTGGCTCCAGCATGCACCATACAGTCCAGACCTGACACTGTCCGACTTTCATCTGTTTGGTCCCATGAAGAAATTCCTGGCCGGCCAACAGTTTACAACAGATTTGGAAGTGAAATCAGCAGTCCACAGGTGGCTACGCTCCCAACAAATGGACTTCTACGAACAGGGCATATTGAAACTGGTGCCACGATGGGAGAAATGTGTTGAGAAAATGGATAACTATGTAGAAAAGTAGGTTAAAGATGTAAATTAATTTGTGATTTGTTTGGTTGTGGTACATATTAAACTTTTTGGGGAAAAAATTATTGTGCATACTTCGATTCCTTTTTTGAAGATAGTAAGTATATTATCATTTGGGGCAACTCCTGGGTTTCCCACAAGAGAAGAATCAGATGGAAGAGCACAGTTTTAATGAACATCCTTCCACTTTGAATGACTTATAGGGAAATGTTGTCTGGTCTGATTCATACAAACCTGGGATTTTTTAAAACTCCTGGGAGACTAATGAAAGTGGCATCCGTAGGTGTTGACGATGCTGCATCATATGCCTTAGAAGTCTTCTACAGATCTATAACCATGGTTCCAAAGCAAGTTGAATTGCTCTTTTCAGAATGTCAGGGCCGTCAGTATGGGAGGGTAGTATTATCAGCAGCTTTCAGCAAGCCAGATGAGGAGCGAGTAGGTCCACAGAGCTATTTAATTCCTGCATAAAATGTTTGAATATCCCTAATGTTTGACAGCATTTGGAGTTCCTTGATTTTTCAATGCCACATTTCTTGATTTTCCTTATTTCTGACATTTTTACTTCACTCTGGCAGTTGAATCTTCAGCAAGAAGTAGACAGACTTCCCATTTAGCACTAACAAAAGTCTTTTTTTCCCCATTGATCTCATAAAATCAGTCTTGTATTTTCTTTTCTTTTTTTGTAGCCAACTACTTTTCCTACAGATATTACAATGATATTTTGAAGAGTGCTACATTCTAGCTCCTCATCCTTTGTATTAATTGGGTTGTTTTTAACATCATCTCGAGGCAACAATTTCAGTGCGGAGTTTTGAAGTTATATTTCCTCATGGATGGATTCATGTAACAACTGCATGGCTTTCTTCTTATGGAGAGCCTGTGGTAACTCACGAGAAGTCTGGGGTATATCCAGTAGTAATCAATGTTTCTTACTGTCTTAATGATAAGTAACTTTTTTTCACATGTTGCCGAATGATGACATAATGAGATGCCAATGTTTTGATAAGGGGTGAACCCAGTTTTGTAGGCAGAACAGAGTATCGGTGATAAAGAGCTCATGTTCTGCACAGACAGAAGTAGCAGTACATTTCTACTGGAGTTTCCTATGCCTTGAAATGAAGTCTTCACGGATGTGCCGCCGGATAGTATTTTGAAAACACGATATTTCGATGACTAGCTCCGTCGTCTTCATCAGGTGTTGAGACATCTGCACAGGTCGGCTGATCATCGAATACTGAGAGAGCCCAGGTGCCACACCTCCTTATACAGGCCAACGGCTCTCTCCAACATCCAGGCCCGGCGGCTGGCAGCAAGTGGGCGGGGCTACAGGTGTGCCACATGCTTTGCGTAGAGTTGCCAAAGCTGGTTTCCATGCCTCGCTAAGACATAGTCCACTATCTCTGTTGTAGGTATCAGCCAATCGAATTTCAATCCCTTCTTTGACTATGGAATCCCAAAAGTATGAGGTCCTAGCCAATATCGTAACGTTGTTGAAGTCACCCTGTGGCTATGGTTGTACACATGCTCGGCGATCGCTGACTTGCTATACTGTCCCAGGCGAAGATAAGCAGAAAAGCGGTGGCCTCAGGCGAGGCCGTCGCTTTTCTGCCTTTCACCGGAAACACCTCGGGGGAAATTGGCAGAATTCTCGCACAACATGGAATAAAATGTTTTTACCGACCACCTGCTAAAATTCGGGACTACCTCCGCTCAGTTAAAGACAATCTTGGCCTCAGAGTTCCTGGACTTACAGCATCCCGTGCGAGTGTGGAAAGTGCTACATCAGTCAAACCATCCGCACTGTACAAAACCGATATGAAGAACACAAACGCTATCTTCGCCTGGTACAGCATAGGAAGTCAGCGATCGCCGAGCATGTGTACAACCATGGCCACAGAGTTGACTTCAACAACGTTAAGATATTGGCTAGGACCTCATACTTTTGGGATTCCATAGTCAAAGAAGCGATTGAAATTCGATTGGCTGATACTTACAACAGAGATAGTGGGCTATGTCTCAGCGAGGCATGGTAACCATGCCTTGGCAACTCTACGCAGAGAGCGTGGCACGCATGTTCAGCAACTGCCACAAACGGCCCAATATTAACTTCCTCGGCCCGTAATAAACATCTGTAGCCCCACCCACTCACTGCCAGCCACCGGGTGCGGGCATCGGAGAGAGCCATTGGCCTATATAAGGAGGTGCGGCACCTGGGCTGTCTCAGTATCAGATGGTCAGCCGACCTGTGCAGACGTCTCGACACCTGATGAAGACAGAGCCAGTTGTTGAAATATCGTGTTTTCAAAACACTATCCGGTGGTAGACCCGTGAAGACTTCATTTCAAGCATACACCGGGAAAGTCTCCGTTCTTACTTTCTGTGCCTTATTTACTGTGATTTTCTCTCATAGTTGTTCTCTCTCCCACTGAAGTAAGCAAGTGTAATAGCTTATTGCTGATAGAGATGTGCATTATTTGAAATAAATGTATTTGAAATGCAAATACAAAATATTTTCATTTTGTATTTTAAATACTTTGATACAAAAAACATTTTGTATTTTATCTTAAATACTTTTTCAAACTTATTTTCTACTTGAAAAATGTAAAATACTTTTCTTGGTTTTTCATACTTTATTTCATATTGACGAT
Source organism: Vandiemenella viatica (assembly GCA_031002005.1). NCBI lineage: Eukaryota > Metazoa > Arthropoda > Insecta > Orthoptera > Morabidae > Vandiemenella > Vandiemenella viatica. Next base: position 164,331,388 of record CM061920.1, read on the forward strand.
ACATATATCATGAATATGTGTGGTGTGAAAACTCAATGGTTAAGGCTTTTGGTTTCAAACGCTTGTGGTCTGGTCCCGGTTTCAGATCCCAGTGGGCCCCAAATATTTAAGAGTTATGTTTCATCATATGAGCTATGCAAGGCCATTCCTTAGTTCACATTCCACAGTAAACTGTAGCAACAGAAGAAAGAACTACCTCTGACACAATGGCTTAGCATTCCTCCTTCATGAAGATCCATCCAACCTTCGGGTTGTGGACTAATTTGATTTATATCATGAATATTGACTTACTAACTCATACCAAACAAAGGTCAAATAACTTTGACTGTTACGCAAATAACCAAGAATTTGACAGTATTGATACATCTAATGATGCCACCACTGACTTGCATGTAATTATGTCATTTACTCATCTTTATGACAAGTTTTTTGTTTTTTTTTTTTTTTTTTTTGCTTGATGGATGCAAGTTATTAAAATACAAGTAAAACATCAAAAATAAGTTTTTATGTACTACTGCACAACATATAAAACACATCTCACATGTTCCTAAGTTAAAATTAAACTGCTACTTTATTTGCCTTTATTGTAAGAAGTTAGGATAATTCTCGCTGATTCGTCAATTTGTATAAAGTTTATTAAAAGCTTTTACTGGAGAAAAAAATTTTAAAAAATAATTCTTTTTCAGGGTTGACAGCAAAAACATTCCATTCGTATAAAAGCATTTTTTTTAAAGATATCAAAAATTTCTGTTTGCAAGATATGTCCAAAACTCTTAGTGCTACCACAAACTTTTAGAACCATATAATAGTCATTCAATGTATTTGCTATTCTTGTTTTGTAGCATACGCACCAAAAGTTATTCTGATCTGAGATACAAGTGCCTGAAATTACTTACTTAAAAATATTTTCGTTTGTTTATTTTTAATTTAGTTGTACTGATAGTAAAACAAGAAGTAAAGTGTCGCAACTTGTCAAGTAGTCAAATATACAAATCCCAATTCAAGTTCTGGCACGAGTATCCATGTGTGAATGTAGCTTAAGAAAGCACATATTATATATTTATTTTCAGAGAAAATATCATGCTGAAATTTTAGAGTATTAGAAAGTCAAACCTCAAAATACACACAAGATGAATTGTGTTGTTGATGAAACATACCAATCTTCAAATATCTTACCAAATACAATTAGTTTTAACAAGTTAGTTGTGAATTTTGTAGTTGATACTGTCACCAACATGTCACAAAAATGTTCATTTAAGGCTCTAATTGCAAATGTTATTAAGTAAATATCAAATCCACCGGAACTTATGTGCCACCACACTTGCAATAAAAAAGAATATTGTTGAATTTATGGATTACAAGGAAAATGCAAAATTAGCTAGTATGCCGGGTTATTTGCAACAAAAAGTGCTACACTTTCATGCTGGAGATTTAAAGGGTCTCGTAGATTCGATAAAGTAGCTGAATTGATTGTTGACATATGAGTTTGATTTGAAATTTTCAAAAATTGTGAAGATGTTTACTGATGATGAATCAAATGTGTGGGAAACCTGCTTTGTGAACATACACAGTGTGTGATAAAGATTCAACTAACATTGAAAATATTGATACTGTTGATGTAGTGTTACTATTGAATTTCCCAAACCATCTAAACGTTTTGGTGGTATCAACTGCCGAATCATGAAAGATATGCTACATATTCGTTCCATTTAATTGCTTCACGAGTTACAGACACGACGTCAAAGCAATTCATACAAGAAACTTCATGATGCAGCAATTGTAAAATGTCAAGCACTTTGAAATCTGAGTTCAAGATGTCCACAAGCATGTGACACTAACTTAAGAGTCTACTGGCAATTCCCCCCCCCTCCCTCTCCTTTTTCTCTATGTCCGACGCGTATGCTCCATTACAATTAAATTAAATACAAGTAATTCATATTATAATTCTATTCAGGATTTTTGTGCAGTTGAAGGAGACAAACAAAGAAAACTAGATTTGTGAGCTTTTAACAAAATTGAAATTCATTTTATTAATGAATATATAATTGGCAAAAAAATTATTGTTGAAGACGTATGAAGTTTCTAGGGAGACAAATATACCTTCTATGGATGTTTACTGCCAGAATGAGAGAATGCAATGGATGCTAAGCAGTTAAACTAATAATCTTACACACTGTGATGTGTTGATAGATATAATAAAATTAGCCTTAAAAGGTGTTTTGCGAGATTCTTCCAATTAGAAGAAACCAAGGCAAAGGATAGCATAATAGCAACTGTATCTTTTTTTAAAACTCAAATGGTTGTCAAAGGTAAACAGAGAATATATACAAGAATAATTTGTTGCCGAGGTACTAACTATAAAACATGGTGATGTACAAGGTATATATAATCCAAATAGGGAAAGAAGTAAAAAACAATCTTGTTATATGCTTGTGAAGTGCTCAGATTCTTCTGTAGCCAGTGTCAATGCAAACTCTGTCACAGAGCCAGATACTAGTTTAGATTGCTTAAATAAAAATCCAACAGTAAAAAAAAGTGTTCCCAAAAAATAATACTCGTTCTTCTAGTTAGGCTCCAGTAGAATTTTATGATAAGGAGGACTCATAGAATAATCATGAAGGATGATTTGTCTGAACAAGTAGTAGTAGTAGTAGTAGCAGCAGCAGCAGTAGTAGTAGTAGTAGTATAGTATTTTAATAAGAGTATTTTAAAAATACCTATTTTGTATTAAAATACTAATATTCAAAACCATTCTGTATTTCATATTTGAAATGGAAAGACAATAAAGTATTTTCATTTTGTATTTAAATGCTTTTAAGAAACTATTTGGTAAATCTCTGATTGCTGATAGAGATGTTCCAAATAGTTTTTAAAAAGCATTTAAATACAAAATGTAAATACTTTGTTTTTCTATTTCAAATACAAAATATAAAATGGTTTGAAATGATAGTATTTAAATACAAAATAGGTATTTAAAAAATACTTTTTTTGTTCATTTATTATGTAAGTAATTTATTTCACTTAATTCATAGATTTTAACACCACTGCTTATTCAGACAAGACATCCTTCATGTTCAATCTATGAGGCCTCAATATATTCCCATGTTCTACTGTAGCAGAACTTGCCAAACATGAATTATTTTTTAGGAACACCTTTTTTACAGATGGATTTTTATTTCACAATAATTTGAAGTCTAACGCATAAGGTATGTCAACAATCAGTTCACTAATTTATTACATGTATGAGATCCTTTTAAATCTCCAGCAAGAAAGTTTAGGAACCTTTTCTTTCAAATATGTTACAATCAATCCATCAAACGGACACCCAGATAAAATCCCTTGGATAAATATCTAGTATCTGTCGTGACGCATACAAAATCAGTCATTTTTACAGTTAGCAGTTTTTTATTGCAAGTGCGACGACACATAATTTTTGGTGGGCTTGATAACTGCTGAATAACACCTGTAATTAGAGCCCTAAATGAATCATTTCCACAGTCCATGTTGGTGACAGAGTATCAACTACAACATTAATAAATAAAAAAAAATCAACTGAATTCGGTAAAATAGTTTCAAGCGTGGTATTTTTTATTTTTTTCAAAGTGCCAACAACACTTATTTCTCTTCTTTGTATGTTGAGATCTGATTTTATCGTACTCTTCTGAAATGTTTGCATGATCTTTCCAACAAAAATAAATACACAATTTGTACATTCTTGCCTTACTTGTTTTACTACCAACACAATGGAATTAAATGTAAAGAAAAATTTTAGCATTTGTGGCACTTGGTTCTCAGACCAGAATAACTTTTAGTACTTACTACAAAACAAGAATAACAAATTAATATAACCTATTGAATTGCTATTATATTATTCAAGAAGTTTGAACTAGCACCAACACTTTCCTTGAGAGTTTTTCTACATATCTTGCAGAATGCATGTATGTGAACAAAACTGTCATAAAAATGACTAACAGAACAATCACAACAGGCAAGTCGGTGGCAGCATCATTAGATGAGTCAACACCAAGGTATCATCTAAGTTTTATTTGTTAATGTTTCCAAGTCTGAATATCAATATTCATGAAATATACTGTCAAAATGAAATTAAAATAAGTATGAAAAGCTAAGAAAAGATTGTGTATTTTCCAAATAGAAAATGTTTGAAAAATTACTTAAAATTAAATAAAAAATGCTTTTTTAAATACAAAATAAAAATTGGTATTTTGCATTTTGCATTTGAAATACGTGTATTTCAAATAATGCACATCTCTAATTGCTGATAGGTATATTGGTGTGGATTTTGTTCAGTTGGCAGTAAAATTGATTCTTTTCATCTGCATCCTTTAAAGTGGTAACATATGTGGTGATAAGAGTAATGTAACTGTCACCAGAGAGTGGTACATAGAGAATCAACACAGAGTAAGTTAATGTTCACTTCTCGGTTTAGTTTTCACCACAAATCTGACCCCATGAAAGTGACATTCTACTTCCTCTTTTCCATTGCAGAAGATGATATATCTTGAGTTGCCTTTGCTGATCTTTCCTTCATCTGAAGGCCTGGTTTTGCACAAAGCAGTGATGTCAATATTTAGTCTAGCTAGCTCATGAGTAATGAGGGCAATTCTTTCAGACCTATTGTTGTCATTCAGATCCAATAATGTCCTGAAATTCTACATGCCCTAGTAAAGTTTCTGGGTATTTTTTAAATTTTTTGACCACAAAAAGGAGTGACCTACCAGTATTTAGGTCACATTTTCTAGAGTCTTCGCCATTTGAGGTGAGCTGTGGTGATCCTGAATAGGCCTGCACAGACGCAGATGCAGGACTGGATTTCTGAGTAGATCATCGAGTCTCAGGAAGGCGACTATCACATATCATCAGCCAACATGTAGGTCCAGATTAGAAGCTCCCAATTCCATCCAAAAGATAAAAAAAATTCCACAAAACAGGTCTTGTAAAAATAGGCCAATCTCATGGTTGTTTACTAACAAAAAGTACGACAGCTTGTTCTCAGCCAAGTCAACATTTTACAGAGTGTATTCACTTTCTGAAATAATAGTTTCCCTCGGTGTTATGGTTCATCGATTTTAAATAAAATAAAAGTCTAGTAACTTGGCCATTATGCATGCGATGCTTTAGCAAACTAGATAAAACTTCTGCATACATTAATACAGTAATTATGTCACTTTATGGATCTTACAAATATACAAAAGCCAAGTTTTCCCTCACAACTCGTTCAAGTTTGACAAGTCCTAGAATAAATGATGCATATTATGCCTTTAATTTCAGTAAACATGATGACATAGGGCCCTTATAAGAGGATTTTTTTTAAAATATTAAAATTCATACCCTCTAATTATTTTTAAATTGCTATATCTTACTTACATAAGAAATTTTATCCTCCTACAATAATGCTACCCCATGCCAGGCAGACCCGAAAGTTTGCGAAAAATGCTTATTTTGATTATCACTTGATAAGTGACTAAATAATTATAATTTTGGGTTAACAAAGAAATCCAGACAACAAATTTTTTTTAACAAGATGGGAGGATTAAAATTAGGAGGATACTTTCTTTTTAGGGCCTCTAAAAAACAGTGAGGGTTCAATTTTCAGTGTTTTTCCATGAAAATTGTTACTGTAATTGAACCAGAAAATCTTGCATTAATTTTACAGTTCTTTCAGCTGGGTCATTCAGATAAAAGCCCTCACAGCCTGTACAAAACCACATTTTCTTCTAACAATGAATCCCTTCCCTCAAGCACACTCAACCAAGAAAACAAATGTTTGCTCTTCACGAATACAGATTTATCTATGGTTTTTCCTAAAACAAAATATAGGTAAGAATTAAACAAGTTGCAAAAAAATACAAAATAATGTACACTGTACATACGAGACAGCTAATTTTACAAACCATACAAAGTGGAACCGGATATTTCTGTCGTCAAAGGAGTGTACTTTTTTTTACAAACTTAGATGTACTCTCCCCTTCCACATTACGTACCATTTTGTCCTCCTTGATCAATTTAAGTAGAAAACTTAGGAAACATATTGTGAGTGAATAAATGGCTCTTGCCATACATTGCGTTTGATACACTGCACGAGGAGGTCTTATTTTCAGTATTTTCCCACTATCCGATTCCAAAAATATAACTCTTAGCTCAATCAGTCTCTGAACTCTCTCACCATGGATTGTTTTAATTCAGCCAAATAGAAAAGTAACAACTACTCAATATGTGTGTCATTGAAATGTTTTAACAGAGTACTAATATCAATTTGATGCCATCATGCAAAAAGTAACAACTTTCTTTCTAACAAAGAAGTTGTGCCCTATTACGAAATGTGATGAAATAGATTGGCAGTTGTTCTTTGGAACTTCTTAAGCCCAGACCAGGCAACAATTTTCCATCCCACCAAATGGTCACAACTTGTGACACATCGTTTTAAAATCGCTTGTTATAGTTCCTGCTCTTTCCTTCCTTGTTTCTGTCCTAATTCGTTGAATCGAAGACTTGTTTAGAGAAAAATTGTCAATGCTAAGCCGAGTGCCTTCATGATCACTTGAACATAAACAACCTCTCACACTTAACTGACATCTATCAAAGGCAGCTATTAATATAAGAGTAATGATATCTGTTCTTCTGCACTCTGCTGCAGTTGCTGATTGTATTATTTCAGGTGGGTTTGGTAAATGCTCTTCTTGATGTTCTTCAGAACTAGAAGATGTGTTGTTGAGTTCTTCAGATAGTATCAATAAATTGTAGGACATTGAAGAACTTGACTACCCACTAGACCACATATATTTAAGTATTTTTCTATTTATCTGTTTTACCCTTTCTTCTAGTTTTCCACACCCATCAAGCAATCTTGTCTCCCTGGCTCTATCTGTTGCTGCAAGAGACTTTACCCTTTCAAGGGTGTAAGCGTGTGCAATACTATAAACATTATCCAATTCACGTTGCAAATCCTCTTCCCTCCACTTATACACATGCAGACATTTGCTTGTATTCTTTTTCAGCTGTCTCCATAATATTTCCCACAATATAATGCACTCACGTACAGCAAGATTAGGTTTTTCACTTACAGTCAATTTGCCTTTGTGGATATTAAAAAATAAAACCAATAGAACTCTTATAACTTGGTAGTTTGTCTTTCATAATAAAAATATGCTTTCTCTAGAACATCGCAATCTTAAAACCATCAATTAGAGCAAAAGAATACATGATAAGTATTGAAGAGCTGTAATGACAGTAAAAATGTGTGGGTGTGCCAATACTTCACGTAATTTATATAAAGACGAGTTGGTGCACGTCAGCACGGGTTACAGTTCTCCGAATGGAGGACAACTTTATTTGAGAGTGCTTTACGGTAAATGAAAAAAATATATATATAGGACCTATGTGTTAGTAAATTTTGACTTTGAAAAATAAGAGAGGACTTAATGCATGTCACAGACTTATTTTATTTTAAATCAACTAACTGTAACACAGAGAGAAACTACTGTTTCAGAAAGTAAAGTGAACAAACACATTGGAATGTTGACTTGGACCAGAACAAGATCTCATAACTTATTGTAACTATATAACCACAATACTTGGTCTATTTTACAAGAATTTCATTTCTTTTTGTAAGTTGATTGCTAATTCTAGTCGCTAAAATGTAACAGTTCTATCTGAGAATCGGTGGACAAGGAAATTTTAGAATTCAAAAATTCAATACCAACAATGACCACACTCTCTGCAAATGATGGGTGTGCATCCTGTATGAGCAATGCTGATTGTCATAAATTTAACCATATGTAAAATCCAAGTAGCTTCCAAACTAAGCAAAGGAACAAGTAAAATTTGAGATGTTAGTTAAGCTTGATGATCTCTATTCATAAAAGAACTTTGAGCATAAAGCATCATTCAGAGCAAAGCAATTAACCTCCAATATGCACGTTAGTGCTTCATGTTTTGGATTGCCATCCAATAAATACAAGGAAACGCCCCAATATAGGACTTGGTTTCATCAAATCACTCCAGGTGAATGCGAGGACGGTACCTTCAATCGGCCAAATTCCTTCCCACTCCCTGCCCCCAGTCCTTTCCCATTGCTAATGATCTCGACATGCATGGGCGAAGGCAGAATTACTTCAAGGGAGGTGCATATGTATCTTTTTTATACATTACATATAATACTTATTAATTAAGGATATTGAATTTATTGACAAGGTGTTGAACAAATATGGACAACAAGCTAAGCACCTTAAGTTATTATTCAAACAGTGAATTTAATAATAAAATTTTCGTTTCTTAATCATTTTTTGTGTATTTTCTTTAATTGCAGAGGGGTGCATGTCAACATGGTGGAAAGCCATTAGAAAAGAAACTTGTATAAAGTTAAACAAATGACAACAGTAGACTAAATATCAATACTAATAAAAGATATAATAAAAGAGAAACTATTGAAAAGGGCTTAATAAGGTCAGCTTGTCACTTACAGGGAATTAAAGTATTTGGATTTCCTACATTTTACAGTATACATTATTGCTCATCGTAGTTTTTTTTATTGTCACTGTGGTATTTTTGCAGTTGGTAAACCTTGATTTTAGTTGACTGCTTTTCAGCTGTTTGTAGTTTGACTAGCCCCTTTACCATGGACTTAGGCTTTACTTGATTTTTATATCCCTCACTGCATGTTTCATGGGTGTATTGTTCTCTTTATAGGTCATCCTTTTAATCATTAGAGTGACCTTAAAGTTTTCAATCTTACTTTTGTGTTAGAATAACATTTTTTAAGGCAATAAACATTCAATTTTATCACATTTTGTTATGTGTGTATTTATTCCAGCATGCAGATAAATGCACAAGTGCTAGATATTGATAAATTCTTCAGTCCCAAGAATAAGAATCTGATAAATTAAAATTGAAACCAATGATTACTCCCTGGCTACCATAGCAGAGCATTAACAGCAAAAATTGAGCTATTCAAGAGCTGGAACCTCTAAGCAAAGAAATATCAGTAGAGCGCTTGCCACTGAGGCAACAACATTTACAATTTCTGTTCTCTTAATCTAAATTTCCAGATCCAGCAACTTCAATAGACCAAGCATTAAATTAACATTAATCTTAAAAGCAAAAAAACCTTGCACATTAGCTGGACAGGAAATAAAGGCAACTTATTCAAACTTACATCATCAGAAAGTTCAAGGATGTATGATACCTTGTAGAATAACAGCAAAATAACAAAAAATTCAGCAAAGATGAAAATTCTGGAACTTTAGCTTTTCACAATCTCTAGCCTGTTACGAATATTAACCATGAATACAAAATAATTTTCTAAGCTCTCTTCACTAGAATGTAACTCGCACCATCTTACACTTACAGGCATATATTACATTCTGCTATGGTTATGCAGGTTGTGTGTTTAATATTAACTGTTATTACAGAAATTTTCCGAACAGGATTGTTGCAAAGGCAAGCTCTCTAAATTCTTTTAATATTCAGTGTAGGATTTAACAAAATCATTCCACATTCTTGTCACAAAACTAAGAAGTCTTAGACAAGAACAATTTTGTATTCAATACCAGAGTACAATGATTTTCTCCTTGAAAACCTATCAGTTTTCACATAATTGAAGTTAAGCCCACTGGCCTGCATTTCTATAATACTATCACACAGGATGGTGACAGTCTCAAATTTCCTATCTACGGCATTTTTTTCACAATTTTAGTACCTTGAGGAAGAACACAAAGCAATACCTGTTTTTCTACTAACAGATCCCAACTTACCATTATTTTTTTTAATGTAATGTAATGGGATTTTTTAAAATGTAATCCCTGTTTCACTCGCATTAATTTCCTTGACATCTCCCCCATTAAGGTGCATTTTGTCATATCAGTAATGGATGCTGTAAGAAAATTAATATTTCTTCATCTCTTTTCCTTCCCGTAATTGTGTAATTCGCTCACCTCCAATCATTTTCCAGATTAATTCTAGATCACGATGCCACTACCACTGCTTTCTGCCATGCGGACAACAATGATGTAAACACAAATTGCCGCTGTTACTTATATTCCTGGGTGTGGCTAATTTAATTTGCAGGCAGCTACAAATGTCGCGTTATCTGCATGGAAGATACGGATTTTCTCATACAGTAACAAAACAAATGTAATATCCATAATTAATCATGATTAATAAAAATAATTTTCATTGTTAGCAGTGTCATTATCTACAATTCAGTCGGAAGTTTTCCAATGAATAAATGGTGATACTGTTACAACGTTGTTGGTACAAGGATATCAACCTAAACTGTTTCTTCCTGGCAATTGTGGTTAGGTTGAAATGTGGCCTGGGCCGGGAGAAAAATTTCATAAAAGCCATTAAATGCAGTATTTGAATACAATGAAAGCACTATTTCTATCGATTCAACATGACAAGAGGTATCGATTATTTAAATTGTGGAAAATATTTCCCTAAAGCTAATTTATTGTAACTTTTTGAGACTGAGGTAAGCTGAAATGTCAAGAACACATGTTTTGTTTTATTGGCAAACTAAATCTGCTGCTTCAACTGCAGATTATTTAACTGATACTTCTAGCTATGCGTATAATTTTAAGTGTCTGGATATAGAAATACACGGAACAGTTTAATTCTAGATACTGTTACCATAAGTATAGAAATTTAATTCTGATTACATAAATTTGCATAAATATTGTGTTTAGTTTGTCCCTTACTGAAGTAAAAACCTATTTTTCATGCAGATCCAATCAGTAACATTTGTAGCTGCCAGCACAGTGTTATGCATCATACCCAGCTACAGAGTAACATCATAAACAGCATTGGTGTTGTAGCGGTACAGCGATCTAGAATTAACCCCATTTTCCAATTGCAACCAAAACATCCTATTTTAAAAGGTCTGCCATATGAACATATTCTTTACTGCCTTAACTACCACAAGCTCCAAGTTACATTAATTCATGCATCCCTACTTTCTTGAAACATTTTATTCTACTTACTAACTCTTTAAATGCCCTAGCCAACCTAGTGCTGTGCAAATTGTCCAAATTAACCTAGCCTATATTTGTTGAAAGTACAACTATCTCCTCTATTGTGCTACAGCACTCCTTCCATAGGCAATCTCTGCAATATCTCATAAAATTCCTTAATCCTGGGGGTCTGAGAATTGTTTATATGCAGCCATAACCAACTTGTGCATTAGCTTTCCTATTATTGCACACTATTGCACTTCCAGCAATTATTCATGTCTAAAAACAAAATAGCAGTGAAGATTTTTATTAATTATTTATTTCTGTCTAATGCACACGCTTCAAATAAACTCACTGTTCAACTACCATTTGGTAACCTTTGTTTTCATTCTTCCTGAATACTCAAACTATATAATGTTCCCTAATTCAAAGTATCAGTATACTGTTCAAAAATGTTACTCCATTATTTTTATCCATTTCTTCCCATTTCAACGTTGATATTTCCTTCCTCTATGTATATATATATAATAACAATGAAAAAAGACGCTAAGTAGCAGAAAGGAATCAAATTAGGATAGGGAAACGAGCCACCACTTACCTTTAGATGATGGATGTGGGGCGCGAACACACAGAAAAGACACAGAATGTGAGGCAATCTCCAGCTGCACCCACCTCCCTTAATGTTCCCTTGTTGAAGAAGGGTTTTTTCCCCCGAAAATTTCTTTATTATTTGTGGTTGTGTCTTTTCTGTGTGTTCGCGCCCCACATCCATCATCTAAAGGTAAGTGGTGGCTCATTTCCCTATCCTAATTTGATTCCTATATATATATATATATATATATAGATTGTTAGGAAACAAAGGCGCTAAAAGCGGATATATTTGAACATTAGGATAGGATAAAAAAACACCGCTTACCAAAGAAGGGGATTCCAGCGGCGTTGGTACACGAAAAAAAAAAAACAAACACACAAAGAATAAAATTTTCGAGCATGGCTCTTCCTCAGTAGAAGTGAGATATATATATTTCTTCCCCCTCCACTGAAATTCCTTAATAAACAATTTGCACACACACCCCAGATTCAAAAGGATGGTTGGAGATGTTCATCAAATCTGAAAGGATCCCATGTTTCCATAATTCCTCCTGTCAAGACACTATGTTCAATTGGCATTGATTACACACCAAGAACCACATAGTTTCACCCGGATCAGTGGTGATGCCTCCATCACCTCCTTCAAAATACTTCACAGATAATTTATTCTCTTGTCTAAATTGCTCCATCTCTTCTACCATCTAAATTATTTCAATTTATTCATTAGTATTCAGATCCTCTACTAAATGACTAGTAACACAATAACCTACTTCCAATCTACTATAAAAGGGATAAAATGTGAGGCTTACAAACAGCCAAATGAACCTTGACATAACTAGTTTGGTAGGCCTATGTCATCTAGGAGAGAAGATATGCTAAAAATGTTTAGCTAATTTAAAAAGCAGTTCTATCATTACCATGGTGCCAAAATCTGATGATTAATTCTTGTAGAACTAGATGAAACAAGTCAAAAATAAAGAATACAATTTTTTGATATCTTGCTTGGTTTTTGAGATACAGTATGTTAAAAATCAGTTATAGGTATATTTTCTTGTGCTTTTGGCAACATTTCTTCCAGGCCATATTTCAACCTAACAACCACTACAAAGAAAATAAAACACCTATAGTGTATTTCCACCATCCAGATATAGTGCTTCTGGTGATTTTTTTTCTGGTCCAGGACAGATCTCACCCTAAACTCCTCTCTTTTAAGATACAATATCTCGGGAACTAAGCGATATATCAACAACAAAAATTAACCTCTATTTTTGATTTGACTCATCGAGATACGTACGAATTCATCATTTAATTTGGCTATTGTGAAATATTTCTTCTGGTACAGGCTGCATTTTAACCTAACCACGTCAATTTTGAGATATGATATCTCTGAAACTAAGCGAGATATCAATTTTTTTTATTATTTACCTTTTATTTGTCTCGTTGAGTTACATAAGAATCCATCAAAATTGCAGCACCATTGTTATCGAAGAATCCCCGTTAAAAAGATTTTTTGTTTAATTACTATAAGGTATATAAATAATGCTTGTTGTGGGCATAAGGTTTTAAAAAATCAGGTCTATTGGAGATCGTGATTCCGCTACAACATCAATAAATAATATCGTTGTAATACTGATGTAGTCAGTCGAAAGACGAATTATTTTCAAGCAGTAATTCCGTTGTAATACAGCCTGGACCATTTATTTTCAACCAGAAATTAGGTTGTAATACAGGTTGGACCAGCATGAAACCGTTAAATGTACTGTAGAAAGAATTTCTAGCGAGTCTTGCATTTGACTACTGCAGTATTATGATGCCAACTTCAGGCGGAATCGTGATCTCCAGTAATTCCTAAAAATGTGTATATTTGATAATAATCTCTAAAAAGTAAGTGATAAGATGTTTCAGAATACTGTATCTAAGGGAAAGTTTGGGGAGGGAATGTACTGGGGAAATGAAGGATCTGGAATACAAAACCTACGTCAAACCCCACAAAGATGGGACAGTATGAAATCCTTGGATACTGGGGAAAAAAGGGGCAGATTTGATTTCAGAAATTAATACAGGACACAATCAAAGATAACCGATGGAGTGTGTACAAGATATGCAGTGGCGACAAGGAGTGGATGGATCTTGGTTTGTGAATTAGGAGTAGTATATGGAACAGCCGACCATTATCATAAACTAAACATTATTCCAGTCGTAAAGGAGTGGGAAGTTTTCATTTGTAGGAAATTAGTCGCACTGGAAAAAATTACCGGAAGATTTCAAAACGATTTAAAAGTGAAATAATTTAAACAGAAAATTTGAGAAAGTTTCATCGGTGCACACACTCCATTGTACTCGAAACCTAAAATTAATTATTTTTTAAAAAAAAGAAAAGGCGTTATTAACAAAAGTAGCAACACAGATGACTGGTTATTTGTAAAATAATTTATATCAAGCATTCTTAAAAAAATGCGAAAACTAATTTAAAGATTTAAGTAGCGTTGAATAAGCGGCAAACGATTTGGCCTTAACTTCATTATGTTACAAAGGCCTGTGCAAAAATAAAATAAAAAATGCAACACGCTTACAAATTAATAAATTTAACTACAAATCTTTTCTAGACAAGATATGGTACATACAATGAAACATAGTACGTAGTAAGATACTGGTAACTGTTTTAGAATGGTACCAGCATAACTATTTCATGAACTTACCGGGTATTTGGATGTACATGGAAGTGAACGCAAATAAATAAACAACGCTCATTCCTCGGAGAAATAGATTCCGAGTATACCGAATATTTGCCATTTCGTCTGATCTTTCTATGTACAGCAAACTATAAATCAAGTGCCTCTACAGTCACTAAAACATGAGCGAAATTATAACTATTACCAAACACACATACTTGACCCACGCCCGACTACCACCAACCTAGCTGTCTTTGACCCACGCTAAGAGCTACGCAGTGACGCCAACCTTCCTCACCCCACAGGCAGTGGCCCAAAGTAACTTGAAAGCGTCTGTCGGTGTGACGCCATGGAGGAAGGAATTATATGGAGGAGAAGTGACGTTAAATCGGTGAAGCAAGCACTAAACTCTCCCGCATGGTGGCAGCACCGGCAGCGACCATATGGCGCTTCCCAACAATTAAGGTGTTCACATTGTGGTAGATGCAGTGATTATTTCATTTAGTATTGTGTATAAGTGTTTAAAAATGCCAGCTTGTGTTGCGTACGGTTGCACAAATAGGCCAGACAGGAAAGAACCTGGAATATCATTTCATAAGTAAGTTGAATTGTAATTATCGTTGTTGAAGTGAGCGGTAGACACCGCAAACTTTGCAGCACGTCTATAAATATTTAGTCATAGCTCTCAATGGGATGACTTTGTTCTCAAATTTTTCTTGGTGTAGTGTAGAAAATGAGCAAACTTGCTATTTTGCACATAATAGACTAGCATTATTTTTTAACGAGTGTTTAAAATGAGATTTAAAGGGGCATGTTTTACTTCGCGATTCAGTGAATTTACTATTACGATTTCTTTCGTCACGTTGCTGATTATACTGACAATGGATGATGAAATTAACTGTTATGTGAGAAGCTGTGAGTTTTATTAATTTTTTAAATAGCTATTTCAGGCAATTGACTTAGGTTATTTTTAAAGCTTCATATAAGACTTGTTTCTGTTTGTAAATACGTCTATACCTATTTTACCGATTTTGAAATCTTTCTCATCTATTTATGTCGAAACAGGTTCATGCAGAAATAAAAATGGGCTTCATAAATAAAGAAGTTATTGGCCTTTGAACAAAATCAATTTGGGGAATGTGTTTCTAATTTAGTCTCTTTTTTTTTTGTACAACATTCTCCCCCCCCCCCCCCCCGTATCTAAATCTAACTGAGAGATAATTTTTTTACAATTGTCCTAATAAGTAGGACTGTGAAATTAGACAACACATCTTGATCAAGAGAATGTTCATTAAGGTGACTGAATAAATATTTTATTTCTGGTACCAGCCTACAAAATGTCTGGGTTGCTCATCCCTAGAGTGGGTCCTCTTACTTTTTTCTGGTCTAGGACACATTTCAGACTAACCACAAGTGGTAGTAATAAAACTGAAATATCCATTCTGCATGTCAACCATGTAATCATTGTGGCTTTGACAGAATTAATTTTTGGTCCAGCCTGCATCCAAACCTAAACCCCTCAATTTGGATGTTGTATATCCCCCAAACTAAGCAAGATATCGAAAACATTTATTCCTTATTATCGAGTTTTTTCGTCGTGTTACATAAGAATCCATCATTAAATTTGACTTTTGCGAAACTTTTCTTCTGCATTTCAACTCAAGACACCTCACTTTTGAGACAGTATATCTCGAGAACTAGGTGAAATATCGAAAAATTTTACTATTTATTTTTTATTTGTCTCGTCTTTTTAAATAAAAATTCATCATAAAATTTGACTTTGAATAATTTTTTCTTCTGAATTTCAACCAAAACCATTTCACATTTGAGACAGAATATCTCGAAAACTAAGCAGGATATCAAAAAATTTTATTCTTCATTTTTTATTTGTATCATCGAGTTACATAGTAATCCATCACCAGATTGCGACGTCACGTTTATCCTAGAGTCTCCTTGAGGTGTTTGTACATATTCCCGGTGTTTGTTGGGAAGCGGTCAAGCCCCCACCACTCCGGCCATGCCCCCCCACTCCTCCGCCGGCCTGCTTCACTCCCATGCGTGGTAAAGGTCTCTTGCGTCGTCTCCATATTATTCCTTCCTCCATGTGTGACGCTTGTTTTGACAGGAAATACCAAATAAATTTAACAGGAAATTGTATCGAAGTTTCTAAGTCACCGTTATATCCCAACGGCAAGGAAGTTGCTATTGCGCCACAAAGAGTGATTTAAATCATCATAAGTTGTTCAGAAATAGGAGTAATTCAAACGTCAAGGTCAAAACAAACGGTTAAATTCAGGCGGAAAGAAGCAGCGTCTTTAAAAATTCATCTCTAATCAAATGATAATATGCATCTTTCAAGTTTCAGTATCATTTAGAAATTCAAGTGACAATTGTATCATTTATTTGTTATTTCTAAGAAAAACGCCAGGATATTTCCAGATGAATTCGCACGTTTTCATGTTTGGCGTAAATTAGAAATTAAACCTGCCACCATTGCACCAAATTTTCATTTAGCAGATAAACTTTAAAATATTCGCTTCATTACCTTTTTAAACGAATTAGTTTGTTCAACAAAAGGATTTTCCATATTACTTCTAGAAATGGTTATGAGATGAAACAAATTAAGCCGACAAAACCGTTATGTACTAAATTAATACAATACAATACATTCGTTTTCTATGGATCCCAATGTACACATAGTTCAATAATTAGTTACCCCAAAGTAATAGCTGAAGAATTTAACAAAATTTTACTTCCTTGGGAGAAAAATAATTAAAACAAACTGCAGTAAGAAAAGTAAACGTGTTTCTTGTCTTTCCACAACTTCCAATGGCACAACGTACCTAAATGAAATGAATCGTGATGAAATTATAAAAGTCATAACTACATTTTAAA